>SMMW01000057.1:777500-1977500 GCA_004794655.1 Marisa cornuarietis | reverse complement strand
TTTATTCATCCTAGTAGGAGGCTCCCTGAGGTCAAAGTCAACGAAGTAAAAGGTTGTAGCTGCATATATTACACCAGGAACTTATCGTTCCAAGTTCCTTCCCCTCGTCGAGACTCGAACGGTAGGAAGTGGCTACTGGGACCAGGTCCTTCACGGCCGTTGGCCTCTCAGCTTTTGATGGCCTCCCCTTGTAATGACTTCTGGTGACTACAGAAACACCGCTTTCTCCCTAACCCCAGGTGTGCCAGATAAACAGTCTAAGTGCTCATCAGTTATGTCACTGAATCATTCACCATCGCGGGAAAACCCACTGACTCGCCGTAATTTACATTCCTCCCTTTTTTTTCAAGTCACGAAGCGCTTTACTGTACGGCGAGCTACTTCAGTCATAAATGTACATCAATGCTCGTTGTCGCTGCTTGTGATCCTTTCGCTGACGGAATCAAGAGTTTTCCTCTTATTGATTATAAGAATAATAGTATGTATTTCAGTATTATTATTATTGTCATAGAAAGCACAAACGTCAGTCATTATTTCATTTCGTTTTGTTTTATTATTTGGCTGTAAATCTGGCAGCAGGGAGTTTCTCAAAGTCGACACAAGCAACAAGAGACTATAATACAAAATCGTTCTACATTATCGTTATTTATAGTCTGATATACGAAGGGAAATAACAGTTTATGTCACCTGTAATAGTTTATCTTCACAGGGTGAACATTCAGGACCAATAGCTATGCTCGGCGGGAGTACTCAAGATAAAATGTTTTAGTGGAACTTTCTCGAAAGGAGACATCGGAGGAGATGGCTTTAAGACGGTCTTCAAATATTGAATAGATGGCATCATGCCATGAATGTATTACCTTGCTTGTATCTTGTATGGATAGGATTTGGTGTGGCATCTGAAAAGCTTCTACATAATAATCAATATTCTTTAAAGCCGCCTTTAGAGAAAAAAAACTGTTATTGTGCGTGCATGTGTTAGGAGTGAAGAGAATAAGGAATAAGGAATTGAATAAGGAAGAAATATGTACAGCAGGGTGTTGTGTCGAACCAGGATGCGAGACAACCTCACATTTGCTACAGCTGCCTCACAGCTGCATCACAAGGCTGCCTCACAGCTGCATCACAAGGCTGCCTCACACCTGCAACATTTGATTTATAATTATGTAACAACAGTTATTCAAAGTTACAGATCTACAGCCACATACAGACAAATATGAAACCACTCGGATCAAGTTCATCGAATCACCATTTAAATTGTTTTAAACTGTAGAAGACGAATAATGCCATTTGCTCACCAGTGCACAACTGCTAATCGATTCCGCACCAGTTCAAAAACTTGATCTTTTAACGGTCCTGCACTAATTCAAAACTTTGAGTGTTTTAACTTGCCGCCCATCAGTTCAAAAAGTGTTAATCTCTTAACACTTCTGCACTAGCTCAAGAGCTGTAAATCTTTTAAATGTCTCGTAATCGTTCAAAAACATAATTCTTTTAGCAATCCCACTCAAGCTTAAAACTCTTCTTCTTTTAACGGTCCTGCGCTACTTTTAACACTGCTAATATTTTTTTTTTAACCAGTCAAGAACTAGTTCAAAACTTTTAATCTTTCGAGCGATCCGACCAGGGCGAAATGCAGGAAGGTTTCCAGAGTGCAGGAAACAGAAGAGATGTATCGGTGGAACATCTGGCTGGAAACTGGACCAGTCGTGATGATGGACTCAGAAGGGGTCAGGCCAGCTGTAGTCGCCTCCCACCCCAAAATTGTGACCTTTTTTATCTTCTTTGCACTAACTTCTCCACACACCATCCTTTAATTTTCCATTTAATGATGTCTAATGACAGTTGCAGTACTTCAAAACCTTAACGAGTGGTTGCTTTTGTCGGAGCCACTATAGCGCAGTGGGTAGAGCGAGTGATTTTCAAGACCAACGATTTTTGTTTTGTTTGGTATGCACGCTTCGTTTTTTTTTTATTGTTTACATTTTGGTTGTTTCTTGAGCAGACCACCATGTTTGGATGATCGCTCATGCGTTGAAATTGGTCAGTCATCCAAGTCAGTGCAGAAAAAGGTCGCACCTTATTATGATGACAACAGGTGGTTACCTGATTATGTCTCACCTCTTTGTTCGGCCTCGACGGGACAGATACAGGTGTGCAATCGGCTGAAGACAAAGATGTGGCTATAGCAACAGGCTTTGGACGAGCAGCAGTGTGAGTGGTTGTGGAGAAGTCTAGAGAGGTTGTGGAGCAGTTACACTGGTTGTGGAAAAGTCTGGAGTGGTTGGATAGTCGCTGGTATGTGCTGCGCAGGCGATGATGAAGGTCGGAGATGTAGTTTACCTACAAGATGCCAAGATGGCCTTTTTTTTAGTTAAAGTTCACGTTGTTAGAATATTTGAGCCCAGTGTATTTGTTTTATCCCGCCTTTTCCTATCAGAGATTTTTATCGGGTGGTCCATGCTGGTCGGATTGTTAGAGGAACAATCGGTCTGTTATTCCGAGTGGCGCTAGAGCTTGTTGTAACATCCTTCTTTGTGCTCGGCATGAAAGCTTAGGACTGGAGGAGAACACCTCGTACACATGTTGGGGGAAGTAGTTGTTGCTGCCTGTTTGGTCCATCCTCCCCCGTCATCCCTTCAAGAGAGAAACTTGTCGGTTGTGCTTATCGTGTACAGCTGTTTTTTTCTTTTAGTGGTTTCTATGTAGCCACTGTCTCCCCTTCTCTCTCTCTCTTACACAAACACACACACACACGTGCTGTTCTCTTCATCTATTCACCCCACACTTTCCACTTCCTCCCTCCTACCCGCACTACCTTCCACCCGCAATTTTTCCCATCACTTCTTTCGCGTGAAGACAGAAGGCAAAATGAATGAGTTATTACTGCTATATACACATCTTTCCCTAGATACAACTAATCATTCTCTTAGTCGTCTGCTGTCAGATGTATAATCCTTTCCTCCAATCTAGCACCCGTCATCGTGAGGACCACAAGCACAGTTAGAGGCACAAACACCAGATCGGACTTATACGACTCGGACAAATATCCTCCAACTTTTGACCAAGTTCGGTCAAGTCGCACAAAACTTTTTTTTTTTTTTTTTTTGTCTTTTTGGTGGGGAGTTGGGTAAGCAAAATGTCGGAGTATTGGAACTTTGGCGAATAAGACAGAATGTTGCCAATACAATGGGATTTTGAGGAAGTTCAAAGGTTTGTAGCTGTGATACTTTGTCCGGTTAAGAACAACCGTAAGAGAGGAAATCTTATCCGACGAGCAGACGTTTTGAGAAATTACAAGACTGGGCTTGAGGCTGAGGTGTAGGGTGGATTTTTTTTCCAGCGCCAGCATCGTAAACATTTGACATATTTCGTTGGCAATTGGATTTAATTGCCTTTAGAGGGTTAAGTTGTGCTTTGCCTGGTGTTGCTTTCGCGCCTCACGTGCTGAAGGTTTGTTTGTGGAGCTTATCACAGAAGGACACGCAGGTCGGAGCCCGCTGTTGCCATTCAAGCCTTTTTCCGCTTGCGTGTGTGGTCGTGCAGCTTCCCTCTTTATTTCGTATGTTTTTGGGGAAAAAGGTCGGTAGGTCACATCATCTTTCAAGAAGAATATGGCACACTTCCGGTGGTATTTTTTGGTGGGAATTCCTGTCCATTTTAGAAGAGATTTAGTTCGTTATTTTGGTGGAAAGGTTGGTAAACTTGTTTGACGACTTCTCCGAGTGAATGTTTGTCACACGAGGACTGTTCGTGAGGTTTGTGTGACATTTGACCTTAATGACAAATCAAATCAAACCACACAGAAGGGGTTCTTGTTGCGAGTCCTGTTTGAAAGGTATCACTGTCCCCTGCTGGACTACCAGGAATATCATCTGAGCTAGTCTTCTTGCAGAAGGGAACATTTTTTGGGAGTGGTGGAGGTGGTGTAGTGATGGTGGCGGCGGCGGTGACGGTGGTGTGAGCTGTGCTTCCGGCGGTTGTGGTAGTGACCCTGGCGTGTGGAAGACTTGCTTCAAGCGATGAGAAACAGACCAAAAAAAAAAAATAGTGGATGCTTTTTTTTTTGCCAATACTTCGTTATGGTTTCTTGTGACAAATTTTGCTGGCCTCACAACTTCCGCTTCCTCTTTCGCATCTTGTTGTTTTATCGTGCTCTTCCTTTTCAAGGCAGCAAGTCAACCAAAATGTAAAAACATAGACAAAAAAAGACCCCCAAATAAAATAACGGCTGACAGACTTAAGTACGACCCCTTAGTAAAACTGTCACAACCTTTTTTCGTTATATTTGACTGCATTTCTCTTTATATTCAGATCCTTTTGTCAGAACCATACGGATCTCGATATACTTCAGTACATTTGTCAATATTTTTTAGTCGCAGTCGTTGAACAAACCTACCCAAAAAACTTCTCCAAACTTCCCTCTTTACATCCGAATGTAATTATTAGATAATTATAAAGAATTATATAAGCATCAACTATAATTAATATTGAATTTTTTGATTACATATATCAGCAAAACTACATTTACAGCTGTTGTTATCAATGTTTGTGCAACATAAAATTCTCATTTTACTGCAGTCTACATTATGTAGAGGCATCAATATCTTTTGGCCGCAGTTTGTTGGGTTCACTATGACATTTGCATTATGTAATTATTTCCTTAACCTTTAACTTCATTTGCCCGTGACCTGCCGAATGTCTTCTAGTCACAGTATTGGAAGCTGGAGTTGTCGTATACTAATATAAACATCACATATTTGTACAGAGATATCACTGTGGAACTTGAACCTTTTTACTAAACAACTGCGCTGTTCTTAGTTTTTTCACAGCAGTTATTGTATTTTGTGATTTTGTTTTCTGTAATGTTTCAGAATCAATGCAAATTTCGGGTGACGCAAGCGACATGGGGAAGGGGGGAGTGGGACAGACGAGCGTCTTAACGCAACAACAGCAGCAACAACAACAACAGCAGCAGCAACAGCAGCAGCAACAGCAACAGCAGATGTGTTCAGCATGCAAAAAGACCATCAGAGAGCGGTACCTGCTGAAGGCCCTCGACCAGTTCTGGCACGAGGATTGTCTCAAATGTTCCTGTTGTGACTGCCGACTGGGAGAGGTCGGCTCCACCTTGTTCGCTAAAGCCAACCTCCTCTTGTGTCGACGCGACTACCTCAGGTAAGTGACGTCACGCCAGGCACCTCAGCCGACGATAACAATAACAATGATGATGATGATGATGACAGGATCTTTAGCCTAGCGGCAGCAAGGATTAAAAGTTGACTGGCTCACTGTACCTAATGGCAAGGCATGTTAAAAAGCAGCTCGACCCTCTTTTTCCACAGCACTCTCACCGATAAACAAAAAAGCTGGTCCTGATGGGTTGAGAAAGATTTTCTCCTCACTGACCCAAGTAACCTGCCCAGTAATCAGGGCCGTTAATATCAAGACCCCTATTTGCCTCCACCCCCTTCCGTCTTCTCCTTTCCTCTCCCTACCTACAGACTTGTAATGCATTACAGGCTGTCCGCGCTTTGCAGGCTTGTTACAGACAAGGTCCATAACCACGGCACGAAACAAAGGCCGCAAGTCGCCGTCAAGTTAAAAAGAAGTTAAAAGTTTCCTTAGACTGCATGCTCTTGGACACCGGAAGTCCACAGAACACGTCCATCAGCAGGGGAAAACCTCGCTCAGGAAAGGCAGAGCCCTATCCTGCGTCACTTCCTGTGGCGTTGGCATGCGCGACCTACATCGCTGGTAACACAGTTACTGCTCTGTCGGCGACGGTTCATAAGTGCGTGGGGGGGGGGAGGTTGAAGAGCGGGAGGTAGATTGCCATCAGCTGATACACGCAGGGTGAAATGTAATATCTCTTCTCTGCAGAAAGGGTGGACGGCCTTATTGATTGGGAGGTAGTAGAAAATAGAAAGTAGGTGAAAGAAATAGTGCGAGACAGAAAGTAGGTGAAAGGAGTAGAGAAAGGGAAGAGAAGGAAAAAAGGATTTCGTGGATACGAAAGTCCACTTGCGAGAGAAAGAAAGTAAAGAAACTCTAAGCGAGACGGGAATGAACAGAGTCAAGAAATGCACATACGGGAGGGTTTGCTAGAGAGAACCAACGCATGCACTTAACAAAAGGAAAGGAATGGCAAGAGCGCAGACAGGGGGTGAAAAAGGGGGAAGATTGGTAGAGAGGGAACGAGACATGCACGTGAGAGAGGGAGGGCATTGCGTATTAAAAATAAAACGCGGAGGAGAAAGTTTCAGGAGAGTAGTACCGTGGGCTTTTCAGAAGGGTGGGCGGGAGGTACTGGCTAAACGCACCCCTCGATTAATTTACACTCTTTGATTGTCAGCGTCACAACCTCTACATACTCTATCAACGTCACACACTGGTTACCAGCTTCACACACTGGTTATCAGCGTCACATAATCTGGTTGTCAACGTCACACACTGGTTATCAGCATCACATACTGTGTTTATCAACGTCACACACTGGTTATCAGCGTCACATAATCTGGTTGTCAACGTCACACACTGGTTATCAGCATCACATACTGTGTTTATCAACGTCACACACTGGTTATCAGCGTCACATAATCTGGTTGTCAACGTCACACACTGGTTATCAGCATCACATACTGTGTTTATCAACGTCACACACTGGTTATCAGCGTCACATAATCTGGTTGTCAACGTCACACACTGGTTATCAGCGTCACATACTGTGTTTATCAACGTCACATACTCTGTTTATCAACGTCACACACTGGTTGTCAGCGTCACACACCGGGTATCAGCGTCACACACCGGGTATCAGCGTCACACACTGGTTATCAGCGTCACATACACTGTTTATCAACGTCACACACTGGTTATCAGCGTCACACACTGTGAGTCAGTGTTACACCCTGTTTTTATTGTCTTGGTCCCCGTCCACATGTGGACTGGCAGTGAGTGGCGCGCACAGCGATGTGGCTCTTCCGGACATTGACTTGTGCAGCCCTAGTCCATGGGAGACAACACACTTTGTTTGCGGACCCTCCACACTTTAGCCTTGTCCTCAGCCGCTTTTGATTGACCCTGGTAGCCTTATATGTTCTGATTTAAAAGTTCTGACTTTTAACAGTTTTAACTGCCATGCCTTGGTAGTGTTTTACTCTCAGCGTTAACGTGGTTTTAGTTATAAATACATATTCAGTGATGTCTTTCAAGCCAAGGAAACGTTTTGTTTCAAAGACCTGAATGGCAGTCTGTTAAGACTGTTAAATCTGTTAAGATTGTCAGGTTGTTTGAGCTGCTGCGTACAACTAGTATGGTGTGTCTACAAGTGTCGAGTATGAGTGGCGTGAAGAGGATCGTAGGGTGGCTAAGATATAAGCACGGCCTCGGTTGTCAGATGGTATAAAATCCATAGTACACTCGGGTATGGTCTTTCTGCAATGTTCGAGGGCTTCAGGACATCGCTCGAGTATTGGGAATGAGTGGATAGAAGCAGACGACGGCTTGTCGACTCAAACATAACCACTCAGCCCCTGTCTTGACCGATCTCAAGATGGCGAGCGGCTCTCTGACACCAAGTGCATGACCCAGCAGCCCAGAGCCCGGGTCACCACATAGCAGCCTCCATGTTCCTTGCATCAACATCTGAGCGCAGAAGAGCAGATTTTCCATACCCAGAACTTGCGTGTCACGTTTTTCTCAGTCACATTTAATCACCTTTTTTTGTAGAAACAGGTCATTGCGAGCAGGTTGCAGTCACAAATCTTATAATTTTTATTTATCAGTATTTTGCCAACTGTCTTCAGTGACCAAACATTTTGTCAGGTTTTAATTTTTTTTAAATTGACATTTTAATTAACTAAATAGTTACACTGTGCAATATTTTCTTCTTTTTTCTGTTTTTTTTTTTGTGGCCAGGCAATGCAACTGTTGTATTTTGTGTTGGACAGGTTGTTTGGCACCACCGGCTACTGTGCGGCCTGCAACAAAATGATTCCCGCCTTTGAGATGGTGATGAGAGCGAAGGGCAATGTGTATCACCTGGAGTGTTTCGCCTGCCAGCAGTGTAATCACAGGTGAGTCGCTAGTCGGTGCCTGTAGCTTTAAAAACTTTTTCAAGTGTTAAATGTTAGACATTGTCCTACTCTCGTAAATGTTAGACATCCCACTCTCCTATCTCTGTCCTCCCATTTATCTTCTTTCCCCTCCTTCCTTTATATTATGTCCTCCTGTCATTTCTTTCCTTCCCGGTTTTCCGCCCTTCCATCATCTTTCGATCCTTCCTACCTACGCACAGAGAGGGAAGTGTTGGCATAGTATGAGAAACAGATACTTAGAAGTATGCTATGCCGATCTGAAGTTCTACGTGTTTATAGCCGGAATATTCGTATATCCGAAGCTTGGTAGATTGATTTATTTAGGGCTGGACAGAGAGGATGTCTATAAACGGAACCACAACCAATGTGCTTGTAAGAGGACTGCTGTGTAACCACAATTCAGCTGAAAGTTCAAAAGAAGAAAACGGGAGGGATGGAGGCTAAATTTTTGTGCCATCTACGATAATCCACTTCCGGTCTTTGTTATCACTCGCGGAGCATGCAAATGTGTAGAAAAGAACAAGATTCTTATGCATGAAAGAATATTAGCCAGTTGATCAGATCGGACAAAAAGATCATCAGCATTTTGTGGATTCCCTTGCTCAACTCTCTTTTTATTTTCTTTCAGATTCTGCGTCGGGGATCGGTTCTACCTTTGCGACAACAAAATCCTCTGCGAGTTTGACTACGAAGAGCGGATGATGTTCGCCAACATGGCCGGGGGGTTCAACTACACCAGCCCCGGCTACAACGCCTTGTCGCAGATGAAGCGGCAGACGCAGAGCTTAAGCGACGACGTCTCCAGTGGTTACGGCAGCCCCAGCCCCAGCTCGCTATGACGTCAGAAGCAGCCTCAGCTGTGAGTTCTGCGCGGCGCCTGAACTCCATTGGTCGCCTCGGGCAGTGACGTCACGAGTGTACGCCCGACTCACGGAGGGGTCACTGGAGGAAGAGGTTGCAAAAGGGGAGATGATCGTTGCTGTTAACACTTTTCTCGCACAGTCGGTTGGCTTCAGTCACTGTTCGTTTCGGCTTCAGAGCCAGCCATCACTTCTTGCAATGTTGGCAACCGTTCAAGGCCCGAGTATGCCATGATCTTTACACAGTTGGTAACTGTTAGAGACAGCATGTGACCCTGGTCTCCAGTTGTCGCCTGCTTGGCACCAAAGTACCCAGCTGTATGCTGAGAAAGAGCGCTTTCCTAGGAAATTAGGAAACTGAAATGCGTCAAGGTTCGTTTGATCAAACGAAGACATCGTCATGTTCTCCTTACTCTTCGAGTCTTGCCCCGGGAGTAAGTTGTGTCTGCGACTGATTGGCTACAATTACGCAGGTGAATGACATTTTTTCCATGGACGTCTTGCACACATTAATTCCCTCGGTTTTTGAACCAGAAGCGCTGCAAGTGTCTGATGAATGTTGGAAAGTAGGAAACATGGAATCACGTTTATCTCAACAGACCTTCACCTAAGTTTCAGACCGCTTAGTGTGTGTGTGTGTGTGTGTGTGTGTGAGAGAGAGGAAGGGGAGAAAGAGATGAATAGGGATGGGGAAATAGCCTGGCTTGAATGAAGAACCTATTGCATTAGCGGGACTTCATTCTTGCCAAGGAAGTGCTGCCCGGAGAGTTGTCCGAGTTGATCAGAAACGTGACTAGCGCACAGCTTTCTGGTGGCAATCACAGATGTCATTTCAGAGGACCAGTTTCTCAGCTTCTCACGCCATGAACAGTTGTTCACCAGACAGACGTGAGCTTGAGTGAAAGAGAGAAAAAGAGTCTGTGTGTGTATGAAGGCTTGGTCTATGTATTTATTGCTCCAAAGAAAATGTCCTAGGTTTTGTAATGTCTAAATGATTCAATAAGAGACTCGACTGCAGATTAAAAACATTTGCTTCTGTAAAAATTCACACTGTCACGGGAAGTGCCAGATTTCTGATTTGTCTAGGCGGGTACATGTGAATATTGAATGCTGGCTGGCTAGTGTCATATTCCCTTTTAACTTTTTCCTTGCTCCCCCAAAATGTGGTCTTTTAGAACCGAACTGGTACTCTTGCATCCCCCTTCCAAACTCCCCTCCCCCCGCTGTCTAAAACTCGCCTATCTAGACATGGCTGGACTGAATATCAAATCGACAATCTGTTTTTTTTTCTTTCGCTTGCTTTTATTAGCGCATCAAATAGAGGTTACAAATTTTCAGTCTGTTTCATTCATGGCGATTTTTGTCTCCTATGAGTCACCATTTACGACTGTTTTGTTTTTTAAACTCTGGCTGCTGTGGAAAAGATTAGCCACTACTGATTTTTTCTCTCATAAAATGCTTTCTTCTCAGAACAGCAATTCCCATTTCCCACTTAGACTTGATCCTAGTCTGGCATTATTTTAGATTATGCGAATTCCCTCCTCATAAAGAAAAACAACCACAAGCTGAAAACAGGTTTTAATCTGTTTATTTTGGTTGGTTCGCTAGATCAGACGATGTAGCCGCACAAAGATTTGCACGGTTAAGATTCAAACATTAGTCTGCACGAACTAACAACTCTTGAATTCGCTTCAGTAGACACCCGTAAAACTTGCAGACACAGGGTCTCTCTCAACCATGTCCCAGCCACTCACCCAGACCTCGGGTCCCACTACACCGAAACTCAGATATTTTCATTAGCAGTAGTTTGATTGCGGCTTAACCCTTTCTCCTACTTGATGGTGGTTTTTTGTTTTTGTTTGTTTTTTTTCTTATTCTAAGGAATAGAAGTCGTAACAGGACTGGAGATATGTATACGTGGTCATCATGTATGGTAAGACGGTTAGTGTGGAACGCCATGCCTACAACACTTAAGACTAGTATGGGACACTATACACGAGAACTTGTGGCTAGTGTGAGACACCATGCACGTGACAATGACACTATTGACCCTCGCGGAAATGACACCCTCGTGACGTATAGGGCACCATACTTGCGCCCCGTGTCTACAGCACCTCTCTCTATCTGTTTCCTATATTTACACCCGCCTTTCCTTCTAAAAGTATGATCGAGATTAAACAGATTAAAACTGTTGCTATGGAAATCGAGGGCGTGACAGTGTCTTGTGGAGTTTGGACAGCGCGCCTGAGTTATGCTCATACCTGGGAGGTGGGGAAAGGGACCCCAGTGCTAGGTCAGTCACACTCATCACCACTTTCAGAGATTAAAAAAAAACACGCTGCCATGTGAGAGGAGGAAAAAACGAACTTTTCTGTTTGTTTGTTTGCTTGCTTGTTTGTTTGAGTCTACCAGACACGAGTGCTCTCAATGTTTTCGCCCTCTGTTCCATGACCCTGTGTGTAGCCTGCCCAGCAATGCTCTGAGCTCGTGAATTTTGTCATTAATACTTGACGGTGTGTTCTTTTCTATGATCTTGTCAAATATGTGCAGTATTAAAGCTAATTCTTGTGGTAGTATTCAGATATCACAAACTATTTAAAATAATTGTCTGTGAAACGGTTCAGACTGAGAGTGAGAGAACTATGAAAGACTTTTAAGTTTTAAACAGATGAATGAGAAAGGAAGTGTGCATGTATTGGTTTGTGTGACTTGTCAGATGACTGTACTGAGACTTTAAGGTTTGTTTACATTTTGTACATATACATAGTGATCTGAAAGATTTGGGTAGTTCCGAAATTATTGGTGTAAAATTATAAATCACTTATACGTTATATGTCTTTCATCAGCTGTCTTGTTTTGAGTGTATGCACTTGAAATTTTATCGCGGAATTGAAGAAAAAATAATTTGACTTGAAAACAAAATTTTTGTGGTGCGGGAGGAGAATGAATATCATATCCTCCTCCCTCTCTTTTTTTTTTGCGAAGAAGTTTCCTAAGATTCTAAAATAAAAATTATGTAGGCTGCACCTTTCAGAGTTTAAGAGAAATTTCAAACCCACAACCTGCTATTTATGGTAACATGTTAGGGTGACATGTTTCAGAGAGGGCATCTGACTGAAATAATTATTAGGCAGAGTTATCTTTCATTCTTCTCGATACTTCCCTTTTTTTCGAGTTTTCTCCTTTTTTTTCTGTGTCCCGTCATTTGATTCTCCCAGCTCTCCATCATGATGCCTCTGGCTATTTGTGTAGATTATTTCAACTGTAATTTAATCTGCGACACATTTTCAGTTTCCTCCCTTGTTCCAGTACAAGCCGCTAATTGTCCAAAGCTTCAGTGTGTCGCTTCAGTGTGTAAAGACTTTGTGAGCAAACTGGCGCCGAGGGTTTTGCACATCGAAGCTTCATGAAGGAGCTGGCCAATCAAAACTGGCTTTAGAGAACCTAAACACGTTTGCGGCTGCGCAGAAGCCTGTTTCCGCAAGTGGTGTCTGTCCAGCGGTCGCGCGGGCAACAGCCACGCACACACGAGATCTCGAGCAAAGACAGACAATCGTCCAGACGTGTTGTAGTTGGACTGACATCAACTTTCGTTTTTTTTTTTTTGAAATATACATTTAAAAGTGATTTTAAAATAAAGTATTGATTACTCGGTTTTTGTGTCTTCTTGATTTTGTGTGCAGATATGTAATACACATCCACTTACCTTGCATACGCACGACGCATATTACACACACACACACACCACGCTCCACGAGCCCCCGTAGGTAGGGATGGAGGTGAAGAGATTTCTAGTTGATTTATGGAAGATGAAGAACTCGCTGCTCTCTCTTTTCTATCTGGCCATGGAACCGTCTTCTTTCTTCTTTTTACGTCATTCTGTTCCCAAAATGACGACGAACAAATGACGCACACAAGACGTCAAACACAAGACGCCATCCACACAGGAAACAATACAAGACCCACCCCTAACCTGTTACAAGATGTATGAGAGACACAAGAACAGTACTTTCAGTCGATCTCTCTATTTGCATGGACGATTCAGCTCATATGTGTGTGTGTGTGTGCGCGCGCATGCAGACGTGTTCGCAACATTCAACTTACACTACCACACAATCTTAGACGAATTGTCAACGATGTGTGTGTGTGTGTGATGTAGGTGCATAATTGATTTCCTTGTAATTTGTTTTATCTCTATATGTATATGATATATGCTACTTGCCCACTTCTTTCTTTTTTTCTCCATTTTTCAATTATTTATTAATTAATTATTTTTTTTTTTCTCATTGCTGAACTAGAGCACATTCCCATATTCAAATTGCCCCCTGGGACAAATAAAGTTGTCAATGTCATCATTGTCATTGTCACACTACCTGTATATATATATATACATGTATATATCTTCAATGGAAGGTCCCATTTCCTGAATATACCTGCCCATTGTGCGTAGCTGCAATAGAAGGGCAAGCAGATATCTGCAATGGAAGGCCATACTACCTGTCAGTGGCGTAGGAACAGGGGGGGGGCAGCCGCCCCCCCAAAAAAAGATGCTGGGAAGGCAAGAATGTGAACGTTATTCATTGTCAGCATGGAGCTTGCCCCCCGAAAGCCGAGCATCTTCCTACGCCACTGCCTGTATGTATCTATCTGCAATGGAAGACCATACTACCTGTATGTATCTATCTGCAATGGAAGGCCATATTACCTGTATGTATCTATCTGCAATGGAAGGCCATATTACCTGTATGTATCTATCTGCAATGGAAGATCACATTATCTGTATAACGGCAATGGAAATCCTCATTACTTGTAAATACCTACAATGCTAGTTCACCATAGTTCTCCTGCCATGGAAGACATTATTACGTGTATATATATATATATCTCCAATGGAAGGGCACCTTACCTGAACATACCTGAAATGCAAGTCCTCATTACCTGTTCATACCTGCAAGAGAAGGCCCTATTTATTGTCTGTACCTGCAATGGAAGACTTCTGTCGAGTAGCAGGTGTCAGTTCCAAGAAGTGGAAAACGACCAGACTTGCAGGGGTAGTGGTGGTGGTAGGAGGGTGGAGACAAAAGCAGGAGAAGGAGGAAGAGGCTGTAGGCGATGTGTGAGAGACACAGACAAACATTGTCCCCCGCTCACATCCAGCATGGACGATGTTGCTTGAAGCTGGGCGAGAAAAAAAAGCGAAGGTACGCCTGGCTGACAAGCATCGGGCGGCCTTTGCCAAACCTAATTGTCCGTGCGATCCCAGACTCACAAACGTCTGCCCTTCGCGCATGCGTGAACGCCCACGATCGGCCAGAGTTTCCGCTGACTATGATGCCTGCAGCGAAGTCGACGAAAATAAAAAGAAGAAATTGGAGAAATACGGCGGTGGGGTCTGGCAGGCGGGAGGGCGCCTCGGATGGTGATATCGAGTACCACATCAACAGCCCAACTCGTGGCTCCCTCACCTCTCTTGTCTCTCGGGTTTCCTCAACCGGAAGCTGGCCCGGTCCTTGGACTAAGAGATCAAGGGGCAAGTTAAATGAAGTGACAAGTTATGGTTTGTGTCTTCACAGGATTTTCAGGCTTGATTGGGAAAAAAAGCGACAGGATTATAAAATTGTAGGAGCCATGAATGTTTATACAGATGAAAATATGAAACAAGCTCAGTGTGTGTGTGTGTGTGTGTGCGTGCGCATATCTATCTGTGTGCGTGTGTGTGTGTGTCTGTCCACATAATGTTTAAACATTTGTATATAAATACATGAATCTGTGTTCTCGTGCGTGAGTAGGTTCTACTCATTGACATACATTTATTGCAATTGTTTCTATCGAAAAACATACGAGCATTAATATTCACACATAGTCGAGAGAAAGCTTTTAAGCACACACACACACACACACACACTTTATGCATACACTTACCCGCTCCTACGCCATACCCAACAACCTGTCTCTATCTACACCATGCCAAACTACCTTCTCTATCTACAACATGCCAAACTACCTGTCTCCACCTACACCATGCCAAACTACCTGTCTCCACCTACACCATGCAAAACTACCTGTCTCTACGCCATACCAAACTACCTTCTCTATCTACACCATGCCAAACTACCTGTCTCCACCTACACCATGCCAAACTACCTGTCTCCACCTACACCATGCAAAACTACCTGTCTCCACCTACACCATGCCAAACTACCTGTCTCCACCTACACCATGCCAAACTACCTGTCTCCACCTACACCATGCAAAACTACCTGTCACTATCTACGCCATACCAAACTACCTTCTCTATCTACACCATGCCAAACTACCTGTCTCCACCTACACCATGCAAAACTACCTGTCACTATCTACGCCATACCAAACTACCTGTCTCCACCTACACCATGCCAAACTACCTGTCACTATCTACGCCATACCAAACTACCTTCTCTATCTACACCATGCCAAACTACCTGTCTCCACCTACACCATGCCAAACTACCTGTCTCCACCTACACCATGCAAAACTACCTGTCACTATCTACGCCATACCAAACTACCTGTCTCCACCTACACCATGCCAAACTACCTGTCTCTATCTACGCCATACCAAACTACCTTCTCTATCTACACCATGCCAAACTACCTGTCTCCACCTACACCATACAAACTACCTGTCTCTGTCTACACCATGCCCAACTACCTGTCTCCACCTACACCATACAAACTACCTGTCTCCACCTACACCATGCCAAACTACCTGTCTCCACCTACACCATGCCAAACTACCTGTCTCCACCTACACCATGCAAAACTACCTGTCTCTATCTACGCCATACCAAACTACCTTCTCTAACTACACCATGCCAAACTACCTGTCTCCACCTACACCATGCCAAACTACGTGTCTCTACGCCATACCCAACTATCTGTCTCTGTCTACAGTACACCATGCCAAACTCCCTGTCTCTATCTACACCATGCCAAACTCCGTGTCTCTGTCTACACCATGCCAAACTACCTGTCTCCACCTACACCATGCCAAACTCCCTGTCTCTATCTACACCATGCCCAACTCCCTGTCTCTGTCTACACCATGCCAAACTACCTGTCTCCACCTACACCATGCCAAACTACCTGTCTCCACCTACACCATGCCAAACTCCCTGTCTCTATCTACACCATGCCAAACTACCTGTCTCCACATACACCATGGCCAAACTACCTGTCTCTATCTACACCATGCCAAACTCCCTGTCTCTGTCTACACCATGCCAAACTACCTGTCTCCACCTACACCATACCAAACTACCTGTCTCTACGCCATACCCAACTATCTGTCTTTGTCTACAGTACACCATGCCAAACTACCTGTCTATGTCTAGACTATGCCAAACTCCCTGTCTCTATCTACACCATGCCCAACTCCCTGTCTCTGTCTACACCATGCCAAACTACCTGTCTCCACCTACACCATGCCAAACTCCCTGTCTCTATCTACACCATGCCAAACTACCTGTCTCCACATACACCATGGCCAAACTACCTGTCTCTATCTACACCATGCCAAACTCCCTGTCTCTGTCTACACCATGCCAAACTACCTGTCTCCACCTACACCATACCAAACTACCTGTCTCTACGCCATACCCAACTATCTGTCTTTGTCTACAGTACACCATGCCAAACTACCTGTCTATGTCTAGACTATGCCAAACTACCTGTCTCTATCTACACTATGCCAAACTACCTGTCTGTCTACACTATGCTACCTGTCTCTATCTACACTATGCCAATTTACCTGTCTCTATCTACACTATGCCAAACTACCTGTCTGTCTACACTATGCCAATTTACCTGTCTCTATCTACACTATGCCAATTTACCTGTCTCTATCTACACCATGCCAAACAACGTGTTTCCACTTACAAAGCCCTATATATACACAGATATCAGAGTGAAAAAATACTGACACTCCATAGCAGCCAAGCGTAGAAAAGTGCACGAGTGCAACTCACCATCGAGTGTCACTTCCTGTTATTAACACAACATGTGACGAGAATTGTGCCAAAGCTGTGCCCCGTTTGACGGTCGTTATACGTGACTCAACAATCACAGTCAATCACGAACTAATATGATTAAAGTGGATACAATCGCGATCCCCTTTCCGATGAGGCTTATATCTTCCGCCATCATTATTTGCTAAAAATAAAAGTGCAGGTGCAGACATAACACACCACAGCAGATGCACGAAGTCGTCCCCGATTGTCCGCATCGCTGGCAAAGCTTCCCTCGTTTGTTTTCTTTGGGTTTGTTGTCGTCCTGTTCGCCGAGACAAAAGGGAAAGTCTGCATGCTGGGTGATTAACCAATCAATCCTTGATTTACACACATGCTGCGGTCGTCTGCGCATGACCGGGAATTAGAAACGCGTACCGTGTTACGCGTCGTACGCCGAGTGCAATGAGCCGTGAAGCAGCGAAAGCGCCATCTCGCGGTTGGGCGGGCCGCCTGTCAGCAGCCCGCGTTTGCGGCACGTGCCAAGCAGCGAAGGAAAACTTGGAGGGTGGTGGGGAAATGGGGAGGTACACCTGGAACGAAATACAGAGGACATCTGACAAAGAGCTGCGTGTGGGATTATCAACTAACGCTGCGAAGTGAAAAGTGAGCCACAACAATACAGAGACATAACACTACAGACCACAACAATACAGAGACATAACACTACAGACCACAACAATACAGAGACATAACAATACAGACCATAACAATACAGAGACATAACACTACAGACCACAACAATACAGAGACATAACACTACAGACCACAACAATACAGAGACATAACAATACAGACCATAACAATACAGAGACATAACACTACAGACCATAACAATACAGAGACATAACACTACAGACCACAACAATACAGAGACATAACACTACAGACCACAACAATACAGAGACATAACACTACAGACCACAACAATACAGAGACATAACAATACAGACCATAACAATACAGAGACATAACACTACAGACCACAACAATACAGAGACATAACACTACAGACCATAACACTACAGACCACAACAATACAGAGACATAACACTACAGACCACAACAATACAGAGACATAACACTACAGACCCACAACAATACAGAGACATAACACTACAGACCACAACAATACAGAGACATAAAACTACAGACCATAACAATACAGAGACATAACACTACAGACCCACAACAATACAGAGACATAACACTACAGACCATAACAATACAGAGACATAACACTACAGACCACAACAATACAGAGACATAACAATACAGACCCATGACAATACAGAGACAAAACACTACAGACCACAACAATACAGAGACATAACACTACAGACCATAACAATACAGAGACATAACACTACAGACCACAACAATACAGAGACATAACACTACAGACCATAACAATACAGAGACATAACACTACAGACCATAACAATACAGAGACATAACACTACAGACCACAACAATACAGAGACATAACACTACAGACCATAACAATACAGAGACATAACACTACAGACCACAACAATACAGAGACATAACACTACAGACCATAACAATACAGAGACATAACACTACAGACCACAACAATACAGAGACATAACAATACAGAACAATACAGAGACATAACAATAAAGACCCATAACAATACAGAGACATAACAATACAGACCATAACAATACAGAGACATAACACTACAGACCATAACAATACAAGAGACATAACAATACAGACCATAACAATACAGAGACATGACAATACAGACCATAACAATACAGAGACATAGAGACAATACAGAGACAACAATACAGACCATAACAATACAGAGACATAACACTACAGACCACAACAATACAGAGACATAATAGACCTAACACTACAGACCATAACAATACAAGAGACATAACAATACAGACCATAACAATACAGAGACATGACAATACAGACCATAACAATACAGAGACATAGTAATACAGACCATAACAATACAGAGACATAACACTGCAGACCACAACAATACAGAGACATAACAGTACAGACCATAACAATACAGAGACATAACAATACAGACCCACAACAATACAGAGACATAACACTACAGACCATAACAATACAGAGACATAACAATACAGACCCACAACAATACAGAGACATAACACTACAGACCACAACAATACAGAGACATAACACTACAGACCATAACAATACAGAGACATAACACTACAGACCACAACAATACAGAGACATAACACTACAGACCATAACAATACAGAGACATAACACTACAGACCATAACAATACAGAGACATAACACTACAGACCACAACAATACAGAGACATAACACTACAGACCATAACAATACAGAGACATAACACTACAGACCACAACAATACAGAGACATAACACTACAGACCATAACAATACAGAGACATAACACTACAGACCACAACAATACAGAGACATAACAATACAGACCCACAACAATACAGAGACATAACACTACAGACCATAACAATACAGAGACATAACACTACAGACCACAACAATACAGAGACATAACACTACAGACCACAACAATACAGAGACATAACACTACAGACCACAACAATACAGAGACATAACACTACAGACCATAACAATACAGAGACATAACACTACAGACCATAACAATACAAAAACTCCCGACGGCAGTCAGCGGTCGTAGAGTTACAGCCCCTTATTTCAGTTTTTTGTCTAAGTCGAGCAACGAAGATTGAAATAACAGTGGCCCTTCAAAAAAAGGAAAGTTCGTGCAGGAGAAAAGATTGAAACAGAGGCTGAGTGGCCGAAAAGGACCGGGAATGAAATTGTCAAAGGCTTTTAAAGGATTAAGAATGGTGTAGACAGCTCGGTGTCACCGACATCTAAAGAAAGTCCGCTGATGTATAAAGACGATGTGGGAAACGAAAGACAGCAACTTGCCGACAAGATGGCGACGGTGTGGACAAAGTCAGAGTTCAGAGTTGAGGAACATTAAGTCACCACCGAGTTAACTGCTGCTCTGTTATCACAGGTTAGGAGTCGATGAACAAACAGCTACGTCATCGATATGGTTGGTGTTATACCCAGAGGTAAATCAATCTATCAAAAAGACTCAACTGAAAATTTTAGTTTTTGTAATTATACGATTCTTAATTTATTCTCCCTGAGATGTTGAAATATTTGTCCCTAAATAGGCCTCTGTAGAAATATTGATGTATAGATACATCTCAAAATGATGGTATATAAATAGGTATATGCACTGGTATATAAATAGGTATATACACTGGCCTATAAATAGGTATATACACTGGTGTATAAATAGGTGTATACACTGGTGTATAAATAGGTATATACACTGGTGTATCAGTAGGTATATACACTGGTATATAAATAGGTATACACACTGGCCTATAAATAGGTGTATACACTGGTGTATAAATAGGTATATACACTGGTGTATCAGTAGGTATATACACTGGTGTATAAGTAGGTATATACACTGGTATATAAATAGGTATACACACTGGCCTATAAATAGGTATATACACTGGTGTATAAATAGGTATATACACTGGTGTATAAGTAGGTATATACACTGGTATATAAATAGGTATACACACTGGCCTATAAATAGGTATATACACTGGTGTGTAATTAGGTATATACACTGGTGTATAAATAGGTATATACACTGGTATATAAGTAGATATATATACACTGGTGTGTAATTAGGTATATACACTGGTGTATAAATAGGTATATACACTGGTGTGTAATTGGTATATACACTGTGTAGGTATATACTGGCCTATAAATAGGTGTATACACTGGTGTATAAATAGGTATATACACTGGTGTATCAGTAGGTATATACACTGGTGTATAAGTAGGTATATACACTGGTATATAAATAGGTATACACACTGGCCTATAAATAGGTATATACACTGGTGTATAAATAGGTATATACACTGGTGTATAAGTAGGTATATACACTGGTATATAAATAGGTATACACACTGGCCTATAAATAGGTATATACACTGGTGTATAAATAGGTATATACACTGGTGTATAAGTAGGTATATACACTGGTATATAAATAGGTATACACACTGGCCTATAAATAGGTATATACACTGGTGTGTAATTAGGTATATACACTGGTGTATAAATAGGTATATACACTGGTATATAAGTAGATATATATACACTGGTGTGTAATTAGGTATATACACTGGTGTATAAATAGGTATATACACTGGTGTGTAATTAGGTATATACACTGGTGTATAAATAGGTATATACACTGGTGTATAAGTAGGTATATACACTGGTATATAAATAGGTATATACACTGGTGTATAAATAGGTATATACACTGGTGTATAAATAGGTATATACACTGGTGTATAAATAGGTATATACACTGGTGTATAAGTAGGTATATACACTGGTATATAAATAGGTATATACACTGGCCTATAAATAGGTATATACACTGGTGTATAAATAGGTATATGCACTGGTGTATAAGTAGGTATATACACTGGTATATAAATAGGTATATACCTTTAATGTTTACATAAGCGTA
Organism: Marisa cornuarietis; assembly: GCA_004794655.1. NCBI lineage: Eukaryota > Metazoa > Mollusca > Gastropoda > Architaenioglossa > Ampullariidae > Marisa > Marisa cornuarietis. The sequence continues at coordinate 1,955,871 of SMMW01000057.1, read as the reverse complement.
CTATGAAATATTAGTGTGTAAATAATCACATATTTGTTAGCAAATCAATCAGGAGATATTGAACTATTATTATAATGCAGGTATAGGCATTTATTTAGCTGTTGGTGTATAAATAAGGTAAAGTAAATGGTGATATGTAAAATATAAATTAAATAATGAGGTATAACTAACGATATTTTAAACATTGAGTTATAATCAAATATACAGTGAAAACAGTTAATAAAAGTTAAACAAGATGGAGGCGGAATGTCACGTGGTGCAGAACTAGTGCATCTACAAGACGAGGAAGGTCACACATTGGTCGTGACATGCAGGGGCAGGTTAGCTGCTGCCAGAAGCCCTGTGCCGACCAGAGAGGCCTAATCTGGTCGTGTTGCACTGCTGGGGGCTGGCGGGGTGTGCCCGGACCTCATGCCAAAAAAAATAAGAAAAGGAGAATCCCCACACTCCTACGGATCTCTCTTTTTTTACGTCGTTCGTTACAACGGCTTTCTTTGTTAGGTCGTTCGTTATAACGGCTTTCTTTGTTAGGTCGTTCGTTATAACGGCTTTCTTTGTTAGGTCGTTCGTTATAACGGCTTTCTTTATTAGGCCGTTCGTTATAACAACTATCTTTGTTAGGTCGTTCGTTATAACAACTATCTTTGTTAAGTCGTTCGTTATAACGGCGTTCTTTGTTAGGTCGTTCGTTATAACAACTATCTTTGTTAGGTCGTTCGTTATAACGGCTTTCTTTGTTAGGTCGTTCGTTATAACGGCTTTCTTTGTTAGGTCGTTCGTTATAACAACTATCTTTGTTAGGTCGTTCGTTATAACGGCTTTCTTTGTTAGGTCGTTCGTTATAACGGCTTTCTTTGTTAGGTCGTTCGTTATAACAACTATCTTTGTTAGGTCGTTCGTTATAACGGCTTTCTTTGTTAGGTCGTTCGTTATAACGGCTTTCTTTGTTAGGTTGTTTGTTCTTTGTTCCGTCGGCCAGTAAAAAACGGGTGATTTCGTGTGTCCAGCTAGACTCTGTTGTGAATACTGACCAGAAAAATCAGACAAAAGCTAATTTTGAAAGCTAGTCCCACAGTACTGATCTGGTTCAAAACTGGGTAAAAAGTACCCGAAAAACATTGACAGTGTGTGGGTGTGTGTGTGTGTGTGTGTGTGGAGAGAGAGAGAGAGATGCATGCTTGTCTGATTATTGCTGTATAACTGTACGAGGCTCCAATAATGTTATCCGCCGTAGTAAACATTAAAGGCTTTGACTCGACTGGATGGAAGCTGATAACTTGCTGTTACCACTGCCCAACGAAAGTTGACGTTAAGAAGGATTACTTGATTACTTAGTCACTGAGATCATGGCGACCTGTTTCGACAGCAGCCGACGATGTGGACAGCCGAGGATCTTCAAGAAATACGCGGTTACCCCACCCCACCCAACCCAACCCACCCCACCCACCCCACCCCACCCCCAACTCTTCTCCAAACCTCGTTTCACGCCTGTCGTTTTCACAGAAGACTTACATCAGTCCCTGTTACCACTGACCAAAAGAAAAAAATTAATAAAAAGAGAATTTTCGTTTCAACAAAAAACAAAAGCAAAAACAAGAAAGCAAAACAAAACAAAGCAAAGAACAAAAAGAAAGCAGTGAAAGTAAACATATATTTCAGCGTTTGATTTGCATCGTCCTTCCGGTAAGGTTCTGGTAAGTGGAACTACACTGTACAAACATTATTTCTACTTGACATTGTCTGTGTATGTATCATGTTATGTATGCTTTTACTATACCTATTGTTTTTGGTTGGATTTTTGTTTAATTAGAATCAGTTTGCAGGTTATTTTGAAGGGGAGGGAGGCTGGAAACGCTCGAAACTTTTTCCCATTTTATCCCATCCCATAGGAGTTAATGGTAACTCCTTCACTTGAGGCCATTCCGGGTAACGAAAAATTTCATAGGAGAGATTTACACAGGAGAGATGTGCATAGGAAAGATGTGTACAGTAGAGTTGTGCATGTGAGAGATGTGCATAGGAGATGCACACAGGAGAGATGTGTATAGGAGATACGTACATAGGAGGTATGTACATAGGAACAAGGAAACATGTATTCCCAACCAATCAGTGGGGCTGTACAAACCCTTTCCTACAACCTCGTTAAAAGTCGAACAGACTGTATTCTTTTTGTAAATTACTTGGCTGAGGTCGATACAGTAAAGTATTTTCAAAAATGTCAGCAAACAGCTTTTATTTTTCAAGCTACAAAACCCATACACAAAGCCATACCCTAACCTTTGACATCACGAGACCTGAGACAATATTAATTAATCAGACATATTCGTGATTATTTGTAAAGTAACAGGTTTGAACTCTTTCAGCGCGTGAAGACATCTGCGGCCTTAAATCTCGAGACTCGGTCCTGGCGGGTGGAGGTGAACTGTGATTCACTCCCATTTGGGGCGATGCCATCTTGTAATCAATCTGCTAACAAGGGAAATACATCCCGTCACACACAGTACAGGGATAGTTACAGCCTCTTCATTTTTCAGTGTCACAGGGTTGTCAGGACAACAGTATTTCATTTCAGCCTGTCAGCCACACACTTCTCTATGTCTGCCTTGGGGACAGTAACCAAAACCAACGGTCACGCGTCACTGCACGCAAGTCTGTTGAAAACTATGAAATTTTCATAACGAATGTCCATCACTTTCTGATGTCACCAGCCAATCAACTTCAACTTTTGAATGTCACCGGCTAATCAACTTCAACTTTAGGATGACATTAGCTTACTGGCACTGCACGACACATTCGCTGCATAACGAAGACTCGGTCTTGTTTATTTTTTAAAAAAACAAGTGATAAAAAAATAAAGATACGAAAGAGAATGTGATGCCAGGATTTCCGAAGAACGGAAACTACAAGGGAAAGGGGGAATCCAGCGACAATTTTGAAAATTGTTATGAAAATCTATCGAATTTAGCAGTCTGTAGTGCGCAAGGGGAATAAGAAGGGGTTTAGAATTTCCTCCAATTTGATGGCCAGAACCTAAAAGGCTAATACAATAAGTGAGGGTTAGATCGAATAATAGTTCGGGTCTGACCAGCCGAGTAGAAGCACACAACCTCGTTGGAAATCAAATTCGAATCATTAGGGTAATGAAATTGACTTTTGCGAAGCATTACTGTCGAGTCGAAGCGACACCGGAACGCGAGGGAGAGGCAACGGGACCCTCGCAGACCCTCCGCTCGTCCTCTTGCGCGCGCCGCAAGTAGGGGGGCGCCGTAATACAATTTCCGGTAGAAGAATAGGCGCTGTCCACCTTGGGAGCTTTTATGCGATGGTGGTAAAGGGGGTGGAGGGGGGGAAGGTTTCATCCGATGATATTGCACTGACTTTTCAATCGGCCATTTTTCTTGTCAGATTTCTTCCGTCTCTAATTTCCGATTTTTTTCCCATGGCCTGCTTATTTCCCATGATTGCTCTTGTGGTTAGTGTTTCTTGTCTGCCGATCGCCGTTCGTTGTTCCAATATTCTGGCATTGGGAGCGATTTCCGAGCAAGCAGGCTGGACACATCAGACACTGGAATAACGTAATTAGTCTGGAGGCCAAAAAGTGCAGTGGATGTTGCAATATGTCATTATAGGCACAAGCCCTCGGCGTTTGGGACGAGCGGGTGGCAAGAAGAAGGCAGTGGCGTAGCGCGTGTTTTGTGGCAGGAAATGACTTCGGTCTTGTTACACGATACGCTGACATTTTCTTTTTAATTTTAAATTTATTTCTTGTTAATTACCTTTTTTTTTTTTAGATATCTGCCGCGAAGGCAGATCAGGTAAACTTTTTTACGGGTTACATGTGTGTGTGTGTGTGTGTGTGTGTGTGTGTGTGTGTGTGTGTGTGTGTGTGTGTGTGTGTGTGAATGCAATGTTTATGTCTGCTGCATGTCCACCAATGTTTATATGCTTGTCCCTGAGTTTCCTTGACTTGAATGCCAGTAATACAAATAAGATTGTAATTACGTTTGTTGTTCACATTTCCATGCCTTCGATTCTCTCTCTCTCCCTTACACACACACACACACACACACACACACACACACACACACACACACACACACACACACACACACACACACACACACAGAGCAGCTGAGAGGAAGACTTACATCCACACGTAGGGGACCAAGTCAGGGAAGCAGTGTTCAGCTGCAGTCTAGAAGAGATGAAGTCCCCTGGCGGTCGCTGATGAAAGTGACACTGAGAAGTGCCGGTGGTAGCCCCGCTTGTCCAAACTTCATTGAAAGAAGCCTGATTCACGACAATGTTAATATCACTTAGCATCGCTAATAGCTTTCCCGAAGCTGCGCTGTCTGGTCGCAGAATTATTCCCCTCCTGTATGAATGATTAGCATTAAGTTATTCCTTTCTGTGGTCTCCAGCGACTTCCCTAGCCTGCCACAACCAGGCTTTTGCGTGATCCGTTTCCTTGACAGCATTGTACAGCCCCATAATGTACAGCCTGCAAAATATAAATCCTTTATGTGAACTGTAAAATCGTCTTTTTATGTATCTCAAGGTAAAACACTTGAAAAAAGCCCGTTTCTATAGTTTAAAAAAATATTAGTAGATAATAGACTTTATTCTAAATTTTGAAATTTTTCTTTCAGTATTTCCGTCGTGAAGCATTAACTTTTGGTGTAGACAATCCTGTTGTTTTGCATCAGAGTTTTCTTATGGTTTAATCTATCAAAGGCAGGCAGTATTATAATCTCTTTTTGGTAGAGCTAATTGGACTGTTAAACAGCTCAGGTCTCTCAGGGGTTTCCCTTCTGGTTTTTTGTTTATTTTTGTAAACTTTCTTTTTTTCTTTTCAGCTCTTTATTTTATTTTTAATATTTAAATGCAAAGATTTGATCGTGAAAAAAGAGATCGTAAGAGTTGAAGAATTCCAGGAGAATGGTTAACTCTTTATTCCCTGATGTAAGTCTCATATCAAATTCGGTATCAACATGGTCTTGGCTAAAAATGAGTTTGTATCGCTAGCCATGTTTTTAGGAAAGGGATGTTTACCGTAGTGAAATTTTCTACAGTGCGTATAATTACACATTTTTTTTCGTAAGGGAATAGTTTCAGATGGTGTTATGGATAGTCATGCACGAATTCACCAAGTCATGAAGTTGACAAACGCCACCGATTACTTCCCCTTGTCAGCTCTCACCAAGGGGAGGTAGTTATGAAGCAGACACTAGCTGTGGACCGGGCGCCTTGTGGAGTCGTATCAGTGGAGACAGGTGCAGACCTGTCTGTTGGGCTGATAATCTAGAGGTCCCCCTCTTGCGTACTGTCCTTACCTTTGGCTACAGGAGGCTTTACGAGGGCTGTAGTTACGGAGCGAAGGCAAAGCGAACCCAGGGGATGCAGACGTACCTCTTCTCTATGAATACGGCCCCAGCTGTTTCCAGTCTCTAGGGGTGGAAAGGGACTCGTGAGGAATCAGGCAAGTCTAGACAACCAGCTCCTGAGCCTCGCCTTCTCCCAGCGCAGTGGTGCGCGCCCTACATACCGCAGACAGCCTCCCCATCAACGATGTTGCACACCAACAACGACCACCTCCTCTCGCCCACACAGTGGCTGCTTCCATCCAGTGATCCCTACAATACATGTTGACGCATTTTCGTAAATTCTTTGTATAATTTCTTCTTCGTTTAAAAGAACAACCTTCATTTTGATGATTTATACGTGAAACAAGAGCAGACCAGTTGATAGATATCGTTTATCTGTGGTTTGTAAACATATCAACATCAAAAGAAATTAAAGCCGCATGAAGTATTTTTATGAAAGCAAATATGATGATGACATGCGGAATCTTAGAAACAATGTGCTAGCTTATTAAACGTGTTATATGAAGCTTAAACATGTGTCGCTAGCAAGCATCTCACCCCACCACAGTGTGTGGGACTTACATATATATATATTATAGACTGGCAGAAATAGTATTGTACATGTAACAGACTTCGTGCTACCACGACCAGCTTTTGCAAGCATGCATGCCACAGTTAAAGAAGAAGACAACTAATAGTTATCGTATCATGCAGGTTTAAACATGTCACACTAAAGTAACAAACACTAAGAAATATCAATGTCACAATCTCTACTGCAATGTTTTACCCCTCGTTGTGTCGTAGCGACCACGTTTCGCACAGAAAGATCCACGTGTAGGAGATTTAAAAAAATGGTTTTATAGAGAGGTAAAGTAGCCCCTTTTGCTTGTTGGGGAGTGAGGCGTTAAAGATCGTCCTTATCTCAGAGCTAGCATTTGTTCATAGTGCCCATCTCTTCTCCCTCACTACCTTTCCCTCCTCAAACCTCTGAAGAATCTTACCCGTTTAAACGTTCGTTCACCTGGGAAACATGCTGCGCCACATGGGTGTCGAACCGGCACGCTAATGCTCTATCCATTGAGCTATCCGTTTCGCGTCGATGATCAAATGATAATTCCTAATATCAGCTGAACCTGTCAAGGTTACTAAACAGCAGTTTCAAGAAAAATAATTACTACAAAAAGAGAAATTTCAAGGTCCCACGGGGACCGGAAAAACAATCTCTTCGACGAGCAACTCCGTTACAGCGCATGCGTGAATGCTGAGCTCTGCACGATTTCCGGTCAAAATATCGACGGTTTTCTTAGATGTGTAAGTCGACTTCCAATAAAACAGATTGAGATGGTCCCCACCACGAGCCAGTAACATTTCTAATGGACTTCTCACCCCGATTATGTACTTCGGTAAGTCCTAGCGAGAGACCAGCCACACCATTTTCCTCGCAGACGATCGTGATTTGACGAGGTGAACCAAAATTAATAGTCGCACAGCAGGACTGGCCCTCGATCTGTGTGAAACAGTCTCGTTGCCTTGTTTTGTCCGCGGCGGGCGCCGAGGCCTCGCCCCTGTTTATTCGGTCGACGCAAACGAAGACTGCAGCAGGGTGTAGATTAAAAGCATGGGCGGAGGGTGTTCAGGGTAAATTTGTTCCTGTTTCTGATCAGCTTTCAGTCCATGTCGCACAGCTTTAAAAAGAGATTTAAGGTAGGGACACTGGAGTCCACATAACAGCCTGCCGTGACAGCTCTCTCTCTCTCTCTCCTTTGGGGGATTCTTATGATGAGGATGAGAGGATTATTCACAGACTTCTGTGGGATCACTCGTCCCGCCTCAGGACCAGATCAGGAAACAAAAGAGAACAGCTTTATCCCTTTGTGGGCATGCATGGACGAGTAGCCGAGTTTTCCCAGAATGAAGCTTTGAAACGGCCTTGTACTAACGATACTAATTAGTGGTTCTTGAGGTGATAATGACACTGGTTCACATTCTACCTGAACGTTGTTTTTAACACCTCAACTGTCAAACCGTCTCTTTAACCATCACCTTTGGCCTCTGTTCTCCGAAACCAGCGGTTCTATGGATGCGTCATGGGTTTGCAGGTTCCATTTACAAATCTGAAAAAAAAATTCTGAACGTTGCCACTTTTTTTGTAGTCGGTGATGTTGCTTTCCATCTTTCATCGTGCTGTTAACAGGAGGAACCTTCGGCCTGAGGATGGTTTCCATCACAGGTAGCAGTGTTGAACGTAACTGCAAGAGCAGATAACCCATTTCACCTTCCCCCCCCCCCACAAAAAGTAGTCACAGAACAGAACCTTTAAAAATGGTAAGCATTCGAGAGGGGTGGGGGTAGAGGTGGTTAAGGGGAAACGAAGTATAATGTGAGCAGCTTTTAAATCACCGGCTGAAAATCTGGAAAAACCAGAAATGCTATTTACAGAAGCTTTGTGAAGAGGCAAGAATCTCTGCGAGGTGATACCAGCTAAAAACTGATGGTGGCACCTTAAAACTGTCATAATTTGTGAATGAAATCCACGCCAGTGATGATTCCTTAGGGCAGAGGTTTTCAAACTGTGGTACGCATACCACTACTGGTACACGAAGGTATGATGGGTGGTATGCAAGCACCATGCACCAGTATAAAAGAATACATATATATATATATATATATTTTACAGGGACGCGGGTGGAACCTTGCATATAGCCATATGTCACAACCCAGAAGCAGGAATGTCTTAGCATCAGGATATTAAGCCATTAAGCGGGCGTCAAGAATATTGGGAACCAGACTCTTGTAATCCTCACTGACAGCACTCTACATAGTTACTCCGTTTACCCGCGGGTAGGTGCGTGGTGTCTGTGGGTGTTGTGACTGCTGGGTCACCAAAAGTTTGTCAGACGCGGAGACAAGTCCACATATTTATACACATAAGATGGATAATATACATTTAATTAAAGATATTTAAATAATGATATATTAACGATTAACTCTTGACTAAATCATATACTAAATACCAGTGAATCTAAGACTAAGTCATAGAAAGATATATATATATGAATCCCAGACACTTAATCCTCAAAATGAAACTTCAACTCAAGAAATTATGAAGTGAATGAAAAATTTAATCATGAAGTGAATGAAAAAATTAATTCAAATAATTATTTTCATGTAAACATCAAAATAAGCTTGACAATTAAAATAATACTTAACTTCAACATTTATAACATTGGGGGCATTTTTGAGGAGTGTCTGGGGATTAAATGTCTAGGGGATTAAGTGTTGGGGATTAAGTGTCTGGAGATTAAGTGTCTGGGGATTAAGTGTCCAGTCACCATATATATATATATATTCGCAGGAGGTAGGGTTGGGAGGTGGTACTCGGTCAATTCGAATTTTCGAAAGTGGTACTCGTCTGGAAAAGTTTGAAACCTCGGCCTTAGGGGCTAAAAATCTCTTCTTTCTCATCAAGTAAAAGCTGAGAACAGCTGATGAGTCTGATGAGCTCTTTTGAATTCGGGGACATTCTGTAATTCACCAGTTTCTTTTGTTATGAGGGATGAGGTTGCAGGGAGTAAGATTTACAGCACACCACAAGTAAGACACTGAAATACGACAGGTTGTTTATGGTTTTGTCTCAAATGTCTTAATCAAGACAAATTTACCTTGTGAAGGATGGTGTGCTTCTCTTTGTATGATATTGTGTGCACTGCTTAGGTAACGCCAGTCAGTTTTGACAAGTTCCTCAGCAGTGTCGAGAGAGAGAGAGAGAGAGAGGAATAAGGAAGGAAGGAAGAGAATGTGTTGCTGTCAACCCTTCTTCTATATGCATAAATGTGCATGAACACATGTACACACACAACTCATTTTCCCCTGCACAGCATAACATTTCCAAAACATCTGATAAAAAAAAAAAAAAACACTGGCAAATTTCCCAATCTTGAACAAGTTGAACATTTTTAACAGTGTATGTCATCGCAAACAGACAAGCCCGTCTCATGGCAAATCTTTTATTTGAAGTTCTTCTCATCTATGTGCAAGTTAGTTTAAATACTTCAAGCTTGCACAGAAACAAAAATAAAAATCTGCATAAACATTTGCAGTCTTTGGTCACTGGTATGGAGTAAATGATATGTCTGTAGAACTGTTAGATCTTATCATAATAAAATTGTATTTTTTCCTTATCTGTACCCTACTGCTCTGTTGCTCACCCATTTTACTTGCCACAGGCAGTTTGTTACAAAAATTTCATGAGAATGCTTTGAAGCATGACAGAGGAAAGGGTGAACATGTCTGTGTGTGCATCAGTTAGATAATAGTGCTGTGCATTCTGATGGACAGATTAAGCCCAACATTATGTCAGTGTTTCTGACATACCCTGTCCTTCATCCTTTCACTGCTAGACTAAGCACAACATTAAAAAGGGTTTTAGAAATAACAGGACAATGATGGACTGCACATAACATGATACATATCTGCTTTGATTGCCGAGTATGTCTGTGGGATCAAAATTCTGTACCCCCCCTTCTCTCTCACACACATGCACACAGAATGAGAGATCATAAATAGCCATCAACAATATCACTGTAAGGGAAAAATTGAACAAAACTAGAAGCTTATATAAAAATTATCCAAGAACACAAAGGACAGAAAGTCTACAAGCAAGAATCAATTTTTTGGAAGGAAAGATGTAAGGTACTCCATTTCAGCTTGGCTGAACTTGGGTGTGTATGGTACACTGTCGTAATCAAAGTCAGGATCCAGCTTAAACGGCACAACTATATCTCCATCATCTGTCTCCTGTCAGAAAGAACAGATTAATGTGAAACTGTAAAATTAAATTCTAAGTCATTCCACTTGCATCTTTAAAATGCAGAGCCCTACGATGAGGCTCTAAATTACTGGTTAGCAAAACATCACTTGAAGTGTTTAGCAAGTAGTGTTTTATCTCCAGACTCCCCAGCACTCAGAACTTGATCCTTGATTATGCTAAAATGCAGGAAGACTATGCACCTACATCATGACGGATGCACTTTTATGTACAAAAAGGATCTTTGGGGTGACAGCTGCTTCAAGGAAAATTAATTCCCTTTAATGTTTTTGGCTTTAGTAAACTGTGGAGGCTTCATGGCATGGTGGTTAGTGCGCAAGACGGGAGCAGATCATTAGTTTGAAGCCTGATCCACCTGACAGCAGTTCACCAGAAATAAAAAAGGGCACCTGATTTATCATGGAGAGTAAAGGTGACAGGAGAGGGATGGCATGACGCAATAAAGCATTTAAATTCACTGCCACTATGGTCACTAAGCTGCAGGAAATGTTCCGTTACCACCCTGTACACCACCATTGGTCACCCATCTTAAGATTCATGCATGCACATGAGCAGAACCATTTGTATATCATATTTTTAACTGTAGTGTAAACATCAATTCATTTAATCATCACAAAAATTCAGTTCTATAAAATTGTTATAAAGTTACTTTATGTCTGCTTGCTTTAATTTTAACTAAATCTGCTGAAATGTCACAATAAAGTCTTAACTGTGAAAAAGGTGTCTTCTATAAATGTTTCTTTATTTTCTCACCCTTTTAACTTCTGGTGAAGTCTCAATGTCTGCTGATACTGGTGTGGGTGTGACAATGGATGTCGCTAGCACACTGACTGTAGGAACTACAACAGGAGCTGTGATGTCATGGTCTACCTGCCCTGGGGGTTGGTATGTACTTACAGCTGCACATTCAGGATTACTGGAGAACAAGGCAGCGTGTGACAGTTTACATGACGGAGCTATGCCACAGTCTATGTCATATTCCACTGAGCCTTCTGAATTGCTGTCAGATGATGGTGGAGGTATGGCACATGGTTTGTAGAGCAGATCTCTAACAGTGTTGAAATTCTGATCAGACAAGCTGCTTGGAAAAGGTTTTTCTTCTCCCTTTACAGCCAGTTCTGGAACATGCACAAGACAGATAAATATATCTCTAAAGTACAGGTTTTTGACCATTTTGCTCCATTTGTTACATTCCTTTCTTCTGCTAATATCAACAGTGCCACCAATGAAACAACCCTAGGAAGAAACATTTCATACCAGAGAAGTTAAGCACAGAAATCCAAGCCGCCAAGCAAACAGAGATAAAATACTATCTTAGAAGAAAAACATTAACAAATAAACCACATTAGTGAATAAACCAAACAAAGAAGAGGAAAAGGGAGAGGAAACAAGAATCAACATAACTAAAGGAAATAACAAACCTTTAAATAACACATTTTCCTTCCTCTAATAATGTACAGTTTTCTCTAAGGTCAACTGTGTATCTGGTTCACAACTTCACTGACAAGTGTCTCAGCAAATGTGTAATTGGTTATTTTTAAGTCTGCAGGATCAGCCACTGCAATCCATCTGTGCAACTGATTCTTGACAGATAACTCAGTGACATTTGATCTCTGAAGGTGTTGACAAAAGACTAATATGCTACATTTACGTTATCTCAAGATGTGATGTTACCTGCAAGACTATTTGAGTGCACCTGCTTGAAATAATTGTGCCACAGTGAAAAGATGCAAACTGAAATGGCATAGACACGTCTCAGGATATCAAGACATGCAAAGACAATCTTACAAGAGACAGAAATGGGAAACATGTAAAAAACAAACAAAAACTGGGAGATAATATTCATGACTGGGGAGGCCTGTCATTCAACATAGCACAGAAAATGGCAAAGAACCAAGAGAGATTGTGACAGTTGATGTTAAAATTGTCAGCTGTTACCCTGGTTAAACAGGGGTAAGGGATTGATGATGGTGATAACAATGATTTGGGGAGAGGATGACTGGGTCTTTCTGAAATAAAATACTTAAGGTATCTCACCCCTTTTATTTTTTAAAAATTAAATACCTAAGCTATCTATAAGTAAATGTAACCAAAGTTTTACATATGAAATTTAAATTACCTGTACTTTCTAATCCAAAACTGGCCACATAACCAGGTGTCTCCAAAAGCTCATCCTCAGCATTTGTTTCACTCAGTGGGTCATCATTTTGTATAAAGTTGTCAAACTAGACAACAACAAAATTAATAATTTCCATAACATGCATGCCAAAAGGTTCTACTCTGAGAGCAAATCATGCACACACACACACAAACACACACACTCAAACACCCAAGCACCTGCAGCCCATTTTACTGTTAATTTTTCCCCCCACTATTTTACATCAAGTGATTCAACATCAGTTCTTGAAAAAATAAAAAGAAAAATAACTTGACTTTGCTGTTATAAAAGGTGCTCTTTAATATTATTTCCTCTAAACTAACAACTGAAACTTATAAGATGGTTACTTTCTTTACCTGTAATTATTGTAATCGTAACGGAAACCAAATTAAGTCTTCTGACTAAAAAAAAAACTTTTTTTTCGTTTTATCTCAATGATTGAGAGAATAGAAACAGATGCAACTGCTGGTATAAATTGTTTGTGAACTATTATTATAAAAATCCTGTGAAAAAAAAATTGGTAAAAACATGTTTAACTGTTCAAACTTATAAAAGATTCTTAAAGCAATCTCAAACTTTTGTCAGTGATGGTGGCCTTCCTCTGAGTAAAACCTCAACAGCAGGAGAGTCTCCAAGTGTCTGTGAAAAAAAGAATTAAGTGTCCTGTAAGTGAGGCTCAAACACTCCCAAATTATAAAAGCAAACATAAACAGTCAAAGAAAGAAGGAAACATTAGGATGCAACTTTGTTTGAGGCTAAATATCAGCAGCTTCTATAGTTTATAAGTATAGTCTGAGTGAAACATATCACTAAGCTTATTAACGATGACAACAGAATATAGTGAGAATGAATTCAAGAGCTTCAAGCTCGAGCTGATGGGGTTTCACCTAACAGTAAAGCATGTCTTTTTTTTTTCCTCTGTGTCATGAGAAATGAGAGTTCTTGACCTCTTTCTAAAACTCAAGTGAGAATTACAACGATAAAATGCTTGTACTTCACAAACACAAAAGGGATGTTTATTCTGATTTTCAGTGTAAGTATCTTGCAATGAATTATAAATGCTGCCATTTGAAAACATTTTGCACAGCGTTAAACCTTTAACAACTATGAACAGCTAATAACTAGACACTGAAAAAGAGGAAGGTCAAAGTGCTACCTCCTCTTCTACTTCATCATCCATACCAGTGTCTCCACCTTTAGTGTTATTGTTATTCAAAGCGATGGAGACAACTCCTGATGATGGCAAATGGGTGCTCGAAGACTTACATCCCTTCCCACTAGCATCAGTGCTAATGTGGACATTGTTTTGTAACATCTGGGAGTTTATCAGGGAATTTTCAGAACTGTGTAGACCATCTGGAATAGATACAACTGTTTAATTATTATATAAGATTTTAATGATAAAGAAACTGCTATTAATGTTTATCATTACAACTATGCATGGAGTAGTATATTACAATTCATTACAAAAAATGAACAGTCATGTACAGGAAACCATCACCGCTTCCAGATCTCTCAGCTTCTTCGACATCTCTCAAAAGATGAATTGTAAAAGCAGGGTACCTTCTATACATAGTTAGCTTGTCTCCAGGTCACAGCACATCCCGAAAATGGTCATCATTTCAATAATTTCAATAAAAACTTGTATCTTATTTCACATACTTTAATTTGTAAAGAATATTTAAAGCATGTGATAATATCAAGCTCTGTCATATATTTTAAAAAAGAACTATGAAAGTTTGAAGTCAGCATCTTTCTCATTGTACTCTATAGTTATGGCTCCCTGTAGTGTAAGGATATTAATTAATTTTAAGTGAGGGGCACAAAGCATTAAGCATTATCGATTATTAAATAGAATTTAAAAACTGTCTTTTGATCAGCTGATCTGTTTTTCAAGGTATTGAATGCTCAGGTACATCCATTCATGCAAATGGCTCATACAGAAAAGGCTGCTCAATATAGCAAAAAAGTTAATTTCTTTGCATTATTTACCTGGCTATAAATGTATGTACACCAAATCATCTTTTGTACAATAAGCTAGATAGATGTCCAATGACTGTTAATTTGACTGAAAGCTATGGTTTTTTTTTTTTTTTTTTTGGTTAAAGGATATTTTATAATGACAATCTGCCTATAATCTGACAATCTAGCACATTAACCTTCTTGGTTCGACAAGCCACAATCGTGGCCTTGCCGGGTAGCACGGGCAAGGCGATTTTCATTACTTTTTATAGCAAAGTTCAAGTTTTCTCTTTTCCAAAAATGTCTAGGTTTCTTGGTCTAATGTTTATCTCACAGCAGCAATAATAAAAAACAAACTTCACCCACTGTCGTCTTCGCAATCTTCAGTTATAAGCCAGTCATTGTAGTGTTATATTTTTATCTTGAACCAAGAGGATTAAATGCAGTTGAATCTTAATGGGAGGGGACAATCAAACTGTTCACTTACTTGGTAAAAAAAGTCACACCCTACTAAATAAAGAAATCATATTAATATTTTCTCTCTCTATTCTGTTACTCTCATAAAGATTTGTCATTTCTCTCTCTTTGTATATATATATATATATGATATATATCATGATATGTACATGTTAAGCATACAGGTGCGATTATATGCACTGATAACACGGCTGGTCTTTACTACCTTTTAAAGAAATATCGTTTTACATTAGCAACTGAATGCCGATAACATACCCATAGAGAGATATAGGAGTCCTCCAACCAATTCCTCCAGTGTCTCTTCCTCTGAATGCAGAAAGTCTCTCACAGTGCTGTTGATACTGTCACTTTCACTGTTTTCTTCGTGTGATCTGTCATCTCCTTCTCGGATACTCATGACCTGACTGACGATCGATGTGATGACTGCTGGGGCTTGAGATGCTAAGTCCTGTTAAGTCGAGGATGCTTGCAAACTGTTAAACTTATAACTGTTAAATATACCTTGTAACAGTTCAGTTTTCTTGTCACTTTAATAGTACGCCAAACCTTACTACCGATTATAATACATTATAAGCCTAAGAACTTAATAAATAACATACATAATCAGTGTTAGTGCACACACTAGCATCAATTCTTTTTATTCTGTAACATCGACGATCAACTAAATCGTTTAGCTGTTTACTTGTAACGTTGTGATCGATGTCCACCTAGGTACCTATTTTGTAAACAAAAGCAAGTTTATGCACGTTTTCTTCACACTCTAAAAAACTGTCCAGTCTCTGTTTTCCTTCCTTCTACCAATTTCGTTTTTAGTTTTCTATTTGTTTTTATTAAAGCTGTTACACGCTGACCTAATCGAAGTTTTGGAATGCGACACGAGAGTGCAGTCCCGTAATGTAAGGGACCAAACTCGAGATATTTATTTTATGCCAGGCATTGAAGAGTACCGTCCCATCGCGTGTAGCTTGTACTTCACGAACTGCCAAAAAGTCGAGCTATAACTGATAAAAAAAAAATACCGCCTGCTAATTTATTTTTATACTTTATATGTAGCGGTATGAAAAAGTACTGTGAAAAAGTAAAGTTCCCGTCGCCACAATTGAGTATCAAGAAGTTTGAATTTCGACTCCAAATATGTTACTCTTTCTGAATGTGACACCTGTTTACAAGGATGACAGTCGGTGGTTTTCTCCTTTAACAGAATCAAGTAACCTCTATGTTTTCATGTGCCCTGTCTGTTAAGTCTTCTGAGCTAGGCTGATGCAGGGGAAAGGCGCTATATAAAAAACGTTCACTGCAGTGAGAGGCCCTGGGTTCAGATCTCGCCCCCATACACTTGAAGGGACACCTGTCTGCAGCTGTTGGGATTTTTTCCAGGTACTCTGGTTTCCTTCCCTCTCCCTTCATAATGCAAAATCATCTCTAGGTGAAAGCACCTTCCCACTAAACCAACCTATTATGTTTCTCTCCCTCTTGAGAGTACAAAAGAAGACTCTTGAACATAATTTACTAGAAGATTATTCTTTTGTTCAAAATGTGGACAAAAATAAACAAATAGCCCCCCAAAATCTGTATTTCAAGAACATTTTAATAAAACAAATTGTGTAATCAAATACAACAATGGTCAAATATGCAACTCTTGTGTTATAATTTCAATACAATTCTCAACTTTATGTATCATCACAAGATGCTCTATTAAATCAAAGATTTGTGCTACTTGAAAATTATGAAGGAAGACTGTAATAATGTATTTTGAGTAAAAGACTAAATATATGAAAGACAACATAATATTCCATGCTGTTCACAAGCACAGTTCTCCTAACACAGAAATCTAAGGTTTTTGTCTACAAGGCAAAAACTTTGATTATTGTATAAAATAACAGCATCTTACGGGGCTTTTGTAACTCTAGCATCTGATTAAATAGATGCTAATGGATTGGGAGTCTTTAAAAAGCAAAGTAATATTGATAAATGTAAATCACAGAATTAAATCAGCAAGAGATAACAGATTTCAACAGAGTTCTCTTAAAATGGACAAAGTCTCTTCCAGGAACGCAAAATCCTATCTGAAGTTGTCACAGTCACTGAGACAACTGATTCATTCATTCTATGTTTGGCTCATACAATGAAATGAGCAGCCCCATGATACAAAAAAAAAATTATGACATTTGGCATTTTGTTTACAGACATATGGCTTTTATTACAAAACATCAAAGTATAAAACTATAAATATTTTTAATATGCATATACATACTTGTGTACATATGCATACATGTGTACACATATCCAAACACATGATAACACACACACATACATGCACATGTGTGCGAACGCACACACACACACACAGACCAGTTTATACAAGACATGAGCCATCTTCTTTGACAATACATTAATTAGAATACACACACAAATCTAAGCTTGCGATGCAGAACTTATTTCCATTTCTACAAGAACTTCACCATCGCCTTCTCTGAGATTTTTGCTCAGTCGGTCCGTTCTGATGGTTAGGGTTATAACCACCCAGCCAATGATGGCGGCTATTCCTCGTGCTGTATTCAGTGCCATAAACTTCTGTAATTCCTTGTCTGAAATCTAAGAAGAATTTCCATTTTTTACCAACTACGGTCGTGACTACCAGAATTTATGATCATGCCAAATACTATTTTTGCTGATAACACTATAACCAGTTGTTCACAAGATATTATCCATACACTGGGGTGGTCGGGTGGCACGGTCCGGTGGCGTAACGGTTAGCAGTCAGTCAGTCAGTCGTCCCTTCCCTGGCACCTGGCGTTAGGGGGGGGGGAGCACATGGATAGACGCGGCAGCTGATAGGGCCCGCCACTCTTGCCTATTTTGGACGATAGTCAGCAGGTCCTGTACAGGACGACCAGTCCAGTCTTTGATATTCGTAAGCCAGCTCTTTCTCTGGCCACCGCGGCTTCAGCCATCCTCCAAGGTGCCTTGAAGTATAGTCTTCGACAAGGTGTTGCGCCGTGTCACATGGCCAAAGAAGACCAGCTTACGTCGCTTGACTGTTGATAGTAGAGGTTCCTGGTGTCCTACGAGTGTGGCAATCTTGTTTCTTACAAAGTCGTTGGTTTTGTGTTCTTTGTATGAGATCCAAAGCAGCCTCCTCAGGCACTTGTTCTCGAATGCCTGGATTCTCCTTTCCGTTTTGGGGAGCAGAGTCCACGTGTCACATCCGTAGAGCAGGATCGGTACTACCAGGGATTTGTATAGCCTGTACTTGGTAGTGAACCTTATCTTGTGGCTATGAAAGATCCTATCTAGCCTAGCCATTGCTGCTGTTGCTGTTGCGATCCTGATGCGGATATCTGGCGTGGAGCTGCCATTCTTGGAGAGGGTGGGGAAATTTGAACCGTTGCCATTGATCATAACTTTTCTCTTTTCAGTGCTGGTCTCCATTCCATATGTGTTTGAGGTGTCTGTCAGTCTGTTGGTGAGGTCTTGCAGTTCCTTGTTTGTACCTGCTAACAGATCTATGTCATCTGCAAAGCATAGGTTGCAGATTGGTCTTCCACCGATTGAAATGGAAGTATGATGGTCATGAAGAGCTTCGAGCATGATGTTCTCCAAGAATATATTGAACAGCACGGGTGATAGGAGACATCCTTGATGTACCCCTACTGTGGTGTGAAAGTAAGCTCCTATTTGGTTGTTCAGCAGTACTGTACTTGTTGAGCTGTTGCTTCAACAACTTGGACGAGTCCTTCTTCAATGTTGAATTTCCGCATCACATGCCATAGCCCCTTGTGCCAGACTCTGTCCAATGCCTTTTTAAAGTCAATGAAGTTGTGGTAAAGGTCCCGCTGATGCTGAAGATGCTTTTCTATAAGAAGATGACAGTTGAACAGTTGAAGATCTGCTCAACTGTGCTTCTATGTGGTCTGAAGCCAGCCTGTTCTTCTGCTAGCAGCTCTTCTGCAGTGGTTCTGATGCGGTTCTGTATAACCTTCAGCATGACTTTGCTTGGGTGACTGATAAGGCTTATGGTTCTGTAGTTCTGACACTGTTTGCTGTTTCCTTTCTTTGGGAGAGGTATGATTAGTGACTGCGTCCATTCTCTGGGCCATTCTTTGCGCTCCCAGACTCTTTGGCACAGGACAGTTAGGGCCTTTGTAGTTGCTTCCCCACCCTGCTCAGCTCAGCTGGTATGTTATCAACACCTGGTGACTTTCCTCCCTTCAAACTATGTACAGCTCTTTCAACCTCTTCCCGTAGCACTCTGTAGGTCTGCAGGTTCGCTGTCTCTAGCCTGGTTGCTTTGGAGAATGTTGGTCTTCAGCTGGTAGTTGTACAGATCCTTGCAGTATTCTGTCCATCAGTTGAGTACAGCATTGCCTTCTGTGAGAAGGTGACCATTGCTGTCTTCGATGACTGAGATCTTCTGCTGGTCTGTCTTAGTGAGGGTCTTTAGAAGTTGATAGGCCTTTTTGCTGTCACCTCGTGCCATTCCATCGTCTATGTCCCGGCATTAATTCTCGATCCAGCTCTCCCTTGTTGCTTTCATCCCTTTCTTAATGGCACAGTTCACTTCTTTATATTTGGTGGCTGCTTCTGGTTTGCTTTTCTTTTCTCTCTTCAAGGCCCTCCTTTGGTCACAGAGGTCTAGGATGTCGTTTGTGAACCATGGCTGTTTCTTATTCCTATGTCGCCCTAGAACCTCCTGGGCTGTCGACAGTAGCACCTCTTTGATGTTTCCAGCGAGTGTGTCTACATCACAGTCCACCAGGTTCAGTGCGCCAAATTTTCTGCCAACCGTGGCCTTGAAGACTTCTGCAACCTTTGGGTCTTGCAGCTTCTCCAAATCAAAGCGAATTCGGGGAGTGTTTGAGAGTCGCTTCGCTTTCAGCCTCAGCTTTAGGTTCATTAGAACAAGGTCATGGTCGCTGCCTATGTCAGTGCCTGGGTATGTCCTTGTCTTGGCCCTGTTGATGCTGGATTTGAAGCGTCTCGGCAGTAGGATATAGTCGATCTGGTTATGGACCAATCCACCTGGTGAGTGCCATGTGGCCGTCCTTGATTTCTTGTGGGGATACAAGGTGTTGGCTAAGGTGAGTCTCTGGCTCTGTGCAAACTCTAGGAGTCTGATGCCCCTGTCGTTGGTTTCACCAAGGCCAAATTTCCCCACCATTCCTGCCCATTGCTGGTAGGCGTCTGGGCCAACCTTGGCGTTCCAGTCTCCGAGCACAACCAGGATGCCCTTTTTCGGTACTGCCTTCACAACCTTGTCCAGTTGTTGGTAGAACTCTTCCACTTCGTCGTCTCCATGTGTGGAAGTTGGAGCGTATACTTGGACAATGGTGACATTATGGGGCTTAGCTGAGACACGAATGGAGATCAGCTGGCTGGATACGGGTGTACAGCTGATGACGGCCCCGGCCACCTTCCTGTGCACAAGGAAGCCCACGCCGTACTCGTGCCTGTACCACAGTTTGTGGCCGTCGTGAAGGTTGGCTGTCCTTGGTTCAACTCTCGTCTTCGGCAGGCTGTTCTTTCTCAGCATGTGGCATCTGTTTACAAGGCTGGCTGCCTTGCCGTGATATAGACTTACTTGCTGCCTCAGCGTACAACACCAATTACCCCCTTATCTATACATCTCTGGTTTTTAAATTAAGTGCACCTTGCTTTCTACAAAAACAGTGTTCCATACTAAACAGTAATAAACTGATGTTTCCTGCTACCTTGTAAACCTACTATAAGAATTAATTTGCATCTACAATTAAAAATTTCTCCTGACACTTTTATGGCAAGTAATGGGCTTTTTTAAAGTCCCCTGTTAAATCAAATTTCTGTAACTTTTATAACATAGCAGCATAACTTTACCATTGCTTCATAACTATCACTGCTGGTCTCTAGAAATACTGCAGTTCCTACTAATACACCAGTTCATCCAGAACTCACCTATCCCTGACCGGTAAACTGGTGAACAAGTGTTTCTGGCTGCAGTATTTTTAAAAAGTACTCACTTCAGTATTGTTCCAGAGTGACGGTTGCAGATATCCAAGATGGATGCGATCCTCTACGTCTACAGCTGATAAGCTAAGAATAAGTGCAATCAAATATATCAAAATAGATATCGCACCATTCTGCACTGTGAGTGCCATCACCACAAAATCTCCAGACAGATTGCCAATGTCAAACCTAAAACAAGAAAAAAATGTTTCTTCATTACTCTAAACATCATGAATGTACCTTCTATGTGCACAAATAAAGTTATGTAGCATAAAAGAGTGCACGTTGCATGTTTGTTTGGATGGTCTGTGAAGTAGCAGAAAAGCAATTTTATTTAAGAAAATACAGTCTACATCTTAACCAAATACTTTTCTTATATTTTAATATTAATATATGCATTTTCTCAAAACATTTTGGATTTTTCTGCAAAAAGCATAGATGAGAGTACAGATGTAAACACTAGGCAATATCTCATCTTTACCTATCACACGCGGAGACCACGCACAAGGCCAAAAGCAAATAAAACACACAATGCACAGGTAATGCCATTGGTTGATAATGGTCCAGAAAGTCATTATTAGGGAAGCGCAGCAATATGAAGACAAAAACAATCTGCCAAAGAGCAATGCCAGCAGTCAGGCCATGCAGATAAAGGCATGTAGTCTGGAAGGCTCGATGGGTGCTGAGCCCAAACTCCATGGTAGTGTAAGCTGGAGTCTGTGGCTTGACAGCTTTCTTCTGCTTGCTTTCGGCCATGCGTTTAGTCAGCTGGGTTTTTGTTAACCCCTTGAAGCCTCCTTCAAAAAAAATATAAACAGAAAAAAACTTCAGATGGACTCCTGCAACAGGTGATGCATTGCACAATAAAAACAAGTTGATTCAAAGGATAGTGTGATTCGTTCAAAAGCTTTTAAATCATCATGCTGCTACTACTGCCAAAATCTAGTGAGCGATTACATACTGCTAGTCTCAATAAAGATCTTTTCTGTGGGCTGACTCTGTAGAACAGAGGATGTTGTGATAACCGCTGTCTTCTGAGTTCCATCGCCATCTCCTTTTTTGGTTTCAAGTTGAATAACATCATCTCCAATATCCTGGAGATCTTTTGCCAAAAAAGCATCACCAAACTCAGCTGCTTCCTTCCTTCCTTGGGCCTTTTTTACTCCTTTCTTCTTTTTCCCCCTTTTTCTTGGAGTCTCATCTTTGATCAAACTTGCCTTGCTGCCAAGATCCTAAAAGCAAACAAATATCGTACAACAATCACAAAAAAAGCCTTGATTACAAAAGTCAGGGGTGACAATTCCCAATGTTTTTATAATAATAATTATTATATTGATTAATACAAAGAGAAACAGAATAATGTCACTTGTAATATGCATTTCCCCTGCACACAATGGAGCTCAATGCAATCTCATATAGGCAGACTGAGGGTTAAAACTATATAATTTTTTTCTGATAACTAATTCAAGTAGCATCGGTTACACTTTAAAGCATCTAAGAGCTCTTAAACAAATTTGCGAAATAGATTACAAAGAGTTCTAGATCAGTTATCATTACAGGGAAAAAGCATATGATAAGCACAATGTTTTGTCAAAAACTGCATTTTTGGTAATGATCCATCGTATCCATGTGGTTCAAATTAGCAGACAAGTTCACAAACAAATCTGACAAAAACTTAACCATAAATCATTATGAATCTCTTTAACTAATAAAACTACATGCAGTCATGCATAATCATCACATCTCTTGAAACCATTAAAATGTGTCAAAGACATAGCATTCACTGATGCAATTCTTCTGTATGTACTTTGTTGTGCATAGTCAATTTTATATAAAAAAAAAGGTAAAAGATAAGAAAGTCTCACAGTCTGGTCATAGCAGTAGTAAGCTGTAAATGGTTTATAATGTCCAGTGCATGGCATGTGGAAGTATGGAAAGTTAGGCCAACCCTTTGTTCAACTGCCATTTTACTTTCCCATTTAAATGGGGGCTGGTCAATTCACCCCAAGACTATATTGCCCCACAGCCTGAGTCAAACCATCCTAGCTTTGTCCACATCATCCCAGGTAAGACCGTATCGCCCCAACATAGAAAAGCCAAATCATCCCAGGGCCAAAAGACAAGTTGATGAGCGATGATACAAGTAGCTATAAACATCATATATTACCAAAAAAGCCATACATTGTTTGAACAATATAGATACGCAAGCTAAGCTGCCTATTTTAAATAAAGACATGAGCCATCATTTTATTAAACAAAAACACACATGCAGAGAATGTATCCAATGGTGCATAAATGTGATTTTCTGTTTAAACAATTTTTTTAGTGAAAGATTTTGTCATCATTTTATTGTGAATTTGTATTTTGACTTTTTTATTTGATGTTAATAGCTACTTGTGTCATGGCTGATTGATTCATCTTTTGGGCCTGAGACAGTTCGACTTTTTCATCTTGGGATGAAATTGTCTTACATGGGATGAAATAGACAAAGCTGGGACAATTAGACTAGCGGGATATGGTTTTGGGGCATGACTGGTGACTGTTTAAATCAGGCAGCCATATGCCTTTTTCATGTACAGGTACAGCTTTCTACTATTATATCAATAACAATAACCACCAGGTTATAACGACTATTGCATATAAAAGTTATAAAAGTTTTATTATCTGAAATCTGTATCTTCTGACATTAATAACTAGCACATAGACTTTTTATATCTGATCACTATTACCACTCAATGTATATTTGAATGTCTGGACTGGTTTAATAACTGCAAAAGATGACTGCAAATGATTTGTCTGTTTATTGCCATCTTAAAGATATTTCTTACGCAAACTTTACTTCTTCATTTGCACATAGCAAAACTTGTAACGAACATCAATTGTACTATCAATAAATCTGAAAGAAATGCCATCACATTTACTCCTCTATAGCAAAGGAGATTGCTGCATTATTTTTCTCCTGAAAAAGGCCATTTGAATGACCTGTTTGCTTAGTTTGCTAAGCAGCCAATAAATAATTTTTTTTAAATTTATTGTGATTTTTTTCCTATTTTCACAAGGATAACAAGGAGAGAGGCTGAGATGGCAAGAAAGAAAACCTGAATAAAGAGCACGTAGTTTCAATCAGACTGAAGAACTGTGTTCAGAATATCTTACTGTCAAATAAGCATCCGTTTTATAGAAATTGAATATTACGTTCCACCAAAAACGTGTTCAAAATACTTTGTGGTTGTCTAATGTATGTACAGTGTATTGATAATTAATCTACACGCAGTTGATGCTGCAAGTGTTTTAAAATATTTAAAAAAAATCAAAACTGTAGCCCAAACAGCAGACATCTGGCAGTACCTCCTGATCAGTTGGTGCACTTCTGTCACTTACTGGTCCTTCACTAGTTGCGTCACCACCAGTTTTAAGTTTTGCCGTTCGGGTCTTCTTCTGGGGGGACACTGGTTCGATGTCTTCTTTTGTTTCAACGCTACTCTCGTCACGGGCACCGGAGGGAGTTGCCGTTCTTCGGCGTCTTCTAGGTAACGGTTGCTCGTCTACAATGTGCGTCACCTGACTTATTGCACCGGATTCCGTAGGTTTCTTTTTCTTTTTTCGAACCGGACGAACGTGGTCCTGGTTTTCTTGGCTTTCTGGACGGGGAGATATAGGAGGTAGCCCCCTTTTTTTAGCTGGCAGCTGTCTCTGTCCTTCTTTGGTGTCCGCCATTTTGTTGCGAAGGAGACCGAATGTTGTTTTCACGATGTGAGAGCTGCACGAGTTGCTTCCCTTTGACCGCTCATCGCCTGAACAGCCCGCGCCACGGAGCTAGTTAATTAATTGGTGTTTTACGCCATGTCAGCAACTAAGGCTGTTCCACAGCGAACGCCACAGAGCACCATTGATAATTTGCAGGCGCTGTTCACTCAGAATTAGTTGGAATTGAATCGAAATGACTTTTACTTACTTGTACATGTGGAAAAGTGAATGTGTTGAAAAACTGCTTTTCTTTTCGCAGTACTCATACACAAAATTCACTTTTTTGTGTGCAACATAAAAAAAATTATTAATTATAGCGATCTTGCCATTTTCTTCAGGGACATTGTCACAGCTCTCCAAACCTTGAATTTCGGCCTGAATTTCTTGCAGCTCCATTGCCCATTGAGTCATTGTACGTTAAGCTTTATTTTATTACTTATTTTAAGTATTGATGTAATAATACTATTTAGTTATAAATTAGTATCCTTACTTTATAATTCAGTCCGTAGTGTGTGTTTGAACGGACTAACGAGGTCTGTTCGTCTGGTTGAATATCTAATAGCTAGGGTTTATATTTGGGGTAGCGCTTAAATCATGAGCATCCTGAAAAATCATTCTGGGTCTTATTTTCGGGGGAGCACGACAGCTCTTTGTCTAAACTTGGTGATTCCAATCTTATCTATGCTGACGTCGTCACGTGGAGACGCAGTAAAGATGACGTATCGTGTGTTGGAGACGAAACAAAACGCTTCTGTCAACCACAGACTGAGCTCTGGCACCAGTCACCCCCAGCTGTATGTCTGTGCACCCTGCTGACAACAACAGCTGGCAACACTTTGACCTACGATCCTCCGCTTTGTTGCGCCTTAATCCGAGATGAGCAGCCTTCAGACCTAGGCACTGTCTACGATCCTACATCAACGGTCTAAAGGAGCGGCTGCAGGAACCTGATGATGGTTGCCATGAAACTCCAACTTCATCTCACGCGAACTGTGTTGGCCATAGTGGGCTTCTCTGTCTGCCTTACGGGTGCAGTAAGTAAGATAAACATTTCATTTTGTTTGTCTTTCTTTTGTGTTGTTTTGATTAATGGTTTTTCTGTGTATTGACGTACATGTGAATGCCAATCTCAATTCTTTCACTCGATCGACTAACCAATAATAATACTACTTATTATTATTATTATTATTATTATTATTATTATTATTATTATTATTATTATTATTATTATTATAGCGCATTTCTCCACTATAGGGCAGAATCAATGCGCTTTACACAAATAAAAATCAAAATCGAAAGCTCGATTCAAAGCACTTACAGGACGTTTCTGTGTCATTCATAGTCGCGAGAAATGTAAATGCAAAGACAGTATTAAATTATTACTGCATAAAACTACCTAATCATCATCATCTTCATCATCATCATCATCATCATCATCATCATCATCATCATCATCATCATCATCATGCCAAAGCCACGCTTCCAGCACCTAACATAAAATCAAAATAAAGACGAAAATCCTGCGTCTCTTTCATTGCATTTATTGGAAAATTTTGTCGTTGCTCCTACTGGATGAAATCTTCTTTCTAGACCAAGATGGTGATTTTTGTACAGTTAAAATATACAGGTCGTAAAGATATTGTTATTTCCGCGGCAAACGCAGAAAAGATCGATCGTCCATAGTAGTGACGACTACAGGAAACGTAGTGGAGTCAGGCAGGACAGATGACAGGAAAGTTTTACAGTCATCGATTGAAAGCATCACTGCTCTGCTGCAGTACATCATCTTTAGAGACCAAGACTGTGATCCGTTACAGTTCACATCTAGAGGTAATAAAGTCAATGTTTCGTCTGTGTCAGACCAAGTGTAGATCAAATCATCAAGAGACTTCTGTGACCTGTGCAGTCACAAGACAGAGAGAGAGAGAGAGAGAGTGTTCTAGAAACTTGATTGTTGGATGCTGATGGAAGGTCAACAGTAGTAACGACTTGAAACCGTTGTGGGGGTCAGGGAGAAGAGGCAGGTAGGCGACACGAATTAAAATGACTCAGATGAAAAATAAAACGTCAAACAATCCGCAAATAAAAAAGCACTTGCCTATACAATGGGCACCAACATAACAAACAAATTAAGCAGAAATACAAAAAATTCGGAGAACTGCCTGCCCCCAAGCTTGTAAGGCGAAGAGACACCATTCCAATCTTGCTCAAGATCACACTGCGACCTGCCTGCTAGACATTTTCCATGGCTTCCTTAAACGTGTCACATAATTTGAAACAACACTCTGTATTACATCGAGCCTCGTTGAATTTTCATTTGTCTTTGAGGTGAAGCTATTTCAGTACAGATGTGAATGACAGAGCGCTGTAGGCTTTGCACAATATTTTGTTCTCTTTAAACGGTACATTGTTGCCTCGCAATCACGAGAGTAAACAACTTCGTTCGGGCAGGAAGAGGATGGGTGGGCTACAAGATGGTTAGACAAGGGCCACATCTCCGTGATCATAATTTGCCAGTTTGAAACTGCAGGGATTTTGTCTCGTTATACAAGATATCAAATAAATATGAATGGGCGAAAGAAAGAAAAGAAAAGAAAGCAAAAACAAAAAGAAAGAAGAAATTCTGCGTTTGTCTCGACTCATCATAAAGTTGAAGCACTAATCAACTCACTACACAATTCTTCCCTTTGTGTTGCTGTAGCACGTTTTCAATTCTGCAATCACAGGTAGAGTGTGGTAATCGGACTTTCCTGGAAGACAACCAGTGTCGCCCGTGCGGCTTCTGCTTGGGAGAAAAAGATGGTAGCACCGAGGCCTGTGACCCCAACACCGGCGCCTGCGCACACGGTTGTATCAAAGGCTACATGGAGCCATTGTGTCTGCACACATGCGGTGCCTGCATTGGCGGACAGGAGTAAGTCAGCAAGTACTAGAACAAAGATAGTCTGTCTGTCTGTCTGTCTGTAACTCACCAACCCCGATTTACCCAGTCACCCGTTCACTGACAATCATCGGGTGCCTTTCATCAGTCCACGGGTTTTCTGGTCTCCTTGTAATCAAATCCCGTCGTGGGCACGTTTTTTTTTTCTGAGGGCACTTACTTACAAGACTGGCTCTTCCTGCGTGAACTAGCCTTACATGGCTTGGCATAACACACGAAACACCTCCCCTCACCCACTTAACCACCCACCCGACCCCCATGACATCACACATATTTCTAGTTTACTCAAAAGATATTTTGTTTCAAACAGTTATACGAAGCCCAGTAACGATCCTATTTCCTCCAATATCAAAATTAAATAAACCCCTGTTACCGTTCTCGAGATGCAAACTTAAATACACTTTCACCCATAGAAAGAGAGTCAGAAGCCTGACAGCACGAGCAAGGTAACGTCGTCAAGGCAACAGTCAACGATTTGCAGTGCTACCCTAAACACTCCCGACACCCCGACAACGGCGTCTGCCTGGGCAAGAATGGAATAGGTTTATTCACTGAGATTTGGGGAAGTGGGACATAAAATTTTCTTGCTGAGCTCAGACCAATGATTTGAAAAAAAACTCAGTCAAGAGACCATTATTTTTATGTCTCCATCCTTCTGACTTTTGTCTGCAGGCAGTGCACAGATGGAGTCTGCAGTGGAGGCTGTGAGCAGGGATTCACGGGAGAGTCCTGCAACATTCCCTGTAAAGCAGGAACATATGGTGAAAACTGCGAGCACGTGTGTGGACACTGTGAAGGTATCCATGTTGGGAAGGGGTGGAGATAAACGTATACATTCTTTTCACTCTTCTTTCATCGTGCTGTTGTCTGATAATCTAGTCTCGAGCAGTTCTACCTACGCGAAATGACAACTACGAGACACCTCGTCTACCAAATAAAACAATTAAAGTGTCATGCATTCTCCATCGAGAGGTTTCCCTCAAAACATCTCACTAAGACCGTAACAAACAGAAGAACCATCGATGAAATGACAAATGGACGAGTTCGTAGCCACTTCTTCGATTCGATTTAGTCTGAGTCCGCATCATTCCATGATCAATGTATAGGGACTTTTCATCAGGCACTTATTGTCAACTGTTTGACTATCTTCGGCACACTTTAACACGATAGTCATGTGAAAAATGTGACAAAGGAACTCACATATGTGACTGACATCACTGACATCGTTTGTCCGGTTGATAAAGCACACTCCCTTTAAACACTCGTGTTGATGTTCAACAGTTAATTCGTTTTTGTTGGTATAAAGGGCGTCTTATTGTTTACTTCTTCGATATTTCAAGTCGTCCCAGTCCGTTTTAAACTATATCCACACAATAAAGAACTGTCTGCAGAGGTTTAGAGTGACTCTCCTCTTGCTGGCAGGTGGCGACTCCATGTGCGACACTGCTTTAGGGGCCTGTGAGGAAGGTTGCGAGGGTGGGTGGTCAGGACTGTTATGCAGCATCCAGTGTCCCATCGGCCGGTGGGGCCAGAATTGCAATAAGAA
This sequence comes from Marisa cornuarietis, assembly GCA_004794655.1. Classification (NCBI taxonomy): domain Eukaryota; kingdom Metazoa; phylum Mollusca; class Gastropoda; order Architaenioglossa; family Ampullariidae; genus Marisa; species Marisa cornuarietis. The sequence continues at coordinate 1,926,867 of SMMW01000057.1, read as the reverse complement.
GTGCGGGAACTGCGACAGGCAGGACTACTGCAACAAGGCCACCGGTAATGTTGTTCTCCCCCCACTCACCTTAAATCTCCTCACACCTTGCCACGATGGAGTCAGGTACCAGTGCAAGAACTGAGATAATCGTGGGAAATGACGATGCCATTAAAGCTTCGTGGAACACACACACACACACACACACACACACACACACACACACACACACACACACACACACACACACATATATATATATATATAAAGAGAGAGGATGGAGAAAAGGAAGCAGGCAAGAAAGAGAGGGGAGCGGTGGGTGGGCAGACAAAGACTTCGACATAAGGGGTAGGAGGAGAAGAGAGAGTGATAATGCCAATGGCAATGAAATTTTCTTTAGTTCTGGCAGCGGTAGCATGAACAAAATACTTTTTTCTTACATCAAACCTAAAGAGGACACAAGATATGATCAGAGAGAGAGAGAGAGAGAGAGAGAGACAGAGAGAAAGGAAAGAACTCACTAATCGGCCCAGCAGGTGAAGGTCTCTTACGAATCTATGCCTGTGGCAGGTGAATGTAAGGGGCAGTGCAAAAAGGGCTGGAAGGGCTTCGACTGCACTGAACCGTGTCCTCGAGGCTTCCACGGCAAGAACTGCCTCACCAAGTGCAAAGGCTGCAAGAGTGGCTGCACGTGCAACCCAGTCACTGGTGTGTGCGAGACCGTGTGCAGAAAGTAAGAGAAATGGGTAGTGGGGGGGGGGTTGGTGGGGTGGAGAATAGCTTTCCTCTGTGACACCTGACGTGCTGTTTGCCTTCACACACTTTGCAGACACGATTTAACAAGAAATGCGTGATAAAATAATGATCTCTGCCACTGTTGATCATCATCATCATCATCATCATCATCATCATCATCATCATCATCATCATCATCATCATCATCATCATCATCATCATCATCATCATCATCATCATCATCATTAACATTTCCAGACATGGATCTTACGACATTAGTGCCTTCGACAAGCCAGTGGCACTGGCTGCGTCAGAGATCACGTGGTCAGGTGGCAAGCCGCACGAGAAGACAGCGACAGCGCGGATGCTGGAGTCGCCGGCCCTCATCATGAGCGTCCTCGCTCTCGTCCTGGCTGTTGCAGCTTTGATTGGCGTCTTCGTCACAAAAAAGTGACTTCTATACGTCTAAACGCCTTTCACACATCTCCTCTTCCTTTCTCACTTTATCATCTGTATTATTACTATTGTACACAGCAATCTGTGTTGTTTTCTGCTCATCAGATCCAGGTTGGATATTTTCAGTAACTGTTGGTCTGTAGTTTTGGTGCAGCAGAGTTTACTTTCAGTTGATTGAGCTTAGTGCTTTCGATGCTGAACCCCACATAAGAACATGGTGTACATGTGTTCCTCCCAAGAAATACTTGACACACCACCACCACACTAATAATCGTTCGTAGGGAGTCTCACCTCAGGTGAGCTGAATGCGTTGTGGCATAAAGTATTTTCAATAGTTTTAGATGCCTTTGCAAAGCAACGTGTCAAAGAGATTGTTCTTTTTGCGTGTAATGATTTGTTATTTGATCCTTGCTTTGTTGTCCAAAAGGAGATGATAACGAAGAGAAAGCGCATCAGCTGTCAGATAAAGGCAGCGGTTCACAAGGAACACAACAAGCGACCGGAGATCGTGTGAGGAGAACGTTTCATCAGACCATAGTTGTACAGCCGTTTGGAAAGTCAACGACGCTGATGACTAATGTATAACTGTTAGCAACATCCGGTGTAGTGGGACGTGAAATAAAATAAAACTGTTGACAAAAATTGTCTGGACAATATTGGCTTACTTCCCTCAAAACCGAAGGCAAATCTGAATTCTTCAAAGAAAAATTATCTAAGAGAACGTATGACGAAGAAAAAGTACATGAAAATATTTAAGTATGCAGAAGAAAAAGTACATAAGAACACTTAAGTATGCAGAAGAAAAAGTACATGAGAACATTTAAGTATGCAGAAGAAAAAGTACATGAGAACATTTAAGTATGCTGAAGAATGGTAGGTACGCGAATTTCGGCTGGCCGATAGCTCACGTTCAAATGAAGGCCGCGCAGATTTTTCTCCTCAGACCAATTAAAACGCGATTCCGCTCCTGTGTAGTCCTACAGAAAAATGTATCAAGCCAGTCCAATTTTATACCAAGACATTGTCTCTTTGCCAGCTTTCGCAATAAAGACAGCAAACGTTGAACAAGGATTTACTTGAAATTCTGTTTTGGTTGTGTGAGTGTCGGGGCACTGTAGAGCATATGTCATGACCTTTGGGAGAAGGGAGAGAGAACTGAATACATGTTTCTGGAGTGTACCGGGATGTATTGTGTGCATATAAATGGTTATTGCTTGTTACAGACAGATTAAGAAGTAATCCCAGACAAGGCATGAGACAGCAGATAAACGAGAAAAAATCATTGATACTAAGGCCGCTCCTACACTAATTCGTTCAAACACAGTTATTTGTTTAATAATCCACTTTCCTCATTTTATTATGAAAAAAGGGTCAGTTTGTCTTCCCCTTACCTTCAACATTGAAAGCGTAGAGGAAGCTATACTTGTTTGTAGATAGTATCGGTAAAAATACGACGCCAAAAGTTTTCAGGCAATAAGAAACTAGGGTTCTCTCAAACACTCCATTCTCAAACTTTGTACATTTGAAAACAACAGTTTTCAGGGTATGACCTTTTAAGGGGCGCCGTCTTGAGGTGATTCAGTTTCAGCGGCTGAATCGGAAATTCGTGTTGAACCAGAGTTGGGTTCTGCAGTTTGTGATTTTAGGTGACGCCGCAAAAAATAGATCCACGCTGCCATGGCGATAACAGTCACGGACAGAATGGCTGCAATCAAACCACTGGCGATAACCGACCTTGTTGCCATCGTCTAGGGGAAAGAAACAAAGAAACACAGAATGTCATCACCATCGTGACGTCATGGTTCTCTGATGAGTGAAGAGGGCTGTTGAAGGGACGTCAGCGTGATTTAGTTTCCAGTCATGTGACATTCTGTCTCCCTGTTATCCCGTCGTCCTCTATGTCTCTTGTGCTTTCTCTTTTTATTCATACACGTGTCTGTTTATGGGTGGGTTCGATTTAACACAAGACCCAAGCTCTCTCGCAATACTCCATGGACATACAAGGGTGTGAATGCGCGTGTATTGTTCGGTCAAAGGGTGAGTCAAGAAACGTGAAACTAAAGCCAGAACCAGATGTAAAACTAGAATTTCTTTTTTTAATCGAAAGAGCCAGCAAGAAGCTAGAAAAAGTCATATTTGTTCGTTGACCAATTGATGCTTATCAAACAAACGATTTTTGATTATTTATTATTTTTTCGAAAACAACAAACCTTGAAGAGCATCATGTCGATTTTAATGTTCAGTTTGCATCTGTTACTGGATCACGTGACCTGAGTCAGAAGCCTATCAGAAAATTCTGTTCGTTGAACAGCCAAAAAGGATGGGTGACAAAGAGGATCCCCCATAATACCCTCGCAAAAACTGTTTTTAAGGCTATACAAAAGACCAGATAATGTTATCTGAATGGTTGCATAAAAATGCTCGTCTTATGCATTACGCAGCGGCAAAATTTTTAAAAGGAAAATAATGGCAAAAATAAAAAGCTAAAATGATCTGACTTCTACCCTTATCCCTTTTTATGCATTGTCATTAGCGTGGTCAGTGCATTTTATGAGTTCTTTTATGCAGGGGTCCTATATGGACTTAAACTTAAACAACCAAGCAACACTTGTGTCTTTATTTTTTACTTTCCTGGTGTTTATCTATTTATTTACTTTATTTTTTTTTCTTATTTTTTTATTTATTTTGTTTTTGCTGCGCAATGAGCATTCTTCCGAATGGATACCTGCGCATTACAAATGGACATCATCATCATCATCATCATCATCATCATCATCATCATCATCATCATCATATGGAGTCTTTTTTTCTTGTCGCCCTATATTCGAGGTAATCACCCCACTCACCAGCGTGGACGCTTGATTGCTAAGGCACCCTTCGCTGGGGCAGCGGCCGTCCGTCGGGCTGCACGCACACACGTGACCATCCTCACACAAGGGGCAGTCCAGAGCGCACTCCTGTCCGTAGGTACCCAGCTCGCACGTCTCCTGGCACCGTTTGCCCACGTACCCGGCCTCACACCCCTGCGCGCACTCGCCGCTCACCGGGTGGCAGAGGGACCCAGTGGAGTTGCTGGCGTGACTGCTGACCTTTTTGCACTTACCGCAGGGCACAGCACAGTTGCGGTCGTAGGTGTCGTTGCTGCAGAGGACCTCGCAGTGGACGCCCTTCCAACCGGCAGCGCAACCTTTGATGCAGCGTCCATCTGATCTGAGAGTATGACATGTGTGTGTAGATAGGTGTATGATGTGTCCATTGCTATAGCACTAGAGTTATCTTTACATAATATAAATGGTTGGTGCACTTGCTTGTATGAAGTGTGCGCTTGTGTTTGCATATATAAATATGTGTGTGTGTTCTCGAGATCGCGAGTAGTGATAAATTAACGAACGAACGTCCTCATCTACATTTTGTGCTGATAATTGTCCAGTCTTTCCCCCAACCCCACATCTCGCAAACCCGATAATTTAAAAAATTAATCAGAGGGGAAGAGAACAGGAAACAGAAAAGGTGGGCAGATAGGTTGTGATTTACGTGGGGATGTGCGGGTGATGCAAATGTCTCATGGCGGCTTTTTCTTTGATGTAGCGGCTTCATTGAAAGGCTCCGCGAGCAAAAAGTGTGAAGACTAGGGCTGCGTCCTAGGGTGATTTTGCCGATTTTGTGTTTATTTCTGAAGTATTCTTCCCTTTAACTGGGTGGGGAAGCCTGACAGTTTTCCTCGGTGTTGTGGCTTGGCATCCTGACCATAAGAGTATAATTTATTCACTTGAAAACCCGTTGAGGTGAGCCTGAATCTGATTGTTTTTTAATCTTTTCGAGTCTGTAAGCTTTTTGACTGAATGTAAATTATTAATTGGGGAATATTTGATTATTATTATCAGACATTTATAGCCAGATGGTTAGTATATTTTAAGGACTATCTTTTTGTCCAGGTTTTTCTGTCTTTTATCTGAGTGTTCTTTGTGTATTGAATCTCCGGATCTTGGTGGGTTTCGAGATGGACAGCAACCCGGAAAAGACTGTTGTGTCTGGCTATGTTCTTTTCGTCTTGAAACTCCGAATCTGACGGCAGAGGCATCAAAGAGGACTTTCATTAGATGCAACTGTAGTGATAGACGCTTGAGGGAATTAATGATTTTAATGTGTCTAAATGTATATCTATGAAATGCGTTAATCAGTATGTCTTTTGAATAATTTTGGATATTATATTTATTTGTTTTATTCAGATTTTTCTTGGTGTTTTTATCAAGTCTGCAAGCTACTGTAGAGTGTGTGGATGATACCTCATCTTCCATTCTTGCTTTACTACTTTACTTCTGAGGAAATAAACATTGGTTATGACATACTTATTGCTACAGCAAACAATAACTCCCTTACCCTCCGTTCCCCTAGCCAACAACAAATAATTCTTTAAAGGGCGTGAGCTTATTCCTAAGACGGAATCAGCAAGAATCATAATGCATCAGTGGGTGAGTCCATAGGTTCCAACGACAGGAGCACCACTCGTGCCTCGCAAGGCAGTCATCTGTCTCACCCGTTGCAGAAATCCTCCAGGCACTGGCCGCACATCTGTGAGCAGTTCTCACCCCATCGCTGATGTGCACACGGGTCGTGACACGTCGCTCCCTGCCACCCGGGTTGACACCCGGCGAGACACCCTCCAGTGACCGGATGGCAAGCATCTGTACCCTGCCGACAATGACCGCATGCATCTTCGCAGTTAGGTCCGAACCGCCCTCCCGCACACGCCAGGTTCAGCTAGAGGAGAAAATAAGACAACAGTGTCTTTCTATTCCACAATTCAAATAATGTGCACGTGTATCTTTCTTTGAACTATTTCAGACGATGTGGACATTACAGCTATTCATACCGCTATACAGCTATACAGCTATTCATACCGCTATACAGCTATTCATACAGCTATGCAGCAATACAGTTATTCATACCTCTATACAGCTATTCATACAGCTATACAGCTATACAACTATTCATACCGCTATACAGCTATACAGCTATACAGACAGCCATACATACAGCTACACAGCTATTCATATCGCTATACAGCTATACAGCTATGCAATTATTCATACCGCTATACAGCTATACATACAGCTATACAACTATTCATACCGCTATACAGCTATACAACTATTCATACAGCTATACAGCTATGTAATTATTCATACGCTATACAGCTATACAACTATTCATTCAGCTATACAGCTATGCAATTATTCATACCGCTATACAGCTATACAACTATTCATACCGCTATACAGCTATACAACTATTCATACAGCTATACAGCTATTCATACCGCTATACAGACAGCCATACATACAGCTATACAGCTATGCAATTATTTATACCGCTATACAGCTATACATACAGCTATACAACTATTCATACCGCTATACAGCTATACAACTATTCATACAGCTATACAGCTATGCAATTATTCATACTGCTATACAGCTATACAACTATTCATACAGCTATACAGCTATGCAACTATTCATACCGCTATACAGCTATGCAATTATTTATACCGCTATACAGCTATACAACTATTCATACCGCTATACAGCTATACAGCTATACAACTATTCATACAGCTATACAGCTATTCATACCGCTATACAGACAGCCATACATACAGCTATACAGCTATGCAATTATTCATACAGCTATACAACTATTCATACAGCTATACAGCTATACAACTATTCATACAGCTATACAGCTATGCAATTATTCATACTGCTATACAGCTATACAACTATTCATACAGCTATACAGCTATACAACTATTCATACCGCTATACAGCTATTCAATTATTCATATGCTATACAGCTATACAACTATTCATACAGCTATACAGCTATACAACTATGTAATTATTCATAAAGCTATACAGCTAATTGATATTAAGTCTTCGTACGTCATAGTATCAAATACTTTGTCACAACAACAGCCACCTCTAATGGTGTCAGATGACATGTCAAGGAGTTGCTGAATGCGGCATGTTCCATATTGTTTGTGTACCAAAGACTAACTGTAAGCTGAGAATAGTGATCCCCATATAAACTACTTTGTACTTCCAGCCTAGCGCTGAATCACCGATTTGGTCTTCACGATTACGTGCTGTTACTTACTTCATTTTGAATGTTTATGTAAAGCATAACTCGGGAATATTTTTGCGATAAAAAGACATGAAATTAGAACTATATATATATTCATTTGTAGGTAAGTGTTGAACAAATTGTCACATTTTATTTTTAGAAATGAGTACAAAAATAATTTAGTTTTCAAGCTGTAAATACAAATATTTTGTTTTTAGCGTTAGTTTTAGCGAGAACAATCTATGCTGAAACCAAATTGTATTTACAACAAGAAGTTAACCCATGTTAGACAAATGCAACAGCGCATGTTCAAACAAAACCGGAGGTGGTTGTAGCATCGTGCCAACGTTTGGACTACTTGCACAACGGATTAACTCAACTATCGGTTGAAAGGAATTTATCAAGCGTGCATCACCAGCTCGTGCATCATGGAAACATTTTTGTAATATTTTACAGAACAAGCTTTTAAGGTGAGGCACTCTGACGAAATACGAAATCAATCTGTCAGGATTCAAGAAAATACACAGAAACAGGAAAAGAACGTAAATTAACTGAGGGTTAGAGGGCTATACGAATAGAAAACATGAATTACTTGAAAGAACTGATAACAAGCACATTTCGTTGTCTCCTCGAGAAACATTTTTGTCTATAAAAACAAAAACTTCTCCTCCATGAAGGAATATACATACTGATGGACAAACGTGACTTATATGGACAACAACTGTGGCTCCCAGGGGCACAACTCTTAGTCGCATAGACGATGGTAGATATATCTGAACACTCAGGCCACGTACAAAAATAAATCGTTACCAATGAAAAGTTAGCAAAACAAAATAAATAAATAAAATAAAATTCTTGTTAAGCTTACGGTGTATGGGACAAAACTTAAAGACTTTATTCGATTCTGCAAAAGTTTCCCAATGTACATGTCACTTTATTCATATTGTAATCTCTCCATCTCAGCAAAGGGGGGTATTTTTACAAAAGGCGAAAAACTAGGGCCATAAAAACACCAGTTATGGAATTCTTCAATACATTAGGAGACATATTGTCAGGGTTTTCTCCGCAAGGTTACATTTTAAGGGTAGCTCACATACGTTGTAAAATGAAAGATAAAGGATTCAGTTACCTAAAATCCAATCCTTTCAATGAATAAATGCTTCCCTCCGAATTCATTCACTAGATTTTTTTGGATTTTCCTTTTTTTCAACCTGTTCTGATGACTTAAGTCAATTCAGTGTTTTCACGGAGGGACAGAACGGCTTTTTCTTCAGGCAACAAAAAGCCTAGAAACAATGGGAAAATACTGGAGGCGAAAAGAACACATTGTCAAAGCCGGAGTCTTTGCTGTTAAGGAGCGCCATCTTGGAAGGTCTCATCGAGGGGTATGCCGGGAGTCGTCGAAGAGCTGACACTCACGTGACCGCCCCTTTGTTTTTTGCGCCAGAGAAATATGGCGGCACCAGCCCCTATGACGCCTGGACACAGGAGCCCCGCCAAGACAGCCCCGACTACGACGTACGTGTAGCTGCAGTCCTGTGTTGGAAAACGCTTGGTAGTAGGAGGTGGGTACAATGAATACCAACATTGTCAAATTGTTTTCATTTATTGTGATACACTGTTCCTGATGCCTTCATCAAAAATGGACGATTGCATTTACTCCAGGATAAGAAGAAAGCATTACAGGATTAGACGGTAACGACCAACCCCGGGCTTTCTGTCACAATGGAGGGTAAATTATTTTGTTTAATCTCTCGTGTCTTTTTAGTATTGACGGAGGGATGGACTTTGGGGACTATTCAAATTAAGGATTAGAGAGACATTCATTTCTGAAGGTCAGAACCTGAGAACACTCGATTTCTCTAAAATCTTTTCAACATGGCATAGTTGTTATTTATGCTGTCAACAACCAAACGCTCTGCTTTTAAAAAAGACAACTTCACGAAACAGACACCTTGACAGCAGCAGCTTGGAGACGGAACGGAATAAGAAACAGTGACAAAGGGAGAAAGAGGGAGAGTATAGAAGAAAGAAAGAAAGAAAGAAAGAAAGAAAGAAAGAACAAACAAAGAAAGAAAGAAAGAAAGAAACAAACAAACAAAGACAGAGACAAAGAAAGAAATCAGAAATGATGAAGAGAATGAAACCACAATCCTGTGATAATAGGAATCGACGTTCTCCACTTACCTGAGGCGCCTTGCATGATGTTCCGTTGCACTGGCCAGTGACGGGGTCGCACGTGCAGCTCCGTCCGTCCGGACACTGCAGACACCGCTGAGAGCAGTTGACTCCAAACCATCCCTGGTCACAAGGAGACTCACAACCGTTGCCCTTGTAGCCCGGCTGACATCCGTGAAGACACGCACCTGTCTCTCGGTTACAAGCGTCGCCATTGTTGTTGTTGTTGAAGACGTCCCTGACCTTGATCTTAGCCTTAACTCGGAGGCACTTACCGCACGTGAGTGAGCAGTTGGGCCCGTACGAGTTGCCGTTACAGGGGGTTGTGCAGTACATGTCCCTCCAGCCGGCGATGCAACCTTTCACACAGCGACCGTCAGTACTAACCAAGAGAAAAATGACCGAAAATGTTGACCCCCTTCGCTGTCAGCGTTTCGAAACTTCTTAACAATTGTAGTTTGGATGACATCGTCAACCCCTTTTAAATGGCTTTCAACTGCGTCATGGTGCGAAAAAAGACATGTAAATAATATTAAAATAAAATTCATAATGTAGACATACTAGTATCATTATTACACATTGTCAAGATGGTCAGAGTGACAAAATAACTTACACTGTGATTCGTGAGCAAGTCAAGGATTAAATTGCAGCCTTAAGATAATGACAGGGTTAAAGGTTATTAGTTAAACACGTAGCTAAGCCCTGGTTGTTGACTTATTTACAGCAAATGGCTTTACCGTTAATTTTTCAAAAAGCACTCTGTGATTTGTATTTACTTCTTTTTAGGAGGCAGAGAAGTGAACTTGGGTAAACCCTCTTTCTTGATTGAATGACGCAACCAATGGACAAGCGCTTGCCAATAAGTGAACCTATTTTCTGACATCGTGACCTCTTTCCAACCGCATGTGACAACTGTGATGTTTGTCCTGAACAGGATAAAGTTAGTGCAGAAAGGCCCTTAGCAGCTTGTAATGAACTAAAGTCATATAACTTTGCACACAGCTTAGGCACGATGTACATCTCTGGACTGTTGGCTGTCTGCCTGGACCATCTCTTAGCTTCTCGCAAAGCTACAGGCTCTGGGGTCTTGGCGAACCATTTAGCGGTTTGATATCAGAGCCACGATAAAAATCTAAAAGTTAGCAACAACAGTGCAAGACATCTATTACTTAGTTACTTTTTCTTTCTTTCTTTTTCGGAAAAGTCCACGAATTCCACTTTTTACGTCTTAAAGCCAATTAACTGAAAAGACAACAGACCATAAAGCTTGAGCTTTTGTACCTCCTTCAACACGAGAGTTTGCATGGTCTGCTCGTCTTCTTTATGTTGATAAGCCAAAAACGAATTTGTGCTTTGGTATCGCTCTAGCAGTTAACGCGGACAATACGTCTGCAAGCAGTTTAGCACAGGTATAAATTATGTCCGTGGTTTAGGCTTGAAGTTTTGCAAGTGATTGCTTCGAACACAGTGATTGAAACAAGATGTTACCTAACAACTGAAAGGGCGTCTGCTATTGTAAAGCCGCTAACATCCACTGAAACTTAAGTCCCTAACTTTTTTGGTCGGTAAGCAATGAGGTATTAGATGCTGCAACTTTCTTGAGGCGAGTTTTATGTTACGGCGGTGCCTATCTCCTGTCCATCGCTGCCTTACCTTCCCCAACCCTCTGTGGAGTCAGACACCCAATCCCCAGCAGGCTCCACAAAGGAGGCGCTTGCTTGTTCCACACAGGCATTGAACCGGCGCGCCTCTGAGTACGAACGTCAGTGCTTTAACCTTTCGGTTTTCCATTTCTCCATTAGTAAGCAAAAGGAAAATAATTGGCAAAAGTTTCACCGACCTGTTGCAAATGTCCTGCAGGCACTGGCCGCACACTTTGGAACAGTTTGGTCCCCAGGTCTTCTGCAGACACATCGCGTGGCAGGAGGTACCTTGCCACCCGGGTTTGCAGCCACCCAGGCACGTGCCAGTGAGCGGATGGCAGGCCCCGGGGCCGTCCAGACAATGGCCGCACTCGTCCTTACAGCGAGGTCCGTACCACCCGGTCTCGCATCCCTGGACAGAAGCGAAATCACGAAATCTGTGCGGTGCGCGCGTATACAGGCAGTAAGTAAGTAAGCTAGCTAGCTACTGGCTAACCAGCCGACCAGCTAGTCAGGAAGCTAGCCTACTACATTAATTAAATTAATGGATGAATTAATGAAGTACGATACAAGAATAGAAAAATAACTGAGCCCTTCCCAGACCCTCCCGACCTCAACGAAAAGACGCGAGCTGAACTGGTATGAAAGCAACTCGAGATCATCAGGAACGGCACAGACTAAACTCTAGGGGACTGTGAAGTGAAGTAGAAGAGGAGACAGACAAAACAAAATCCAAGATTCAACTGAGAGCATCCCAGAGATGCGAGAGATATGGCAATAGTGGGTGCCAAATCATCAAGTACCCCTACCAGGGATACCGATGATGATGATGGTGATGACGACGACGACATTACGCCTAAATTTGTTTTGATGCTGCATCGGCAAAAATGTAACCATGGTTTCATTGCTGAAGACCGACACTCTAATAACCTCTAAGTCCACATACCTTCAAGCAGTGGCCAGTAGTGCGGTTGCACTGACTGTCACCACTGGCACACCGGCCACATCCGTAGCACCGGTCTCCCCAGGTGCCCAGCATGCAAGGCGTGAGGCAGCGCGGTCCCATCCACCCGAACTCACACCCGGCATGACACAGGCCAGTCTGCTGGTCGCAGTTGTCGGCCCCTCCTTCGCAGCGGCCGCACGTTTGCAAGCACCCGCTCCCAAACCTCCCAGTGGGGCAGACCGGAGAGTGAAGCGAAGCCTTCCTAGTGTTAGGGGCCCGATGATTCAACAGAATCCTTTGCTGCAAGGACCTCGCAAAGTGCTTTTCTTCCTGTTGCCCTGAAGGGTCATCCTGTGGCGGGTGTGTGGCGTCGGGAGTTAGAGGAGCGGCCTCGTTCCCGATCGTGTCCAAGTCCTGGGTTGATGCTTCTTCTCCTGGAGGAGGAGCATCTGATGCCGTCTCGTTGTTGTTCTCTTCCCTTTCGTCTGACCTCGTCTCTGTTATCAGTGGCAGTTCACCTTGCTGGCGTTTTCTTTCCTCGAGGTTAGACTGTGCTGTTGCGTTGTAAATGGATAGCTGACCAGCAGCTGTCTGATCCTTGCGATCTTCGACTCGTTTTGAATAGTTTTCCTCAACTACCGCCGCCACTTGATTCTTCGAGATAATCCCCCCACTGTCATTCTCCTCTCCTTCTGGTGATTTGTCGCTTATGACATCAACCGACTTCGCTCTCAATCTCACATCTGTAATGTTATCGTTAGAATACTGGGGCCAGTTGCACAACATGTTTCTAAACCTTAAAACTGTTCTAAAGAAGCAAAATCTCTTCTTAGCCATTTTGATGCTTTGCACAAAAACATACGAAAAATTGTCTTACTTAAAGCTGTTATAGTTTTAAAAATTCTAAAATTGTGGTGCGCATTTTAAACTGATTATCTAAAAAGATTTAATGCCTAAAAGTGTTTAAAATTAGAAATGTGTTGTGCAACTGGCCCCTGGTCAAGAACATTTGACGATTGATCGCTCCCATCGTCAGCCACTCTTAATTTTGTAGTTCACGATGTTGAAAATATCTTTGACAAAGGCATAAAGGTGTTAGAATCAAAATTCTTGAGAACAGCGGGGGGCTTGACTATGGAGCCGGTTAGAAAGTTTTGAAGCAACTTCATCAGAAAAGCTTGAACCTTCGGCTGTTACTGCATTGTACAGGGTTTCAACAGTTAGGTTTCTTGCGCCGCTATTTGATACCCGGGGTGTAAGCGTGTTTCGGACGTTCGTGTTCGCCACGATAGTAGTAGACGGCTGGCTGTCGTCAACAAAGAGGACATGGTTTGTGTTATTGGACGAGTTGTACAACAAAACCGACCTACCAGGAGTTTCGATCAACGGTGCTGCGATTTTCTCGGAGAGCTTCTTTTGTGTCAAGAAGTCCTCGGAAGGGCTCAGTGCAGTTTGTTTTGAGGATGAAATTTCTGCCTTTAAATCTCTTCGCCTTCGTAACTCTCCTGGCAGCAAATTTTGTGTGATTAGCACATCATGGACGACTGGCTTCGGCCACGCTTCCCAGGGTCTGGGTCCAAGTGGACCGCCTTGAGAAAATTCATTTTGATCGGCGTGATTGCTAGACGAGTAGTTTCTCGGTTTAAGCTGAAATTCTGTTGAAAGTCCGCACAAGTTGCCAACGATGAATAGTTTCAGCAGGAAAGTTCGAATATGCAACTCCATCGCAGACTCACAAGAATACAGAACAGAAGTTGGCCTCCGGTAGAGACTACCATTTTGCTACTGTTGCAGACTTAATAGGCAACGGCAAGGTTACAAATGTTAGAAATAAATATATAAAGAAACAGAAAGTTTGTGGATGTTTGACAGGCCTGTGTTTCTCGATGTTTCTGAAGCAAGAAAGTCAACGTGGATAATGAAAACAAAATAGCGTCGTCTGCGGAACACGTACAGCATTCCGATGACGTCAGAACACTTCGTCATAGTCTCATGACGTAGCCATGTGACGTCCTGTTCTTTCAAACTTACAAACAATTTCGGCATTACGATTTGCTTCCCTTTGAAACGCACGTGTGTGTGTGTGTGTGTGTGTGTGTGTGTGTGTGTGTGAGAGAGAGAGAGAAAGAGAGAGAGAGAAAGAGAGAATGTACGTGTGTGAAAGAGAGGGAGAGAATGTGTGTGAGAGAAAGAGAATGTATATGTGAGAGAGAATGTATATGCGTGAGAGAGAGAGAATGCATATGTGTTGGAGAGAGAATATGCGTGTGTAATAATATGTGTGTGCGTGTGTGAGAGAGGAAGAATGTGTGTGTGTGAGAGAGAGAGAATGTGTGTAAGAGAGAGAGGCAGAATATGTGTGAGAGAAATAGAATGTATATGTGTAATAGAGAGAATGTGTGTGTGGGTGAGAGAGAGAGAGAATGTGTGTAAGAGAGAGAGGCAGAATATGTGTGAGAGAAATAGAATGTATATGTGTAAGAGAGAGAATGTGTGTGTGGGTGAGAGAGAGAGAGAGAGAGAGAATGTGTGTATATGTGTGTATGAGAAAATGTGTGTGAGAGAATGTAAGATATATGTGTGTAAGAGAGAAAGAGAAAGAATGTGTGTGTGTGTGAGAGAGAGAGAGAGAGAAAGCGAAAGTATATGTGTGTGTAAGAGAGAGAATGTGTGTGAGAAAGAGAATGAATATGTGTGGTAGGGAGAAAATGCGTGTGAGAGAGAGAGAGAGAGAAGGAGAATGTGTGTATGCGTGTGAGAGAGAATGTGTGTGTGTGTGTGTGTGAGAGAGAGAGAATGCGTGTGTGAATATCTCAATATATATATATTACTGAAGTGTAACATGGATCATTACACTTCTCTTTGACAGATTACTTTCCACGGTCGATGTATATTCCACAAGTTGGTTTGAGAAGAAAATGCATGGACCAAGAAATTATTTTCCGCTAGAAGGGGGTCAACCAAGTCGCTCTCTCCAAACTGTCCATACTGATTTCTTGCATCTGCTTCGCGTCAGACGAGACAGACTTGAGAGCTGCCTCAGTTCCTTATAATATTATGGTCCCAGTGTGTGGAATGTGCTGCCCCCGTCACTTCATACAGCGACCACCTGTGAAGCTGACAGGTCTCCCCTCCAGGCCAATACTTCCAGTGCTTGTTGGTCTTCTCTTCTCCCTGCCATTTCCCATCCCTTTTCTCCTCCTTATCATTCTGCAGTTTTCAATTGTAT
Organism: Marisa cornuarietis; assembly: GCA_004794655.1. NCBI lineage: Eukaryota > Metazoa > Mollusca > Gastropoda > Architaenioglossa > Ampullariidae > Marisa > Marisa cornuarietis. The sequence continues at coordinate 1,911,575 of SMMW01000057.1, read as the reverse complement.
TTATTTCTCTAGCTGCTCTCTTCTTCTCCAGCATTCAGCTGATAGAGAGAGACCCCTTTTCCAGGAAGACAAACCCCTCAATGACCTATGCACTACGGTCCCCTTAGGTCACAAAGGTCAGAAATGAAGTTTGTAAATCAAGTGAAATGGTTTCTCTAAAGTAGGGATTACAAACACGTATGTTGCAAAAGAAATGTAGCATCACTCACTAAACATTTATCAGCAAATGTTCTAACATCCAGCAATAAATGAAGCTAACAGTTAGCGTGTTCAGAAAGGCCCCTGACTGTGAGGAGAGGCTGAGGTTGGGGTAGAAACTGGAGGGAGGGGGGAGAATGTTTGGAGGAGTCCGTTGCCGGCGGTTGAGAACAAGTGTAGAGAAGTCGTTTTAGGTAACGTAGTTCCAGACTACGTATCTCCTAACACTTTTAAGCTACGTGCTAGTGAGGTCGATGACTATTATGATAACAAGGACGAAGAAAAAGATGATGAAAGTGACGATAAAGATGAAAACAACAACGTTGATGATGATGATGATGATGATGATGATGATGATGATGATGATGATGATGATGATGATGATGATGATGATGATGGGGAGTCAGCGAGTCCACAAGCAGGTCAGTCAATGTTTTGCGATATTCAGCCACAGACTCAGCAGACTATCTGAACATCTTGTCAGTAACAAAGGAGGCCATGCTTGTGTAACCAGCTCCATTTCTCCTTAATCCTCTCGACTGTATGTACCACAGTCTACCTGCTGTCACCCTGTAGGTGAATCATGCTCATGAAAATATCATACGCAGGTGACAGCTGCACAATTTTTGTGAGAAGTAGGTCTGTGCTTCGAAACTTGATTGCCGAGGTCACAGACAAAAAAACTGCAGGTTACCGATAGTTCACACTCTTGTCACACAAGGTTGGTGGTAACTGTAATGCAATTTGTCACTGAAATAAGCGGTTCACTATTTTCTTTAAAATATCAAGTTTGCTACATTGACATAAATGTGTGATAATTCAAGAAAACGAACGAATACAAATTATAATATTGAGTACGTACTTTCTGTGTGTTTGTCTGTGTTTGTGTGTGTGTACGTGTGTGCGTGCGTGCGTGCCTACGTAAGAGAGAGTGAGAGAAAGTGGGGATTTTTTTTTAAGGGTTTCTGTTTATCTGGACTTTAACAAACGTGTGCGTAGACATATGATGGGAATGTTGCACATAACAATCTCTACACGGAGGTCGGGAAGAGCAAGCGATGCAAGCGTTACAAAGGGGTTGCCAGTGAGCACACGTCACGCACTGTCCGCGTGTCACGTACAGCTCACTGTCACATTTCTTCCTGGTGTCGGCAGCTGTTGGCACTGGTCGTATCAAGTAGTCTCACCTATCACGCAGTTATCCTTCCTTGCTCACCTTTTTATTTTTATCCGTATCATCAGTCTTTTCATTCTGTAATGTGTTTTCATCCATTTTATTGTTAACAGTTTACTCAACTGGTCCACATTGACTGTAGACTCAACTGTACCGTGTTAAGGAGTGTGCAGTTACCTTCTCCACAATTCAGAAGCGAATAGATTAGTGCTTAGAGCACTGACTTCTGACTGCAGATGTGCTCCAGTTCCATACCTGTAAGACGCATAAAAATTACCTTTCCTCTCCCCTCCCCGGCCAACACAGCTGTTGAATGGGTACCTCACTCTTTAGAGACTTGGGGAAGGTGAGGCAGAGAAGATGGGCACCGCCCTCACAGAAATCCGAGAGAAGTGAAGTCTTTAACATCTAATGCCCCAACGACCAAAAGGTGAGAATACCTCTACCAAGCCTTCCAACAATCCTCTTACCACCAAATCTCGCTCCATCACCTGCTTTGTTATACGTTTGTCACATCATCAGTCATTCCACCTTGTTTGCGTTTTCAGGTATTCTCACTGTGTCACGCTTTCAGTCATTAAATTTCACTTTGTCATATGTTCAGTTACTCCACGTGACCAGAACAATGCCGGGAGGAAGATTCCGACGGCGTCTGGCTATCCTCCGAAAAAGGAAGACACCAAAGGCGACGATGACTCCCAAGGTGATGAGGACCAAACACGTCCACAGGATCTTCATGCGCGTGTGTGACCTCACCGGCTGTCCGTCGCCCCTGTCGCGGCAGTCTTTGGTGGCAACGGTGATGTCCGTGCCCACAGAGGCCGACGTTGTCGCGAAGAAAGGGTGGGAGGGGATGCTGGTCAGGGAGGACGAGTCCCACACAGCTGCCATCACACCCGTCTGCAAGGCAAAAGAATCACGAGGGCAAATGTACGGAGTCTATGTTGTAAGTTAACATTGGTTTTAAAGAAAACAAACCAAAAACGAGCATTACAAGTGAGTGAGTGAGTGAGTGAGTGAGTGAGTGAGTGAGTGAGTGAGTGAGTGAGTGAGTGAGTGAGTGAGTGAGTGAGTGAGTGAGTGAGTTAGTGAGTGAGTGAGTGAGTGAGTGAGTGAGTGACGTACCCGCAGAGGCTGTTGATGTAGACTCAGTCGAAAGTCGGTGACCATGACGCTACAGATGAGAAGCTTCGCTGCAAGTCTCGGGTCCATCTTTGCTGTCAACCTCACGGCACAGATTGCGGCTCACAGTTCACACCTTCAGCTGTTAAATGCACGGGGAGGCCGCCTACGTACAGCAAATCACAGGTGCACAGATTCTCCGTCAGCTGATACCTGGCTTAGCTATTACTGGATGCTCGCGCTTTAATCAGCAGCCGATGACGTCGAAACCTACTCAACTCTGTACCTCACGTCGAGGAGAGCTCGAGGGTTTGACGACGATTTCAAGTACAGCAGAGTAGCTTTGACCGAATTTTTTTTTTGTGTGGGCTACCTGTAGAAACTCTGCCGTATTGTCGGTCGGGTACTTGCTAGTCACAGCAAAGTCGCGGACATAAGTTTTACAATCATCGCCATCATCCATATTGCTAAATTGAAATGAAGGAATTATATGGCAGTCAGAAAGAGGTGTTCTGATGGTTTTATTGTCTTTTTCTTTGTTAACGCTACGCGCCTCCCAACCCTGACAAAGGGGTATGCACGTCATAAATAATTATTATTATCATCATCATCAGCAGCAGCATCAATAACATCGTAGTCGTCGTCTTCATCATCATTAGCAGGCAGCAGCAGAATCAAAAATACAGAAGGCTAGGGAATTAAAATGAAAAGTGTATTTTAAATAGACTCATTCTTTTGCCACATGATTATTGAAAATATGTTGAAATGTTAATGAGTCTCCCAGCCTGTTCAGAGGGAATCACTGGTCATCAGTGTTTCTATGATTTCTACCAACAAGGATTGTTTTAAAAGTATTGTGGGGTGTAAAAACATTTTCCGATAATAGCTCAGTGCGGAATACTGTCTTCCCCCAGTCCGACTGACCCCCCCCCATGTCTCTTGTCAAGATAACGGCCTCTAAACATCACCACACATAGAAGGATGTCTGTCACAAACCTGCTACCAATAATTAAAATAAACCTCAACACTTCTAGACCTTCAAACAGCGTTTTAAATATCATTAAAATATGATCGTGGATGGAAGGTGAGGGGAGGGGAATCAGTCTCATGGCTGAGCACAAACATGTTTTCTCAAGCAGCTGAGATGTTTTTGTTTTTAAGTAAAGAGACTCCTGCATTATCTAACAACTGCGCTTTAGTCTGTTTACTGCATCATTTGCGGCGCAATAGTATTGGAACTTTGAACAAGTGTGGAGCTAAGTGTTCTTGAAGCCACGTGACGTGGTCTGGTCTTTGTCACCCTCTGTTATCTTCACAAACAATGTTTAGTTCACAGTGTAATGCGCTGCAACACCATGCGTCCTCCTGCTTCTTTATTTAACGGGAACAGAGGTTATTACCTATGTACCTAAAATGATTACAATATTAAATTGTGAATTTGACTTTTTGCACCGAGAGTTTTCTGATTAGGTCATTAACATTCCTTCACATTCTAAAATCTTAAAGTAGCTTAATACATTTTTTATTCTGCTTCTTTATTTAGATTATTTGTTTGTTTGTTTGTTTGTTTGTTTACAGCTAATGCAGTAATTTACAGGCCTAGAATCAGGTCTTGGGTACACTCTGTTCTTTCTTAGGCACATCGTGATTTTCCTCGACTACACTGTCTCTATCTGCGCGTGGCTCCTGTTTACAAACGACAGGTTAGTCGTGACGTGGCAGACTTGCTTGCTGACTCGGCGTAAAACATTAGTTTCCTGCTCACCTCCTTTTCACCCCCTCCACAGGCTTGTTTCCTATTTCTCACTTGTTGTCATTTTTCTCTTCATCACTCCCTCTTCCTCTCTAATGTCAGCTCATTATTTTGTGCTGTTTTCATCGATTTTCATCGGTCAGCCTCTTGTCTGATCTTTATTTTCTGTCTTCCCACATCTCATCCTCCTGTGCCACCTTCTCTGTGTTTTCCGCTTTTGATGTCGATTTCAACTTCGACCTTCTCTCACGTTTATTTCTCCCTCGCTTTCTCTCTGTTCCTCCAGGGAATCACCTCCAGCACTATCCTGCCCCCCATTTCCTCCCAAACTGGTGACGTCGCTGATATCAGTGTCGCGCTTTAAACGTTCACTCACTCAGGACCGACAGCTCTTCCCACTCCTCTTTGTGCTGCCCCTTTCTCACTTTCTCGTGTTTCAGCATTACTGTCACAGGCCCACGTGTTTTGCGGCAACCGTTTCACTTGATGTCTTCTTGATTTCCTCCAGGCAATCATGGGGGATGTAAAATGCTTTTAAAAAACAGTCGTTAGGGAGGGTCCAGTAGTTCTCGTCTGCAGATGCGTATCACAGGGTTGTGTCACCCCTCATCCACGCAACGCACACACGCACGTAAGCATACACTTTAAAATGCACACACACACACACACACCCGCGCGCGCGCGCGCTTTTGCTCATATATACTTTCCTTCCTTACTTTTTTCTTAATTTTCTTCCTTCTAGTCCTTCACTCGTTTCAGCCATTCATCTATCTGTCAACCTATTCCTCAACATAGACAGACCATCGGGCAAAGAGATGAACGGACTGACGACCGTGGTTGCATGCATGATGAACACCTTTTATTTTTGCGAATGGTCGTGCGTTCTGACGGTTGTCGAAGCTGCAGCTGAATGTTGGTGCATGAAGGTGGGAGAGAGGAGTTTTGGGGAAGATTGAGGTGTGATAGCTCCTCGCACAAAGCTCGCCTTAAGTTTAGAATTTCTTTTGTTTTGGTTAAGTGCCGCCTACTGCCCGCTTCAGTCTACAATACACCTGTACCGGCAACACACCTGCATTACAGGTAAACTCCACCCCAGCAGTAAATTGAAGGACTTAGAGACTCTCACAAAAGATCTCCAGTTAAGATAGAAAAAATATTACACGTTCTGGTTTTTTTTCTAAGCTTTACACTCAAGCACGTGCTGAAGGTGAATAACTTAGTCTATATTTCACATCACCTAAGTGCTCAGACAGATTTTATTTTTTTGCCTGGAGAAGTCGGTTATTGTCAGCCATGTAAACGAGGGAGTTAGCCAAAGGATGATTATGCGATGTTCAAAGACTTAAAATAAACTTTAAAAATAAAAGCTAGACGAAGAGAAGACTAAAGACGAATGTAAGATTAGAAGTATATATAAACAATCAAGTGATCTAAAATGAATTCATGAGAAATGGAGTAAAAATGTAATAATGTTTAAAGGTAAGTCAGGTGAGGTCAGGTCAAGTCAAAGTGCAGGTTATTTATTTATTCGCTCATCACATTCACTTTCACAATCACAGCGTGCTAGATATTTCTCTGGGTGTGAATACAGAAGCTACATAGAGAAAGCATGTGCATGAATTATATTATCTACCTTCACATGGACATAGCTTCTCGTCATAGTCAGTGGCACCTGATTTCACACAAAATTCATCAAACTGCATGTCAACCTGTCTGGATATTGACGCTGACATTGACATCCATATTAACATTGGCAATGAAACTGACATCCACAGGTAGCATTAACCTACCTGTTAGACATCCAGGGGAAACGATTGAGTCTCAACATAGGTTGGTAAAAACGGTCTACAAATACAAAGTTTACTTGCACGCGCGTGCACACACACACACACACACACACACACACACACACACACACACACACATACACACACACACAAAGAGAGAGAGAGAAAAAAAAAGAAAAGAAGCAGTAAAACTGCCTTCAAACTGTCATTTTATCTTCTTTTAATTCATGCTGTCTCCCATAATAAACATTTCATTCCCCGAAAAGGCTGCCAAAATGTTCTTTCTTCCTCTATTCTTGATGGAAACTTTTATGTCTCTCATATCGCCAGCAATTTGCTCCACTGATCTACGCCCTGCATTTTCATTGCACCTGAAAAGTGCAGTCAGCCTAGTCCCCAGCCATTCAGTTGCAACCGAGATCAAGAAGCTTTTGACAAACATGACACAGACACAGTAAACACGCAATAAACTGAATTTTTGTCTAACTCCCTCTTTCTCTCCTGTGTAAATGTGTCGCAAAGTGAGTCATAACCAACGGTCTTAACCAACCATGTCGCTCAACCTTCATGCCATCCAGTCAATGCCCTGCTCGAGGAACAAACTTGTCTACTTTACAATCTTGTGTCTCTTTTTCCAGGAGAGGTGAATCCAGTCTTTACAAAGTTTTGGGTTGGTCAAAAGCATTGACTGTTGAAACGATGCCCTCGAGATAATCGAGACCTTTTTCAGTTTTTTTTTTGTTTTGGTTCTTTATTTGAAAAATAGATTGCGATCACGTGCTTTGACATCTCTAAATATAGACTGCAGGTAGAAAGCTTGTGTCAGATGTTGCTATAGAGGCCAACACATATAAGATTAGTTTATTAATATTCGGCTTAAAAAATAATATGAATACTTTTGAGAAATGGAGTGAGACAGAGAGAGATTGTAATAGAGATAAAAATATAGATAGATAAAAATAAACAAAGGTAGAGAAAAAATATGGATGGATAGACAGAATGTTTGAAGGGAGGCAGGTAAGGACTTATTTCCTGACTCTCCAGACCATTAATGGTGATATTTTCCGGCATGTCTTTGTCTTTGTTCTGGGTACCTCAGTGCCTGTGCCTGCTGTGGGTACAGAGCCCCACCCCCTGGGGCCAGCAGAACCTGTCGCCTCCATCAGTTGCTGTACACAGACCAGCCCGCATCACAACTTTGTTATCGCACGGAATAACTTACAGTTAATGGGTTAAAAACTTAATTCCAACACTGGGACACGACCTAGAGAATACAGCGAGAAACAATAACCAACTACAAAAATCCACCTTTCTTTCATGGGGTGGATGTAGGGGGTGGGTGAGAAGGAAAAGTCTGCTACATGTGGAGCGAAGCGAGAAGTAGTTAACTGACTCACAGGTTTGCAGGCGCCTTGAGGTTTCACGAGGGGGACTAGTCCCGTTACCTGAGCCTGTAAAATCACAAGGGAGTGCAGTGTGCAGTCGTCCGCTATTATTCTTTAGCTCGTTAACTGTGCCGTCATTGCACCTCTCTCACCCACCTTCACCCACCCTACCCTTACAGACTCTTGCACTCTTTGTGTGGAGCTTGTGTGTTTGTGTTTGTTTGTGTGCAGCTTGTGTGTTTGTGTTTGTTTGTGTGCAGCTTGTGTGTTTGTGTTTGTGTGGAGCTTGTGTGTTTGTGGAGAGCGAGGAGTAGGGCGGTGTTCGCATCACACAGAACGGGTGAACGAAGACTTCAAATGTGACTAAAACAATGAGGTGCCACGTGTACTTGGAGGCTTGCTCTGAACTCACCATCATGTGTGGGTCTAGAAAACCTTATGTAAGTACAGAAATACCTGGCGTACATCTAGAAATACCTGGAACAGATATAGAACATGTTTTAGTACAGAAATACCTACTGTAGGTACAGAATAAAAATAAATGAACCCATAGCCAAGCTGTAAGTTTAAGTAAACAGATAATACTATCATATATATATATATATAGACACAGTTTATCGTGATTAAACATAGATTTACTATGCTTAAACACTGGTTGATCGCTCATAAAAAGGAAACTCGAACAGCAAGCAGTGAAGTTTGACCCGCTTACAAGCAGCAATGACGCAATGGCAGTATTTTCCCAACAGTCTTCACATGAGGGTAGGACACCATCTGTCTGTGCGAACTGTTCTCACATCTTTTAATTTTCTGTAAAGCTTGATTTGCATCGCTTGCGAGACGAAGGAAGAAAAATGTTTTCTTTTTCAGACTCACTTGCTAAGTCCACACAAAGACGATATTTTATTCATCGACTTTGGTCGACTTTCCTGGTCATGCACGATTTTTGTTATTTTCTTTAGATGTGAAACTTTTTCAGAGAAATGCTGCAGAATGTTACATCTATGACAAACTCTGTTTCAGAAGAAAATTTGTTTACATTCCATAGCTGGAAATGTATTAATACTCGAGACACGTAAATGTATTTCTATTTCATAGCTGAAAATGTATTTCTATTCCTACTTGAATGATGCATTTATACTTCGTAACTGAAAAATATCATTTTATGTCATAGCTGAACAGCCTCTTTATACATCATAGTTGAAAATGTATTTCTATTCCATAATTAAAAATGTTTTTAGATAGCCGAAACTAATTTTGTGATTGTTATAGACCTTTTGTATGTGATGTGTGATGTGTTGGCCATTGTCCTGGTTCAAGCTAGGGTTTTACAGAGAGAAAATAATGGACATGTTAATGTTGTAGCTTAAATCTTCCTTATTTATTCTTTTTTATTATTTCTTTCTTTCTTTCTTTCTTTCTTTCTTTCTTTCTTTCTTGCCTATGCAAGATTAAGGGTCAGGAATAGGAAAAGAGCTGAAGAGTCTGGAAAGACAAAATAATAAGAAAATGTTTCATGGCGACTCCTGCTGTGCTGTTCTTTCTAACATCTATTGACATTGTTTCCTTTTGATTCTCAAACTTAGTTCGTTTCTTTTCTAGACATTTCACCTGAGCAAAAATATCGTAGTTTGCTACAGTCAACCATTCACTTTTGTCAAGACAGGCAGTGAATGACTTTGGTTTGTGCAGGGAGTGAAGCTGACCGGGTGGTCGCCCCCTTATAACACACATGCTGCTTACAAAGGTACCCGTGTACCCGAGTCATGTCCCCGCAACAATAGAAGTAACGTAGCTTTAACTTTGCACAAGGGCCTATTGAGAAAGACCCTGTGCCATTATACCAGGCAATAGGATCTTTGAGTATCATTACTGGATTTTTTAATCTTGTGGGCATTTTTTTTAAAAAGAAAAAGGCCAGTGATTTAGCGAGATGACGTGCAGCTCTATATACAAGAACCTCGTGGAATGTACATAAACGATTGTTATTATTATGATGATGATGATTATTATTAACATTTTTATTATTAGTAATATTTCCTTTACTTTTGTCTCTCCTCCCCCTACCGGCCACACATGATTTCTCCTTCTAGTCCTCTCTTCTGCGTTCTTTTTCTTTCCTTCCGTCTCTATGTCTGCACGTGTGTGTGTGGTGGGGGAGGGAGGATGGATCGGTGTGAAAGAGAGAGGAAGAGAAGGATAAGTTGCCTTTTAGACTTCCTACACATGTCCCTACTTTTTCGCCCGTTTTGTGAAATGTAGTAGTTTTTTTACAACAGTTGTGTGCAGTCTAAACTAAACACGAAACTGGGAAATTGTCCTAGATAAGCCCAGTGGCATAGTAAGGCGTTTAAGGGCTATAGGATTTTGATATTTAATTTTGATATTAGGGGATAATATTTCATTGTAAACGGCGAGGAAATAATAATTTGGTGCCCTAATATTTTTCACGGGGATATGTTTAAAATAACTGCAGCCAGAAAGAACTTCGGAGAAGAGAATACTCCATTTGCTCTGCAAAACTTGCTGTTATCAATAGTGTAAGAGAACATGCTCTACATTTCTCTATATTTATATTTCTCTATATCCCTCTATATTTCTTTATATCCCTCTATATGTCTCTATACTTCTGTATATTTCTAGCCAAACACGTCTTCCCTCTAGCCCGTGAAGAAAATGACTGTGAACTGTGCATCCTCATTTCTTGCCCAACGTAAACCAACCGTAAACTTGCCCAACATAAAGCAACAGTAAACTGCCCAGCTTTATTATTTACCAAAATAAATCTTTTGAGAACTTAAAAAAAAAGACGAACAGACTTCTCAAAAGCTCACCTCACTCCAGATATGCACATGGATTATTGCGCGAAATACGTTGAGAGGCATGTCTCTGCTTCATTTCCTTAGACAAGCAAGAATGTGAAGCTGGACTAATCACCCGACATGTTCAATAACTCGGCTAAATTGTTCTCCCCCGCCACCGTGATTAACCTTCTTACAAAAGTCTTAAGCCTCTTTTAGGGCGCTAGTTTACCGCTTCTAACATTTGATTTATGTAACATATCCACACAGCGAGAAGCAATTGTATGACAGGGATTTGCTTATCGAGACACCGGGTACAAAGTTAGCCGAGGCCAATCTGTTTACCCGTGCAAAGTAACGGGACCGCAACTGGACCAACAGATTACCCTGGATTGCAGTCAATTATACTCTTGTTATGATTTGAAGTCAGTATGCTTTTTGCCCACCTGATTCAGTCAGAACGGAATTTTCCCCCGCCTCCACAATACCAGAGCAGCGAGCCAGGTAGACTCTTGTATAAACACTTGGTTTAGCCAAGGGGCAGATAACACACGATCGCCTCTGTGTTATGCGCCCTGGCGAGGGGCTGAGTATTTACATTTGTTCAACGATTTACAGTTTAAATGTTTATTAGGAAATCGATGGCCATGATCGTCTTGTTAATCAATCTAGTTGTTCGGGACCTCCCATCCTTAGTGTGCTGAGAGTTAAGGTCCCTTAAATCATTTTACTGACTGCGCGCAAACTCTTGTCCTGCCTGTGGTCTGATGTGTACGTCGATAAGTAACAACGACAGATGAGGTGGGAAGGGGGGGGAGCTAGAGAGCAGGAAGGGGCAGGAGTAGTTAGACGAGGGAAAGACCTTTGAAAGAAACACGTGACGAAGGTAAACTTCAAACACCCGTCTTGAAGTAAATGTAGCTTAAACATCGAGGATGACATTCAGCTTCGTCAGGATTTAGATATCCCATGAAAGTACACAACCATATAAACATACATTGGGGCTCCACTGCCGAACTAAATCTCCCACACACATTGGTAAAATTCAAATTTTAATATTATTAAATATAAATATGGGAACATTTAAAATGTGCACCTTATACTGCCAATAATTTATGTTTTAAAAATAGTTGCCTGGGGGATTAAATTAGCAAAAGAACCACAAATTCACGTTTTACATAATAGAAAGTTCTGGAACAATTGAAGCATTTACTGTGTGAAATTTGACCCAGAAATGAAATGTCACAAATGTACACATCGACACCTTCTATGAGGTAAAGATTTTTTTTGTTCTGAGTATTAATATCAAAGAAGGATTTTCTTATTTGTTTGGTTGGTTTGATGCAACACTCAGAGACGAGCACACACACACGCTAACAGACTGACGATAAATATATCCATTCTGGCAAAAGGAAGGTATACCTGAGTCGAGGTAGATGAAACAGCACTAGTGACGCCCGGCACCACATCCCTTCACCCCCACCCCCACCCCTACTCACACATACTGGCTCGTGTTTTGATCCACCCGAATTGCGCTGAGATGGCCAATCCTCACTCGCGCTCGACTCGTGTCGCTGTCGGAGGTAGCACCCCCTGCAACACAGGCGCCACTGTCATCCAGCCCCAGCTCGTCTGTGTCTGTTTCCGAAGACTCACTGTAGTCCGTGATGTCCAGGCAACCGAAGTCCTTCAGAAGCGCCTTGAGATGCAGGTCAAGCTGCCGCGATCCCTTCTCGCTGTCCGAAAAACGACCGGAGTCCTGACTCTCGCAGTAGCTCCTGCATGTGCTGCTGGCCTCCCCGGAAGGGCACGTCTGCGCATGTCTCTGCTGCGTCAGCTGGTGCTGTGCATGCACGCGTGAACCCTGGTGCAGATTGTCTGGTGGTGGTGGTGGTGGTGGACATGGCGGCTCCAGGTCGTGAACAGCTACTAAGTTGCCGTCGGGGTCGCTAATGAGGTAAGAATTAGGAAAGGTTTCGATAATTTGACCCGGAAGCAACACCCTCCGCAAAGCAGTCATGTTGCGAACAAACACGGTGAGGTACGTAGAGGTCAAAGGGTAGGGGTTGAGTGTAGGGGAGTGTTTGAGTGCTAGCTGCACGTGGCACGACAGGCGACAAGGTATCTTACGTGTGCACGACGAAGAAGACGACATCACGAAATCCACTGCACGCGTGAACGGCGAATAGGTTGTGTTGACAGAAAAAACCGCAAAGTCGGGTTTTGAACTCTCCATTTCAGAATCCGTCAGCAGTCGATAAAATTCCAACATGGGCCCGAAATTTCGCACGGAAAGGTTGAACCTGACAGAGCAACATCCCCTCCTGGAGGAGGGACACACGGCGACGAGGGGGTACTGTCGAGACAGGGCGTAGAACTGTTGTTTCGCCGACACAAAGTTAGGTGTGCTGGACGTGGACAGCTCCACGCTGTGATGTAATTTCCAGGGGAATTTCTGGAGCTGACGTCTCGTCCGCTCGAGATCGTCTTCTTCCGGTGCAAAGGTCATGACACTGACGGCGGGCACAGTTAGTTCCCCAGGACCTACACAGTACCCGGGGACGTCCCCAGACACCCTGGAACCAACCCTGGCGAGAGGGGACTCGGTGTCTTGAATCTGCACGAGGTGAAGATCAGGGTCCACTGACTTCAACACCGGCTTCAGCAGCTTTCGCATCGTACCCGCTCTTCCTTTCGGAACATGAATCGTCAAGTAAACCTTGCTGAATTTGCCTTTCTCATTTGTTGTTGCCATGGCGACGAAAGGGCACGCGCACAACACGTTCTAATGTTGGTTTGCCTTCAGGAACAGGGGTCTGAACACCTCTACAAGCTCAACACTTTTGACTGGAAACCCTGTAAGAGGCGTAGACTGTGGCAAGCTCACCTTTAACTTGCATGAGCGACTACGACAGTCGTGTATCCCCGAGAGCTCATGGGCCCTGCTGGCACGCCACACTGAACTCGCATGGAAACACAGAAACAGAACACGTCATTCCTAACTGTTCACTGAGGTGCGGAGAGAAGTCATTTTCGTTAGAAACTGTATTTCCAGTCAAAAGCAAATACTTCATGTATGTCCTTGTGTCTCTTCATCTTCCGTTCTTGCATCTTTGATCTCTCGTCAAAAGTTCGCGAACTGAAACGTGTACAGTAATATTTGGCTTTGATTTCCCCCTCCCGGTAGACACAAGGCTGAACACTGCCTGGAAGCCAGCAATAAACTCCGACCATAAGTTCTCTCTTTCAGCGATGAAAGAGGACCACGTCTGCGACAGCGACGCTTCAAAAAGCAGCGGGTTGTAGCGGTGGAGGCGGCCTGCCGAGTGTCGAGCCCCTTCACCGTACGTACAATACTTGTCGCCTCAGCTCTGCGACAGAGCGTTGACGGAAGTCCGGGTGGGCGACTGACTTGCCGGGTGCGTGGGGGAAAAAAAAGAGAAGAGAGAGCGAGACAGAGAGAAAAAGAGATAGACCAGCCCCGCACACCCGTAGCCATTCACAAACGGGTGGATCGCTGCACGCTGTCTGCTCCGCGCGCGCGCGCGCGCCCGTATCTTGCTTTTGTAGAGACTGTGGCACACGAGCGAGCGGGTCAAGCGAACGGCAAGTGCCGGGTAGTCGTCGACGTCGCCGCCGTTAGTGTGACGTACAGCATGGGTTACGTGTCCGCCGTTGGGGTGACGTACAGCAGGTGTTACGTGTCCGCCGTTGGCGTGACGTGCAGCAGGTGTTACGTGTCCGCTGTAGCGTCTGGATACGGAGGCTGGAAAAGGACGTAGGGGGGCACACAAATGTTGCATCGCTGATTTTGTTCGTGTTGCCCCTCTCCTCTCTTCCAGCTTACCTTGGCCCAGCGGTGGTTCGGTTATTCGGTTTCCTTGTCTATGATGGATGCCTTGGTGCCGGGGCCTATAATGTTTGTTAAGCACGCGTCCAATTTTTAAGATTTCTAGTTCTTTGTCGGTGGAAGTCATCAGCAACAACGAAACAGGTCACAGTGCACCTTCTATTTTCAGATATGTTGGGACGTTGTTAAGACCAACAAGTCAACATTCTGCAGATGGTAGCACGATATACATGCGTTACCTTCAAAACTATCCCATTAAGTTACATACATTATCATCCGAAATATCATGTTTCATATGTTTAAAATAAAATGTTTAAATTCCTGAGCTCTCGTGCATGGAATAAAAATGTTTATCATCTGGCCCAAATATTTAGCAGGCCCAAAATTATCTGTACATATAAAAAAATCCGTTACATAGCTGCTTTAAGCGATATATCAAAGATCGTTGATTAATATTTCATGTAAAGCTGTGTCCGAGAGCATGGTATTATGCACTACCATTTAAAGTACCGTTTTATTTAATATATCAGGTCTGAAATAATCGAACTCTTCATTCTAAAAATGTACATTTTGTCCTTTTTTCTATTCTGTTTACCGTAGAAATACCATCCACATAAGAAGTTACATTTAGAAAACTTACGTTAGTTAAGAGCTGTCTTGTTCGCTTAAATGTCTAGTGGACTGTTAATTATTTCTAACGACTGAGCAAAGATCAGTGCAAGATGCTATTTCTCACAAATCTGAGGGACTATCCCTCTCTGTGCAGAGTGGTGTTTGTGTATCTCGAACCTTTCTTACGTCACGATTGTACATGGACACATTTACATTATGAGGGACTTAGACAAAGGGAGAGCTAGGCCCATATGCTAATTAGCCGTGTCACGATTTTGACTTCTTTGTGTGCATAGTGATGTTTGCAAGCGTGTGTGTTGAGATTTACGGAAATGGTTTCTTGTCGTTAGAAAAAATTACACCATACTTGATCTTTAAGATATATATATATATATATCTGAAACTGTCAAACTCTTTATTCTAATGTCGTCTAAAAGCATCTTCTCCTTCATCCAGTCTATCTGTGTACTATGTTGATATCGTCAAAAGGGGGGGGGGGACTAACAGACTTCTCGCTGCTCGGGAGTCCACACGCATACTTATTACGACATCCATCTTCTGGTTCGTTCCTCGGTGACAGGCAGCCATCTTCACCGCTGGCTCCCGTTTTGGCGATGAATTCTTGACCCTGTATAGCTTAAGTCCACATGAACTGACGACTGTGAGTGTAAATCACGGAGTTAATGGACTCGAACCATCAACCACATAAACCATATTCAAATTGTGTTGTTTCCTGCAGAGTTTTTCTGCTAGGAAGGGCCCCCCCGTTTTCAGGGACGCCACTCAAACGTGTCCGATTTTGCAGCTACTCCATACAAGTCATCATGGATGATGGCATGATGGATCTACCCTATTGAGAAGGTTGCCAGTCTTCTACTGACAGATGCCTTCAAACGACGCCCGTAACTACAGACATTGCCGTGATATCTACTGAAAACTCGACGGGAAGCTTTGAAATTGTTCCTGTAGAATGGAGAACTTTATTTTGTGTTAAGTAGCTTTGCTGTGGGGTAAGCAAGTGGCACATTGTTGTTGTTGATGTTTCTTATGTTTCACGGGCTGTACGATTTCGAGCATCTTGTCATCTGAAGATTCCATCAATTGAAAAAAAAATGCTTCATATCGCGCGGACACGTACACGTTGAGCGGTTTGCCAAACGGATGCGATTTCTTTCCTTCCTACATATTTTACAACTTTTCTCAAGTGTATTTATGCTTTACGTGGCATCTTTTACCGAAAGTTAAGAATGTTGCAATCATGAGCTCGAGTAATTTCCTGTGTGAGCATGCTCTGGGAGATTTTTACCAGATAAACGCATTCAGTTCACGAACAAACAAAACCTTTCACTACAATCAAAATATAAGGGGAGGCAATTCCCTCTAACGTTCCAGTTGTGTGAGAAAAGCATTCAGCGCTTCATTGACATGAACCTGACAAATATTTTAGGAAAACTTTCTTATTAAACCAGCAAAAGTGTATCATAAAGTCCCGAAACACGACACTCGGCCAAAGCTCCCTTTAGGAAGCGGGACTGGAAACGTAATACGTCTGATGTCGGAAACACGGTACACCTGCCTAATCCAGGTAATAAGCGCTTCCTGCTAATCCAGTCCATGTGAACTACAGGTAGATCCCTCTCTTTTTAACCGCACCATGAAAGTCCCGCGGCGAATCCTTTTGCGGGTAGTGGTTCCTCTGTTCCGGGGTGCTGCCCGGCTGGTCCGTGTCTCGCACGGGGTGCGAAGAGACCATAAAGCAGTCGGGTACGGGTAGCGGCGGCGGGTATGGGTTGCGTGCTGAGAGGTAGATAGGCGGTTGATCTCTCTCTCTCTATCGCTTCACACTCGTTGATCATGAAGTGGGTTTACGGTGATGGAAGAGAAACAGGAGCGCGCAAGGATCCCCTGGACTGGTCGTCATCAGCTAATGTCTTCCTCTTGCTGCACGAGCGTCTTCTCTGTTGTCACCCTTTGGCTGTTCCTTCCGCTTATTTCTCACCCGTCTGTGTGTGTGTGTGTGTGTGTGTGTGTGTGTGTGTGTGTGTGTGTGTGCCTTTATCTTTATCCTCAACATTCTGCTGAATACTAGCCTTCTCCTTGATCATTCTTATTTTCTTCTGCTTGTGCAATAAATACAGCATCATTAGTGGTACAAATACAGCGTCATTATTACTACAAATACAGCGTCATTATTACTACAAATACAGCGTCATTAGCACTACAAATACAATGTCATTAGTACTTCAAATACAGCATCATTAGTACTACAAATACAGCGCCATTAGTACTAAAAATACAGCGTCATTGGTACTACAAATACAGCGTCATTAGTACTGCAAATACAGTGTAATTAGTACTACAAATACAGCGTCATTATTACTGCAAATACAGCATCATTAGTACTACAAATACAACGTCATTAGTACTACAAATACAGTGTCATTGGTACTACAAATAAAGCGTCATTAGTACTACAAATACAATGTCATTATTACTGCAAATACAGCATCATTAGTACTACAAATACAGTGTCATTAGTACTACAAATACGGTGTCATTGGTACTACAAATACAGCGTCATTAGTACTACAAATACAGTGTCATTAGTACTGCAAATACAGCGTCATTAGTACTACAAATACATTGTCATTAGTACTACAAATACGGAATCATTAGTACTACAAATACAGTGTCATTAGTACTACAAATACAGAATCATTAGTACTGCAAATGCATCATCGTTGGCGCTACATATACAGCAGCCTTAGTGCTACAACAACCAAATTAATGCTACAAATACAGCAATATTAAGGCTACGACTGCAGCATGTTGGAGAGTTCTAGACTTGGGAGAAGCAAACCGCAGATGTCCAGACCTCAGACACTTCAGACTTCACAGTGGACACAGAGAATTGTCTTTACCAATGTACCCGCTGGTTGCGGCTGGCGAAGTATTCATCATCTTCAACATCAACATGGTGTCCTAGTTGGGTGTGTGGTGGGCAGGTCTTCCGTGAGTGTATTTGTTTGTCTATGTTTGTATCCATCTGTGTGTGTGTGTGTGTGTGTGTGTGTGTGTGTGTGTGTGTGTGACTGTATAATTATATAGAAGTGTGTATATGTATTTATAGAGGTATTAGTGTCTAGGTGTGTATATATGTGTATACGTATGTATGAGTGTTTATGTGTAGGTGTGTATGTTCACGTGTTTATGTAGGTAGTAGGTGTGTATTTATGTATGTGTGTATAATGTGTGCATGTAGGTATAAGTATATATATATATAAACGTCTATAGGTGTATGTATGCAGGTGTATGTATATGTATTTATAGAGATATTAAGTGCGTATGTATGTGCATGTATTTGTTTATGCATTTGTGTATGTGGTTATGGATGTATGTTTAGTGATAGAGAAGATAGTCAAATCCAATTCCGAGGTTATGTATGTTTATATGTATGTGTACTTATATGTGTATGTGCCTGTATATGTTTGTGTTACACATGTGTGCTCATACTACGTTCATCACTCTGCTGCTCTGTTTCCGTTAGCAACTAAACTAACGTTTGAGACTTGAGGCCTCACTGCAGTGTTGCAAGTGGAGACAAAGATCTGATAGGTGTGCATAAGTAACCTGAACAATAAATTACCTCCCCTTGGCGAGGTCATGACGGGATTCCGCGTGAACAATTTCTCATGAGGTCGATAGTCACGAGACTCAAAGGTCTCTCGCCGAGTTCTCGCGTTATCACGACAGACACGCCGCTTGTTCCCCCCCCCCAACAGTATCTTATACAGACTGACGTATGCTGTCCATGTTTCAATATCTTCTGTTAACAGCCTCGAAAAATAAGACCGTAGATCAAGATCCTCTTTCAAGTCGCTCTCACATAAATCCTGGGGGGGAGAGAAAAACTTTACACCTGTGCAGCAGAATTTACAGGCTCCAGCCATGATCCTCGGAAAACTAAGACAAAGAGTAGAAAGGGACATAATCTGCATATGCTGGTTCATGCAGATTTCATGAACTTTCGTCTACTTGTGCTACAAATACAGCATGATTGGTACTACAAATACAGCATCATTACTACTACAAATACAGCATCATTAGTACTACAAATACAGCATCATTGGTACTACAAATACAGCATCACTAATACTATAAATACAGCATCATTAGTACTACAAATACAGCATCACTAATACTACAAATACGGCACCAATATACTACAAATACAGCATCACTAATACTACACATACAGCATCACTAATACTACAAATACAGCATCATTATTACTACAAATACAGCATCAATGGTACTACAAATACAGCGTCACTAATACTACAAATACAGCATCATTAGTACTACAAATACTGCATCATTAGTACTACAAATACAGCATCACTAATATTACAAATACAGCATCAATGGTACTACAACTACAGCATCATTAGTACTACAAATACAGCATCACTAATACTACAAATACGGCACCAATGGTACTACAACTACATCATCATTAGTACTACAAATACAACATCACTAATACTACAAATACAGCACCAATGGTACTACAACTACAGCATCATTGGTACTACAACTACAGCATTATTAGTAATACAAATACAGCATCACTAATACTACAAATACAGCATCATTGGTACTACAACTACAGCATCATTAGTATGTTGGGCATTGGGGGCTGTCAGGTATCATTGTTATTAGTTAATGATTGTATCGTGAGTAAGCTTACATTTTATAAGGATTAATGTGGAAGAACGAAAGAGCGTGAATGACGTCAGTTGTTCCGAAGACGTGTACGAGTGATGTAAAAAAGTGAAGGAAATGACGTGAGGGAGAGCGCGAGCAAGCAGTTAGTCAGGGGGGAGAAGAGAGAGGTTGAGGACGTGAAGACAAGTAGAGTAGGAATTGTAAGAAGAATTTGTTAAGTAGGGCGTTTGAGTAGGGCGTTAGTAGTTATATAGAACGATTAGTAGAGTAGGGATTTAGGTATTCAGCAAGGAAGGACTCAAAAGGTAGGGATTCTGTTATTTTAGAGTAATCTAGATGTAATAATCGGTTTTTAACGTTTTTCATTTGTGTATTTTTCTTGTTTTCTTCTTTTTATTCATACTTAGTAAAGCAGATCGATTCGTTAGGCAAATCATTCTTTTAATTTGTGTGAAAGAACACGTACTTGTCAGGCTCCGTGTATGTGTTGAAAGAATTGAGAGACTGATACACTTCCCGGTGTGGTAACAGGGGCTTGGATCATGAACTACATCCCCCATTGCTTTTAATACTGAAAAGCAAAGTATTTTTCTCGTTTCAACAATTTTTGATTTAAAAATAAGGTTTGAAAATGATCATTGTGGTTTGTCTGGTCATTGGCAGTTATTAAAGGTCTAGTGTAGTGCAAAGTTTTTTTTTCTCTAATTACTAAGTGAAGCTCAGTGCGAGATACTATTTCATCCAATCTCGGTGAATCTCATCCCGTCTTCCACAAACACACCTCCATACACAGAAAGTGGTCAACAACATTGACATGATGTCGCATGGTTACGAAGGCTACAGCAAGTAGAAGAGCTGGGTCTCCAGGCTAATCCCGTGTGGACAACCGTGACGTCCCGAGTTTGAGGCCTTTATGTACATGGCGATATTTGCAGACGTCCATGTCGAGAACGGAAGTGGATATTCATCCAGATTTGGAGAAACAAGTACTTTGGACCGAGCTTTATCCCGTGATTTGAAAAATATATTCCTTCTACATATCTACACCTGTAAGAAGACAATACTGCTGCGATCTCCCCCTCCTCCTCTCACACACCTTCTGTTATATTATACATGCAGTGAAACTATAAAAATCAGCTTTTTTCAGGCACTGTTAAACAACGAAAGTGTGTGTTGTGCATACATGCAAGAAAAAAACCCCGATGCTTTATATAATATGTAAGACGAAGATTGATCCTCATCATGAGCGTCTGTAAACCCAAGAAGCTTAACAAACAAAGATGACTGCCAACTCCATATCTGTCCTCGTAATATCTGTCCTGTCTAAACGGGACTTTGCCATATTAATATACAGCATGGAAAGGAGGTATGCGCATCGGAGGGTTGTAAACAGGCGGCTTTCTTTGATCCTCGATAAGATAGCGGCCTCTTTGATCCGCCCCTCCACCAGCCTGAGTCGTTTTCAAGGAACCTCAGGTGAGCTTCACGCTACACCTGACGCTGACATAACGGGTTGTCACACGTTCGTTGTGTCAAGAGGGTAAAGCCTACAGCCGGCGGACGATCAAAGGTACCATAGCGAACTACACACCCTTCTTTGAAGTTTTGCCTTGAAATACACCCAGACATGAAAAGTGAACCATGGGATGGCTGCTTAGTGTTAACCCCGAGAGACAAAGCAGGTGGGTGAAAAAATAAGAGAGAAGTTGATTGAAGTATTTTTCTTTTAAATTTGATTATTAAAACTGCAAGTCACACATTCCAAAGAAGAAGTACAGTTAAATATAATTTTCTGGAGCTCAGTGGCACAGTGAGTGGGGTGGTATCGCCATGGTATGTTTTTGAAAGGCATGAAGCCGATTGTAGGGAGTCAAGAAGGGAACTTCATCCCATACAGGGGCCTTCAGCTTGCGACCCAATTTGAGTTACTCATCACTTAAAACATTCACGTCCCTAAGACAAAGGCACATCACTAAAATAACCTGAACTCTATTCTCTATTCAATATTTAGTCTTGCCTGCATTCTTTTCTTCGTCATTTACATTTTCGTGCATTTGATTGATTTTTATTTTTACAATGAGGCCATGTGCGGTTGGGGGGGGGGACTTTTTTATCTTGGCGCTCCGCAACTAGTCGATCACCAGTGCAAGAACAGTTAGGATGGGGGACTGGTGTTTTACGCCGAGCCAGCAGCTAAGGCTATATCATGGCAAGGCAGCCAGTCCTGTAAACAGATGCCACATACAGAGACAGAACAGCGTGCCCGAGACGAGAACTGAACCCACGACAGCCAACCTTCACTGTATTGGTGACAGGCGCTAACCGTTGCGCCACTGGACCGTCCAAGGACACTTAGTAAGTAACAGAGTACTTACAGTCGTCCTCGACCTTTGAGTTAACTACGCATTCGCACAGCCGGGTCAAAGACGACGAGGGTGAGGAGATAACAACCATCAGCAAAACCATAACAAAAGACCAAGACAACGACGAGGCACATGATGTTAGCACTGGTAGCGATGATGATGAAACTTCCCTTCATGTCGACAGAAACAAAATTAGAAGAGAAAATGAAGAAAGTAAACAAACGGTTGAATATCATTCCTGGTACGCAAGCAATGAAGACGTATTAAGAAAAAAAAAAGTAATCAAAGGCCAGCCTCAAGGTTATATTCCACTGCCCCCACCCCTTTCCTCCGTGTCTACCCCAGGCGAAGGTGTTCCCTTCTCGCAACCCTAATAGTATTGAGGCCGCGTGACGTCACAACAACACTGCACGTGCTTCTTTGACTACCCGGACTATTGATCCCCCGGTACGGGTATCAGGCGTTCACTGGAGCGGGACAGGAATGCGGCGAGCCATTGCAGCTGTTTGAACCACTTTGGTCATAAAACCGTTAAATGGCTGCGAGTCCGCTGACGAGCCGAGTGGCTTCTTGTCTTGAGGTGAATGGGGGTGGGCGGCATGTGGTGGAACTGCTCACGGCATGCCACCTTGTCGGGTAGGTCCTGCACTTTCACTTCACCTACATCGTGCGAGGCCTTCAAATTTGAGGCCTAACTTTTTGTCTGTCACGCGTTTTTTTTCTTCCTGTTGGCTGGTTTGTTCGTTCTTTACTTCTCTCTCTCTCTCTCTCTCACACACACACACACACACACACACACACACATTATAATCAATCTCTTTAACCTTAAGATCACGTGACAATATTACTAACATATCGCCATCTAGTGGGGTTCTCTGTCCCCCTTTATGATGTCCTGAATAATATCACTCTTGGAAGTTGTCTGACCATTTCTTCTTCTCTTCCTCCACTTTCTTCACCTCCCTGTACTGTTCCCTGCAGGACCTTGAGATGATCTCAGACTAGTATAGTTTGTGTCTAGCTCTGTGGCCAGGTCTTCTTAGCACTCAGTTCTCACCTTTTCACGCTTCTTTAGAAGTCTGTACGACAAACTCAAAGATCTGTAGCTGCTCTATTTCCATTTCACTTTATCCAAGGGGGGGGGGGGAGATTGTTTACACTGAATAATAAACGCCTTTCCCTTGCCTGACACTATCAGCTAATTTTCTCGGCGGAGCCCAACATCCTGTGATCATTGGAAAGTCCAGTCACGAGTCACTTCTCTTGCCTTAATTGCTGATCGAAGATGCGATTGAGCTATTCACCTATGCCTGAACACTTCAAAACACGCATTCGGGGTGGGGAAAGGGTAGTGGCGTGTGTAGGGTGGGTCGTGAAAGGAGAACATGACGACAGAGACAGGTACGGGGTGGATTTATGCCTTTGCACTGAGTCTGATAATGAAGCAGTGACTGTGTGTGTGTGTGTGTGTGTGTGTGTGTGTGTGTGTGTGTTTATACGTACGTGCGTGCATGCTACGTGTTTGTGTATATGCCTGTTATGTGTGCGCCTGCATGTCTGTGAGTGTGAGACGAACTAATAATTCCTCTTGACTGCAAACAAACCAACCAGAAAACAGTTTCTTTAATGCGGACTCTTCTCTGCTTCCTCTCAGAAACATTTTCTTTGTTTATTGTTGTTTCGTTCCTTCGCGGAACCACAATTTTTTTAAATTGCAAAATCTTTTATAAAGAATTTCTATAGCAGGGAGCAAAAAAGAGCAAAATATTTTATTATAAAAACTCTAGAAATGCGAATTAGTGAATGCTTGTTATCAAAGGTCAGAAAAATGACAGATAATTGTATAGTAAGGTTACAAGAATATGGCCAACATTCTTTCAAGAAAAAGTTTTTCCTTTGCTGTCAGCACAACTTAGCTGTCATTAGAACACAGCCATCAGTAAAACTCGACAAAATGTTGACAGCCCAGTGGAGGTAGAAAGAAATTCAACCTACGTGACAGCAAACTCAACATTTTGGATGTATATTCAATGTAGCAGACCTCTGCAGACCCTCCTTGAGATGTTAACAATCGCCAATTATTGTTAATAACCGAGAGCTTTATCAGTGTTTAGCCGCTACGGTAAAGTTTTGCACAGATTTTTTAATCCCTGGACAGAATTGCTTCGAGAGTGGTGTTCCCCGTGGTGCTAATTACTCCTGGTTCTTTTATGCTTTAAAAAAACCATGAAGTATGTTACCTGGAGTAACATTAACTCGCTTTGCCCGCGGCAACTCTTATGTTCTTCGTCATTATTATCACTCGACACAAGCCTCTGCAGTCTTGTTCGTTAGACTGATTCCTGGACCAGCAGAGACAGCAACTATATTTTTAAAAAAAAACTCCTTTCAAAGCAACAAAAGGAGAGTATTATTGAAGCAGGAGGTCTGTCACCGCAGTGCTGAGAGGGTCTCAGTTGGAAAAACGAAGAAACAGCAACTGAAAACTGTCCCCGTCACATTAATTTGTGGGCTTTAGGTTACAAATGTGTGACGACTGAGGGTCGACACTGCAGGCTGTTGCAACCCTCCCCCCTCCCCCACCCAGTGAGCAGCCGCCAAGCTTCTAAATAGTGACTGCCGCTGTAGGTTTATGACATGTTAAGTACCCGCTCAAGTTAATAACGGGTGTCGTGGTATCGGGGAGCGGGGTGTGGAGCACGAAGTGCCACAGAACTGATTCTACTTCACTTCGTAACAGTTGCGGCCCTTTTGGGTTGGGGTCTTTCCTCGGGGATGTTGTTGATATTTATTGTCAGTTACTGGAAAATACAGACTAGTCACGTGCTTAACTGTGAACAGAAAATGTCGTGAACAAGAGGTGGTGTCAACGGTGAATATCGCATTCTGTAAATATATATGATGGAAATTTGTATAGCATTGTGTCAAATTGACTGTTGCTAATTAAATGTTTTTGTTCATGGTGGTCAGATGTTTTTGTTATGGTGGTTAGATGTTTTTGTTCACGCCGGTCAGATGTTTTTGTTATGGTGGTTAGATGTTTTTGTTCACGCCGGTCAGATGTTTTTGTTCATGGTGGTCAGATGTTTTTGTTATGGTGGTCAGATGTTTTTGTTCATGGTGGTCAGATGTTTTGTTATGGTGGTCAGATGTTTTTGTTCATGGTGGTCAGATGTTTTTTGTTATGGTGGTTAGATGTTTTTGTTCACGCCGGTCAGATGTTTTTGTTCATGGTGGTCAGATGTTTTTGTTCATGGTGGTCAGAAGTTTTGTTCATGGTGGTCAGATGTTTTTGTTCATGGTGGTTAGATGTTTCTTCCATGGTGGTCAGATGTTTTTGTTTATGGTGGTTAGATGTTTTTGTTCACGCCGGTCAGATGTTTTTGTTTATGGTGGTTAGATGTTTTTGTTCACGCCGGTCAGATGTTTTTGTTCATGGTGGTTAGATGTTTCTTCCATGGTGGTCAGATGTTTTTGTTTATGGTGGTCAGATGTTTTTGTTCACGCCTTGTGTTCATGATGGTTAGATACTTGCAATGATCATGCGGACTTTTCTCAAGGTGAATAAAATCTGTGTAACCCAGGAATTCCTGCATTTACGATATATCATCATGTGTGAAGATATTTGCTTAATAAGCCTTTCATTGTCAAAACACTTCCTGAAGGAATCTAAATGTGAAATTAAAGACTGTTCTAAAAGGGGGGAAACGGACTATGACTGTCAACAACAAAAAAAAACAAATTCACCTGCACTCAAAAATACACTTGCACCAACACACAAGGCAGGCAGACAGACGGATGACCGCCAAACAATAGTTGCTTGCATACTCGTCAAACTAAGAACATCTTACAGAAGACACGGGCATTCTGCCCTCCACTGACACTCAGTCGAATATGAGAATAGTTCCCAGAACACAACGAGGGTTTCACATAACAAATACTTGTTCTTACTCTGCAGTGTCTGACACCTCGATGGCAAAGGAAAACCCCGGATCTTTGTAGCACGGAGATAGAGCGACGAGGTGTTTCTATTGTTTGCTCAAACTCACAAAGAATTTTCCACATGAGCGAAAACTCTATTAAAGCCACAATGATGATTCGACCGTTTCGCCAGCTTGACCTTTGAACTCGAACTTTCTCATTAAAGGCTCAAAGGTTAGTCTTACAAATATTGGGGTGGGGGGGGGGGTGGTGGTTCAAAAGAGTTTGAAGGTCTTGAGAAGTAAAAGTCAGGAGAAATTTGTGACGTGCACTTCGCGGCCTGGCGCCATTGTGGTCTCGGTTGTGTGAGACACAATAGTGGCGCGCGCTGTCATCCTGCTGAGATGCGGTCTTTGTCAGGGCAGGAGGACCAGGCACGACCCTCATTTCTCCCTCCCATGCACCTCCCCCTAAAATAAGGCGGTAGGCTTTGCAGAACCCTGCCTTAGGGTGTGGGAACATTCGAATCACAAACTGCTCTCTAGTCTTTTTGTGATTTGCAAGTTTTCTTGTTGCTACCTTCAATGTCTCTGTATATTACTTACTTATTGTAATGTTTCCTCTTGGTACTACCTGAACTCTTTCTGTTACTTACTGTAATGTTTCCTATTTATTGCTAGCTTTAAGTCTCTTTATATTACTTACTTACTGTAATGTTTCCTCTTGGTACTACCTGTGATCTCTTTGTGTTACTTACTGTAATGTTTCCTCTTGTTGCTAGCTGTAATGTCTCTTTGTGTTACTTACTGTAATGTTTCCTCTTGTTGCTAGCTGTAATGTCTCTTTGTGTTACTTACTGTAATGTTTCCTCTTGTTGCTAGCTGTAATGTCTCTTTGTGTTACTTACTGTAATGTTTCCTCTTGTTGCTAGCTGTAATGTCTCTTTGTGTTACTTACTGTAATGTTTCCTCTTGTTGCTAGCTGTAATGTCTCTTTGTGTTACTTACTGTAATGTTTCCTCTTGTTGCTAGCTGTAATGTCTCTTTGTGTTACTTACTGTAATGTTTCCTCTTGTTGCTAGCTGTAATGTCTCTTTGTGTTACTTACTGTAATGTTTCCTCTTGTTGCTAGCTGTAATGTCTCCTTCTGCTACTTACTGTAATGTTTCCTCTTGTTGCTAGCTGTAATGTCTCCTTCTGCTACTTACTGTAATGTTTTTGTGTTACTTACTGTAATGTTTCCTCTGGTTGCTATCTATAATGTTTTTCTGTTACTGTAATGTTTTTCTGTTACTTACTGTAATGTTTTTGTGTTACTTACTGTATTGTTTCCCTTTTGTTGCTAGATGTAATGTTTTTCTCTTGTTGCTAGCTGTAGTGTTTCTTTCGTCGTGTCTTTCTTTCGTCGCCACTTCTATCGCTTCCTCTTTCTTCATCTTTCGTCTGTTTGTTTCTATACCTCTTCTGTTATCTGTCTCTTGTTTATCAGTGTGTAACTTCTGTCTCTTGTCTGCCTGCTTGTCAGTCTCTAATATTGTCTGCCTCGTCTGCTTGATGATTGTTTACTAATGTTGTCTGTCTCTTGTCTGCTTATTTATCAGTCTTTGTTGTTTCTCAAACTCCTATATCCCCGATTCGCCCTCTGGGATAAATAAAATGTTATCGTATATCTTCTGCTATTTTTATATCTCTTCCGATTATCCACCTTTCTTTTTCTTTCTCTCTCTCTCTCACGCACGCATGTACGCGCGCAGTCTTTTTATCTCTTGCTCCATATTCCTCTTCTCTGTCTCTCGTACTTCCTGTTTATCTTGTTTTATTTAAAGGGCACTAGAGCTCAGGAACCTTGTCCCTCACCAAAAACATTTCATTTCAGATCATTTCAAGTTTTTTTCTTTTCCCCTGAATAAGTCTACACCTCAATGCTTTGTACAATTCTGTTTCCTTTCTACAGAGAAATACTTCTGGGCTCTACGTTTCCGATAAATATATGAAAAATGTCTAAAATGTCTTGATGTAGACTTCGGCACAGACCATACATTTATACACAAGTTTGAAAAACCATACATTATAAAATGAATGTTTTTATAAAGTATGACGGACCGTACATAAAAATATTAATATTGTTACATAATCCGGACAGACCTTACATTATAACATTAATATTCTGACAGAATCTTGACACAGCCAGTACAGTAAAACTATCTCACCACTCTTACTTTTACGGTTGCAAAAGAAATATGAAGGAGACAATACTAACAGACTTGGACCATTAAATAATAATAAGAAATTACAGTCGTAGAAAAAAGAAAAAAAAGGGTGGGGGTCCAGTATTTAGAGAACTGGGGTACAGGTGTAACATACTGTCATCCAAAAAGCGAGATAGACAATTTTCGAAAGTGTGTTCTTTATGTAAACTAAAAGAATCTGTTTCGATTTCAGGTACATCTTGTCGCTGCGACTTTTATTTAGACAAAGACCTCTGCGATTTTCTTTATCTGGAAGCTCGCAATCTTTGTCAACATTATGCGTGTGCGTACACGCGTATGGGAGTGGGCGTGGTGTGTGCTGTAAAGAAGACAATGGTGCTAAAGAAAGGCCGAGAAAAACTGTCCTTTTATGGCTTCAAAATTATTTACATTTCTGTGGGCAGTTTGATAGGCAATACGCGTCTGCCGTGATCGTAGGGGGAAAGCCTTTCTTTGTGTTTTCCGCGAAAGAGCCATTGAAGTTTTGAGTTTATATTCTCCTTTGACACTGTAAGGACACTGTACAATGGTACAACACCTCTGCCGTTTTCCACCCACTTAATCTCAATAAGCAAAGTGATACGTGTGTAAATGTCCGCCGTAGTCTCTTCAGAGTTGCGAAGTGCAGTACAAACAGATTACAGACCGTCAGGGAGCATGAAACCCTTCAGGCGTGCGCTTGCTTTAGACACGTGGTGAATTGTTTTCAACTTTTTTTTATGAAGAATTCCAGGCTATGGCGACTAACGTGATACACCACAGACAGGGAACAAGAGAATTTGGAGTAAGTCTGGTCTTCCCGCTTAACAGTCTTTCTTACACTTGCTTTCACGTGCTGTTCGCCAGGTGACGACGTACGCGCACGCGCGCGCGCGCGTGTGTGTGTGTGTGTGTGTGTGTGTGTGTGTGTGTGTGAGTGAGAGAAGATGAGGGTAGTGGTCGAGGTAGAGGTGGTGTTAGCGTGCACGTCGTGTGTTTTACAGTTTGCATGCTTTCCGAACTGTTTGGCTTACAGGTCTTTAATAAAAATATGTGGGAAATTGTTTTGATAAGTGTTGGAAGAATCCCTCTCTCCCTCCCTCCCTTTTCAAGGTCTAGTAGAGCACATTTTTTTCTACTAACTGGATAAAGTGCAGGGCAAGATACTGTTCGCCCAAATCTTGAGGAATATTCCTCCTCCTTTCTCTCGAAACATGTTCACGAACATCACCCTGCACAGGAAGAGGTCACAATCATCAGTGTTCGTCTAATTACCATCTGACCCCAGTTCTCCCATTGGCTGTACGTTTGACAACTTAGACATATCTCCATGTGAAATCCCGATGTCTATGTGGTTGACCTGTGCTCACGGCGATGTTTATAAAATGGAAGGGGAAGGTTCACCCAGGTTTTACGAAGCAGCATCTTGCACTTAGTTTCAAAACTCATAAAAAGAACTAGACCTTAATATAAGAATAATAAAGTTTCATATTGCTTTTCCTTAAATTGAATGCAATTGTTTCAAAATTATAGAGAACTCCCTGTGCAGGTTTTGTTGTCAGCGTTCTAGAGTTGAAGATAAAATGAGGATTTCAATGGAATATCTCTTGAAAGAAAGACATTTACCGCTGAATACTTTAAGCATACCCTCGACAGAGCATATTTTCCTGTACATTACACAAATGGAGACAGGCAGATTACCAGCTCATTAGCAATGTTTCTTTATAATGTGTGTCACACTCCTACAAGAGTCTTGTCGAGACTTTCCCGCCAGGTAGGGTAGGCCAGGGGGGAGGCAGCGTGAAAACAACTCCCAAGACATCAAAGCTCGGACCGATCTACATACCAGATACCCCGACCCAGCCTCGCCCAGCAGACGACACACCACGACAGACAAGCCTTGCCAGGTGCTTGGTCTCTCGCACCACTCACCTTACGAGGGACTAAACTCAAGACAACACAATTTAAAAATCCAAAGACATTACATTTAGCTAAATTTTGTTATCTTAATATCGCCTTCTTCAATTTTATTTTTAACCCTCTGGATCAATACATCAATTTAGAAAAAGCAGGACGATAACAAAAAATAAATAAATGTTAAGAACAGAAAAAATTTAAGTGAGGAACTGTATTATTAATAATTACGGCATTGCATTTGTGGACCTCATTAAAAGTCCACGCACGGTGTAGGTTTCCTGTTTCACGTGACTTCTTCCGTTGCTACAAGCCTTACAGGGGGACTGCCGCCAAAAATCGAAGGCAGTCTAGCCTAATGATCCCATCTAAATGCGAGACTTGACACGATGCTTCGTGAGAGAGGAGGGTGCTCCCCTTCCTTCTCGCTCCGGTTGGGTGAGCGTAATAACAGAGGACTAGACGGTGTGGAGAGGTCTTTATCGTCTGTCAAGTTGCAGCCACTCACCCCGCACCAAACCAGAAGATCCACTGCCACCCGAACTCTTTTCTGTGATTTGCCTGACCGAAAATTACACTTTCGGGGTGCTTGCTGAAAGGACTGTTGCGCGCGGATGCTTCTAAGGAGGGTGAAGTGGAAGCCAATTGCAATCGAAAAAAATAGAAAAAAATGATGACATAGAAAGCAGAGATAATAGTTTGTTGCACGGTGAAGGTGTAATCTTGGACCTCAAGCTGACTTGTAACAGCAAGGTACCAGGCTTAATGACCACATAACAGGCCTGCGGTAATAGCGGGACTTTCAACTGAATTTGTGGAGCATATCAATCGCTGATCTTTTCCTCGCTGAAAACATGTTTTCAAGCATTACAGATTTTTTCAGATTACAAAGGAATCGTTCCAGACGTAGGAGAAATGTGAAATGTTTATTTTTCTTGAAGGGAAGATTTGTAACTTTACATTAAATCGCAAAGAAGAAGCGAGACGTAACCAGGGACAATAATATTAGTCTCAGCTGGCAGCCTCACCTGTGATTTACATTTCAATTTACCTGAGTATTCACCTCACGCGATGTGATGTTTCCAAAGTTTGAACGATTAACAAGTTCATCCATTCTGATTTGCTCATGTCCAACGAAATATCTGACACACGACGATCAAACTGTAACTGAATTTGTTTTAACAAAAATAGTTGTTGATAACATTTCTACTAAGTACAAAATGTATAATTAACCCTAGAATTCAATTGATGTTAGATTCGCTGTTGCGCTCTTGATAAATATCTACCCTTGGTTACTAATTTTGATAATTAGCTTGCTTTTTACACGGCCTATAAATTGTACTTTGCGAGTCTGCAAATAACAGAGAAAAATATAGAGTATACAAAGAAAACATCCGCACTAGTGGACCTAATTGAGTCTTCCGCGAGACTATTGACAATAAGACGGGTATCCACCCATCTACACACTTGGTGTATTTCTTTGATGTGTTTGTCCTACCCAGACTTGCTTTCTATCAAAAGCAGGACGAGGCAAGTCTGAAAAGTCACTAGACAGCTCATGATGGAAAATAACCATAAGAATTGTCTCAGACGATAATTTTTTTTGGGGGGTTACATTGTGAAAGACGCAGTTCGTATAATTTAGTTTAATTTTATTTTTTATTTTCTGTGTGCTGTTTATCTTTGCTCCATGCTGTTTTCTTTGTTTCGTGTTGCTTTTCTTTGTTTCATGTTGCTTTGCTTTTCTATCTGTAGTTGTACCTCAGTTATTTTGTTTTGGTTTGTTTTTGTTTTGTTGTGTTTTGCTTAGTTCTGCTTCGTCTTAGTTTATCAGCTGCTAAGATTGTCTGTCTCCAGACTATTATACGCTACCAGCAAAACCCTTTCGTTAAATGTATTTTAATGTCTGCAGCAATGTACCTGTCAGCAACATCTTCTTTTTTCTTTAAAATGTGTTTTAGTTGATTTCAAGACGGATTCAGCAGCTGACCATGCGTTATGCGCAACTGTGTAGACTTCATGTTTATACATCTCTTTGCATCTGTAGGAAAACAGTATTTTCATACGTTTAATTATCTTTCTTGTTTTAATTAAAATTAAAAGGCAGTAATAGGTGTGACGATCGCCAAAGCTGTTTTTGCACTTCGGTGACCTTTAGTGAGGCTAGACATTCTGTCACCAGTGGCGACACCTACCCGAGGCTCGCAAAGTAGGTCACAGTCGGGACTTTTTTTCGGTCACCGTAATTACAGGGTGTTTTCTGAGTTATCTCCCCTTTGTAACAGTACCGAGGGGTGGCTCACTAAAGTCGGTTACACAATAAGCAATAGTGCATACAACTTCTCTCTCTCTCTCTCTGTAATGTATGTGGGTGATAGAGAGAGAGAAGGGGTGAGCTCTGCCGCAAGAAATTTCATCATCAAAGATCTTTAAGGAACAAACAATGCAGTTCGTAAACAACGATTTATGAGGCTTAAATAAGAAAATGAATAGAACGTTGGCTGGAGTACAGGTGAAAATGAGTCTTGTAACCTGTCTCAAGTGGCAAGTCGACAATTGAAACCAGTTTTGGTGAAGTCCACCTGCAATTGAGACCGGCGATTTTAAGATTTGTTTTCAAGACATAAAAATTATGCATGTCCACCCCACCCGTTATGTTGCTACTTCTCCATACGCCAAACTTCACATCAACAAGACAAAATATTGAAGGAGGGGATATGTCTTATGTCAAGAACAGTTTGAGAATAAAGATATCAGTTCGGCATTTTCTACAAGATCAGATTATTCATAAGCTAACAAGGATCTGATCTTATTTCATACATTAGAATTTAAATTGGTCGTCGCATGTTATAGGGACAACAAAAGATAAATGGCGTGTGAACCTCTTTGGACACAAAGAAAGAATGAAAGATGAATCTTGGTTTCCAGTTTCTGCGATCTGCATAGCAAAACACACAGTCCGGACTTGAGGGACTACAGATCGTTGAGTCTTGCGAATCAGTGTTGGTCTACATGTGCTAATTCACCTGTAACAATGGGGATGTCACTGCGGAGAACATGTTGACAGGTCCCACAATCTACCGCCGATAAAGAATGTAGCAAACATCCCATGCTGTTTCACCACCCGGACCCAGGAGAGGACCTGGGTGTCTGATGGCGCTGGCTTTGTTCTGCGCACGCGCTGTCATCACGAAGGAGGACATAGGAGAGTTCCTAGTCGCTCTTTTGTGTCAGAGAGCACCTCTGAACCTGACCCTCCCTCATTCGGATCGCCCGCCAGAGAATCTTCAAGTAGCGAGGTCGGTGTATATCAAAGAAGAAGGAAACCTCTGACCATAGACCCCACCTATGTGTCATCTAGCGGTTAATCCCTTCCTTTCTGCCATATCATTTCTTGTCATAGAAAAGAAGATATATTGTAATGAAACCTTCTCCGATATCAGGGCTACTGAATGAGGTAGCGGGTCAGTTACTCCAAATATTTCAGAAACAGCGAGGTGGTGACATGTCGGGGATGCCGCACAGAAAGAATAAAGGAAGGAAAGAAAGAAATACAGTACAAGACAGAATCAACATTTGTTCAGTTCCTACAACAAAGCAACCAGTTTGTTTTTCCGGTCTGTTATTGTAAAATTCTAGACATTAACAACTAACAAAGACTGCTTTTTCCAGTGACTCTCTCTCTCTTTCTTACTCTGTCTTGTTATCTGTCTCTTCTCCAAGCTCAATAAGGTCATTTCTAATGACTGGCTCTTTGAAAGATCGAGGGGGTTAGAGTGTACACTGGTTTATTACAGGAAGTGACCGACCACAGTTATCACCCCACGTCAAGAAAAAGCAAAATTCTGTTTTTAATTAGTTCCAGTCTTTACAGTGGGGTAGCAACTTTACTGCTCGTGAGAGAGCGAAAAAGTAGACCAAAAAAAAATTACTGATGACCAAGCTGCAGTACCCGATTTGTGTGCAACAGGTTGTTTTTTTTTTGGGGGGGTGGGGGTGGGGGATGGGTTCGTTAGAAGGTGTGAAGGCTTGAATCTAGAGTCAGTGTAAAGGGGACGAAGGAAGAGTGGATAGAGAACAACTCTTGCTTGAAGTTGCGGGGTACCTCTGTCGACACTTGGGCGAGTGGTGACATGTTTGACAAATCACACCCTGAGTCAAGGACGGGAGACAGACCTGCACCACGCCCCCACCCCCTTTCACTTCACCTGACCTTCGAACTTTCGCATGCTTCAAGTTACACTCGCCGACACTATGCCGGGTATGATACCCGCTTTATAAACAAGTCGTGACTGCTGGGATACAAGCGTTCTTTTATTCTTTCTTTCAGTAACTTTTTTTCGTAAATCGAGCTGTGCAGTAGCCTCTTTTGTGGGTTGCCGATGTTTCTGATATATTTTTATATTTATTTATTTCAGGGTTAGAGTGAGGTTATATGTAGGCAAGGAAGAGAGAGATTTGAAGTGTATAATTCTCTAATGCTGGAGAAATAAAGATATCGAACCCAGCATTTTCAGTGTACTTAACTCAGGGATAAGCGCTCCGAGTCATCCTTCCAACGATTTGATGGTTGGGTTGGTAGGGGAGGGGAAGGGTAGTAAGTTTTGTTAAGGTACGGTTAGGTTAGACTACATGAACTAACACATTTATAATCCTGTTTTATACTTTGACTCTTATGTTTTAACGTGTTGTGCTTTATGGTCTTGTGTTTTGTAGTTTTCCAGTAGCATCCTCGTGCAACATCATTAAAGGCGGAGGTTAAAAAGTAAATAAATAACAGAAAATCTTTGCCTCTCTTATTTTCCAGTGCGAAAGATAATGGTAAGACAAAAAGAACGATCCCACGCCAGAACATAAGCGATCATGAATCCCGAGGGACTAAAATAGACGCAGACTTGATCACCCAGGTTGACGGTGGGATTGTAATAAAATTATAATCCAGTCAAACAGTTGTTCTTTTCTAGAGGAAGACGATCTTCACGAATCTATTCTTCGTGGATTTCTTCATGTCTGGGTCAGGACGGTGAGCGATTGGGTGTGGTCGGTTTATTTTGTTTTAATTTTATATAGCCGGGATATTCTGGCTACAGTACTCGTCAAAAAGAAGGGGGCTAGTGTTGGCAGAGCCAGAAACTATAGCCTATATCACCAACATGCTTTGTAAAAAAGATCTCTCATACAGTGAAATAAATAAAAAATAAATAAAATTTTTGCCCGACCCGGGATCCGAACTTAGACAGTGAACTGTTGCGCCATAGGACCGCCTTTCCACAGTTTGAGTGAGTAACCCTCTCTGTTTCCAACAGAAGCCCTCAAACATCGCCGAGCAAAGGTCACCACTGTGACGTCATAAAGGCTACGGTTGCACCGAGTGAACTTGTGGATCCAAATGTCAGGTATCATTGATATTGACTGTATCGTGAGTAAGCTTAAATTTTATCACGATTATTGTGGAAGAACGAAAGAGCGTGAATGACGTCAGTTGTTCCGAAGACGTGTAGGAGTGATGTAAAAAAGTGAAGGAAATGACGTGAGAGAGAGCGCGAGCAGCAGTAGTCAGGTAGGAGAAGAGAGAGGTTTAGGACGGAAAGACAAGTAGAGTAGGAATTGTAAGAAGAATTTGTTGAGTAGAGCATTTGAGTAGGACGTTTAGGAGTATATAGATCGATTAGGTGAGGAGATATTCTTGTAGATATTCAGAAAGGCAGTACTCAAAGGTTAGGGATTTTATTATTTTAAAGTAATCTGGATGTAGGAATCGTTTGTTTAACTGACTTTTCATTTGTGTATTTTTCTTTTTTTATTCATACTTAGTAAAGCAGAGAGATTCGTTAGGCAAATCATTCTTTTCTTTTAATTTGTGTGAAAGAACACGTGTTTGTCAGGCTCCGTGTATGTGTTGAAAGGATTGAGTGACTGATACACTTCGCGGTGGTCGTGACACCAACTCTCCCACTGATCGTAGTATTGACGGTGAAGCTGAGCAGCGTTCAGTTGTTTTTTTGTTTTGTTTTGTTTTTTGTTTTTTGCCCATAATGTTTTAGGTTTGAGTCTCGAATAAAGACCAGGCTTGCATTCTGCTAAACTTTGTTAAGCCTTAAACGTGATTTATTGAGGTTTGTTATCATCAGGGTCATTAACATCACTCACTGAGGTCTGTCATCTTGTATCGTCACCAGGACCTTCTTCAATATCACTCATTGAGAAATACTGTCACAGAGCAAGCGATTCCAAAAGCAGCCGTGTAAAGGACTGTTAAACATATTCTTTTTCATCAAGCTTCTCGAAATAATAGTCATTTTAGGGTAGACGCCAAACTCAAGCTGAAGCACGAAGACTGAAAAACAATTACCCGTAAAATTCCAGCATGTCAATCTACGATTCACACATACCCACCCACCTTCCCGTTCCATTAGCTCAAGCGCGTGTGTTGCTTTATCTACGAGGTCCATCGAGAAGACATGGCAGGCTTCAGCTTGAAGCGAGGCTGGTCAAATTATAGACGAGGACGTGCCAATCCACCCGGTTCGGACTAGGAAGAAATTCTAGTCTTTTGCGCCAGGCGTCGGATGGTCGTGGGAGGGTGGATCTAGCGTGAAAAACAAGCCGAGGGTTTCACAGACGAAGGATTAAAATGATGTTCATCTTTGAGGCGATTCTGTCAAGACATGAGACTGCTGCTCACATTAGCGCGCGCGTGAGAGAGAGAGAGAGAGAGAGAGACGGGTGGAATGGTGGAGGGATCAGAATTTGAGAAAGAATCCAGTTGAGTAATGCTTACAGTTGAGATAAAGTTTATCTTTGAGGCTTTTGTGTCAAACAGTCAAAACTGGCGAGGGGAGAGAGACGCTTGTTGCTTTCCAGTAGACGTCTGTGAACACTCCATGTTCCTGAGCGTTTGTTTACGAGTGTACACGTGCGTGTGTATTGTTACCTATACTAACTGCAAGCATACCTGTACACCACAATCAAGAGACAGTATGCTATCACTCTACTGCACGAATCACACCTGAAAAACGTTCTCTGGTAATCAACAGCCTCGGGACTTAGACATGGAGCCCGTCACGAAATGTAATCATGTTTCTTTTCCTATTTTCAGATTAGACAGAAAGTCAAATACTGCGGAAAACGGCCGTTGTAGTCCTTGTCGCGTGAGGACAGAAGTGGGATCATCTCCCATACAAAAGGCCAGACACGACGTTGACTGGGAGATCTCAGGGGATCTCGCGTAAGAGCACGCGGTGTCAGCGAGAAAGATCGAGTTTCTCGTTTCCTGCCGCGAGAGGCGTCAGAACGTTTCACGCAGATTATTCCACGGAGTCCTTCTTGTACAGCCGTCATGCCTTGACATCTACCCACTGTCATGCCTTGATATCTACCTCTTGTCATGCCTTGACATCTACCTACTGTCATGCCTAATTGACATAAACCTACTGTCATGCCTTGACATCTACCTACTGTCATGCCTTGACGTCTACCTACTGTCATGCCTTGACATCTACCTACTGTCATGCCTAATTGACATAAACCTACTGTCATGCCTTGACATCTACCTACTGTCATGCCTTGACATCTACCTACTGTCATGCCTAATTGACATAAACCTACTGTCATGCCTTGACATCTACCTACTGTCATGCCTTGACATCTACCTACTGTCATGCCTTGACATCTACCTACTGTCATGCCTAATTGACATAAACCTACTGTCATGCCTTGACATCTACCTACTGTCATGCCTTGACATCTACCCACTGTCATGCCTTCACATCTACCTACTGTCATGCCTAATTGACATAAACCTATTGTCATGCCTTGATATCTAACTATTGTCATGCCTAACTGACATCTACCGACTGTCATGCCTTGACATCTAACTACTGTCATGCCTAACTGACATCTACCGACTGTCATGCATTGACATCTAACTACTGTCATGCCTAACTGACATCTACCTACTGTCATGCCTTGATATCTAACTACTGTCATGCCTAACTGACATCTACCTACTGTCATGCCTTGACATCTACCCACTGTCATGCCTTGATATCTACCTACTGTCATGCCTTGACATCTACCCACTGTCATGCCTTGATATCTACCTCTTGTCATGCCTTGATATCTACCTACTGTCATGCCTTGACATCTACCTACTGTCATGTCTTCATATCTACCTCTTGTCATGCCTTGACATCTACCTACTGTCATGCCTTGACATCTACTTACTGTCATGTGTCATGCCTTGATATCTACCTCTTGTCATGCCTTAGTATCTACCTCTTGTCATGCCTTGACATCTACCTACTGTCATGTGTGATGCCTTGACATCTACCTACTGTCATGCCTTGATATCTACTTCTTGTCATGCTTTGATATCTACCTACTGCCATGCCTTTATATCTACCTACTGTCATGCCTTGATATCTACCTACTGTCATGCCTTGATATCTACCTACTGCCATGCCTTTATATCTACCTACTGTCATGCTGTAATGTCAAAGTGCATGATGCAAAGAAAGAAAACGCAAGCAAGAGTAACTATTTTTGTCGAGTGACTACGAGGATTTACGAGGTTCCAACAAACGAAAAAACTCACCGAAGTGAGATGACCTAGTCAGCTGTCGCTTAGCACTAAAAAATAGGGTTTCCCTAGTTTATCTACCTTCCTCCTCCCCCTCCTCTCTATCTCTCTCTCTCTCTGCGTTATTTCTCTTTCTTTATCTTGGGACTGAAAAAAAGTTGAAGACATTAAAAACACTAGCAATGACAGTGTATGTGTGTGTGAATGTGCGCGCCTGAGAGGGACAGAGAGAGAGAGAGAGAGGAGGGGATCGTTCCGAGTAGTAAATAAGTCTTTTAAAAATATTTTGAGTGTGAGTACGCGCGAGGGAGGAAAGGGTCAGGAGCCTTTGTGTTATCACACTAACATTCACGCACTCACTGGTTTGTGTACTGTTTTCCTGTCCTACAGATTTTAAAACAGCCCCAACGCTTAGACCTCATCAGGGTCATTAACATCACTCACTGAGATCTGTCAAGTTGTATCGTCACCAGGACCTTCTTGGTCGAGGGCTTTTTTAAGTAGACCACCTCCTGGTCGGCTGGCCATCAGATGACCCTCAGCGCTGGTCCACATCATTTTGTCATCAAATAAGAGGATCAGATAACCAGGCCTGACGCTCACGCAGAGCCAAACAGTCGCCAAAGTACGGGCCAGTCGCATGCAAACACGCGATAGTCTCCCCCCACCCCCTACCCCCTACCCACTACCTTGTTACAGGTGAACAGCTTTCAAAACACCCCGGGGTGAGCCGGGTAGATCAAGATACTTCCCACGCGCGGCCAGGAATATCCAGATGACCACCGGGGCGCACTCTGCAAAGAACTGTTGCTCCTTTTGAGTGATTCTTTTGTTGGTTTTGTTGACAAAAAGAATCAAATTCTTTCTGATGGCGATCAGTTGTCTGCCTGCCATCGGAATGATAATGTATCTCTTCTTTTCGCTTGTGTTTACTATTTTTTATTAGTTTTTGTGGTTATTTGTAAGCTGTTTACTGGTTTATTCATTTTTTCTTTCATTCCTGTTTATAATTTTAAAAATTATTGATATGAGTTGTTTGCTAGTTGGGTTCCTTACTGAGGGATTCGTTCGCTCTTCTTTACTTTGGCTTCTGGTTTATTTACTGCAAGATACTTCATTCTTTCACGCTCTGTGATATGGAGAGGGCCTTCATTGCATGATTACGTGCAACTCACCACACACACACACACACACACACACACACACACACACACACACACACACACACACACACACACACACATGCGTGATGCATCAAAGATCGATATATTGGATGA
Source organism: Marisa cornuarietis (assembly GCA_004794655.1). NCBI lineage: Eukaryota > Metazoa > Mollusca > Gastropoda > Architaenioglossa > Ampullariidae > Marisa > Marisa cornuarietis. The sequence goes on along the minus strand of SMMW01000057.1, from coordinate 1,871,882 downwards.
GTGGTCAAACAGATCTAGCTATGATAAAACATTGAAGAATGTGTAGCCTGCGCAAAGCTGCAGCCAGAAGATATCATCAGGCACACCTCACACCTGCCTGCATGCCTTGGCTCTTTTCTTGATACACGTTTCATCGAATTACAGGTCAGTCACGGAAGAAGACGAGCAAACCTCAAGAATCCTGAAAATATTCATCGTAAGGTATAGCAGGGTGGCGTGACTGTTTGAATCCTATGACCGTCTGCGTGAGTTCTTTGCTGACCCTGCTGACCTTTCTCAACCTCAGAATGTATCTTACCCCTGTTTATATGTATCTGAACGTTGTCTTCGGTAAAAAAAGGGGGGTTCTCACGATCATTCAGAATTGAAAAGGTCCCTGTGCAAGGGTACTTTTAGTTCTTCTACGTCGCAGTCTTTGCTTCGGTGACTGCACGCAGTTCAAGTCCTGCGCATGCCCAGTACACAATAAAACAAAGGGGAAACATTTTTTGAAAAAGGGGTCAAAGGCCTTTAACTTCTTTCATCGATGTTAACAGTTGTCGATCATAAAACCATTCAGTAGTTTTTCTCTTATCTTCATCAACTTCCCCTTTACACAACTCATCCATTGGCGCATTTTTCTCAACTCAAAGTTTAGAATGTTGTCTCCAGCATGGTACATCATAAGCAACCTGACCTGCGCCAATACCGAAACAAAATTGTAAGCAAGCGGAAGGAGGAGAAGACGCAGGGAGGGAATCGAAACTGATGCGCGTTACCTCCGGCTTAAGTGCCGTGTGCAAGGTCGGGTGGAACCTAAAAGTCAACTGGTGACTGTCACGAAATAGTCTTAAGCTCTAGTTGTCACGCAAACCTGTCAGACGAAGATAACAACATTGATTTGTTTTTAATTCTTCCTCCGACATTATTTTTTCCCCAGCGCTTGCCTTCATTCCTGCATGTCTCCATTACTTGAACGGGTACTTCATTCTCATTTAATTCTTTCTTTCACTCTCGCTACACACATGTCCTTGCCTTGACTCATCCTCAGTTGCTGGCACGGCATAAACCTCAACAAAATACACATCCTTACATTTCTAGTAGCATGGAATGTGTTTCAAATAATCTGAGCTCAGCATATTTTGGAAAAATGGAGAGAAGTGTCCGATCCGGTCTTGAGATACAAGCAGCTTACAAACAGTCCCTGTGCTTTGAAGGTGCGAGTCGTAGACTGCTTGCTGACGCCGGGAAAAAACCAAGTACTTTACAACCAAATGTCTGAACAAATCTTTTAGAATTTCCTGTCCAGAGCATCAGGCCATCGAGCATGTACCTGCCACAAGAACCTTTACTAAAACGGCGCAAGCGTTTCTGGTTTAGCCACGTGACTCCACGACAGTCCAGCCCCAAAATTGTTTCAGGTATCGTAGGATCGGGAAGGAAGACACAAACAAGTAGGAGCAACACGATAGCTGCCCCGAAAGAAGTTTATCGGGTAGATACCACAGCCCTTCTGCATGTAGCAGACGACAGGTCACCAAGGAGAGTCTGGTTAGCTGTGTGTCTCTCGTCTACCACCTCCCACCACCACTGACACACACACACACACCATCCCCAACCACATACCACCATCGGTCAAGAAGTGAAAGTAAGAAACTCAATCACTTTCTGAAAAAGGGCATCAGTAACAGTAACCAGCAACTGCAGCATCAAGGAACATCGACTTCTCCCCCCCCTCCCAAAATAAATTCCCCACAACTTCTCTAACACCTTTCCCACTCACCCATTCCTTTTCCCCCATATACCCAGATCTCTTTCGTCTGACAGTGCAAAACCACTTTTAGAAGAACTTTTCCCACCCAACAACATTCCCCTCTTTGTCTACAAACATGTTACCTTTAACCTTTGTTGAAGAATTTCTTGCAAAAACCAGTCTTAATGAATGGCGTTACTTTTATGTTGTGATGTACTTGTGGCTTTGAAAAATCTTCAGACACTCAAAAAAGGTACAAAGCTGATTATTATAGTACCAAATCTCGATAAAGTATAGTGGAGTCTTTTAAAGGGAAAAAAATCTGTAAGGAAATAAAAGAGCTGGAGAGAAAAAAGGATTACCTCCCTTTAACCGTTTGTGCCATTTTCTTCGGTCGACATAATAATTATTATCCTATCTCCCTCTCTCCTTCGTGATACATCCTCAGAAGAGCTTGAAACTGAAAATATCATGAAACTGAAATATCATGGTGACATTTAACATGTCATATAAATAAACTGCATTTTTTCACAAATATGATACACTAGTTATTTTACCTCCCCTTTTAATTACACGCACTCAAATACAAGCATCCAGACACTTTATACATATCCGTGCACTAACGTACAGAGAAACACACACGCCTGCACGCACTTAAACTGAGTATAGCACAACTAGTAATAAAAACACAAGGCACACTGTCATGACACATGACACATGACACAAGATGCACCAAGATTCTCTGAAACCATCAACACACACATTTGTCTACATGGAGGGCTGATCTTGATGTCACCTATGAGATGATCACACCTTAAAACAGGATGTACCTGTATACACCTACCCAGAAAAAATACATACATTCTCTCTCTCTCTTTCTCTTACACACACAAACACATATTCACACATACACACTTTGTCTCTTATACACATACGCCCACTCTCTCTCTCTCTTTCACGCATGTGCTGTTAGAGCAAAGTACAACAATGTTAGTGTAATAACAAGATGTGGATCAATGTTCAGTGATTACCTTAACGGCTGTAAGAGTTACAAACTGTGATGACATAAAGTGTTCTCAGAACATCAAACAGGGTGATGTGTGTATTTTTGTACTCTATTCCCTTTTTAAAATAAATGTCTAGCTGCAAGAGTAATTCAGAATGGAAACATGGTGTTACTTTACCCGTGGGTTATTGAAAATTATTAATTTTTGTTTACTGATGATGTTCTGAAAGCTGAAAGTCTTTGACTTACAAGACCAATTAATTTATGTAAAGCTTCATCTACTTTCGATTTAAAAGTAAACTTTTCTGCTGTTTGTCAAGACATGGGAAGAAGATGCAAGAAAGCCTTTTAAACCTCTAAAAAAAAAACTCTTTGACACATAAATCTAACCTGTGTTACAGTGCATTGTGAACCTCAGAGGATTTGACAATGCAGAAAAATATTGTGAAGCAGTTCATCTTTATGCCCTTAAATGGTTTCTAGGTGTAGAGAGATGCATAAATGCCCAATAATTGTGAATTTAGTCATCAGAGGTATTATTTATTGGTTAAAATTTATTATTGCATGCATTTCTACAGTTACTTTGGACGAGACAGGGAGCACCAACACAAAAATCTAAATTTTATAAATGAATATAATATCAGAAAAATATTCAACAAACAAAATGATTATTACATAGATGTACAATAAGACACATTAAGCAGTCAGCCCCACTTTCATGATAAAAGTATTTCGTTACAGCTCACTTCCCTAGTCAGTCCCTTTGAAGCCTTTGCCGTCAGATTAGGGGCTTCAATGTAAAGAACACAGACACAACTCTTTTCATGGTTGCCACCTTGCTCAAAGTCCCCCGAGATCAAGTGCCCCAATTTACAAAGAACCCACAGACAAAAGACAAAAAAACCCACCTGGACAGAAGAATACATTCCCTAAAATCTAACAATTATTCAGATTAAAATTCACTGTACTGCTAATTTAATATTTCGTAATTACATTCAGTCAAAAAATATGCCCACTCATAAAGACTATTTCTTAAAGCTCATTTAAACAGGATTTGACATGAATTATTTACTATTTTAACAGGTCTGGTCAGGATTGCACAACACAGAGCCAAGGAAAACTGTCAGGTTTCCCGTCCCCGGTCAAAAACACAAAACTGGCGCAATATCTCTCTCTCTCTCTCTCAGCCCGAATCTTCTCAATTTTACTAAAGGAGACTCTCGTTTACACCATTATATCAAAGAAAAAGTACTCCCGTCCACACCCAGGTACACACCTACACATTCCCCTGCAAATCCCTTGTCATTCACCTACCTTTTCCGTGTCCCGTTCTCATCCAAACAATTATTTAGATGGTATGAATAAAATACACAGTGTTTCTAAACTTAAAATAAAATGTTTTTCTTAGACTTACTTTTGATTGCATGAACCTGCTTGTTGAAAATATCAAAATTTTATGGAGAAATTGAAAGAAAGATTGTGTGTGAATGCAGTATTTGAATAGTCATATTAACAGATGCGTTCTTTTTATTGTATGTGTGGCATTTTAAATGTATTTCAACTTAGTGCACGGTTAACCTAAACACATAAAAATACCGCAAACAACTTGTCATTGCATCTACTGTACAATAATGTGAATTTATAGCACGCAGCATCAAGACCAAGATAAGTCGCATTCTGTGCCCAGACCAATAATGAAAGATAACAGATAGTGGAGGGTGAGATATGTATAGACACACTGAACAGCATAAAGATAACAGACAGTGGAGGGTGAGATACGTATGGACACAGTGAACAACATAAAGATACCAGACAGTTGAGGGTGAGATACTATAGACACACTGACCAACATGAAGATAACAGACAGTGGAGGGTGAGATATGTATAGACACACTGACCAACATGAAGATAACAGACAGTGGAGGGTGAGATATGTATAGAAACACTGAACAACATAAAGATAACAGACAGTGGAGGGTGAGATACGTGTAGGCACAGTGAACAACATAAAGATAACAGACAGTGGAGGGTGAGATATGTATAGACACAGTGAACAACATAAAGATAACTGACAGTGGAGGGTGAGATACTATAGACACAGTGAACAACATAAAGATAACTGACAGTGGAGGGTGAGATACTATAGACACACTGACCAACATGAAGATAACAGACAGTGGAGGGTGAGATATGTATAGACACACTGACCAACATGAAGATAACAGACAGTGGAGGGTGATATATGTATAGAAACACTGAACAACATAAAGATAACAGACAGTGGAGGGTGAGATACTATAGACACACTGACCAACATGAAGATAACAGACAGTGGAGGGTGAGATATGTATAGACACACTGACCAACATGAAGATAACAGACAGTGGAGGGTGATATATGTATAGAAACACTGAACAACATAAAGATAACAGACAGTGGAGGGTGAGATACGTATAGACACAGTGAACAACATAAAGATAACTGACAGTGGAGAGTGAGATACGTATAGACACAGTGAACAACATAAAGATAACTGACAGTGGAGAGTGAGATACGTATAGACACACTGAACAACAGTGATGAAGGTATGAAGGGATATAGGTATTGTAAACAGTGTGAGATGGAGTCATTACATGATGGTTAGCATGACAGACAGCATTGAACAGATATGTTTTCAGAGAGCGTTTGAATGTAGCCCGAGTTAGAGGGGAGAATGTGATGTGGAAGAGAGTTTCACTACTTACCATATAGTTACTGTATGCATTTTAAACAGGAAAGTCTTCTTCTGATTTCAATATTTGATTGAATATGTAGACTAACTGCACTGCACTCCTGGTCAGAGTGTCGTTACCTTCTTTATTGTAATATTGTTTTATCACGGATATTTTATCTTCCTTTCTGCGGGGTAATGAACCTGGAATAAATTGATCACACACACACTCTCTCTCTCTCTCACACACACACACACACACACACACACACACACACACACACACATATATATATATATATACACAGACGCACACACGCACTAAGCTCTCTTTCATTCCCCTCACCTACACAGATGTTCTCTTTCCTCTCTCTCTCTCCGTTGAAATTATTCGCGTCTCTAGATTTCCAAATCTTACAACAACCGAGAAAAAGAATGCTACAAAAAGGTATTGAAGCTAATGCAACTGTTGACAGGCTCACCGTAATGGAGGAACCTTTTCAGACACCAAATATCTGTACACAGCATCGTGCTGCTAAGACATGAACAACATCACCCAACGAAGCAAGAATGATCCCGCAGGAATCAATTTACATTTGAGAATCCACTTTGGCAGTAATCCACCCTCGGTTACAGTGGAAATCCCAGGCTGTAGATGATTGACAGCCGTCAGTTCAATCTGAACCTCATCTACCCGCGAGTTTGTTCTCTCATTCGAATCACGTGTTCAGGTGCCTCGAGCATGAGCACGGATGTTGTTGATGGAGTAGCCTTATATTTAATATTGTCCCTCCAAACTTTCTTGTCGATGTCACACCGTTGTTGTTGCTGCTGTTGTTGTTATTCCTGTTTTGTTTCCTCTCCTACCTCCCCTCACAACATCCCCTCCCCATGTTCTCATTCCTTGATCTCATTTAACGAAATTTACCTGCGAAAAACGATTTGTGGATTTTTTTTCAAAGGCACAGACAAGTGTCTGTCTTTTGTCAAAAAGTGCTGCTAATATGATCTTTCTCAGTATCACGAGTATGTATTGTTACTCCTCGGTGTATTTTTAAATTTCTTGTGAATTTTCTGTCAGGTGACTACCATTCGCCTCTTGTTTTATACATGTATTTCCCGGTGAGTTTAAAACGTACCTCTTTGTACCCTCAGGGAGCTAAATATTATATCTCTTCAGTAATCAGAAAATATGAGTATATTAGCTTAGTGAAATTAAAATCTCCTACCTGTTCTAAAATGATATAAAATAAAGAGAAATTATCTTTCAGTGTAAACTACTCTTATCAAACTCTTATCATAAAATTTTGTTATAGTGTTTTGATAACATATCATAATGTAGCTTCTTAATTTCTGTTTGAATAATGAAGGAACTGTGCCCTTTAAAGAAAAGCATCTAGAATATTCTGTTTCGTTTCATATCGTTCATTCGCCGTCAGAAATATTATGCCTCTCGAGACATTCTGAGCTCTCTCAATGCAAACAGCCAGAACTCATTATATCCTTCTTAAGATACTAATCTTATTTACAACCGTTTGACTACTTTGATTACCACTTGATTACTTTCACGCAAGGTAAGCTGGCGGCGAACAAGATTGCTAGGGTAGTTGAACAAAAAGCCATACGATTGTCAACGGTTGTCAGGCTAGAACTAACTGTCGATATTCGTTACAAGGTTGTTTTCATCTTGTTTTCGTCCACCTCTTTCGTGAGAGTTCTGCAATGTTTCTCTTTTAGACTGAATATTGCTGTTGTTGAGTTGTTGGAGGGACGAGGAGTTGATGGTGGTTGTTGTCACGACCACCGCGCAGTGTATCAGTCACTCAATCCTTTCAACACATACACGGAGCCTGACAAACACGTGTTCTTTCACACAAATTAAAAAAAGGAATGACTTGTCTAACGAATCTGTCTGCTCTACTAAGTATGAATAAAAAGAAGAGAACAAGGAAAATACACAAATGAAAAAGTCAGTTATTAACTGATTCGTACACCTAGATTGTTTTAAAATAACAAAATTCCTACCATTGGCGTCTTCCCTTTCTGAATGTATATATATATATCTAAAAGAATGCCTAAAGCCCTACTCAACAAATTCGCTCTAAATAATTCCTCCTCGCCCTACTCCACTAAATTCTTCTTTCTAATCCCTACCCTACGCTCTGTTTTCTCTTCCTCAACCTCTTTCTTCTCCTAACTGACTACCCACCCCTTGCTCGCGCTCTCCCTCACGTCATTTCCTTCATTTTTTTTTACATCATTCATACACGTCTTCCGAACAACTGACGTCATTCACGCTCTTTCGTTCTTCCACACTAGTCCTTATAAAATTTAAGCTTAATCTAACAATACAGCAAATAACTATGATACCTGATATTTGTCTTCTCTTAAATACTGTCTTGCAGAAGTTTGTGTTTTCTTCAGGTAAATAACATTTAGTGACAGCTGGTGAGAAAAGTTTACTGTGTTTCGTGAGCATTGTTGTGAGTGAGAGTGGGTTGAGAAACTGTCCGATATCAATTAACAAAGCACATGATGAGTCAACACGTGAACGAACACTGCATTCGCTGTTTTTGGTTAATGGAAAAGTGGAGAGCCGAGTGGTTGCAGTAACGGCATCCATGACAAGAGGCAAAATGTCCACAATGGTCAGTTCGATACCCGTATTGATACCCATTCCTTTCGCTGACCTACCTTATGGTTGGGGACCTGATTTGACCCCTTAAAAGGGTTGAGATAAGGAAAAGAGGCGAGGAGAATTGATTTCGTCCCCCCAAAAAATGATCACGTGGGGGTCTTTAACATCTGACTACCCAATGATCAAAGGATACGAGGACTACCTCTACTTCTGTGCTTTAATGGCGATAAACATAATATAACTGGAGACCATGAGATATCATGCGACTGATCAAAGAGAAAGTGATGTTATATTACAGGTAATAACACGCTGAAAATCTTTGTGTCAATGACTGTAAACCTTTTTTTGTTCTATCATCGTCTGGAACTTTTTCCATACAGCTGTGCAAAGCTTTTCAAATCTTGAAGTGAGTGGGTGACAAGAAGGACCAAAACATTATATCCATTATAGATTGAGTGGCTTGTATAGAAAAACATTTATTTCGTGTTTCACGTCTACCCGCTCAATATTGCAAACAAATATTTTTGATAGCAAAAGAATGTTTCACACCAAAGAGCATGGCTAGAAAATCAGAAATTAGGGGAGGGGGGTGAAAAGATAAAGGGAAGCAGTCGTCTGCTCATCAGATAAGAACCACCACTGTATGGACTTCAGGCAATGAAAAGCATTTTCAAACACCAATCCCCTCCCTCCATCACAAACACAAAGAGATCCTCTGAGTGCTTAATGTAGTCTTTTATTTGAATTTTATTTTATGTTATTGAATCGTTTAAAAAATCTAAAGTACTCAGCATAGATGCAACCTTTATTAAAATAAAGATTTAATGAGTTTCAAATCTCTGTTTTCAAGTTTACTTAAAACTTCTCCACTTCGGAAAGAAGGAAAAGATAAAGGCAGCCAAAAGATATGTAAACACACACACACACACACACACACACACACACACACACATGTATATTTTGTGTATACTTTTCTGTGTGGAATAAAGGTGTAGTGAAGGTGGATCGCAGTGGTTCTCACAGAGTGTACCTAAGATTCTGCAGATAACATCAAAGGTGTTGACAGATGTCGGCACTGAGGCACAGACATCAATGTTTCAAATGATCTTATCCAGACTGTTTATGTTTGTGAAACACTTGACTTGTACTGCCTGGCAGCATTAACCAGCGCCCCTCATGAGACTGCTGACCGCACACCTGACAACTCGCACTGGGGAGGGGGGGATGTCAATGGATTCCTGAGGATGTGAATTGTCCATGCACCCCGAATGGAATTTTGCCTCAATACTAGAAGATGAATCGAAGACAGCGACAACCTGGCGAAATTAAGAATTCGCTCAGTAAACTGGCTTTCTACCTTTCCTTTTTGTTTGAGCCATTGCTGTCAGCATCACATCATGAATGACAAATTGGATTTAAATGTCTTTTTCACGGGTGTAAAGACAAAGTCCACATGAAATAAATTTTCCTTTTCATGCCTCCTTTCCATCGACATTTTCGTTCATTGATCTTTCATGTAATAAAGAGAATCATCAGTCTCGATATGTAATCCGGGCTTCGTGAACTCTGCAACTTTAGTGTGTTCTTTGTGACGGAAAGAAGATTAATTTTAACATGTTGACAACTTGTCATAGCAACAAGGCTGAGTGTACAATACATAAAGCATGGCTTTCTTGCTTATTGGGATAGGTGTTATATATGTCTTCTATATATTGTGTCGAGGGTAGATAATATGTCTGTGGTTACTGTGGTCACCGATCGTACCATTTACAAACTAGACTGTCTTTGCCATACATAAATGTCTCCATCCCTGTGCTCCTGATTACCTGTCTTCCTGCCTCGCCCTCCAGAGTCTATCCCCCCATCCCACCACCACTTCGTTCAGTGGCTGACACACGCCGACTCCACATTACCTGCACCATGGTGTGTTGGCCATCGAGACTTTGACTACTCTGTCTCTCTGCTTGGAGCTCTTCCCTTGCCCTTCCACAGGCTGCCTCTTTAAAGGGCAACACGAGTGCAACATTCTTTTCTTTGTGATCGTGTTATGTTCATTTTAAAATAATAATTCTCAAAATATGAGTACATAATTATTCTTAATTGTCAGTATATAAGTCTTCAGACATCGACATTCTCACCTGCCACTAGGAAAGTAGGAGACAAATACCCGCTATGCATATAAGTAATATTTGTAACAGGGAGTCCAGCAAATCCATAGATGTCTTCGAGTCAGATGAGGAAACATCGCTCAGACTGTCGTGGTTAATAAGCGATTTATTACCCAGAAAATGAAGCGGCTGATTTCGGACTACCTCCCTACAGATTTGAACTTAATTTAGAAGCTTTAACTCAAGTTAAAAATAATAAGAAGGTCCAAAGCGAGTTTCAGACTGGTAAGTAAATCGTCTCCACATCAAAATTTAATCGGCGACAGTCGTGGTCATTGCAGTCCACGTTATTTTATTATTGATTGTCTGTTACTCAGTGGGCGCACTGGAGTGATTTTACTACCTATATTATTGTTAATAAAATACAAACACATTTTAAATATGCGTTTGTCTAGGATAAACTCCAGTAATTTTTTTGTTAGATGGTTTGCAGTTTTATTTTATAGTTACAACTGACTGCTGATGATGACCTATATCATTAAGATATAATAATATAACATAAAAATTTGAAACATAGTTGCCAATGTAAAAATGTTCTTCTCCCTCATTTAGCTGCATGCAAAATTTGCTGTTCACTTACTGGCAGGTGGTCCCGCTTTAAGCTTCTCATACGTTTGTCCCCCTCAGTTCTTTCGTAGCTGTTTTGAGCATCAATGGCGCCCTCACACTGTCAGTTGTTGTTAGCATTATGCTGGATAAAGATACGACTGATGATGATGTGTTTGTGCCTACACACGATGTTACTTGTAGACCAGACGGTGTAGAAACTGTCGATGTTATATATCTGGTGCTTCATCTACCAGCAGTCGTAGTTGGTTTTAACATCTCGTGCTGTTGTATAGTAAGCACTGCTGTAGGAAGTAGATTTCTTTGTTTTACTGAAAGTCCAAGTCGTGCTTGTACTGTATAAGTGACTGGATAACAATCACCTTTGAAATATTTTGAGCAAATTCTTGAGTACAGTGTGGGGACGAAATTCGCATGGCACGTTTGAACAAAGCAGAGACCTGTAGATACACATCTCTGAACAAAGTTAATCCATTGGCGTTTGTTGCCAGTAGTTTTATTAAATGACAATGAGTACAAACTAACCCTATTTGAGTATCGAAGAGAACATTCAGCAACAGCAGAGTAATAACAAGGTCAGTTGGGTTAACAACATTATGCTAACACTTTATAAGTATGGGTTTGGATTTGTTTGGGAATCTCAGGGGGTGGGCAATGTTAAGCTGTTCTTAAGAGAACTTAAGTTGAGACTTATAGACTGTTTTGAGCAAGACTGGCATAGCAACATATCTAGTAGTGATCGATTTTCGTTCTACAGCTCATTTAAGTCTTCTTTAAAGTTAAGCAGTTACTTAACTGACATTAAACATATTGCTATTAGAAATTCACTAAGAAGGTTTAGGCTAGGAGTTACAAACATAAATTGCCATAAGCAGTATTAAGCAATGTGTCCACTACTTCCTTAAAATGTCCCAATTGCGATTGTGAAGAGACTGAGTTACATTTTGTGTTCGTGTGCCAAAAATATAAAGATCTACTTCAGGTGTACATTCCTGAAAAGAATCCGTCTCAGTTTCGTTTATCTATTTTATAAGCAAGCAACTGTTTAAATTTAATCCAAAATGTTGCCTACTATCTGTATAAAGCACTGCAGATTAGAGAGAGCAAATAATTTGCAAATTACTGATATGAAATAGCACATTAATGGATGTTGTATTTTTAATGAAGTAAGGACATTGTATTTATGTATTTTGTACTTTCATTTTTGATTTCCCCAACATCGGTTATGGGCACGAGCCTACTGAAATAAAGAAATTTGTCATTTTCATTGTCATTATCATTATCATTGTCCTGATCTGTTTACTTTTATCCTGGATGGCATCTTTTCTCTTCCACTTCACCTACTTCCCTAATGTCACTTCTTTTTTAACTCGGCAAATCCAGATGTGATTAAGAGAAAACCATATATTTAACAAACCCTGTGCCTCTTTGGCAAAAAATACCACCGGAATATATTTTGTGAAACTTCATGCTCTGATTCCAGCGATTTTCGCTGGGCGCTCGTGTTGGCCTTTAAGGTTTCAAGCGGGTAACATGACTTTCAGAAACACCCCAGCGCCTGGAACTGTTTTCATTTGACCAGTCCACCTTACAGAATCGTAGAATAAACTAAATGTTAAACTGTAGTTGAAATGTGTTTAAACTTATTTGTTTCCATTTATGATTTGTTGTGGAATAATATTTTTATGAAAGAAAAACCACAGAACATATCTACTTAAAAAAGAGCTAGAAATTTTATTTACGCAGCGGTGAACCAGAATATTATTCCGGCGTGTGTGTGTGTGTGTGTGTGTGTGTAAGTGTGTAAGTGAGTGAGAGTGAATGAGAGAGAGAGAGGTTACACAAATAAACGCACCTGATTTGGTACAAAAACACATCCCCTAGGAAAGGTGTACAGCTGTATTTACCTGTCTTGCCCACATCACCTGTCGCCCTGTCGTGGACCCTCCGGCGCTAATGCTTGTGACGGGACCTGATGTCGTGCCGGCCGTCGCTGCCTTTGTTGTTGCTTTCTGACGAGATTACTGCAACAAATCACAGCACTTAGCAGCAGGCAGCACTTCGACCAGCGGTGGAGCCACCGGTTTGTTGTGATGCCCTGGTGGTTTCTCTCGCCAAATTAAGCCGGGCCCTTTTCAAGTTCCCTTTCACGGGGGTTTCGTTGGGGACACGTCAACTGCCACCTCATCGCTGTCCTTTGTTACCTCGTGTCTGGCGGAAATGTCAAGTCAGCCATACAGCCTGGCTTTCAGACCTTTTTGCTAAAAAAAAAAAAAAAAAAAAGTTTTTTCCAGTCCGCTGCGTTCTGTCTTCCTTTCGATTCCTTGTGGCCAGGGCGAAAGACAATTTTCGACCCACAAATAGGCTTTAGCTGTTGATGTTTTCGTGCTGCAAATGGCCAGGGGGGTTAAACTGTCGTCATTAAGTTGATCTTTCGACTTTCCAGCCGGATGTACTTACAGTCCCGTCAAACAAGTTCTTGTAGGGCAGACTGTAGGTAACAATCTATAGGGAGACAATCTTAAACATCACGGGTAACGCGGTAAAGACTGGTAACACGCTGAGTGACAAGCAGCTTTAAATAGTTTGGTAGCAAGATAGGTGATGGGTAACAATGTCTAGTTTGCTAGTATAGCAAATGGTAGATGGTAGGTAACACTGTCTAGTTTGCTAGTATAGCAAATGGTAGATGATAGGTAACACTGTCTAATTTGCTAGTATAGCAAATGGTAGATGGTAGGTAACGCTGTCTAGCTGGCTTGGATGGCAAATGGTTGAAGGTAAGTACCACTGTCTAGCCTAAGGAAAAAATTAATTTACCCATTTTAGTACAGTTCAAATAGAAGTGTGTTAATTTCCTTTTTTGCACTTATTTTTTTTAAACTTTTTAGTCTCTTTTAATTTTGTGATCACTTTTTTCGTTTTACATTTTTTATGCAATCACCCAAGAGAAGGAATTATTGCATGTGAAAGTGGAATCAAGTCTGAGCAGTTACATTTTTTGTTGAAATTTCATGTTCCTGAAGAAGAAAAATATTTTTGAAATTATTCTACTACTTGTGGAGTGCTAATATTGCATTGTCTTCAGAAATGAGTAACTGGTGAAAATTTCAGACCTCTAGGATGATGGGAAGTGAGTGAAAAATCCAGTACAAAATTCCAAAGGGACTCACAGATGGAGTGAGTTATATAAAAGTGTATAAAAAGAGGCAGGTTTCGAACACACTTCTTCTCGAGCAAATGTTGCTGCTGGTAACCACTACACTATTGAGTTTTGACACTTAGCAAACTAAACTTACCTACGTACCTATTCCACATCAATCTCAAGCGTTGATTATCCCTCCTACACACGTCGACCTTCTGCTCGACTATTAGGACAGAAAATCCAAGAAGTGGAGGCTTTTTTTGAGTATCCAAGATAATTATTATGGGCTGCATATTTACTTTATGGCGTCTGCACAACATGCAGAGATGCATTAATTGAATGGTTAAATAACCTGATCATTTGGGATGATTGTAGGAGACATAAATGCTGGAAAAAATAGGAAATTGTACCTTATTTCCGCTCCACCCCATTATAAAGACAATAGGAAGAGAGAGAAATACAAAGCTGATGTCAGATACGGTGTGTGTGTGTGTGTGTGTGTGTGTGTGTGTGTGTGTGTGTGATCGCATGGCTGCAATTTGTTTATATTTTCCATGTGTGTGATGCTGATAATAAATGTAGTTTTGCTTTAATATTTTCTTAAACATGAAATTGATTTATTTTAAAGAATTACAATGGCGCGAGGATTGTAGTCACTGTGCGAGAAGCACACTAAAAGAAACAGATACAACATTTTGTAAAGAGAGAAAGGGATCTGATGAAGTCCAGACAGCCTGACATTCGAATCGCGGATGGAATTATTTTTGGCATTATTTTTGGAGAACAGTGACTTAAACTCTAAAGAAAGTGCGAAACCTTAGAAAAAGAACAATGTGCTCAGAACGACAATTAAAGTGAGAAACTGTTTGTTTGTAACAAAATACATAATGCTATTTCTTCTGTCCAATGGTCATCTATTCATCTGTCCATCCTGTCTCATCATTCCTGTCTCATCCATCCTGTCTCATCCATCCTGTCTCATCATTCCTGTGTCCATCAGCTTTATCTGCTCACTGGTTATCACCCTGTCATCACTCCTGTACCCATCCATTCTGTCTGTCCAGAAGTCATTCATCTCATTATTGCATCGTTACACTTCACAACACTACAACAGCACCAACACTAGATAATTGCTCAGTTACCAGCCAGCTGCCTAGTCCGGGGAAGAAAGAAAACTCGTGAACGGGGTGGGGGTGGGGTGGCTGTGTTCGACCACAGACCATAGAGAATCTATCGTCGCTGGTCCCGACACGGGCTGTTAGCACAGGCGTCACGTGATATGGGCTGTCGCCACCGCGTCACGTGGTACAGGCACCAGCACCATGGTGTGAAGTTGATGCATGAGAGGTGGGAGGAGCAATGTGACGTCACTTTCCCAGTTCTTGAGGTACTGGTAGCCGAGGGCAGTATTCGGCTCACCGACCGATCACCTGCAGCCTCTTCTCTTTACTTACTTTAAAAAAGACGACAGGTGCTGTTTGGGAACGTCTTTCATCCTTTGTAGGTTGCTGGGTGGATGTATTAAAGAGACCATTCAGTCCAGTCTACACATTTATCTACGTAATCTCCTGCTGGAATTCTGTGATACAATTTTCTCGGCAAATCAGGGCAATTTCAATCAAGAGCAGATTTTGGAATTTTCTTCGTCAGAGATCTGCGCACATTACTTGAACTGGTAGGTACTGATTGAACAAGTGTGAGCAGTAGGACCACGGGTAGGTAACGGTCAAACAACTTAGATAATAGATGTAAATAAAGAGAACGCAGGTAGTTAGTGTTTAAACAGCTGAGATGGTAGGTGTTGATATAAAGCGTTAGTCAGACAACTAAAGTAGTCTAAAGCAAACCCAATGGCATTTTTCTAGTCCATGTATTTGGAGTGTCTTGTCTCTGTCTCTCCTTACAGTAGGGATGCTACATGTTGTACAGTCTGATGTATTATTCATGAAGCGAAGGTAAGTCGATGTCCCGGGTAAATCAAAGACAAATGTCTTGTGTCCGTGGTTACAATATGTCATCCAGTTTCCGTGGATGTTTCTGTACCCTTGGAGCCGTAGTGTCTACGATGTCCTGGGGTATGATAAAATGATATAGTAAAACAATATTTGCGGTGTCTAAATCTTCGTTGCCGAAGACAGCAACACCGGTATCAAGTGGACCTTCACTAAACAGCTAGAGGACCTGGACTTTGCAGATGACATTAGTCTCCTATCTCATCGGCAGCAGCATTCACAAACCTAACTGAGCAAGCTAGCAGAGGAAGCAGAGAAGACCGGCTTAAAGATCAACAGAAAGAAAACCGAAGTGATGAAAATCAACAACAAACAGGAACTTCCCATCCAACTTCAAGGAGAGAACATCCTAGAAACAGACCGCTTCACATATCTGGGGAGCAAGGATGGTGGAGCGGACGACAACATCAGAAGCCGCATAAACAAGGCCAGGCATTCTGGCAACACCCTGCGCCCCATCTGGAACTCCCGAGCATTATCTCTCCGCACTAAGACCAGCATCTTCAACACCAATGTGAAGGCAGTCCTACTATATGGATGTGAAACCTGGAGAGTGACAAACACCATCAACAACAAGCTCCAGACCTTTACCAACCGATGTTTTCGCCATATTTTGGGAATAAGATGGCCTGAAAAGATCTCCAATAGCAGCCTGTGGGAAAGAACTAACCAGAATGCCACTAGTCAAGACATCAAAAAGCTCGTGGGGCTGGATAGGACACACCCTGCGCAAACCAGCTGACACCGTTGCCAGGCAGGCACTTGACTGGAATCCTCAGGGGAAAAGAAGAGTTGGGAGGCCAAAGCAGACTTGGAGAAGATCAGTAGAGAGTGAGGCAAAGGATGGCGGAACCACATGGGCCCAACTGAGGGGGGAGGGGGGCTGCCCAAAACCGGGTCCGCTGGCGAGATGTTGTTGCGGCCCTATGCTCCTCGAGGAGTAGCAAGGAATGATGATAAATCTTCGTTGTAACTACAGAGACAAGAAGTTTTCCTTGGTTTCCCCATTTTACCCACGGGTAACATCTTACGGTCACTTCGTGAATACGGCTCCTGGACTGTGAACATATTTTGCCTCCTGTTATCCTGTGAAATATTTAACTGTCTCCCCTCCCCACAATCTTATCTCAGCGTTACTTCAACCTCTTGGTGTTACGAGATCTGTGTGTGTGTGTGTGTGTGTGTGTGTGTGTGTGTGTGTGTGTGTGTGTGTGTGTGTGTGTGAGACAGAGAGAGAGAGAGAAAGAAGAGAGAGTCCATCTTCCATTTTTTACCTTATAAATCACATCTACAAAATGCGTTGTTTATATCCCATTATTATTATTATTATTATTATTATTATTTGTCAAATAACTAATACCGTAAGTAAGAACACAACGCACCACAGGGAGGTTAAAGACCAAGTCGACGAGTTTACATTTCTTTGAACAGATCTTGATTGCCATAATCAAAACATATCCGGGTGTTATGTGCTACAATATGAAATACCCAGTTACCAAGTAAGCGTTTTCTACCTGTAATCAACGGGTGGCGCGGAATCTCGCTCTCGAGTGGAAAGCGGTGCTACGTCACTTTAGTGTGACGTCACCACTATGGCTGCTGTTTGCCACACACCATAAAATTACCTTGGACAAGCCTCAACTTTCGTCCTCAAGAATGTAGTTGATAATATTTTTAATGACAAACGACTGTCTTGTACGAGCATCGAAGCCACTGAGCTAAATGTTTAAAATATTTTAGAAAAGTCCTTGTATTTGTGAAACAGGAACCATTTCAATGAGCAGACGAAGAAAACAGACTAAAAACTAACCGAATAGCTAGTGTTTTTGCTTGAATCAAATGCTGCATCTAATGAGATGCTGGTACAGGTAGATGAATAGACTAAATGGACATAAATGAAGCATACATATAGTAACACACAGTCTGATTTTAAGGTGTATTTATTAATGGTTTGTTTTACATAACTTATATCAGTGTTAAGTAGTATCTAGCATTCACTTTCGATGTATATGTGTGTGTATGAGTGTGTATGAGTGTGTGTGTGTGTGTGTGTGTGTGTGTGTGTGTGTGTGTGTGTTGGCCCTTTAATTTTGTGTGATTTCTTTGGCAACCTGGATTTACCACTTCATTAGAGACAAGCTGGAGAGGAGCTAGTGCACACACACACACACACACCAAAATAGCTATGCGATACCAGATAGCAAAGACTACGAACGAATCGACAAGACAGCACATAAACTTTCTTACAATAGTATTGGCAAGAACTCAGTAATTTTTGATGAAAAATTCTTTCCTGCTTTGTTAAATTTTCAAACCTCGATAGAAATAACAATAGTTCACTAACTGCTGGACGAGGATGATTTTGTTTGCCTTGCTACACAATAATCTGTGTCGTGTGACAGCCTGTGTTTACCACAAACTTATTTGTTGATGTATTTCTCTGCTCGCTGTTTGGTGGATTTTGATGAAAAGGCGAGAACTGCTTTTGACTTTTTTCTTGTGTTCAGGGAGAGGACAAACAAACATGCTGTTGTCGCGGGCTTTGATGTTATCGCTCATGCATGTCACCTTTGTGACGTCATCAGTGGTGCGCAGCAGGTTGTACCAAAGGCGCCGCGCAATCCGGCTGCCAAGCGCCCAGAGTTATTTCCCTTGCCAAGACGGCCAGTGCCCCGGGGGGCGACCATCTTGCGTCGTGTCCTGCACGTCAGACCCCTCATTCAGCAGCGTCAACATCCGGGTCCTGGACGGCCAGTGCGAGTGCAGCGCCGCCAGCTTCTTTCAGTTTGGCGCGCATGTGCAGACCGACGGCGGCTGGGAAAACTACAGCCCATTGCAGACTGATGGTCAGAACTTTCTGTTGTTCCGGCTCGGGTTCGATTCTTACTTAGACTGAGCATAAATTTCTATATTTTCTCTTTTAATCGACAGTTGTAGTCATTTATAATATATTTGCTTTTGAAGTACCACATATATATTTATACATGCATACAGAGCGGCAGAAAGACAGACGAACAAATTAGATCTTTTCTAGATTTTCTTGTTACATGGTCAATAAATACGAACAATATAATATAAAGAATTATTAAGTTTCCTAACTTTCAAAATGAGAAGACTTTAAGTAGTTAACGAGATTTATTTGTGCCTTGTGATGTTTTGTTTGTTTTTCGGTTTGGTATTTTTGTTTCTTTGAAAAGAGTGTCTGAGGGGTGAGGCGTCTTGTTGCCGAAGTTCTAAGGCGGCGCCCAGACCGCACAGATGTTGTTTTACCCCTGAGGCAGTAGTTAGAAAGCGGTGGTAAAGGTGTCCTATGCCCTAGGGTAGTGTACGCGGGATCTGGACACTGCTTTATAACTTCGGAAACAAGACGCGTTCCAGGTAAAAAGTCATTAGTAGCTCAGACAGGTATACTAGTGCAAGGCCGTGGAGTCAACGGTAGCACAATATGGCGATCTTGTAATTAAGGCGAGCTCAGATTAAGTGTCTCTCATCTGGCGACCTGTCCACGTCTTGAAGTTGCTTAACCACCAGCTGTCTTTTCTTTGCCCCGTTGAAGTTCTCCCTCCACACATCCCTGGAGGACTGTCTTGGGCAATTTGTCATTCCGATGACTGTCTTGGGTAATTTGTCATTCCGAGAGGACTGTCTTGGGCAATTTGTCATTCCGATGACTGTCTTGGGTAATTTGTCATTCCGAGAGGACTGTCTTGGGTAATTTGTCATTCCGAGAGGACTGTCTTGGGTAATTTGTCATTCCGAGAGGACTGTCTTGGGTAATGTG
The DNA here is from genome assembly GCA_004794655.1 of Marisa cornuarietis. Taxonomy (NCBI): domain Eukaryota; kingdom Metazoa; phylum Mollusca; class Gastropoda; order Architaenioglossa; family Ampullariidae; genus Marisa; species Marisa cornuarietis. The sequence continues at coordinate 1,852,123 of SMMW01000057.1, read as the reverse complement.
TCATTCCGAGAGGACTGTCTTGGGTACTGCCGAGCGACATGCCTGAATCAAACCTTGACAGTGGCGAACAGAGTTTCCTGGGGACCCACCAGACTGGCGACCGCATTGCAAACGAAAAGGAGGACAGCATGGCCTGATAATTTATGCTTCCAAGTCAGTTTCCCTTTTCTTGAAAAAAGCGATATGAAAACAAAGTATCAAACACCTGTATGAAACAGTTCCCGTCAGGGTCGATCTGGTTTCTTTTTTGTAAAATTAAAAGAAACAAAGAAAATTATCCAGTCATGATAACGCAGTCATGGTTAAGGCTCGCAGAAAATATTACATTGCAAAGCGCTTTTTCCGATTGGTTTAACTCTCTCCCTATGCTGCTTTTCTTTCTCAACTCTTCAACAAACGAGCTTTATTATTACTGTGAGAAATCTGACTTGCTAGCTGCAGGAAGGCACAAGAATCAGATATCTTAGGGCTTCAGAAAGGAAAAATCCATAAAACCTTTGACCAAAACGTCATGAAAGCTACATTCCACGGGCCCGACATGTTTGAACAGCTCACTAAGGAAATTTCCCGAGTACTTGCAATGAACCCAGGAACACGCACACTGACAAGACGGCGGTGAATGTAAGAACGCAGCACAAACAGCGCAGGGTCTGGCCATTCACTCATTACTTTGACCGGAAGTCGGGTTCCATCGCCTTGACGCCATTCGTTTATTGCGCAGTATTGTGGAATTATTACAAAGGCTTTTGCAAGTTTGATACAAAGGGTCAGTGAGAATGCCCGCCATGGCGAAATGAGTGACACGACTGAACGGTTAATGGTTTTCGATCCTCTGAAAGTGGCCGCAGAATTCTTTATCTCTGCCAGTCTCTCTCTCTCTCTCTCTTCTTGCTGGCAACTGTTTCCTTTGTCAAGTCTCTGTGTCCTTGTCGTAAACCTTGTCCTACACGACCTGACATTCACCACACAAAGAAAGCATTTTTGTTTGTCGGAATTCCGTTATAGTTGCTGATCGGCCTCGTCTTTCTGTAGATTCGATGTACTATTTAATATTCTACACATATAGACTGATACAAAGTATTATGTGTATTAAAAGCCACACTGTCAGTCCATTGTGTCCATGGCCTTGACCCAACATACTGCCGGAGGTTCGGACGTCATGTCACTCGAGAGGGTCTCTTTGATGTGCTCTGGTCCAAACGTTTGGAATTCTCTGCCACTGACTCTTTGATTTGTGACTACCCGCTTTTGTAAGTCTAAAAGATTATATCAGCCGAACCCAGACCATATTCTTTCAACAAAACAACAGAAAGATTGCCTAAGGTCGCCCAAATCATGTTTTTCAGTTTTTTTATTTTGTGTGTGTGTGTGTGTGTGTGTGTGTGTGTGTGTGTGTGTGTGTGTGTGTGTGTGTGTGTGTGTGACGTAGTTGGCTGAGGACTTTACGGTATAGGACAACATAAATATTCGCAACACTCCACGTCAACACCGAGCTCTAACGAGACTAGCATCTATAACATAAACGACATGTAAACCTGTAGGGCGCTCCCCCGGTCAGTCTCGGCATATTCAAATCGTACAATCAAAATATGAAGGTTAGTACACTCCCCTTGCACTCTCTCATGCTCCCCCCACAAAAATGACCAATCTCGCTGTCTCAAGCCATGTATGGCAGTCATTGGAGACTATGCTTACAGTTTTGAGATATAATTCTTAAGAATCGTCGTCATACGACAGGCCGTCGATCCTGTGTCTGAATAACACAAAACACTCATATATTCAAGGTTTCGAATTCATTGTGTGTCGCGTCACGCAGTCGGGTGCCGTGGGTTTCACTCTCACAGTCACACAAATACAACAAACACTCAAACACCCGATGCGAGCGACAAACAAATCGCTCCTCAGGGAACAAATAGACACCAAAAGTAGGAACAGTAGAAAATATACGTTTATTAGCGACCACTTGATGTGGCCGATAAACAACTCCAATGAAAGAAGAAGGGAGAAAATGGGTAAAAAAGGACCCTAAAAAAATCAACAAACACAAACATGCGAACAACCCAACAGATCAAACAAAACGAATTAACGGGCACCCGTACAAGCCCAGGGACGCAACTATAGGACTGAGCGGGCACAAAGGAAAGCAACCTCCCTCTAATCGAGAGAAGAACAAAAAGGGGGAGGGGGTCAGAGTCTTAGTCCTTGGGGAGGGGCCCGTTAGTGTAGTGGATAAAACACTCGCTTGTCACCACTGCAGTGAGTGGCTCAGGGTTCAGATCTTGTCTCAGGACAGTCGGTACATGCCTGTTTGCAGGGCTGGGCGTCGGGAATTTCTCCGGGTACTCCACTTTCCTGCCCCGCTCCCTCTCCCCCCCATAGTGCAAAATCACCTCACGGTGGAGGCACCTTCCGAATAAATAAACCAACTACCCAGCCAATAAGCCTGCCAGGTGATTCCTTGGTCGTGTAAATGCGGAGTACGTCACGGCAGACCTGTCAGACCTAGATGCTGCTCCTCTGCCGACTGAAGTCCGCTTATTTCAAAGTCTCTCAGCCCCTGGCCAACAGTGGTGGCGACACGCTGCCCGACATCGACCCGCAATGGCCGGCAGTCCAAGGAAAGTCTATCAGGTCCGGAAAAATAAGTCAGTAAGGACGGTGATGACGAGAACGATGATGAAGAAGAAGATTAAAGAATACGAAGACTGACGAAGATGGACAAAGATTGATTGAGCCTGTAGAAAAAATGGTTCAGCGTCATTCGGCACAAGAGCAAGATCCCCCCCCCCACGTTACCGCTTGGTTAGCCCCTCCAGTGCCTCTGTTACATTCTGCTACCAGTGTCGTCCGCTACAACTGACGCCAAAAGAATTAAACCAATCACCCAGCTCATATTCAATCAACAAAAGAGATTAATTTAACAGCTAAATCCCCCTACATAGATTCCCTTGCAGTCACATTAAGTCGCGCATCACATGCATCTAGGTACCGGCCTGGACATCCATCGGCCGGAATAACGGCGGCACAAAGTATCCAGCGGCTCACAGAAGACACAGGAAACAACTGGTTGCCATGAATCCGTCCGAATGCACGCAGCCAATGGAGCCGCATCAAACTATTTCCACAGCCCACCTGTATCCCTCAGCACTTGGCAAACCCTCGGCTAATCCCAGCGTCAGGCACAAACCCCTCAAAGACTTCTTTCTGCTTTTCGTCCTCCCTGGCCAATATATACCTATAGGAAAAACTTTCAAAAACTTTCGCGATTCGAAGGGTTCGGCGTCTGCGCGATTTGCTACATCAGAAAGAGACGCAGCCCGTAATAATAATAATTATTATTATTATTTCGCACCCTAGTGCACACATCGGTATTCATCCAGAGGAAATATAAGTGCAAAAAAAAATTTTCTCCTCTTTAAATAAGCATGCACGTCTCTTTAAATAAGCATGAACTTTATAAGCATGAACGTCCCTTTAAATAAGCATGCACGTCTCTTTAAAGGACGCAATAAGTGCGGCATGATGTTTTTCAAGCATGAAGAGGTGTTTCAGCGTGTGCACACACAAACATATATGTATATATGCACACACGTGTGCACTCACACGCACGTACATGCACAGACACACGCACACTCAAACACGCATGCACATATGCACGCATTTACGCGCTCGCTCGCGAAAGTTTCTATATCGACACTTGTCATACAGACGTGAATCGCAAGGCGTAAAAGCTGCTCTGGTAGGAAGCCGTGTGTTGTGAGCCGCGTCTTATAAGGCTAGAGTAAGATTTTGTCGATTATAGGTTCAGGCCTGCTGTTGCTGTCATCATCTTTGTTGTTTTGGTTGCAGTGTTGGTGGTGTTTTGGGTAGTTTCTTGTTGTTTGCTCTGTCCGAGCAGTGCTTCAGCAGTAAACAAACTTCCATTTAGCTTACTTTTTATTGTCTTGAAATTAAACCATCAAAGTTGTGTTTGGGACAATAGGCTAGCTGAAAGTTTTGCATGGTTTTATCATTATACTGCGCTGACCTATGGTGGAAGGGACAAATAATTTTCAGTCTCTTCCCACTGCCAGTCAGCCAAGGACTGAGCTTTAGTCTTCTTGGCCACTTGATCACTTCGTGTGTTTGTCCTTTATTTCCGTATTTCATTTATTTGATGTTTTGTTTGTTCGATCAACCTGGCTCATCTTGATCTGCTCTTTCAGTGACTGATGGAAGCTGGATTCTGGTCTTTCGAGCCCAAAGTGAAGCCAACATCCACAATACCTCGTCGGACAACATGATGGAGGCGTGGAACGCCTCGGTCAACCACAACGACCACCTGGAGCATGTGCCCTTCGACTGCTTCTATAGCGACAAGGGCAACTGCAAATCCTTTTACCGCACCAGCTGGCTAGACACATGGCCCTCCAGCAAAATCGACCAGGCAAATATCAGGGGGGAAGGGAAAGCACTCGTCTGGGAGTGGGGGGTTCGTGTGTTTGCATTTTGTGACTGACTTTGAACCTCATACTGTGAATGTCTTACAGCCACCACCACCCACCCACCCCCCATGATCATAAGCATTAGCCTCAATAAGCTGATGGTTTCATCGCAAGAGAAAGATAGGGGGCATTTCGGGACAGACGCAGCAGCCGACATACTCTTCCACGTCACTTCCGTATTACGTGATTACCAATTCCGTATCATGCCTGTATCATGCCCATGCGGATCTCTTACGTCGGTTACAATTTTTATCATGTACGAATCACTTTCGTGTCATGAATCATGTCCATATCCGTTATCACCCATATATATATATATATAACAATTTCTGACCTTGACCTATGAAGCTGCCGTCTGTCAACGTTTCAAGCAAGGTCATAACGCTGAAGTGAGATCTATGTTTCGCACCCCAAAGGTCCAGCCGTAATGATGGAAACCCCTATACTGTCCAGAGAAACACAACAATAACAAAGCAATTGATGGAGGGGGGAGGGGTGTGGTCGAGTCGGCCGTCCGCCACATCGACCATGCACTAGTGGATTTGATCACGACCCGTAGCCTTAAGACCACTGTGTTTAGTTGATTTGACAAATTCATCATCGATGTGATCATTCGGACACAAAGTATTACTTTGCAGTAATCGTTTTTTTTCTAGTTCTGTGACAGTTGGACTAATTCTATTCAGAAAGTGTTACGATTATAATAATGTAACGTTTAGGGGTTACATCGTAATCGGACATTGTAACGATGTGGCTGTTAGTCTTTATACTGCTCTAACGACAAGTTTCACTTGTTAATGACTGTAATGAAGAGTCTTTTCAACAGGTTCGTCTTTCTCTGTACACAACTGGTTCCGAGGTGGTGAGGCTGCACTTCAATGGCACAGGAAGCACTCGGGAGAACTGGTTTGACCGCTCTCGTCTGCTCTTCAGCAGCTGGGGGGATCTGACCAATACTTCATCGGCAGTCTTCTCTCTGCGAGGGTAAGACCTGCATGTGTGTGTGTGTGTGTGTGTGTGTGTGTGTGTGTGTGTGTGTGTGTCTACAACACCTGTATAAATTCGGCTATTACTCAGTGACTCTAAAACTAACCCCATGCAACTGTAAACACATCGATGTCACTGGTGGGTGGCCTTATATGAACCTAGTATCGATGTTTTCAATGTGTGTGATCATGGTCAGACTAAAAAGGAAGAAAAACACTTGTCCTCAGACTTGATCGATTCCTAAATTGACATCTGTATGCTGCGAGCATTTATCATGTACGTGTGGTGTTCTTTGTGTAAAGCACTTTGAATTCACCTTAATGGTGTAAAATGTGCTATAGAAATCATTATTATTATTATTATTATTATTATTATTATTATGTTCGCGCGTGCGTGAGGATCATCTGTGTATGGTATAAGTGCGTGGCTATAGAAGTCATCATATTTCATCTTATTGCATAGTTTGAATAGCTAATAGGCTAGAGAATGATGAATCATGACCGCTTCCTCCCAAAAGCGTTAAATCTCCTGATTCGTGTTTCTACTCTCCGTTCGGGATGACTGCTGACGCCCGGCCAGAGTCTCAGTCTCAAGCGAGAGGTTCCAGAATCCTTCATTCCACGAGCTGATGTTTTCCCGTTGTCAGGCTCAATGTGGCTGATCGCACGTCACATCCGCGGCAGCCATTTGAGCCTCTGTACACGACAACCGAGTTAAAGTATCGGCTACAGAAGCGCCATTAGGAAGCTGAGACAGATTAATCCACAAGCCCAACTGCTTTCCGTGGTGACGTTGCTATTTTCTGTGGGCTTCAGACGTCGGGGGTAAGGGGTCACGAACTCGCTCAAGCTTCGGCCACACAAGAAACGCTAAACGGGACATTTTCCTAAAACAGTTCCAGGTTTATAGTTAGTCAAATCTGTTTGGCTCGTGTTTACAACCATTTATGTCAAGTTGTAAAAAACAAAAGATCTTGTTCCGAGTTCGTGTTATTTTTTCCAGCACTCACGCTTGCCAGTCGCTGTGTAAGATGTAGACCATCAAATTGTGGGGATGCATTCCAGTAAAGCCTTTGTTATTGTTCTGTACCCACCACAGAAACAACTGCGTGGACTGGATGTTAACAAACATAATTCCAGTAAGTTTTGCTCAAGAGCTGTGAGGAGGACGGCAAGAATCCTAGCTAAGGTGGTCCATAGTTTAACTTCTGGGACAAGCCTGGAAAGTTTGCAGTATCCGTGGAAGTGAGAATAAAAGCAGGACAAAACAGGGTGGATGTAGAATGCTGGCTTCCTCAGTGTTCGAAGACCTATATAAAAGCATATTTCTAATACAACCAGTCTCGATGCATGGCATGAAGAAGGAGGTTCAACCAGTTTTGCAAAGGCATTACTCTTTTCGACTCAGAAATCTGTATTTGACAACGATTGCCCCATCCACGCAACCAGATGACCCATTAAAACTGTCTGTAAACTAATCATCCGTTACACCAATATTCTCCCAATTCATGATCTCCAAATCCAGGAGTCCCCCGGGAAGTGTATTATAACAAAAACTATTCATAACTTTAGGATTTATCCTTTAAGCTCAGTTTGCTATTTCCTTGTGCTTTGTGTCTGTAATCTTTCTATCCTCAGACTGCTGTTCTGCAATGAACAATGAGGGGGGTAGCAGGGTAGAAACTAGTTCCTACAGAAAGCAAATGTTTCCTTATAATGAGTCCTGATGGCGGGGACTTAGGGTGCTGCAGGACTGTGGGGTCTGGTTACAGAACATGAGACAGCTTGATACTGGACATCCAGCTGGTCGATAAAGAACACACACTGCGAGTGGTCCCTCTTTTCTCTTCGTCAGGTCAGATGTAGCTGAGAAACATGTCAAGGGCTGTTCCCCTGTTCTCCCGTGACCATCCATGAAAGTGCACAAATTCCCATAGCAAACATCAGTGGTCGTGGAATCAATTAATGGAACATGTATTTCTTTATAACCCGATGCATGACATTTATTAATTATTTTTGTCTGGGTTTTTTTTCTTGTTTAGATTATTTTGGTTGTACATGTACAAGGATATTTAGTGTTTCTTTCGTTGGTTTGGTTTGTACTGTATTTGTTTCTTGCTTCTCATTGATTTCTTGGATTACACTGCGCTAACAATATGGTCGATGATGATGATGATGATGATGATGATGATGATGATGATGATGATGATGATGATGATGATGATGATGATGATGATGATGATGATGATGATGATGATGATGATGATGATGATGATGATGATGATGATGATTGTAGGTAGGGGCAGCCCTTTTCTTATGGGGACACCAGATAAAAGGTCAGGTTACTCTTGAAAGTTGTCTGCCCATTTCTTCTTCTGCTTCTTCTGTTACTTCCATGCCCTGCTCCCTGCACGATCGTCTGTGCGTCTTGTTGATTTTGCTATGATCACAAACCACTTCAGAGTCTTTTCCCTCTGAATAGGCGGTCTTTATAGGTTAAAGTTATTTTAAGTTAGGAAACTTGTAGTGCGAACAAATTCCGTGAAATCGGTTAGGACGCTGAAAAGTCTCCAAGACTTATTTGAAAGAGGTGAGTATTAAAGGGCCATTGATGGACAGCTTCTCGTGCAAAACCATCTTTTACTTGGTCTTAACAACTTTGTTTTTTTCCGAGTTCAGTTATATCATCTGGCGCCTTCAGGCCGCTTGGTGTAGGTCGGTGGTTGATGTCCAAAGCTTGACGTCAAGGGAGGTAAGTCGCGGCCAGATTTGTTGTCGTTCTTCAGTGAACAGGATTGCAGAGTTTTATCCACTTCACCACGCAGGAGTAAAAGACCTTTATGGAAACTCTCTTGAGTTGGCTGCTGAGGTTTAAGTATCCGGTCCTCAGGCGGGATACCAGCCTTTGTTCTTGGTGTGATGGTTGCTGGAGGGTGTGCGTCGAGTGTTTCTCTAAGTTTTGTTTGAGTGCTGTTTTTTCCCTTTTTGCAGTTAGTTTTCCGGCTTCCTTGTATGATAGACAAGACGTTTACTGCTCTTTACTGTTGCTTTCTTTTGCAATCTGGTTTCCTGCAATCCCTGTGTGTGTGGTATCCATTGCAGGATAATCTCTTTTTTTTTTTGGTCTGTTTACTTAATGATTAAGCAATAAAAACAAAATATAACCTGCTTTGCTGTAGTGGTGAGGTTCTTCTCCAGGTATAACGTTTTATCTCATAACTTAGTTTCACCAAATATCAATCAAATTTATCAATTAAAGTCTCTACACTTTCTTGTGCCGTTGGATTGTTGACATGTTTATACTTGTGATAATCTATATCTGCATTTACAACTAGATTCCAGTCTCCATCTATGATTATTTTGCTCACTTGTGTATCTGTTATTAGTTTTTCTATTTCTGTATAAAAATCTGGACTCTCTGATAGGTCCATAGATATTAGGCAATGAAAACAAATTGCACTCATACACTCAATAACTATCATAATATAATTTCCTCCATCGTGCTTGTATACCTTTTTTATTTTAAATTTTAAAATATTTTAAAATAAAATCCCTTCTCCTCTTGACTGAGTATTGTGGAAAGCAAAACAAGTGTATCCACACTCAGATCTTATGTATCTTTCTAGTTTGAGATCAAAATGAGTATCCTGCAGAGAATATGTGGAACACTTTTTTGTCTTAAATACTGGAATCTCTCCGTTTCTGAGGGTTTCCCAGTCCCCGACAATTAACAGAACAAAGTTTAATTGAGGTCATGCTTGACTAATTGATTTCTAACCTCTGTTACATTTCCCTCATATTTATATAAAACTTAGCGTCTTTAACATAATTATGATCTTTTACCAACTGTTTCTGTTTTTCCAGCCGAACTATAAATTCAAACCACATAATATAAGTTAACAATCGAGAATGAAGCTTTGGAAGTTTACAGATAATATAAACGTAAGTACCTGGATTGTAACCCACCCCCCCACCCAAAAAATACAGGTAATAACTATTAAAATTAGATTTTAAAATAAGCATACAAGTTAGTGTGAAACTTTCCCTAAGACAAGCACAAGAACAAAATAATCCAAAACGAAAGTTTAATCAGGCAATAAATAGACTAAAAGTAAACACATAGATGTTAGAGTATGATGAATTTTGGCAGCCATGTCGGTATCCCTTTGAAGCCAGTTATAAGGGCAGCCTGGCGGAGGGGTTAAAAGAGTGTTTCCATCCAAGGGACCGGCGTAGGTGAAAGGTCGCTGGCCAACGGACAGAGTATGGTACAGGGGATGTGGAGCCTCATTCTCATGTGTACCTCCTCTCTGGTAATGCGGTCTTTGTGGGAGATATGATGGACCCTCCTGTACCAGCTCTCTACCCATGACTGGCCCCGACACGAGTACGGTCTCTAACACCAAGTTCCCAAATGACCTGAAAACTAGGGGGCGACCTTTGCTATTTGACCTTTCCGTGACTGACCAGTACGCCCTTCCTCTCCTCTACATCATCACTCGCTGTGTCACACTTCACATCACCATCACATACTTATCTTCTGTTCAGATAAACTGATGGCACGTGTGAATCTTCTGACCTTGTATTTGCAGAAGCAATTTCTCAACTTTTGAAATCGGGACGTTCAGACCCAACGACTGTTATTACCGAGGATGGCTCATGGTGCTGAGCATGGTCTCCAGCTTCTGTCAGTTCGCCTCAGAGGAGACGATGGAAGACGTTTCTATATCTGATCTATATTACACCCTCTACAAAACGCCGCAGTTTCTATATGCTGCTCACAATCAGACCAACTTTGAACAACGAGGTGAGTATGGTGTGTGTCTAGCACTAGCACACGTCCTGTAGTCTCCAAGTATGAGGCTGGACAATGATCGATGTGTGGAACTCAACAAAATGTCCTCGGGTTATAACGATTTAAAGAGAGCAGTCCAACAGCTTCCTTAAAACTGTCACAGGTAGTCGTATGCACCACGGACCTTCATCTACTGGAAGACTGTCTCTCATTCGTTGCCTCTTTGCGCTATCATAAGAGTGACCAATTGTAACAAACCCTACAAACGTTAGGTTTTCACTTCCGTTTCCGATTTCAAAATGGCGGGTTTTCCTAACGTCGAAGAAATTTTAGAAGTAATTAAGCTTTTCTGTCATAAGATCCTTGTTAAAGAAGACTGATTGCAAAATCAACAGTAGTATTTTCTGTAAAATGTATTTTGGTTGTTTATAGAAAACGCATGTGGGTATATCGTCAATTTTATCATCTAAAAACATCGTCACAACAGATGCCATTGACTTGCTCTACCACTAACAATTTTTTAAAAAAGCATTGTTTTTTTATTTTTTGGACACAATTATATAGATTATTCTGTTACAAAAGGCCTATTCTTTAAGAATTAATTTCATAAATGCTGCATATGAAGGTCCCTGGTAGCACTGAGTTCCCGACAACGCCATTTACTAGCAGACGACAATAGGGAAGTCCCCCGTTGCTAAAGTCGGTGGCTATTGTAAGCTATGATGGCGACGAGGATAGATGTTTACTTTTTGTTGAGGATAACGACATCTCGCTTTATTGGTATGACATCCAACAATGCAACAATTTGCACCTGTCCATTTTTTTCGAATCCATTTATGTCTGCAAACCACTGACCTTTATTAAACTAAATGAAGGTCCGTGTCTCTTCGCAACAGCAAACCGGAACCGGAAACACGGGCTCGCTGATAAGGAAAGCCGAGACTTACACCGGATATAAAACCTGAGACACTTATCCAGTAGATGAAGGTCCGTGATATGCACTAAGTGCTATGTAAAAGTTCACACGTGTTCTTTCATCTAAAAAAAAGAATACAGAGACCTACCGCTGGGTTTGCCTATTCTATATAATTAGGATCCAAACTAACTTAACCTCGATTGCAACAGCATAATCTGGTTTTCACGCACACAAAATTCTCAGTTTTCTGACTTCATTCCACTCTTGGACTTCTGACATAGAATTACTATCTAAGTGGAGGCATATACAATTATCCTAATAAACAATCAGCAGCTCCACTCTAATACTAATCATTTCATACATATTACTCCTCCCTCCACTCAGATGCGATGTCAGTGTCCCTCCCGTAACTCAATTAGTCTGATTTAGTTTGTTTAGGACAAAAAAAACTCTCTTAGATCAATAAATCAGTTCTAGGACGATTCGACAATGGCAGTTCTGGGTCTGTCAACTTTTAACTGTACAAATCTTTCAGAAGAATTTCGAAGTCGCTTAGAAGATTCAGTTACACCACACAAATTTCTGACAATGAATAAACCTGAGTTTTTTCCCTCATCACGCATATACAGCGCTACGTGTAGCACGCGAGCGCGCACACATACACATAACACACCCACCCACCCACCCATAGAGAGAACAAATGTAGGAGGAAGAGTAGTGGAAGGTGATGCAGCGATATCAGAAAGAGAGAAGTTTCATGAACAGAGATGGAGGATGGTGTTTTAAAGACAGAGGTAGGCCTAATGATTTTTAAAAGAAAATAGATGATGAAATGGCTTTTTTGGTAAAGGAAGTGCTTTAAAAACAGAGTATGGGGTAGTACTTTAAAAAAAAGAGTTGGGGTAGTCTTTTAAATACAAATAATTGTTTCTGCTTAAATTTTTTTCGTTCGTTTATTACTAATTCAGATCACATATCAACGACTTTAACAACAGGGGGCTGGTGCAGCTTTTGCGTATCAGTGGCGGTTAATAACGGGGTGGCCGATGTCAGGAAATGGTCGGTCGATCCGACGCTGGAGTGTCAGGTGACTTTTCCCCCCCAGTAACTGACGACATCCGAGAGTTCGACGACAACAGCTGCAGACATCCACCAAAGGTGGCGCTGCAATTGCTTATTTCCGACAACGGTTGATGACCTGGATCTTTTTACTTTCACCTGAGCCGAGGAGGCTTCTATTCGCATCAATAATTCAGAGAATCGGTTACAAAATACCGCAAATAATACCGGAAAACCTGCCAACACATCTGGGTGCCAACACAGAACATTGTCGATCATGTAGAAAATGATAATTTAATAATTACCAAACTTGTCTGATTTCGTGATGTTACCTTTATTCGTTATATGTGTTCATTATAATGTTTATTTTATTTTAATAATAGGATATTAAGAAGGTACAGTTTGATAAGTAGCAAAGGAAATTTTACCAGAGTATTACAATTTAACTGGAAATAATGGAGTTAATGCTAGTCATTGGGAAACTCTGTGTAAGAAATTGTAGGAAGAGAGGCCACCAAATCCCTTTTTTAATCAGTCCCAGTCAGTGCTGCCTACTCTCGCTGTTTTTCCATGAACTTGTCATAAACCTTCAGCTTAACTGCCTACTGGACTCGAATTAGCCTTTTATAGTAGGTTACACCTAATATTTAATATCATACCGACTGCTTTGCTTCTTTCAGCATATATGAAAGCTGAGGTCCTGGCCATCTTTATCAAACTGCTGTAGGACCAAAAGTTCCAGCATCCTGTCCACGAAAGACATGTTGCAACCAGTGTCAACGCTGCACGGACTCCAATGTTCCTGGCAAGACACTCGGACAAAACCTGTTTTATCGCCATTATTCGTGAAAACAAGTTTCTGTTGATCTATGAAATATTACTATAATATATATTATATATGCAACATAACACACACGCAGCTTTTAAGCAGCCACAGTGCGCCGTGGGATGTGTTCACACAATAGTCTCACAGCTATTTCCATGTTTTTTCAAAGTGGTGGCTCTTTGTGCGCCGAGATTCCATTCACAAAGCTTTCTACTTCAATAAACGTTCACAGAAACGAATAAATGAAAATATTAAAATATTTATTTAGTTTTGTATTTATGAGCACATATTTAGTCACAGGTACTGACATATAATGTATTAACTGGAATGTACAAACCATATTTAAGCCTTCTATGTTACCGACAACCTTTACAAATCTTTGGTAATTTCCAGTTCTTATTGAATTTTGAACAATTTAACAGTTTTTTTTTATAAAATTAAATAAATTATATTATATCAGAGAGAAATAGTTGTCTTGCCTTTAAAATACGGATGTAGTTGCAGCTTTTCATCTTTACCTTAAGAAGACCCTCTTCTCTTCCAATAAGGTCGTTCGATGACAATAAGACCCTATTTCAGTTAATCAGTCAGTCGTCCCTTGACCAGCACCTCTCGTTGGGGGGGAGCACATGGATAGACGCGGCAGCTGACAGGGCCGCCACTCTTGCCTATTGTGGGCGATAGTCAGCAGGTCCTGTACAGGACGACCAGTCCAGTCTTTGATGGTCGTAAGTCAGTTCTTCCTCTGACCCCTGTCGACCCAGCTGGCGGAAATGGGTACCTGACCATAGAGGGTTGGGGAAAGTAAGGCACTGAGGGAGAGGAGATTGGCATCGCCCTCATGTAAAGCTGGCCCAGAAAAATGTTAGATCTCTAACACCTCCCCCCCACACACACACACACATACACACAAGACCTGAAAGGTTAGGGGATGACCCTTACCTTTACCTTCTTCCTCTGGCCACCGCGGCGTCGGCCGCCCTCCAAGATGCCTTGAAGGATAGTCTTCGACAAGGTGTCGTGCCGGGTCACGTGGCCAAAGAAGACTAGCTTACGTCGCTTGACTGTTGATAGTAGAGGTTCCTGGTGTCCTACCCTTGTGGTCATCTTGTTCTTATAAAGTCGTTGGTTTTGTGTTCTTTGTATGAGATCCAGAGCAGCCTCCTCAGGCGATTGTTCTCGAATGCCTGGATTCTCCTTTCCGTTTCGGTGAGCAGAGTCCACGTGTCACATCCGTAGAGCAGGATCGGCCTTACCAGGGATTTGTATAGCCTGTACTTGGTAGTGAACCTTATCTTGTGGCTATGCCAGATGCTATCTAGCCTAGCTATTGCTGCTGTTGCCGTTCTGATCCTGATGTGGATATCTTGCGTGGAGCTGCCGTCCTTGGACAGGGTGACTGCCAAATAACTGATGCTGCTTTCCTCTTTATTTATGTACCAAGCCTGACATGTGTATAGTGGAAACGACCCTGAGCTATTTTTGGTACGGAAAACTGTTTGTAGCCCTATAATCTCGGGTCTCTTGTGTGTGCAGTGGACTCCCATCAAGACTTTAAATCCAGCGACTCTTCTGTGTGCAATAGACAGTCCTGTAGACTTGTAGGGTAGACTCCGAGTTTTGTGACATAAAACATTTCTCAACACATGTTCTGTGGTCTCCTTTACAGTAGTCTCCCTACATTTGACAATCCTGAAGATGTTTATTCTGGGATCTAAATTATGGGGTATTCAGGGGGGTCTTGAGGAGAGTCGTGCATTCTGGAATTTACGAACATGTTTTCTCTATTTATTATTAAAATGATGTGCGACTGTGATCGACTATAAGAGTGTTATTTTTTGTGAGTCAATGCTGCTTTATTGACAGTTAGGTGAGCAGGGCTCCTAAACCTCATGGGCCAGTTGCACAACACGTTTCTAAACCTTAAAACTGTTCTAAAGAAGCAAAACCTCTTCTCTGCCATTTTGATGCATCGCAGAAAAACATACAAAAAATTGTACTGACAGGAAAATCAGACTTAAACAACTTTATCTTACTTAAAGCAGTTTTAGTTTTAAAAATTCTAAAATTGTGGTGTGCACTTTAAACTAACTCTATCTAAATAGATTTCAGGCTTAAAAGTGTTTAAAATCAGAAATGTGTTGTGCAACTGGCCCCAGAATTGTAATATAAACAACAGGGTTGGAGTTTTGCTATTTTGCTTCTTTTCCTGGGATTCTCAATATTGTTTAGATGATATTCTGTTTTTGTTATTATTATTTTAGTCATCAATAGTTTTAGCATAGTACTTTATGCTGGAACGAGGTTAATTCAGACATGGTGTTGTGTATGGTACTGTTTAGTCCGTGATGTGTGTCCTAAAGTTTGAAGTGACTTTAATATCAGGGACACACAATACAAACACACACGACCATGTCCGCACGTGCTTTATCATACAGTAAAACAAATATCTGCCAGTACTATTATGCCCAGCCCAAAGAAAATAAACTTGTCTTTGTTCCTTTTTACAATTCAAGTTATAAATAACACATAACATTTATATATCAGAAAAATGAGATCATAATAATTCGTTATGAAAAGGTCCCTTAAAATATTCACTGCAGGTAATTTCCCGTGGAACTTTTCCATCTCCTTTCGGCTCTCATATCATTACAGTGCAAGTCTCTATCAACAAAGAGAGAACAACTCTCTAAGGGGTTGTTTACAAGGCTAGTTTCACCAACAACCATTAACTTTCCTCCGTCAGTCACACAGTCCTCTACGCGATCCTCGTTAGATAACAAATCCCTGTATTTTGATTGATGTCAAATACATCTACATGAGAGACCAGTTTGTAGAAATTTATACAGTTACTGCCTCAGTTTCGCAGAAGACAGATCTGGGTCCGTCTTATTAATACTGTGGATAACTGGCCGAGACTTAGTTTATATTGTATCCCGAGATCGCTGGTGATGCCGAACTACTCCACGTGTATCTCTAAGTACAGAAATTGCAGTGTCTTCCCGTGACCAAACACGAGAAGAAAACAGAGACAAGTAACATCCAGGGGTAGCTAGTGTTGAAGAGATCAGAAGAACTCTACGTTATCTACTACTTGAAGGAAAGAGGGTCTAGCGCCCCCTACAGGCCACAGACGTAGATTGTTAACAAGGTGGCTACAAGGAAGCAAAGCCACTCACACAGAGCGCACTACACTACTTTACTTTCACATGGCTGTCAAATATCCTCAATGTTAGTGTCTATGGAGTGTATGGTGGTGTTAGGGGTAATTGACAGCATGTAGACATGTATATGTTAGTGTGTATGTGGTGGTGTGAAAGGTAATTCGACAGCATGTAGACATGTATATGTTCGTGTGTATGTGGTGAAAGGTAACTTGACAGCATGTAGACATGTATATGTTAGTGTGTATGGGGTGGTGTGAAAGGTAACTTGACAGCATGAGGACATGACACCCGTGTGGGTGAGTAAAAGGCTCACGGCAGCTCACCACGCACCTTCAGTAGTTGAAGATGGCCGAGCATTCCTCATTAGACTTTAGCAACAGCAGCATGCCGGCACTGTGTACTGCAATTCTACAGCAGTTTCTTACTTAGCCAACGTAGCCTTGCAACTATTTTGGAGAATTTCAATGCCTTTATTTTATTTTATGGTTTGTGTGACTTAAAGGTCTCTGTGCATTTTGTCCATTTTATCCTGGAATTTAGGAAAATTATTACATGTTGTCAAGTTACCTTTCACACCACGCCATACACTCCAACATTTACGCATGCACTTCTAAGGGTGATAACCCCGTCTTGACAAAGAAAGATAACTTGAACCTCACTAGTGGCTGTAACAACCAAATAATGCCTCCGTCTAGTTAACTGTGACAAACAGCTCCTACAGTTATCTCTATATACAGATATATCCGCATACTTAATACCGGAACTGGCAGCCTCTTGGTGCACATACACCCACGTTTGAAGTGTTGTGCTTATGTTACACACAAACCTCTTTGTGTGTGTGTGTGTGTGTGTGTGTGTGTGTGTGTGTGTGTGTGAGAGAGAGAGAGAGAGAGAACGTGAACTTCATTAAAGTAGGGCCCCGGACCTTTATATGTGGAGGTCAACTACGACTATCACGTAATTCAATTAATTTTTTTACACAGCAATTAGAATCTTAGGATCTATAGCACTATGACAGTGTCGACTGTTGACATTTTTATTGCATATGACGCACGTACACTTACCTTGCATACGCACGACGCATATCACACACACATAACACAACGCTTGACGAGCCCCCGCAGATGACGATGAGGATGAAGAGTTTATGGGAGACGAAGATCTCAATGTTTTCCTTTTCACATCCGTCCATGGAACTGTTTTTTTTTCTTCTTTTTTACGTCATCCCCTTTTCCGAAGTGACGACGAACAATGACGCACACAAGACGTCATTGACACACAAAACAATACAAGACCGACTCCTAACTCATTACACTGCTCTAACCGTCAATACAAAGTAAATAAACATTCCCACTGAGCGATCGAGTAATCTGGGCGTTTTCCTTCTGTAGTAGATAAACAAACAGACAGTTGTGAGTTTTTACACTACTTACCTACATACTTGTCTCGTAGATGATCATATTTAGAACAATCCATCACAAAGTGCTCCTTGTCTGTCAAGTTTGCACAGAATGGACACATATCCGTTTGATTACCGTAGAACTTGTTGATCCAACCTAAATGCTATAAACCTGTATCGAAACTTTGTAGTAATATCTGACAAATACTTTTATGACTTAAGCAAACAAATAATTTGAGAAACGATTACTGCCGTTGAGTTTGTTGTACCAGTGTTGTTTGTAATGTACACCACGTGCACTGTACTGTCCATGTACAGAGGGGATCTGAGTAGTTCTCCATAGGCCCTGCCATTCGGCGTCTTACTCACACATTTAACAAGTGTTTGCACAGAAATAAGTGATTCTATTTTATAATAATGTTTCAGCCCTCATATTTCAGAGGCATTCAATAATACTGGCTTTATAGGAGCATTAAACAACTTTGAAATATTAAATATTCCTTATTTCCTAGACTCGAATCGTTCTCATCTTTTCCCCGACCTTGCCATTTCTCTAGAAGCATGTCAAAGGACAATTTTATAGTCATCATAAAGCCTAAATATTTGTACCTTTTTATTATTTCTACTTCCTTGTCCATATATGGCCATTTCCGACTTAGATGTCTTCCATTAAGAAAAATCATGATTTTTGTCTTTTTCAACTTGACGACTCCAAGTGCATATAAAGCTTGCTCCATAATCTTCAGTTGATTCTGTCAGTCGCTAGCAGTGGTAGTGATTTAGAAACTGTGAACAAGCAATAACAAAAAATACTTCTTTAAGCCTGGGGAGGAAGTGAACACCATGTTTATCCTTATTGTTAACTAAATTAGTTACTTCTTGCTTACTCCAGCTAGACATTCAAAGAAATTAGATATCTAGGAATTCCAACGATCTGTACTGTGTGTGTGTGTGTGTGTGTGTGTGTGTGTGTGTGTGTGTGTGTGTGTGTGTGTGTGTGTGTGTGTGTGTGTGTGTGTGTGTGTTTTGTGAAAGAGAGAGAGATTAAGTACGCGCAGACCCACGATTGGACTAAGGTGCGTCAGTCAGGCACGTGTAAGTGTAGGCTGCAACATGAGAAAAACACTTGCACACGTGCGCAAGTGCATTGACACTTAACTCCTGCACACGCCTAGATGTCAAACAAGTGCATTACAGTCACAAGCAGCTCGCCTACTGCACAAGAGGCGCGCGCGCGAGCGCAAACATATGCACGTACGTGCACACTTACACGCGCCCCAGTGTCTTCCCCCCCCACACACACACACTCAAACACACACACACACACACACAATTATAGAAACATAGATACATAACATGAACAACCCTCAGTGTTAAGCTTTGTCGCAGCGGAAATGCTGGGTGAGTAGTCGACATGGTGTGTGGCCGGTCCCACACGAAGCAGACAGTCGCGGGACACTCGCCTCGAGGATGGAGACTTGGTGACAGCAGCTGCACACCCTTGAGTGGTTGCTATGGATACAACGTTCTGGTTGATGACCCTGTTCCCCACAGCGCTTCTGATGTGTGGGTATTGTGAACACCGTCAACACTTTACATAGTGCTAAAACATTTATTAAACATTAAGACAACTGTGTAGCATTTTATGTAGCATGAAGAATGGTGCATCATCGCTAACTTTTAGGTAAACTTGCTAGTCATGTATAAAACATTGCGAATTATTTGTGTACAATTGTAAACTATTTATTTATTGTTAGTTATTGTTTGTAGAATTGCGAAACCTTCCAGTTACAGTCTAAATCTAATACAAAGAACATTTCTCCGTCTTCGTAATCTGTTGTCAACCTCTGTGTTAGTCGCATGATATGAGACTGTTTGTGTATATATATATATATAAACAGTACACTAGGATGTTGGCAGTGATGCTCCCGAAAAACATTGCTGAAGAAGTCAAGACCAGCGCTGAAGACTATCATTTGATGATCAGATGTCTCTTTTTTTCAGTCACGTGACTCAGTTTTAATTGATCTTATTTGTTTGACCTACTCATTTAACTGAGCAAAGGCATTCTCTAGATCTGTTTAACCTGCTATTTGATATCTACACGACCTTATCATTTCTTCTTTAGCTCAGTTTTTGATTAATTTAAAAGTTACCTCCCATAAATAAATTAGTTTGGGTTTTTTGTCAGCACAAAATAATTTTACTCAAAGCAAAATTGCTTCAAGCAATATTTCATAAAACTTCAGATATAGGTTCGAAACCTTAGCAGCAGTTCATCTTCACTAAATGAATCCATTGTTCTTGTCTATCATTGACCTCTTGACTCCTTGACCTGCTCCAATATTTCAAAGAGAGGCACACTGCCCCATCGTTGTATTTCAGTTATAAATAGATCAGTTCTAACGGTCTTTGAGTTTTAAATACTTCTATAACGGTTTTATTATCTTGATAATACTTTATCCATGAGTTTCTTGGGGAACATTATCCTCTCAGTGATTAATGTGTGCTCTGTTGTAATGCTCGCCATGTTGAAAGTTTCTGCTTCCCTGCCTTTCCAGTCTCTAGCCATGCGCTTGGAGGCGAGTGGGGACCTTGGGAATCGGTTTCTGGTTGTTCAGTCACGTGTGGCTACGGAACTCACACGCGCAGGCGCCAGTGGAGGGCCTCGGAGTCGGACGGAGCTACTACTTCCGGTAGAACTGAGACACAGGAACATCAAGTGTGTGTGATGGGGCATTGCCCTGGTACGTGGTCCACTCTCTTCTACTTCTAAATCTTGTTACAAACAAATAGATAATACGGTCAACTGCTACTCGTAGCACATGTTGTTTACAGTCTAGTGGTCGTCTTCCTTGCATATGCCTTCATGTTTGCCGCTTGGGGCGCTGCGTTGCGCATAAACTCGCTTCGTGAGTTATCTCTCTGTGTGTTTTACTATCTTGCACTAGATTAAATCGTGGACGATCGATTGCAGTTGAATTAACCGAACAGTGTGATGCAAATTTTACTGCAAATAGGTTTTAAAACGTGGTGTAGTGTCACTGGCGTAGTAAGTGGTGACTGGTTTTGTCATTCTGTCCTGGGGACCTCGGGATGGGCAGCGTGGAGATATGTCGCCTGTATACTGCTGCGTTCCTACAAGATGACTATGTCCCCAATCCTTGATATTAACAAAAAATTCCTTGTACTGAGAGAAGGCGTGATCTTTGGACAAAATATAACAATGCTTCTTCACACACATTAAACTTAACCTGTTACAACTGTTTCCGCACTGACCACTGCGCCATCAGCTGATATAACACACACACACACACACACACACACACACACACACACACACACACACACACACGCGCGCGCGTAAGGAGAACGAGTTTGACAGTGTAAGTAACAAAGCATTAGAGGACTTGAAACTTCGGTATCACAATGTCACTACCATTGGCACACCCTTGTTCTCGTGCGAAACGGATGTGAGCCAAACCCCTGGTGACGTTAGCGCATGCGTGTAGATGTGTGCCCTTCTCACGAAAATCCGGGTTCATATCTTTAACAGTGACAATGACAGTGACAACAACAGTGACAATAATACCAAGACCAGCTTTATTAACCCCAGTGGACAATAATACTCGGGAAGTGTGCTCACATAAAAAAATAAACGAAGCAAGTGCTAGTTACAAGATGACGATGATGACAAAATAAAGGATAAGGTTGTGCATCATAGAAAACTTTTTTTTAATGCAATCTTACGTGTCGACTGTTATTAAGACACATCTACATCCTCACACATCCATGCAGGCGCGTTCGCACACACACACACACACACACACACACACACACACACACACTACTGATAATTCATCTATGGTTGAGCAGCTGGACTCTTAAGGGAACAAATGATTTCCAGTGCCTGCTACTTCTGCATACAGGCACAAGGTACAGTTTACCTGAGCTCAGTAAAACGAATTCTCCTGCTACTACATGTTCTTGTACAGACAAAATGCAGGACGCCTTTCTGACAATTTGCTAATCACAATTCAGGGAAGCTAGACCCCTCTGATTGACGCCAATTACCTTAGACCATAGAATGACCATACTATTCAACCTTTTCTTATCCTTGATTTTTGTGCACTTACAGATGACCTGTGTCATATTCGCCAGTCAACTTGCAGGACAGAGGCGAAGAACCATGTCGACGAGGTCAGAAATGTAATAAGCAACAACCCCGTCAACAGCACAAACATCTTCAAGGCGTGCAGGTCTGACAACACACCTGTCCTTCTCCTCAACAGCTGTTTCCTCTCACCTCGACTTTCTTTGATTTAGCGACATCAGAGCCGCAGGTGACGGCTGTCTTTTGTTATTTCCAGAACCGAGCCACAGCTTGC
Source organism: Marisa cornuarietis (assembly GCA_004794655.1). Lineage (NCBI taxonomy): Eukaryota > Metazoa > Mollusca > Gastropoda > Architaenioglossa > Ampullariidae > Marisa > Marisa cornuarietis. Next base: position 1,830,103 of record SMMW01000057.1, on the reverse strand, counting down.
ACACACTGTGATATATTAGCAAAGATATACAAACTCAGACTTTCTTCTTTATATGTAGGTTGGTCAAAATATTGGTCACATACCTACCACCTGGATGTGATCAGTATATGAAAAGCAACAATTGAATAAAATCTCTCACTTTATGAAGATCTGGGTTGACAGAAAGGCAATTCAGGTCATTTTGAAAGATGTTCTCTTTCTTTCCATTACTTCTCTAGGGTTACAGAAACCAGCATTCTATCTTTAAAGTAATTAAGCTTAATTCCCTGTTGTATATTTGAAAATCTAACGTGGATAGCTCAACATTTAAAAATTTGGGGCCCATAACTACTGAAAAAAAACTGTTGTGACTTTGGATGATGATGCACTGCAAGGAGAGATAACTGATACAGTGTTCAAAGAGAGATAACTGCACATGTCGAGTAATCAAGATCACCTGAGCCTAATGAGTGCCGATGGTCCAAATCTGATCGAGTGATAAAATAAAACTGGTCCCGTGTTTTATTCCCATATTTAGCATCGGACTCCTGTCACACAGATTTGTTAACACTGGCTCAAAAATGTCCGGAAGTTAATTTTGTATTCTAGAAAAACTGTGGTATTGGTTTACTCCAGGTGTGGACATCAACCTTTCAACCTTCATTTTGCTTCTGTCACAGTGCCTTCCAGAAGTTGCTGTCGGACTGCGAGGACTACTTTATCACTAACTGTTCTGGAGTTCAGACCTTGACGTCCTCTTTAAACAGTACCAAGGACACCTACCGGTTACTTTGCGGTCCAGGTAAACTCCCACCTTGTCAAGCTTGTAAAACATGCTCATAAGTTTCAGTGACTTAAACTTCATAACGTCTGTAAAACATGTTAGTAGCTTCAGTCACACCTCTAGTAGCTGTTGGTACTTTGGTGAATATTGTTCCCCAGTGTTCATCGGCAAAATGAAACATTTTTCTAGCTCTGTGTTTCTGACTCACGAGTCTACGATGTGTGGCTTTAAAAGGTGTGTTTGGAGAAATCCCGAGCTATGGGACCACGAGTCACATGTAGGCATTTAGTGTAAAGATGACTACTGCTCATGCTCAGACACCAGTTGTTTGTTAGGATGATGGACTGGTCTGTCTTGCAGAGCGGAAAATAAAGGTGTGATCATCCGTTCCGCTCTACATTTTCGTCACCATTTGAATCGTAGGCTGTTTAAATGTCATTTATTTGATGGCTGTATTTATCCAACCCTGTCTTTGTTCGATGCTTGGCTTTTAGAGAGATGCACATATGAACACTCGCGTAGGCATGTCTGTGCAGCACACACACACACACACACACACACACACACACACATACACACACACAGAGGAAGAGAGAGAACTTCCTCTACATTAGAAAATCAAGAAACTATCCTTCAAAGTGAAGTCTTTTTTATAGCAACCATTATATTGTTGTTTATAGCAACCATTATATTGTTGTTTATAGCAACCATCATATTGTTGTTTATAGCAACCATCATGTTCTTGTTTATAGCAACCATTATATTGTTGTTTATAGCAACCATCATGTTCTTGTTTATAGCAACCATTATATTGTTGTTTAAAGCAACCATTGTATTGTTGTTTAGATCAATTATTATATTGTTGTTTAGAGCAACCATTATATTGTTGTTTTTAGAAGAGCATTGTAAGCGGCAGCTCTGGACGTGCCAACCAAAGAACAAGACTGTAGAGGTCATTAAACAAGCACAAAATGAATCCATTCCACTCACGGAGTACATCCAGCAAGCTTGTTGGTATGGATCTACTCTTCTTGTCAGCGTCTATACCCATGATCCTAGCACTGGGTCTGGTTGTCAAGTTGTGAAGTTTTCTGTCATTCCTGCTTCAGTAACCTCCAGACTGACCCACTCTATCCTGCTGTCGACAATAAAAATAGCATATGACCATTGGACACTGTCCATTGCTAACTTTCCTTTTCCCACTAGGTTGGTCGAATAACCCCGGGGTTAGAACATTGGTGTTCCTACCCGAAGGAACGCACACGGACCGCTTTGATACCCGTGTGACGCAGCAAACCTTCTTGAGCTGACTCAGCTGTGGTGTGGGCACCCGAATCGTTCGAGGGGTGGGCAAGATGAGACAGGCAGGGAGAGGTGAGCACCGCCCTTACAAAATCTGTCCTCGAGATAAGTGGGATCTCTAACACTTCACGGCCCACCGACTGTAAGGACACGGGACTACCTCTTTATTTTGTTACCGAGCTGGACGACTTGGTGATAACGATACAATTATCAACCTTAACTCTTGCTCTACTTAGTTGGTACCACTATATCACGTTGGCTATAGCGCATCCTTTAATGTAATAGAATTGATTCTCATCAGTTTCTTTATTCGTACAACTCAAGTTTTGTTTCTTGTTTTGCTTCTTTGTTCTTGATATTTATTTATTTATTTATTTATTTATTTGTATGCTCCTTAAATAGAGAAGTGTACATCTGGGGTTACTGCATAAGCTAGCGCCAAGGCTTAGATTAGGATCTGGGTTAGTTAATGTTAGGGTTTGGGTTTGAGTTACTTTTTGGGTTAAGGTTAGGGTTAGGCCGTTAGGGTATGACTATGAGAATACGTCTGGACTGATCATAACATGTAAAAACATAACCGATCATATGTGAATGCATTGCTCAACTCGATGGGAAAAAAGTAAAGTAACGGCTTACTGATTCCTGTGGCAGTCAGAATAATGCGGATTCATTGAGAGGTTGCGTTCATCATTCTGTCTGTAGACTTCACTGCTTTTGAAGGAGGTAAAGAGGTGGCATATGTCATCCCTTTAGTGATCTAAGTACCCCTTCCATTCCCGTGCATTCGGATATATAATCCTCTCATTTATTTCAGTTTTGCACAATTCTTAATTTTCCTACCTTGTAACTTTAGACTTTCTTTAAAGGGCCATGGAAAATTCGACAGAACGGTGCTTGGAGGGCTTGGCCAACAACTGTCTGCAGTTCGCTAGCGTGAATAATTCTCTCACGGAGCTCAGAAAACTTCAGCATAATTTATGCAGTCAAGGTTGGTTCTTGTCTGTGCAATCTTTGGAGAAAAAAAGATTTTCTAACCTGTACATCATCTTGTGTATGAGCTGCAGCAGAGCAGTTTTTGTTCAGATATTCATTTGCAAAAAGCTGTATGATGCCTATATGGAGCTGGATGATGATGATGATGATGATGATGATGATGATGATGATGATGATGATGATGATGATGATGATGATGATGATGATGATGATGATGATGATGATGATGATGATGATGATGATGATGATGATGATGATGATGATGAGTAGGAGGAGGAGGTTTGATATGACCTGGAATATATTTCCTTAAAGAACGATGTTCCGTCAGGAACCTTTGTGGAGGTGTGCTTTATAATCAGCTCTTTCTTTGTTCTACAGAAATGATATGTCAAGCTAAATTAAGAAGATGCCAGAAAGTCGGGAATGAATCTTCCGGCTGGTTAATCGGTCAAATGGCGAGTCACGTGGATGTAGCAGACCTCGCAAAGCTTTGCCAGTGAGTAAATCCGTGGTGACTAAGGATGCTGTACACAGACAAGGTTGAACAACTTTTCTCAGACGTAAGACAAAACATGTTTTAAGTGACAGTTAAACACACCTCTCTGATTAGACAAAGTGTGCTCAGATGTTACTCTGCTCAGACTAATGAGAAATTACCAACTTTCGTAAATCCCGGGGCAATTATAACTCTGGAAGTGCTTATGTGTTCAGCTACAAAAGTTACAAAAAACAAGTGCTAGTTACAAGACAAGGATAAGACAAGTGGTGAATCATAGACAACATAAAAACACGCAGTCTTACATCTAGACCATTCTTAATGCAAACATACAACATCACACACCCATGTGCACACACAACTGACGATCCATATGGTTACACAGGTGGACTACAGAGGGTACAAACTATTCCAAGTGCCTGTTACTTTTACATACAGGTGTAGGATAACGCTTACCTGAGCTCATCGAAATAGATTCTTCTGCCAGTACATGTTCTGGTATGGACAAAATGTTGGACGCCTTTCTGACAAGTTCTTGGTCACAATAGGGAGCTAAATCATTCTGTTTGACACAAATAATTATATATATATATATATTGACAATACTGTTCAAACTGTTCTTGACATGGACAGACAGACCGCGGATGCAGCACACAAAATTAAACGATGAAAGACTATGAATTACTGATAAAATTGATTTAAGACTGCTTTGTTGACTGAAAAACTCTTCAGCTTGCGAAGAAGGTATGTTCTTTGTTGGCCACGCTCAACATGTTTAGTGTTTATATCCCATTTAGGCTGGTAACCAAAAACAGTGCCTTAGTACCCGAAGGGGTCAACAGTCTCAGCAGGTTGATTCCAGAAAGTTCTTATCACGCTGATGTATAAAATTTGATAATATATTGCCATGGTCATGCGTATGCCGCCGCAAAAGAATAACAATGTAGTATCCCCTGAGAATTTAACAAAATAGTCATTCTCCTCAGTGCTTCTGCAGCTGTTTGTGTACATGATATATAACAGATAACTGCCCTGCAAAGATCCAGTGTTTGTAATAACATCATCAGAATAACGTCCATTTACAAAACCCTTTGCTATCTTTCAAGATGGTGATGTACTCGGAGATCCGTTGGGGTTATGGGTGATGAAATATTCTGCGATCTGTAGGAATTCAGAATGGTGAGGCTTTCGGTTGAGTCTTGAGACTGTGAAGTTCAACCTTGTGAAACAGGTTTTAATAACACAAGACTAAATATAAAGTGATATATAGCACTAAGATTTGAGATAGGTGTCACCACAAGTCATTCACTTTTAGTGATCGTAACAGGTTTGAAAAAGGCTGGACCTAAGCGATTATCTTTGGGACAAGATTTCACACTGCAGCTGTTAGTTAGTTAGTTAGTTGTTGTTTTATGCCAAGTCAGCAACTATGGCTATCTCATGGCAAAAACAATGTACATGACTATTCAAAGGTTGATATAAAGTAATTGTACAAGTCTATAGATTTCTCTTTTCTTATTTTTACAAAATAACACACTGCAGCTGTAGGACAGGTACAATCTCAACAGCTAGAATTGAGACATATGGGACCTCGACAGTAAGAAGCTCTGACAGAGTTGCCGTTCTTGCAGATATTACACCGCTGTCCGGCAATGCATTGACGTGGATGTTGACGAGAGCTGTTGGCGCCATCCTGCTGTAGCTGAGGTATCGGACGTCATCCGCTCCGCAGAGCAGTTCACCTGTTCTACAACGACTGGGAACCCGAAACACGAAGGTAAGCAGATAAACACTTAAAAATAGACATGCAGGTAAGCCATAAGCATGCAAAGAAACATAAGCATTCTGCACACACACACACACACACACACACACACACACACACACACACACACACACACACACACACGCACACACACACACACACACACACACCAATAACACATAACGAGGATGTCAGTCTGATTTACAACTTGTATCACAACCTCTTCTTGACGTCACTTGCATGTTCCACAGGAATTTTTCTCCGCTGCCCTCAACTAGTCGAGTGTCTTCAGGCTAACGTCACGCAGTGCAGGTAGGTGCCTTTCGTAACCCTTAACCTCTGAGGAGACAAAGAAAAAGTAGTTTATTAGTTTCTCTTTTGTATTATTCTGAACTTCTATGCATTAAGTGATCGGAAGAGCAGAAATGTCAGGCTTTACCCGACCCATGGTAATTTGTCCTTAGTGGTTTTGGCGACACGCTTGGCTGCCTTCAGAAAACGGAATACGACTGCGGTGTTGGGCAGAACCAGCCAACGCTCGAACTGCTGAGGAAGGAAACTCTTGCAGCCTGCAGAGGTGAGACGAGAGAAGTGTTACCCCTCTTTGACTCCTACACCCACACCTCATACAGTTTTGTTAGTGGAAACAACAGCTGTCTTCCTCGTCACACTATACTTTTTCTACCTCAAAAACATCTTCTCTTACCCTTCTTTTTTCTTTATCTCGTGTCTATAAAAACAACCAGTTCTCTGTATAGGATATTGGATCTATCCTCCATTGCCATGGACTTTGAAGGGAGCTGATGCTGATGATGTGCGTGCGTGCGTGCGTGCGTGCGTATGACAGATATTGTCTCGTTCGAGAAAGTCTTCGAAAACTGTACAACACACCGAAACTGCCTTCAGGACTCGAATCTGTGGAATGCCTCTGTAGCCAATGAGTCTTCGGGGACAACCATGTCGGACAGAAGCCTCTACATAGTCACCTTGTGCGAGTAAGCCCATAGTGACTGACTGACTGACTGTGCAAGCAGGTTGACAGTTCATGTGTTGGATTACCCAGCTGATATTGCGCATTTATTAATAAGTTCCGGCCTTCGGAGAGGATAACGCATGGAGTCATGAAATTACAAACAAAGCCACAAGTGTGTATAAAAACTGACTTGGGGATCGCCGCCATTTTCTCTTTTGAGATTTCTGCTGTATGTGAAATAAAAGGAGTTTTCATGCCGGGTGTACTGATCCGTCTACCCTTAACCATGTACCCTCTCCCCGCTGGTAACGCCTCACTGACCCACAGTAGAAAGATGATTACACAAGTATCAACACAGTTAACTATTATCATAGTCTTGTTAATAATGCAAAATATTCATGTTATTTTGACATTGAGTATAAATTTGTTTACCTTATACAGTTACTGTACATTTTGCCCTTCCATGATGATGGTGGTGGTGGTGGTGCGTGACCTACATTCGCCTTCTTGAGGTCGCAGGTGGACACCATTGTAATGAAGGCGTATAATCTTTCACATAATCACATTATTCCTTTTTCTTTGTCTCTGCCAGATACGTGGACAGTTTTGTTGGCTGCTTGACAGACACCACAAGACTCTGTCCGTCAGCGGACACTGCAACAGCCGATAAACTGCAGGCGAGGCGCAGGGTGATTGAACAAGTGTGCCAAGAGAGTGCGCAGTCTAGCGCTGTAGCACAGAATCGAGGTATGAAGAAAAAAATAGTTCCTAGCATTAGTTGTGGGTGGAGAAAACATTTGTTGTTGTAATAGATTATTTTCTTGTTTGCGGCTAACGCTCATTTAAATAAAAAATAGAACATAGAAATGGGTTCGTAGGTTGTGCATTTCAATGATGATGTTCACTGTTTTCTCATCTGTACACTCCTTTCTCGGAAAATAATCCATCCACTGGCACATACACACATTTAGCATAATTCTCTCATTCGTTCGTTCCATTTCGCTCCTTCTTCTTTCGTTTTCTGTCTCCTCTCTCTCTCTCTCTTGCTCACTATGTCTCACACACCTACCACCCTACACATTTCGTATCTCGCTATTTGTCTTGCTCTGTGCAGTTTCTGTCTTCATCTGAAAGTCTGAAAGCCTTCCACGAAATACCTTCTCCCCTCCCGTACACCTCCAGAACTTTCCTCTGACACAACAGCCACGCCTCTTGTAACATGTTCATGGAATCCGTTCACAGCCCCAGAGAAATTCAACACCGTTGTCTTGTGTCTTTCAGGAAACAATCCACAATATACGCTTCCTAGTCTGGCGTCCGGCATCCTTTTGTCCAGCATCCTTCTGTGTACCGCTGCCTTTCACGGCGGCCATTGACAGGTTGTTGATGTCGTGTCATGCTGCCGACAGAAACCGACTCTGCTAGAAAGTTCTCAGTTACAGTCACCTGCTCCCGAAAGTCTACAACATATGTTCTTCGTTAACTCCGCTTACCTGCAACTGGAACCGTTAAAGACCTGGACAAGGCAGGGGAGATATTGGTAGTTTCACTCATAGCAATGTTTCACAAGGTTGCAGGGGAGGTTGCTTCGGGAGGACGTGAATCTAATGATGAGTGTGTTATTGTCCCAGGCCTGGGAGTCTTTTGTAGAGAGAAGCCAGATTTATTGTGCGTAAATGTGTGGGTCTTTTAAGAACAGAGTTTCTTGTGCGTAAATGAACTAAAGGAATGGATTTTGTTGTGCACGGGGCTAAAATGGGCGTCTGCTTAGATAAAACATGTGTATTGTAGATAACAGGTTAAAGTGTACACTACAAAAACGATTTTGCTCTGTGCAAACAAAAATTTACAGGCAGTGATACGTACAGTGGATGTCTCCTAACGACTTTTACAAAAATGCACTGCCCACGAACTTGATAGCTCCAACTGAAAGATCTAATGACACGTCAGTCTACATTCACGATAGTTATACAATAGTTATTTGGTATTTACACGATATTGACAATTTAACGAATTACCATTAATCAGCCGATAATCAGTCAGGTTTCCATTCCTGTCTGTCTTGGCAGCTGGTATTATGCTGTGACAGATCCTGCGCCTTTAGCCCGTGAACACAATCCATCTTGGTCTTTCTTTTTGTTTCTCTAAGTTTCAAAAGAAAAAAATACTGGGCAAAAGGTGTAGGAGTTTTTCAAAATCAGAGCCATAGTTTACAGACAAGCGGAAAAGTCAGAAAATAAAAATACATCTCAACTGTCGAGTTCCTGGCAGAACACGCTGCTCTTGTACCCTGAGGTGTTGACAGTGTGAGGCGTGAGAAAGGATAGGCCAGAAAAGCGAAGATGAAGTCAAGGAAGAAATGATCGATTATCTTTGAAATAATAAACCTATCATCTTGTAAATAAATAAATAAATTTTCTGATATGTGAAAGTATCCGACGTGTTTGTTGACGTGTAAATTCACGAAGGTAAGTGTAGCAATGTGTGTCGACGTGAAAGAGAGCATTACAGGTGAGGAAATATTCCTCTGGTCACATCATCTTCCCATTTCATAGGGGCATTATTTCTGATGCATGTGTCACATAAGTATACAGCTCGTGCAGACAAGGATTGATACACAGAGCGAGCACAGTTAAACATACATACAACAACGTGAGGGTCAGAAGAAAAGCAACAACCTTACAAATAAAATCTGACCCAGAGAAAAGTAAGGACTCGAACACCTCACTCCCGAACAACCGAAAGCTTACGGAACTCGCCGTTTTATATGCTTTTATATTGAAAAAAGTGGTTTCACGACTCACGAGCAGCAAGAAAAAAAAAATGTTTCAAGGGGAACTACCTCACATGCCAGAATGGAAGGACTATATAAATAGGGCTACCCACCCTGAACAAGCTTTGTGAGGGAAAGGCTATCGCTACACAATATTATGCGATTTTCGAGCTGCCGTGGATCAAGGCGATATTAACGATTTCTTCCTTTAGGAACTAGAATAAAATAATGAATACGATCTACGATTGAATAAATCGTCATGCTAAGCTGATTGCCGCTGTCGGAAAATGCGATGCATTTGTAGACCGTATCAAAGCACGAGACTAAGCAGTAGCTTCCCCTGGCAGATCTTCTGTGAAGAAAGTACAAACTACACGCTTCATGCTATCAACTGTTGTTAATGTAAACAGCATGGCGTCCCTCTCATAAAGTCTAGAACGAAGTATAACTTTAGGTCGATTTCAACGCACCAGCCGCGTCACTGTCAGTTTTTCTTGTTCAAAAACTACTTGAGGTGTTACTTCAAGAAACAACATGTCTGACCCGCGTCAGTTTCACCTAAAATTTGATGGATCTGCTGCTGCATCTGTTGACTCATATTTGGAATACCGCAGGTATGTGACGTGAGTCCATCTATACGCACGATCGAGTTTGCTGAGTATGATTTATCATTAACTCGCTTACTATCAATTGCGAAAGTAGACATTTTTATATGCCTTGATTTCCATATATTAGAAGCAAAAAGCATTGCCCCCGTCCCACAATTTATGCGGGAGTGGATAAATGTTTATCTCTTCTTAAAATCTGTTTTCCTTAATCCTTAACGTTAGCAAAGAGCCACCTAAGTGTGCTATTTTATGCCAAGAAAAACAACTGGAGTGAGTGCTCTGTAGGCTAGCAAACATTTCTGCGATATACACTTCCACCAATTTCTCTTTTTTTTAACTTATGTCAGCTTCCCTCCGCCCCATTCCCAATCAGGCCTTTCATGTTCATTTGTATAATTACCTTGATTACTTTATGTGTATGTGTTTTGTTACATGTCTTCTTGTTCTTTGTTATTCTACTGCACTTGGTGTTCTAAGTTACAGGCATGTTTTAAATGAACTTTTAAATTTTTGTTCTATGTTAATTGCTGTTCATGCAGGCAGTTGATGGTATATTTAGTCTTTCATTTGACATTAACTTTAGGCATTGAGTAAGCTATGGTAATACTTTTTGTTTCAAAATCTTAATTATTTAAATGTTCAGCAGAGAAATGTACAACTGGCTGTGTAATAAATCCATTCCAGTAGTTATATTATTTAACTGTTATTAGTTAACTGTTTGCAGTCTTGTTAATAACATTTATAGGTGGATAAAGTATTAACATGATGAACTGGTTAACCCTATTACAACAATAACATATTCCCTTCCAGAATTGTTGGTGAAGATGATGGTGGTGTGCTAATGTCTCCAGAACAGTATGAAGAGTATAAAAAGAAAGTTATTCCAATGGTATGTTAATTGTCTCATTAGCACAAAAACTTTCACTTCCACTTTTTATGCTCTGTAATTACTCCCAAGCTGTTTTATTCTTAGCACTTATAGGATATTTCAAAGAACTGTATTTTTTCTGAAACTTCATAAAATTTGTTTGCTTCTTTGGATGGAATGTATTTATATCAGTCAGTCAGTCGTCACGTGACCAGCATCCGTCATTGGTGGGGGGGGGGAGGGAGAACATGGATAAATGCGGCAGCTGGCAGGGCCCACCACTCTTGCCTATTATGGGTGATAGTCATCAGGTTTTGTACAGGACGACCAGTCCAGTCTTTCACGTTCATACGCCAGCTCTTTCTCTGGCCATAGCGGTGTCGGCCACCCTCCAAGGTGCCTTGAAGGATAGTCTTCGACAAGGTGTTGTGCCAAGTTACATGGCCAAAGAAGACCAGCTTATGTCGCTTGACTGTTGATAGTAGAAGTTCCTGGTGTCCTACAGGTGGGGCAATCTTGTTTCGTACAAAGTCGTTGGTTCTATGTTTTCTGTATGAGATCTGGAGCAGGTTTAATTCTTAGGCACTTGTTCTCAAATACCTGGATTCTCCTTTCCATTTCAGCAAGCAGAGTCCACGTGTCGCATCTGTAGACCAGGATCGGCACTACCAGGGATCTGTACGGCTTGTATTTGGTAGTGAGCCTTATCTCATCTAGATCCTATCTAGCCTAGCCATTGCCACTGTTGCTGTTGTGATCCTAATGCGGATATCCGTAGTGGAGCTGCTGTCCTTGGAGAGGGTGGCTCCCAAGTATTTGAAGTTGCTTTCCTCTTTGAGCTGTACCCCATTCATATAGATCTCTTCTTTGCAGTTGCCATTGATCATTACTCTGCTGTTTTTAGTGCTGGTCTCCATTCCATATGCAGCTGTATGTCAGTCTGTTGGTGAGGTCTTGCAGTTCTTTGTTTGTACCTGCTAACAGTTAGGTTGTAGGTGTAGGTTGCCGATCGGCCTTCCACCAATTCAAATGGAAGTATGCTGGTCATGAATTTATATCACATATTTATATACCTAATTTCAAATGTTACACCTTGATTTATTTAGTTTAAAGGATCTTTTCAAGTAATTGATATGTTACAGACATTGTCAGTGTTAGTGTGTGTAAAGCATTACTTTTTCCTTGTGAGTGTTATTGACAGAAGCACCACAACAGTCTTAGTTATCTGACAGTATTGTTCAGTGAACCCTCACATATATTTTACTGTCATCTTTTCTTGTAAAGCCTAGCAAACACACTGTAAAGTGTGCACTGTACTTTACAAATGCAGTCATTAATAATATTATTGTTGTTCTTCTACTAAGTTGTTTTTATAACATCAATGATGAAAATTTCTTGAATCCTCTGCATTTTTAAGCCTATAAAATTGTGAAAAAGAAATACTGTGAAATATCTTGCAAATACGCTCATTATTATGTACCATTATTACTTCATCATTTTTCATGAAAGTAATGATATTTTTAGTTGTCGTACAATTCAATGTAATAAAAGTGTATGTGTGTTGACAGCGTATAAAAAATCGACTGTATGTAAGCTATTCCTCTCCCTCTGGAATGGACTGCAAATTGATTGGCCCAGAAACACCTTGTTTTTGCCAACACAGGTAGTTTATGGCAAGATTTGTTTTCTACCAGTCTTGACAAGGTAGAATAATTAAGATGAAACAATTACAAACTCAGATTATGTAAGATCAAAGATCTAATGAAAAGTAAAAATTGTATTATAATTGTGGTCCACTAGCTTTGTTTTGCTATTATTTTGTTTACACTAAGCAAAAAGGAAATTATATACAACACAGCAATCATAGAAAACATTGTTATTTTTTCCTAATCTGTAGGAAAATAGAACATATTGCAAATTCCTTTGAAGTTCTGACCATGCACATTTTTCTGGAGGAATACTTTCAGATGTGTAGTCCATATTTTCTAGGTACAAGCAACACAAAACAGACTTTGAGGAGATACCAAGCGAGCGTCCTATTCTGCTCCCTTGCCAGGTCAAAGGCTGCCGCTGTGCGTCATATCATTATGTTCCACTGAATGGAAGCCAACCCATTCGCTGCACTTGCAAACACTTTGCTGATGACCATCATGAGAAAGCTCCATATGTTTGCAAAAAAGGTCTGAGTTACGTGTGTTAGGTAGTGAGTGAGTGAGTGATCAATCCACAAATCAGAACAGTGTGAAGAATTTATTTCTTGGCTATCAACTTACTGATCCCTAACCATGATTGTGAGGCCTTTTAGAAAACTAATTAATGTAATTTAAAATCTGCATATCATTTGATGCTTTCTTGCACTGACAGGTAAATTTTATTCAGTTATTACATTTTGTAAAAAAAACAATCAGTCATTCCTTTGTTTCCTCACAGCTGGCTGCACAAAATGCACTGGATTTAGGAGCTCTTTCACCTGTGCCTGTGGATCTGGACACATGGACCATACCATGATCATCGAAACAGCTGAGGAGCGTGAGGCACGTGGTCACCCGGTGGGTCAGGCCACACCCTATGCAGCGATGGGTGGCATCACAGGCTTCTCCTCCTTAGCTGAAGGCTACATGCGACTGGACCCCAGTGGCAGAGGTTTCACTGTTTACAATATTTTAATAATTATTTAATTGTCTAGCATCATGTATTAGCTGCAGACTTTTGTCTACAGATATTTTTTCACATATTACCTATAGAGATGCACTAAGAGTGTGATGCTACAATCACTTTATCAAATTTAGTGGCTGTTCTTATCCTGCTGACCTTAGGTTATTATCAAATCTATTCATTGTATTTATTGTTATTGTGATGTTCTTGTATCATGAGGCTGTACACAAAGCTGTTCACTATAACTGTCCCAGTGGGTAAATGAAGTTGCGTTATTGATGTTGGTAGATTTTCTCCATAAAGAATGATGTTTTTTATTGTAAACTATACTACTGCAATCAAAACAGTATGGCATAAAAGGAGATGAAGTTAGGTAAATTATTTGTTGATGGCAGGTTGACAGCTCTGGTTTAAACCAGTAAAAACATGTAGGCATGTAATGTTGAGCACCAAAGCTGTGTAGCATCATTTAAAAATTGTAATTTGCTTTTTTTTCAATTGATTGTGCTGCTAGGTGCTCCTAGGGAAGAGTTCCTTAACCAGCCAATCACTTCATCTGACAGCCCATTTCTGCGAGCCAACGTTCAGGCCATTAAGGCCCACAGCATGGCACGCAGACAGACTGGTGAGCATTGGAGTTACACCAAAATGTATACAGTGATGTTCAGATGAAAGAACATGGATGAACTGGACAAAAGATCAGACAGACTGGTGAAGACATTAGTGCAAAATATAATGAGGTTCAGCATCCTCAGCCTTACAGATTTATGTGTTATCTACAGTGGAAGGGGTAAAAGGGTAGTCCCGTGACCTTTCAGTCATTGGAAAGTGAAATGTTAGAGACCCTACTTTTCGCGGGGTCAGCATTCTGTGAGGGTAGTAAATCTCTCTCTCTCTCGCTGCTTTACCTTCTGCAACCCTCTGTAGAGTCAGGTATACATTCAACAGCTGGGTTGACTGGGGGAAGTTTAGTATAACATCTACTGCCACACATCCCAGTCCTCTAACCCCTCAGCTATTAATTTTACCTACAGGGAAAAGAAAGGCATGTTAATATTCTGAACTGCATTTTTAATGCCTAGATTGACCATTTTGCCCAAAATTTATAGAAATCAGAAATATGTTAAAATTAGCAGGAGGTCATATAGGAGAGTGTGCAGAATCTGGTTTAGTACAGGGTCATACAGGAGTATGCAGAATTTTTTCAGCTTTTCTAAAAAAAAATAATTCAAATTCTGTTTGAAAGGACAACTCATGAGTCCTGATGATCAAGTATTTGATGACATAGAAGAGAGAGTGTCAGCAATGCGCCGGCCAGGGGAGTCTGACATGGACTATTTTGAACGTCGCTACCAGGAGCGAGTATGTTTTCATCTTATGTTAACATGCTTGCCCTAAACACTCAGGATGGTGTTTGAAGATGAGCTTTTGTTTACAGACAGTAGTAGGAGATCAATATATCAGTACAGTCAGAATAGCACATCAGGTTTTCTGTGTACCCTATCTAGCCCCCTGAATGTCTTTGCTGTTGGGTTTGGTTTGCACAGTAGACACGATTCACACAGTCTGATAAATTGGAAAATGACATTTTGTATTATCAACGTTCAGATGAGCATGATGTTCACCTCAGTAATTGATGGACATGTAATATTCCTATAAAACCTTGCCTGCTCCTTTCACTGAATATTGTTCAAAGTCAGAACTGGTTCAATAGAATCCACACGTTGAGGTAACCACATGCCATAAGTTTACAGTTAAAGTGACACCTCCTGTATTCTTTCGTTAAATAAAGCTAGGTGTTGAGGAAAAAAAACAAAAAAGTTGTATGCTATATGCTAGATTCTGTTTCAAATATAAATGAGTAAAATGGAAAAATATGAGTATTCATGTGCTAGCATCTATTCTGTCCACAAGCAGGAACTTAAGATCTAGACTGGAAGTTGTTAAAATAGTGTTACATTTTCTTCTTTTTGGTCCATAGCTAAAAGCAGGGCGTCCAGGCCCAAGCCAAGTGGCCAGGGGTAGAGGCTTTGAAGGACCACTGCATGCTGGTCATCGCAAGTCTTTAGAACCCAAACCCAAGAGCTCCTTCTCCAAAGCACCAGGTTCTTCCTCCAAGAAATAACTTGGTGACAATCCTGACCAGCTTAGCAGAGCTTGAGGAAGTAGGAAAATTATATGCTGGTCAATGTATGAGCTCTCAATCTCGTATTCTTTATTCTTATTTTTCTTTTTTTTTCTATGTTTTTACCTTCTTAAATTTGTTTAAAAATTCAGCATGGCACTTATGAGGTTTTTGGTCAGTTACCTAGAAAGTGCCTTCATTGAGAAACCTTATGTGAGATGGAGGCGAAGGTTACAGAGCTACTATCAGACTAAATGCATTTGTGAGGGTGGCAGAATAAGGAGAAGAAACTGCCTGGTTTAAAGAGATGTTAATAGTTTCATATTATTATTAGTTTATATACATGTTATTTTATATATATATATATCTAAATCTGTATGCAGAAATGAAGATAAATAGCTATGTAGTAGAAAACTCATAAGCATTGTCAATGCACAGACATTTTCATACTATACCTGTTTGTACATGTTGTGTTCCTTGTTTTAAAATTCTCCAAATAAAAAGTCTTTCCTTTTGTTCTTTTATTTATTTATTGCAGTTATCTGTCCAAATCAAGGTGCTTCATTTAACGGATAATAACAGGGTCTCCAAATAATTAACCTTTATTATATACTATGTCATATTGTATTTACAGTCTCATTATCTCACCACCTGTTGTCTTGCCAACGCTGCTTTTCCCGCACATTGTGGCAGAATGGAATTTCCCCAAAGTTACCCCTAGTGATGGCTTTTTATGTCACCACCCTTTCTTCTTTCACCCAGCATTTGTGTTGGATTTCTGGCAGGTAGATAATGAATTGGGGCTGTATATAATTATATATATAACGCTTATAGTTTTTGGAGATTATGTTCATCTTTTTCCACATAATTTGTCATTGTGCCTTTATTTTAGCATTTTTATTAATTTTAAGCAAACTTTTCGCTGTGACTGAAGTGGAAAATGAAAAAGTAAAACTGGCAGCTATCTCTTGTACCATTATCATTCTGGTCATCATTGCCACCACCATTCATCATCTGTGATCGGCAAGGGGAAGGAGGTATTGCTACAAATAAATGGCGGGGGAAGTGTTACTACAAGAAAATGGGATGCTGTTTCTAAAGGGCATGGGTTAATTTGTCTACTTGCACTATACCAACATTATATACACATTCTTTCAATCCTGACACTCACAATACCTGCTTAATTGCCAAATGTACTTCCAGGTTTTAAAGTTTTGAAGGATGGTGCTAAATGTTTAATGGCCATTCGTTCATGCACTCATTAATTTTGAGCTTTAATAAAGGATGCAAAAAATGACATCGTCTTTGTGCCAAGAATCGGTTGAACGGAGGGAGTGTACAGATAATTTTTATTTGTGAAACTTTGCCCATGACAATAAATTTTGATAATTATGTTATTAAGATTCCTGCTCGAACTTTTCATCAAGTGTGACAGTTGGGTAAAAGCCACAATAAATCCAGTTACAAAATTCTGAAACTTCTTCTTGCAGTCTGTGATGCAGTGAATTAATTGGGACATAAACTATTTTGCACATTTGTTATTGTTATTTTTGCTACTTTGATACATTTTTTATAAGCTATTGAAGTAACATAAGAGTTAAACCGCAGTCATCTATATGTTGTGTAGACGTTGCAGCCCCAGATCGAGGAGAAGGTTTCCAAGCGCTGATCCCCGCGATATCATTGCAGCAGACGACAGAGCGGGTTGTTGACAGAGGGCGTGGCGGTGACAATTACAAAGCCGATACGCATTAATTCACCGTAACTGAGCATGCCCAGACACGAAACAACTACGCACAAAGATATAGTACAACGCAAAATCATTGCTGCGCCCTTCCGCACACGAGACTGCAACAGTCCTCAAGTTGCTTTCTCCCTCCCCACCCCGTACTCGCATGTTCCCAATCCCACGCGCGCGATTAGAACCCGGGTCACAACACCGTTGACTTTAAATAGCAGAGGACAGTGCAACCCACTTTCGTCTTCATACCTCCGAGTTGTCCATGACATGCATTTTTGTTTACCAGCGTTAACCAGTATATCTTGCTGACCAGTTTCTAATGCGTCTTGTTTACCAGCTTAGTTATAATGTGTTTTTTCAGCTCTATATCTATCTCAGAACTCTGACTGTGGGTTTTTTTTACATATTGGACTTAAGGTACTCTAACCGCGGACGTGTGATACAAATTCGTGCTCTGACTATCATCTCTACTGATAACATTGTACTTCGTGCCATAAGTCTTAAGCCAGAAGAGAAAGGATCCGGGCTAGAGTTAAAGATATTCCGTCACAGACGGGAGTTCTAATGAGTTTCGTCTTTCTCTGAGTCAGGTTCCTCAACTCTAACCATGTTCTCGACGTGACGTAGTGGAGTAGCCTGTAGTTCTGTGGCCAGCAGTGACCTCATGCACAACTTGTTGGTGATGGCTCCACATACAGTGTGGCTGACCACATTGGCACCTGTTCGTATTCGGTCTCTGAAACAAAAGCAAAATGCACGTGCAGAGAGATGATTGTGAATGCGGACTGTGAGAGTGTATGCGGACTGTGCGGAGAGTGTGTGTGTGTGTGTGTGTGTGTTGCCATGTGTCGTGTCTGTGTTGACACCTGAAAGTGAGCGATACTCACGAGAACCACTCAATGGCCATGAGGATGCCGATGTTGGCGGGTGTGACGTTGATGGAGGACAGGATGAGCAGGATGGTCACGAAGCTGGCGCTGGGGACGGCAGGTATGGCTAGAGAGCTGGCCGTCGCCAACAAGCTTACGGACAGACAATCGACATACGCCAACCTCTACACACCGGTAGAATAACACTTCAAGAGCAATTTGAAACAGCACACACAATATAGCCATTATTATAATAAATAACTATATAATAATATGTCCCACATACCAATTAACAATACACATAATATTTCTATATCTGCAAACTCAAAAATATTTAATATTCTTTGCATTGTTTGCTTTTGTTTTATATTGTTTTGCTGAGATCAACTTTTTCTCTAAATACGATTTCAAATTTCCAGTTTGGAAAAAATGGCAGCAATACCAAGGTGCATTTGTTTCCTTTAAAAATTATGCGCATGAATGTAAACAATTTATTGCGTTGAAATAATTCAACCAGTATGCAGTTTCGACGAAACCACTTTCGCTTGGGCAATCAACTCTTGTACATGTAAGCCGGATGTTGCGTGTTACTAAATATTAGGGACGGAAGTAAGGACTTAAACAAGAAACTATGACAAATGTTCTCGCCGTTTTCATCAATGACTACACCTATTATCACTGCAAGCCCGTTTCTGTGTCGTACCACCGAGTCTGAAAAATCTGCTACTAACAGCTGCGGCAAACATTTCCAACTATAAGAACAACCAATCAAAAGTTGTTTTGTCCTAAACGGTCAATCAGCGCTAAATTAGCCTCCACAAAGTTGCAAATCATTTGAAAATGTACAACCGTCTTTTGCTATCACTTAATCCTATCACATGTAGTCCCAGTCATCATATTATTATCTCTGTCCTGAGCTTAACCCGCTGAGACCGATCGAAGAGCCACTTTTCGGGTTAAACCAGCAGAGACCGAAGAGCCAGTTTTTGTGGGTCTGATAGAGATACCGTAGGAAAACTTTTCCATTGGTTTATTTGTCCAAAAATCAACCAATCAGAAAATTGCTTTCCATTCCGCGGTCTTTGTCCTTTCGTTCGCTCGCCATCTTTTAATTTTCGAACCTGTGAAAAATTAGATCTAGCGCCTTGAATCAAGACGAAGTTTTTGAAGACGGGGCGGACGCCATTTTCAGCGTTACGCAATCCATTTTTTAGCGTTACTAGTAATGGGTCCGAGTTAGAGAGCGACCGTGTAAGCGATTTTGAAGGTATTTATGCCATTTTTTTGTTTTATTTGATGTAAAGAGGTTTCGGCATCTTGTCTACCCATGCTCCGTAAATAGTGTTCTGTGTGTTTTGGACAAATAACCGTAAAAGTTGAACTTGTAGAGCAGTTTAAAAGTGAAAGTTTATTTTTTTGTGAATGTTTTGAGCATGTGAACACCCAAGTCCGCGCTTGGAAACGACAGAAGGTAAAGATCAACACGGTCATACATCACGAGAACTATGACGTCAGCAGTGACGTCCCCTTGCAGCTGCGCGATGTACAGTGACGTCAGCGTGATGAACATGACGCTGCCGTCTCGGTTAAGCGTGACGGCGAAAGGAACGACGAAGCGAGACACCCGAGGATCCACCCGGATTTTCTCCTCGAGGTATTTGATTATCTCTGGCAGGGCAATGGCGCTGTCGGAAACAGTCACACACCACCATGTCTCAGATGATGATGATGATGATGATGATGATGATGATGATGATGTCGATTTATATTGCGCAGGTATCCATTCAAAAGAATGCTCATTGCGCAGCAAAAACAGAAGAGAAGAAAACAATAAAACAACAGGAAAGTAAAATCAAAGATCAGGAGAAAATGAAATACTCTGTACATTTTGTTCAACCTACACATTCACCATGCGAATTACCTACACATCTATGACACTATCATGATGATGATGATGTCAATTTATATTGCGCAGGTATCCATTCAAAAGAATGCTCATTGCGCAGCAAAAATAGAAGAGAAGAAAAAATACTGGATCCTGATTGACCATTAAAATGGTCGTGATGCCGAAATTTTCCTTCTGGTCAATTTACTTTCTTACAAAACTTGATTTTTTTAAATCTCGCGTTTTTCTGACTCAGTAAAAGAAAAACAAAAAAGAGAATAATGATTACAGTTTATATTTGATGTTGCCTTGATTATCGTACACTTTGTTTTTTCAGGTTTGGTAAAGGGAGAATACTTTTAAATTTGCTTTTCAATTCTTATTTTGGGTTGATTTTCTTTGTTTTTATTCATATTCACAAGAGTCCCGACGTCTTTCTTATTTTTTTCAAATCGAATAATTGAGTTTGGCGTAAATACAAAACACTTTCATTGAAGCTGTCGACAAGAAACTCAATCGCCAGTAATCTAAAAGTAAACCTTTTGTGGTTCAATATGGGAACTGAGTTCTGACCAAGGACTTTCAGCAACAGGTGACACAAAACTCTAAAGTATCAACGATGCAGGCACACCTCAAGTCTCACGCACATACAAAATTTACTGACGACGAAGGAGGCGCAACTCCAGCGATGACTGCCCTTGAGGCGCCGGCGAGGAAAGAGAAGGGGTTCCTGCGGACCACCAGGAAGTAGACAAGGGGCGAAACTCCGATCGCAAGAACGACGTTGCCAAGTGTCTCCGCCAATACAAAAAGTCCAAGGCCCCTGACTGTTACCACAACATTCTTCGTCGCTGCAACGGAACTGGCAATGAGGCTAGAGACACCGACTGGAGTGAACCTGGTAAAAATAAGTACACCTGCTAAAATAAGGCAGAGCTACTAGAACCAAATAAATCTGGAAAAATGTTATGCCATCGCACCAAGCATTCCTGGTAAAATAGGGCAGTCCTATCGGCACAATATATAGCTAAATAAGAGACAATACCTTATTTGTCATGAGGGGGATAAAATAGGTAGTAGTATGTAATCTTCTTCTTTAACATACAAACTAGCGAAATTGCTATACTTTGTTTAAAGAAATGCTGAAATCTGCTCACCATATGATGCGGTGCAGTAGGAAAGTGATAATTTCCGAGCATGATCGGAAGAATGCTAGAAAAGGTTCTCCGGCCTTTTTGCTTTGCGACGCTGCCATTCCAAGAGCTGCACATGCCACAACCAAGCCTGTCAAAAGCAACAGGTCAAAGGTTAGCTGCTGGCAGCCGCTAAACAATTTTTACGGCAGGTCGGGAAATGTGTAACTCAAAACTTTAGGAAGTTCACAGTGAGTTAAAAAGGATAATTTCAATCGAGGACTACAAGTTGATCGACTGTTGTTTTGTTGTTACTTTTTTTCTTCCATCCAACTTAATGTAATATTTTACTGTTTATGACCTCAAAAACTCTGCTAAAGCTATCTGAAAGTAGACCTGGCGTAGTTAAATGTGAGAGCTAGGTGCTGACCAAGGGCATTAGCTCCACCGCCAGCTGACACGACACGCTCCAGCACCACCGTGGCGTTGTCAGTGCTACCGTTGGCTGCTTGCACCTCTCGCTCGCGGTACTGGGTTTGAGTCTGCTGGAATGTTGCGGTCACCAGGTTGTCGGGAACCAGGTTCCTGCAGTAACGGGAACAGACAGATTCTGGAGTTTGCGCTTTTCCGATCGCCGTTTTAAGCGACGGACATGGGCTTGCGTCCATTCACTCACGCATGCACACAAACGGGCTCACCCTGAAACTCCTCAATCTCTCCTTCTCTCACCCTCCCTCCCTCCATCATCATCATCGTCGTCGTCGTCGTCGTTATTGTCTTCTTCTGCTTGAGCTACATTTGACAATTCAAGAGATTAAAATTTTTTTTCATAAATCTTGCCTAATGAAGTCGATGAAGAGGTCTTCTGTTCTGAGATTGCGGGCGCTGAGTTTCGAACCCTCAGAAGACACGAGTCCGCTTCTTCCTGCACGAACCAATGAGCTGTCTTCAACGAGAATACAATCTTCTGAGGAATACTAGCGGTTTTCGATGAGTGGATGAACTGTTTTCTATGAGATTACCATGATCCAGTAAGCTTTGGATGACTTAATCAGCTGTCTTGCTGAAGTAAATTTTCTTGCGAGATTAACCAACACGCTTTTGATGGCTGAATTAACTGTTCTGTGAGGTTATCACTGTATGAGAAAAATAATGGGCTTTGGATTAGTGAATACTATCCCATTTAGAATAACTTTTTTTGATGGAAAATGAACCAGTATTTTTAATGAATTTCTCGTTGTCTGAGGAAAAGTAACGAGCTTTTAACGAGCAAATGAACAGTCTTCAAAAGTAACATTTTCTGATGGTAACTAGTTATTCTTGATGATTGACCAAAAGACATTTTTCGGAGGGAAACTTCAGTGTTTTACACTGATTATTTCCAGGTTTCTTGGAAAAGGCTTGCGACTTTGTTTCATTTTTCTAATGTGGTGTATTTGCTTGCCTGCTGAAGACGGCTACATAAGAGCAGTAAAACATGTGTAACATGTAAAGCTTCCATATACATGTATACGTATATATTTACCATCTATATATATTTTGCATTTTTCTTTTCTTCATACACCTGTTTCGTCTACTTTGCCTTTTTTTGCAACGAGCCAAAAAACAAAACTCTGACAGAACACATGAGATAACACAACTTGCTCCTAAATGTCCATGTTTGAAGATGGAGGTGTAGATCATCGCGCTAGACTAACCTGGGTTTATGACTATGGCCATGACCGCTCCAGTAATGGCGCCGATCAGGTTGGTCGCTATGATGTAACTGAAGGCCACTGCGCTGATACGTCCATTGACTTTAGGATTCAGTCCTGCTGTACCTACACCAAATGAACCAGCAACAAACATTGATACTTCTGAAGTTAGTTCGTCTGGTTTAAGCTTTTTTTTGCCTTTTGCATACATCATCCTTTGTGAGAAGGAAACGGGACCGCCCTTTCATTATCATATAAAACTCTGTTTTACTGGTTTCACTGAAGCTTTCCACTGACCACCAGGGGTATGAGTAAAATATGGCACATGACAGAGAGAAAAGGGTGGGTATAAGCCTTTCAAAGTGTCTGTTTACCTGCGATGATGCTGCTAATGACGAGTGGTAGAATGGCAGCCTTCATCATCCGCATGTACAGCTCACCTGGTAGTCCTGATCAAACAATAAGTGATGGTTAGGATTATGTTTAAAAACAGATGGGGAAAACTTCATACAGAAGCGCCCGCGCGCGCACACACACACACACACGCACGCACGCACGCACGTGCTATAATAGCGTTTCTGGATGACTTGGGGACAGGTTCCAAGTAAGATAGTGGGCATACGTGTACACCAACCTATTTTTATGTGACTGTGCCCTTAGCTTAAATGTTTTGTTTTGTTTGATTCTATTTGAATATATCAGACGATTTGGAAATTAGTTTAAGCTAATCTGACAGGCTGCAATCTACTCTTCTGCTTACTAGATGAGACATTTTTCGAGATATTAAGGAATAATGTTAACAGATATGTTACAAACATGTATTTTTTAATCATTTAGGTGACAAGGAAACAGAAAAGGTGGGCCGATGGCAAGTGATTTGTGTGGGAGTTCGTAGCTTTGAAACCAGATAGGAGCTGTATCAGCCTCTGATTGCTCCCATCTTGCTGTATAACTATGAAACATGGACCCTATTTGACGGTAGGGAGAGAAAGATTCAAGCCTTTGAGATGAAATGCTCCGAATCTCCTACAGGGAACAGAAGACGAAATTGTTCTCAGTCTGGTCACCCCTCTGGTCAGTATCGCGAAAGCCCTGCTGTCCACCGTCAAGCGACAAAAACTGGTTTGTCTTGGGCATGTTGCTCGACATGACACACTGCCCAAGACAGTCCCCCAGGGATGTGTGGAGAGAGGATGTTGGTGAGACAAACAGAGAAAGTGGTGGCTAAGTTAAGTAACATCAAGGAGTGGAGCTGGGGATCCGACTGCCCCCTACACCATTGCTGCATGTCATCATGCCCCCCCCCCAACGACTGGTCACAGTTAGGGGACAGGGAGGGAGAGAGATCGTGGTTACCTCTCATTAAGGCCGCTTTTTCTTTGATATAGCAGAGTAAATGGGCTGAGGGGAAAAGAGTGGTTTTTGAGGCCGTTTTTTTATCCTTGACTGGGACGGGAACTTGACAGTTTTCCTCGGTGCTGTGTTATGAAGTCCTAACCAGACTTGTTAAAAGAGAGTAAGCTATTCACTTGAAAACATGTTGAGGTTAGTCTCAGTCAGTTTTGTATTTGGATATGAGTAAATTTTTGGCTGAATGTAGATTATTTATTGGGGAATATTTCATTAGTAGCATTGTACATTTAAGCTGCATAAATATTAGATTTTAAAGACTGGATTTTTCTCTACATGGTTTACTGTCTTTCTTTTATCTGTGTGTTCTTCCTATTGTTGTGCGCCGGATCTTGCTGGACTACAAGAAGAGCGACAAGCGGGAAAAGACTGCAGTGTGTAACAGTAGAGTCAGGTGAACAATCAGTGAACAAGCTGGGCTGGGGCATCCCTCTCGCGGGGGGATCAGTCATCGTTCTCTGACGAGGATGGCGGACCGAGCGGGGAAGTGACGACGAACAGTCTGACGGGGGAGTTCGATGGGAGAGTCATCAACGTGCCGCGCGACTGTTGGCCACTCACATCATCACAGCAGCAGCAACAATTGTCAGAGCTGAGTTGACGTATGTATGTGAGAGTGAATGGTAGTTTTAACGGGAACTAACAGCACTGTAACATCAGAAGTACGGATAGTAATGGGATCGCTTCTACGAGCCAACTTGTTGTATGTATGTATGTACACAATTTGTACATTTAATAAATATTATACTGCACTTTAAGTCACGGCGAAGGACAGGGCTGGGGGCTCGTGAGCCACGTGTCGAGCTTTTAAACGAGAGTTAAAGTGGGTGGTAGAACCTACGTCCTAATTGTCACTGGCGCACCCAGTTTCCCAGGGCCAATGTTCGCATTTGAGGAGAAACGCTGGAACATTTTAACTGATACAATTTATTATTATTGTTTTTGTTGTGACGTCATATCGGAAGTAATACATACATATACTGCTGTGATATGTAGATGCGCGATGTCAGTCACGCTTGGCCTTAAAGCAGTACACCCTTAGTCTAGTCACACGCTGTGTGCCTCACTAGTGATCCCGTCACTGCAACCTTCTTAGACATTATTTGTTGTCTATATTCTCAGCTCAAGCATAAGACACTACAATCAGTCGAATTTAAGGTAGAAGTTTTCATTTTTATGAATATTTACAGGACATAAAAGAGAAAGAAACGAAGACACGAATGAAAGAAAGAAAGAAGACCAGAATGAAGGATGGACAAAACGAAAGGGCGTAGCTCGCACCGACTGCTTAAAAAACAAAAGTTAAGAAAGCACCAAATTTGTGTTGCTCATTTTCAAATACACAAAAGGCACGCTACCCCATTGCTCTGCTCTTAACTGATTGTCAAAGACTGCTGCTGTTGACACATTTATAAGCTCGAGTATACAACCATTGTCTTAAAACAAAAGCAGACTACACTTTGACCAGTGTTACCTAACCAGATGATAACGGATTGGCCAGGACCCCCGGCCACGGCGCTGACTCCGAAGCCCAATGCAAAACCCACACAGACCCCAGCAAAGCAGGCGAGGAGAAAGGTGGTTTCGCGAGAGGACCTGCACAACGCCTTTCTCCTCGTTGAAATGTTGTCTGGAGCTTTTCCAGAGAGTTGACTGTCCTGGGATGTCATTTGAACTCGTTTATGGCCAATCTTGGCGTGTAACGTCCTCCTGCATTTCTTCTACCTTCGTGACAGAACAAAAGATTTGTTAAGATTTTATATGAAGTATATATATATACGACACGATATATAGTCGTGTGGTTACTGATCGAGGTTTCAGTAAGACAGCGAACAGGAAACTCCTTCGCTCCCCGTGGAATGTATACCTGATATCTCTTGTGTCCAAGAAACAGTCAACCTCTTACAGTTCCCATCACTTACAGTCACTTTAAAAAATAAAAGTTCACCGAAGACTACCAAGCAACCAGTCCAATGCATTTTTTGTTATTATTGATGTTTTTTAAAATATAGGAACAGAACTCTCCGATATGAATGATCATTTGAAAATGTTTCTTTTCCGAGACAGATTATGCACTTAAAGCATATAATGAATTAGATAAAAATATTTCTGTGCATAAAGTAGATGAAATGTTAAATGAACCTATTTTCTCCAATAAAAAGATCACGACAGACAATAAAGCAGTTCTCTATAAAAGATGGTCAGACAAAGGAAGGTATACATTAAGACACGTACTTCCTTTCATATTAGGCTTTTACACATTATAGCAACCTGAACATAAATTTCGCTTCTTACATGAGATGTATGCAAGCTACCTAGTACAAAGGTGCTGACCATCTAAATATAACAAATGAGACGAATTACCAATATGATATCAAGAAATCTCTTCAAATAATGTTTTCTGTAAAAACAAAGGGGTAAAACTGTACTATAATATATTACTAGTGAGAAATGTCGAATGGCACTGTATTTTCAACAAAATTACACTAATAATAATAATGCAGTTCTCTTGTATAGCGCCTTATCCCTACCCTAAAGGCAAGCTCAAGGCGCTTCACAAAAATAAATACATTTTTACAGCACAGTCTACAGAAAACTCCTTGATATGCAGATTTTCAGCCCTGTGGATAGTCTCCTGATACTACATTGCACGTTATTCTGAGCGGTTGCCACATGTCTTATCACAGTCGAGGCCAAACGAACCCGTATAGCAAGCTTCTTTACAGAAAAGTAACTGTTATCATGCAGCACACCCTGTCTCACACCTGTCGTCATCAATGTTACACAGATTGTATTCTGTGCAGCTGCCTCATGTATTGTTGCCGTGGTACCAGCTCTGCAGGAGTAATTAGAGTACCTTCCCTGATATCCAGCATGCAGTCGATTGGACATTTCCCTGTTACAATGGTGCATGTTGTTCCCTCAGAGCAGTTGCCACACGTACTTCTACAGTTGGGACCATACTTTACACTAGGGTAGCTTGTATCCTGCAGCACATTCATTTTCACAGCTGTCGGTAGAGAGATTACACGGACTATTTTATGTACAGTTGCCGCACGTTTCCTTGTAGCCTGCCCAGTTGTACATAGTTTAATGCAGGATGGCGGATGATATCCAGCACCCCATAACCTTAAACAATCTTCTGATGAGGCATCGTAAGTACCTCCTTTGGAACACCTACCACAGTGGTTTACAAACTTTTCCAGACGAGTACCACTTTCTAAAATTCGAATTGACCGAGTACCACCTCCCCACCCTACATACACCCCCCGTAAAATATATATATATATACATTCTTTTATTTGGGCCCATGGTGCTCGCGTACCACCCGTCATACCTTCGCGTACCAGTAGTGGTACACGTACCACAGTTTGAAAACCTCTGACCTACCAAACGTGTTGCTGCAGCCTACACCGAAGGCAGCTTTCTTGCTTGTTTCACTCCAATACATGCAGCGACTGAGTTACGAGTACACAACCCGCTGAGTACACACAATGTACTGGGTTACACACTCTTCCCCTGAACAGTGTAACAGCTGCTTGTGTATAGTGGACATCATGTGAGTCCATGCTGCAGGCCCCATTGTAGTATGGCAAACAATATCCAGGTGTACAACCTTGTTCGCACACACCTGTTACAGGGTGGCATTGTTACAACCAGCAGTTTCCACACCTTTGTACGCAGACACTGTACTACAAATTGCTGCATACTCACACTTAAACTGCACACAAAGCCAATGATGGACTGGAAATGTGGTTATTCTCTGGAATGTTCCTGTAGTCCGAGGGAACATGATGGCACTCCACATCATCATCGCTTACTACTGCGTTCGTCAAGGTATTTCTGTCAACTTTACTGTGAACGAATCTTGCTGCGACAGGACAACATTAAACCTTGGTGGAACTAGTGCAGAAAATAATTGGAATCTCAAATCAACACCACTGATGCACAGATGTGAAATAAGGCAAGATGGCGGAGACGCAGAAATCAATCGAGAAACATAGACAATGATGCCCCGGATCTACGTAGGGATCACCAGCACACAAAATCTGACTCAGACAAACGGGTAAAGACGAAATGTGATGAAGAGCTGTCACCATCAAGCCGGTTAGGCGAAGGGCTAAGATGGCTACAAATTAGATTAGTTCACAGGATTTGTGAGATGAAGTCATTACATGATGGTTAGCATGACAGACAGTATTGACAGGGAGTTGAGGATAGTAATTCAGGGATAGTACTAAGGGGACAGATATGTTTTCAGAGAGCATCTCAATGTAGCCTTGTAGTCCGAGTGGCGAATGTGATGTGGAAGAGAGTTCCACTGCTTAGCAGCAGAGGGAGGACCTCCGTTGTCCGTATGTGACTGTCTTTGTAGGAGGGAGGGAAAGAATGAGGGAGTTTGATGAGGAGGAAGGTTTCGGGCAGGGGTGTGGACAGACAATATTTCAGCAATGTAGTGAGGGGAGGAGCATTCAAAGAATCAATAGCAGAGAGTTGAGAGTTTGTAGTCTATTCTTGCTTTAATTGGTAGCCAATGAAGAGAGTGAAGAAGTGGTGTAACATGTTCAGATTTGCGAGTCAGGAAAACGAGACGAGCAGCTGAGTTCTGGACTTTCTGAAGCTTTTCAATGAGGTACTGTGGACAGCCAGCAAGAAGAGAGTTGCAGTAGTCTAGTTTAGACAGAACAAATGAGCAGATGAGAATTTGGTGGTTGAGATGGACAGAATATGGCGAATGGAGCTGATCTTCCGGAGCTCATAGTATGCAGAAGGACAGGTGTGAGAAACATGTTTATCAAGAGACATGTCAGCAGACATCATGTAACCTAAGTTACATGTTGAAGTGACAAAAGGAACATCGGCATCACCTACCCGAACAGAGACAGACAGTGAAGGGTAACCTCTGTTTTTTTTCATTTAGTTTTAACTTATTATGGGTCATCCATACTCTAATATCAGAAATGCAATATTGGATGATCTGGATAGCAAGCAGTGTGTACCTGAGAAGGAGAACAGCTAGTATACAGCTGAGTATCATGATTGAACAAAAAAAACCATCAGTTCCTTCGTTCATACAACAAATCTTGAAAAACAGATACAAAATTGAAAGTTAATGCGGTTATGTCTATGCAATGCCAAAAATTTGACGATCAGTGGTTTCCTTATTGACATCTGGTAGACTGATTTTTAAGTTACATACTTTGACGATCTCTTCGTACCCCAATGTTTGTGTATGTTTATTTACCAACAGGGCCGTGCTTAGGGGCAGGCAGACGAGGCATCTGCCTAGGGCCCCGGGCTTTTGATAGTCGTCAGGGACCTCGCGCTTTTGACTATTATGATAACTAGGCTCCCAAGTAAAACCCTGGCGATCGTGGCGTCGAGGGCCCTAGACCTCGGTGCCTGGACCTCAGGCCTTGCGGGGGCGAAGACCGGGCCTGTTTTCCAAGCCATATCTATTGTCCTAACTTGTCATGTCGAGTACCTCAGTGTTTTTACCCTTTCCGTCACACATTGGCCTTTTGTGTTGTACAATACGTTCATTAATCACTAGTAATGTCTTTATTGCATGTAAAGGAAGATTGCTCTCTTTTCAATTATTTTCACTATGCACAGTGTTTGAGTAATAGTTGTTTTTTTATATCCATACAAAATTTCTTCCCAGTAAGTGAGAATTATATTGCATAAGTGTAAGGAAATACTGCTCTTAATGTACATAATAACTGTGTGTTACTGTTAAGCTCCTCTATCTCTGATACTCAGTTCTATAGAGTGAGACCCTTTCAGTATTTTGAACATTAATAGATGTGTTTTAGTAAAGCTAGTTAATATTTGTATACCACAAAGCACCAGTTGTCTTTTGGTTGTAGCTGTCTCTACACCATGTTAAGGTAATTTTGCCAAAACACTTCATAATTTTCTACTGTCGTGTAATTTTTGTATATTTATATTTTGTCTTTCCGCCCATTGTTGATAAAGTCCATGTCACCCATTGTAATAAATTTGCTGTGAAATAAAATAATCAAGAGAAAAGCGACTCGCAAACGCAATAAATAAAAGAAAACAACCACAGCTCATCTCTAAAGCAAGTTGATTCGAAGCCCTGCTAGTGTAGCTACCCACGTCAAAAATAGTATGAATGCCATCAGAAATAAATATATATATATATAGTTAGTATCATGAAATGCTCATGTACGCATATCTTAACAATCAATCTGTTGGATGTGTGTGTGTGTGTGTGTGTGTGTGTGTGTGTGTGTGTGTGTGTAAGAGAGAGCGCGGATATTGATAGAGAGGAAGGAAAGACGGAAGACTGAAATTACTGAAACAGATCAATTTTCAAAATAAAAAAACTGAAAAAATCGTACATTATACAATTAAGCATGTTAATTTTATAAATATTTAAAACATTGATTTCAATTTTTTAAATGCACATAAAAATTTCAAATTTAAGTACATTTACTTACTAATCTATTATTTTCAGGGCTAAGCAAAAACAAATTGTACTAGTAAACTGACCTTTCTGTTAATGATTTTAGTCAGGTGGGCATAGTCCTTCGACCGACGCTGTTCGCTTGGCGGCTATTTTTCTGAGCGAAGCATTATGCAACTACACTCCACATAAATCTTGTACGTGCTCATGAATATTGTGTCGTTATACTCCCCTTGCACAAGAATGAAACGTTGAATTGGCTAAACTTTAGAGAGAAATAATGTCCTTCTGTACTGAGACCCCAAAGCCCCAAAGTAGTAGGGACTACTTGTAGAACATGGATAGACAGATGAAGAAACAGAAATATTCACAAAGAGACACACGCCCATTCAAATCCAAACTATGCCTCTATTCTCCTTCTTATTCTACCACCCACCCCTTGACATCGCTGATACAAGCTTCTAGAGAGCTAATATCAAAGTGAGAGTCAGCCGGTGGAGTGGAACAGTCAGCATAGGATTGATGAGAAACCTGGTGAGAATGGATGCACGATGAAAGTGGTTTAGTGTAGAGGATAAACAGAACTGGGCCAAGTACTGAGCCTTGGGGAACACCACAGAGAAGTGAATCAGGGTGAGATGTCTGACCGTCAACGAGTACAGTCGCAATTTGTGACGGAAAACAATCCTTGAATCTTTCTTTTACTGTGGTAACAAATAAGAGAAAAGTGCCAACTGTCTGCAATTCCCATACATGTCCGAAGCCATGGCTACAAAGTCAAATTCTAACCTGAGAGGCCCAGTTACATCTGCCTGCCTTGTCTTGTAAAGATAACATATTGTAACATTGTTTTGGGTACTTGTGTTCAGGTAACATTAATAGTCTGCAACAGTATTGGATAATTCTTAAAAACGAGTCAGATACAAGACAAAACCTTCCACATTCACCCAAGGCTATATCATTTTCAGTTTCTTTACCAACGTTTAAAATTAATTTCCAAAGTTTTATTTGAACTTTCTCTATATATTTGTATTGTTTCCGTCGCCAAATCTCAGATCCATTCAGAAGAACAGGTTTTTTTGTATTAAATATTTTGAAGATCATGTCTGCTGGAAGGATCTTTAATCTAAATTACAGCTTCTTGATTCCATTTAATGCTTTTCCAGATAAATTTTCAGTACATTTGCCTCACTTTAGTGTAGATGTGACTATAACGCATAAATAATTATAACTAGATTCTACAGTGATCTTCTTTAAAGCATAGTACCAGTTTTCGCAATCCTTAATAAAACCACTATTTTTAAAGACTAATATTTTGTTTTATCCATATTAACTGTGTCTCCATTTGTTACAAATTTTTTTTAGAAATGCTTTACATTGAAGGTCAACAGGGCAATCAGCAACAATGGCAATGTCATCAATATACATCAAAAGTAAGATAGCTATGCAGTGGATGTGACAGGACCCCAATACCACGTGCACAACATAATATTAAACATGACCAAAGCTCAGACAGAAAATATAAAACAACAAAGGGCTTGATTTACAACCTTGCTTTACACCGGTCATACACTCAAAATAGTCAGTTATTCGAGATCCAACCTTAACAACAGCTTTCACACTTTTAGACATAATAAATTATGTTTGAAACATTCTTCCGTAGACACCCCTTTTAACAGTATGTATAGTAATTTATAATACTGTCGAATGCTTTTGAAAAGTCTACGAAAAGAGTGTAAAATCTTTCACCTTGTTTTGTCAAGTATTTCTGAATCAGTGATTGAAGGCAACAAATATTATTTGTTGTACTGTAAACTTTGTGAAAACCTGCTTGAGCTCCTATAGAATAAGTTCTTTTTCTTCACAGAATTGGGTCAATCTTTTTTAACTGCTGTACAATTTGCTAATAATGTTTAAAAGTGAAATCCCTCTTAAGTTATTTATATTACCCTTATCACCTTTCATGTGTAGAGGAAAAATCACTGCCTTGAACCAACTTTCGGGATATGTACTACTTATAGTTTATTAAAGACGGGGTAGAAAACTCACGAGATGTTATCCGACATCTTAAAAGGGTCAGAGGGCAAATCATCAGGTCCGGGCGCTTTAGCTTTATGAGGAAAAGAATAACTTTAAGTATTTATGAATGGTAAATTTCCTCTCCTAAGTCTAAGCTTACGCGCATATTTAAACATGTCTCAATTAGTATGATCAAGTAAGGATTGAGTTTCAACCTCTATGTCAAAGTTAGTACCACACGATATTTGTGTTATATTTAGAAGATCTCTTAAGTAATCATACATTTCTTGGGGGGCTATTTTATTGTGATCATCATAAGCATTCGTTGTAAGAGCTTTCACTTTCTGCTAGAAAGTTCTAGAACTGGGATTACAGGCAGACTGATCTTAATCAGTCCGCCTGTAATCCCAGTTCTAGAACTTTCATCGTATTTTCCCCGTTTTGCTCTAAATAGGCTTTTGAAAGTTTTCTTAAGGTCGAGTAATTTTGTAGGTCAGACTGGTTATTGCTCTTCCTAAATATTCTTAACTGCTTGAGTTTGGCTTCTTTTGCACAGACACATTCCGTGTCCTACCACTGTGGCTGGGCCCGGGATTTTTGCGCAGTGCGCTTTAATTTCATGTGAAAGACCGCTTTCTGAAGAAAGACCACAAAACAAAGAAAATAATCCACAAAACTTCTTCCCCTGTTACCTATGAATGAAATTTCTCTTTTTTCATCACCGGTTGATCTACTGTTAACGATAAAAATGTCAAATTCTTTTCAGAGCTGTATAAGCTTCTGGCCAGTTTTATTTACGTTAGTATCTTTGGAGAAGCAGAGAGCGGGTATTACAGATGTTTCGAACAAAACTTAAAGGTCTTTTAGTGAGTGTACACGATTGTCACTATCGGCATAATCAACATCGCTGAGCTCAGCCGTGCAGGGGTTGAAATCACCGCACAGTAGTCACGGTGAGTGCGGGTGTTCTTCAGCTATTTGATTCATATTGTGACCTAGATTTTATATCCCATCACTGTTGTCCTCCCCGTAAATTATTGATGTTTCTAGTGCTACATACATACAGATAACAATAATATCCTTCAGAAAGTTCAAAACAGACATACCTATTTTAAGAAAGATAAATTCCTCTGCTTGCTTAAGTAGTGTAGTATCCCAGGCGTGTCAAACACGCGACCCGCGAGGCCCTTTGCAAGCTCTCCGGCGGCCCGCACAAAGGACACTGTAGCCATTCACAAAATCTGTTATATAGGTCTTTTACAATACAATACAATACAACTTTACAATTCCAGTTAGTCCTGAAACTAGCAGTATATACATGATATAGAAGAGATACTATATACATGGAATAGTTTCTCTCTCGCGCGCGCGCGCATTCACTCACACACATTCCCGGCAACAGTAGATACAATTGGTGACCTTAGGTCACCTCATGTTAATACAATATCACGGCCAATAGAGCTAACCAGGTAAATGGCACGTGGAATGAATGAACTGCGGTGACGATTGATTTTGCAAACATACAGGCATCGCGTACCTACAGCCAGACCGCAGGAGGAAAACTCACACCCCAACACATGATCAGAAATAGAGAGGATGACAAGAGTGTGAACTCACATGCCATCACATGATCAGAAATAGAGAGGATGACAAGAGTGAGAACTCACATGTCAACACATGATCAGTAATAGACAGAATGACAAGAGTGACAACTCACATGTCAACACATGATCAGAAATAGACAGGATGACAAGAGTGACAACTCACATGTCAACACATGATTAGAAATAGACAGGATGACAAGAGTGACAACTCACATGTCAACACATGATCAGAAATAGACAGGATGACAAGAGTGACAACTCACATGTCAACACATGATCAGAAATAGACAGGATGACAAGAGTGACAACTCACATGTCAACACATGATCAGAAATAGGATGACAAGAGTGAGAACTCACATGTCAACACATGATCAGAAATAGAGAGGATGACAAGAGTGACAACTCACATGTCAACACATGATCAGAAATAGAGAGGATGACAAGAGTGACAACTCACATCTCAACACATGATCAGAAGTAGAGAGGATGACAAGAGTGAGAACTCACATGTCAACACATGATCAGAAATAGAGAGGATGACAAGAGTGACAACTCACATGTCAACACATGATCAGAAATAGGATGACAAGAGTGACAACTCGCATGCCATCACATGATCAGAAATAGAGAGGATGACAAGAGTGAGAACTCACATGTCAACACATGATCAGAAGTAGAGAGGATGACAAGAGTGAGAACTCGCATGCCATCACATGATCAGAAATAGAGAGGATGACAAGAGTGACAACACACATGACAACACATGATCAGAAGTAGAGAGGATACGGGCTGCCTTCCTAAGGATTTGCTGATGACATAAAGCTGCCAAGTCCCTCTGCTTGATTCCGGTGATTTTAGAACAGATATTAACAAGGGAGACAAGACTATTCCTGTTCCCTAGGGATAGGATGTGGAACCAGGAGGTTAAAGTTTCAAAACGTCAGGAAGTTTGCCTCAAGGATTATGGCAATGTTCGGTTCTACCAATTTGCGAACAGTTATTTCCCTTCATAAAATCAACAAACACTTCTCAGTAAACAAGACTTACAAATCAACAACTTTCATCTCTGATGAAAGTTGGAACTGCACAGACATTTCAGACAGACATAGCAAGACTTGTCATTAAAACGAGGTGTCAAGCAAATTATTTGTAAATAAATGTTCATTTTGAACTGGGGTAATTTTTGTACAATGTATTTGTTGGTGTTGATTACAAGTCTATTTTGCTGTTTAAAACTTCTTTTCTTTTCTAAACTACTTCATTACTTTGCATTCATGAATGTGGCTAACCGCTTAACAATGTGTATGCCTATTGTGTGTTTCTAAATTTAAGTAATAAGATATTCTGCAATAATTTGTATTAAATGACTTCAATTAGTTGTCGTGTGCGGCCCTCATGACAACACAAATGTGACCCATGGGGTCCTTGGGGGGACCCTCAGTTTGACATGCCTGTAATATCGGAAGACACAGTTTTATGAATACAAACAGCTACACCACCCTTGAGTCTCTGTTGAAGTGAGGATAAGTACACAACATAGTCCGAGAAGGCATCTTCTATATCACTCAACTGACATGACCACGTCTCCAAAAAGGCAAAGATCTTGAACTTTCTGTCTGCAAAACTCTCTGAACGATGGATCTTTAGTTTTTACTTAAATCCTTGTAAATTCCACGACATTATCTTAAGCACCATGTCCGAAACACAGATAGCATGGGGACTGGGGGTTTTGCTGGTCTTCGATGCACAAGTTATATCTTCAAACATCGATGCTTCTTTTTCTGTCGGCCTAACCGTTAGTCGTTGCTTCGTCCGTCCTTCAGGCTGTTTGTAGACGGATCTAAAACATATGACCAACACTCATTGACGAGTGTGTCAAGCGAAGAAAAACTTTTTTGTTGTCATCGATGACTTGTCTAAGAAACGGTCGAAGTTTGCGACGCAAGCCTCTCACCCTGGGTGTAAAGTCTTCCGAGATGAAGATTTCAGGCAACTTTTCTTCCGCTTTTGGCTTCCAAATAGAACGCTTTCCTTATTCTTGAACTTGACAAAGTTGACAATGGTAGGATGGGGGGCCCCCGACCACCTCAGACGGTTAGCTCTCTCTATTTCTAGATGTGAGCTGTTCTCAGCTGATCAGGTCGGACGGTTTCTTCCAAACCTTATAATATCTATGGTGTTTGTGGCTATTTATTTTACTTTAAAGCTATTGTGTAAAATTCAGTGTGTATATCCGAGTTATAAACAGCATGGCAAGCCATAGTCTTCATTATCGAGCGACACGTGGCCATTTCTTGTGGACTTTTATCAGCTTTATGTGTTGGCGAGCTCGGCGCGCTGTGCTCACACACCTCAGTAGGTAGGTGTGCGATTCTGAAGCAGGTGCTATGCAGCCTTTGTGGCCGTCGTCTTTATATTTGCTGGGTACAGTCACGACACCCATGCAGGTTGCTCGCTGGTGACACACCAAAGGCTTGTTACTGGTTTCAACAGCTTTATTGATGATAGCACCACTAACGATACTGATATATAGCTAAGCAACTCTTACAGCATAAGTTTTACTGTGATTTACACATCAGCCGCAAAGTCCACCAGCTTGACGGGCATGAGGGTTGCGTTGGTGACGTAAGCAAGGCTGGGCCCATAGCCTCCCAAGTATCTGGTCAAGAAGCCAGAAGTGATTCCCTGTGAAAAGGTATGGTAAGTCTCCAGACTGCTACTGTTACCATTCGTCTTGCAAAAGTGCAAAACATTGCAACCTGAAAAAAGAAATGTGATTGATCATTTGAGTGAGTAAACAGGAGATGGACTGGTGAGCGGGGGGGGAGGATAAAAAGACGAAACATCCTTTTTAAAAAAAAACAACAACAAACTCATGAGCAAGAGGTATATCCATCAAGCATCCCCATGAAGCACACCGTGAGTTCCAAATGTCGGATGTATTAGAGATAAATTTTCGTCAAAAACCGCTTTAAACTTTGCCATCCCTACGTATCAAACCGTCGGCACGTGCATATGTCGGTTGTGCTTATTACATGCGCAATCAGACTTTAGTACTACATCTGTAAACAACATGTCAGCACGTTGATTTACTGCCCGGTCAAGCCGACACCCTCTGTCACGAACAATATAAGTCCTATGGGTCCTACGGTGTGCCAAAATGGAATTAAGCCTACGCACGGCCCCCAGAGATAAAACAATACCCAGTCAATAAAAGAACAAAATAATATAAAAATAAAAATACTAAAATAAAAACATTCATCAAATTCTAAATATGGCTAATCCAGGGCTGCACAAAAGTTACAGCACTGGACACGCTTGACTTGTCTGTAAGTGGCTATCACCATTTTGCTGTAGTTCATCCGTCATTAACTTGATATACTTGATATACTGACTGATATACAGACTGATAATATACCGAACTACATCACGAAACTCCTGCCTGTTGACTCACTTTCCCACAGGTCCATGTCGCCGATCGCGCAATGCCCATAATCCTGCAACAGAAGGATTACCATCATTGAAAGTCCCGAAAACTGATCCACCCAATGAAAACAAAGGAATGAATGGAGTCTACCCATGTCCAAAGATTTTTCCGTGCGTTTTACTTTTTTAAAAACTTTTTTGAGTGAGAAAGGAGAAGTGACGACAATAGGGGAGTAGATGCAATGCTTAGTTAAGAGCCTTAACCTGTAGCCAGACATCAACTGGCTATGCACAGTCATAGCTGGGCCACATTTGTGTTCGCTTTGCCAAGTTTGCAATATCACACCAATGACAAAGGGTTTGGGGATACAAGTGAAACTGTGGCACTGTGCTTTTGTGATGTGTTGTTCAGCAGAAAGGGGAACTCAGGGAAAGTAAAGGTGGAAGAAGGGACTGGACGGCGTGCACACACACACACACACATGTAGGCACGCACTCATACACATGTAGGCACACACTCATACGGACCGAAAGACAAACGACGATGTGTTTCTCTGACCTTGACATTCATGCGGACTTTGGGTTTGGACTGCCACAGGCTCCAGACGTGGAGATAACCAAACTCTTTAAATATGCAGGCTGGGATCTGGACGGACAATTCGTTCTGCACCATCAGAACGGGTAGCGAGACGTTGAAAGGCGTCCGGAAGTTAGTGGTGAAGGGACCCATCAGAACCACCGCCTGCAACAGCCCGTGTCGTCATAGTGTGAGGCTCTATGGCACATATTGCTCCGGCCTCGAACTCCATTTCATTTATTTGCTTGTTTGAGTTTTCTCTGTCAGGATTTTTGAAAACAGATGGCTGGTCTTTCGTTCGCTTGTTCATCCCTTTGTTCCTCAATATCCGTAGTGGTCAAGCGTTCATTGTTCACCTAAGAACTTAATGCAGTCATGTTTATAGTCTTCACTGTTGTTGCTGTCATTGATTTTGTTGTTTATAGGTACACAATTATTAAGAGTTAAATCAGCTTACAGAAATGACCCCCAATATGTAAACAGATTTTTTTAAATGACGATGATGATGATGATGATGATGATGATGATGATGATGATGATGATGATGATGATGATGGAATTTGTAAAACGCACTGCCCCGTACTCAATGCACTGATTTATGTCTGTGATATCAGATTTCGCGCCGTCTAACTGGTCACCTCTCGAGGCTTCTTTCCGATCCGGAAAGTGTACAGACCCCGGTATATGTCTGTGCAGGCCACAAAGAACACTAAAGTAGGCCGTGTATGTAGACTTCCACTCATTGGAATATGAACTTTCTTGTCGTTACACCTTTCAGTTCTTTTACTAGTATTCTGTCACGGCAAGAGTATAAACACTTTTGACAATAAGGTCACGTCCGTTTACCTGGCTAAGGCTACTGTTTTGCTGCACCATCCACATAATGGTGTCAGCTCCCGCAGAGTGACTTCCGATGGAAAGCCTGTCCCATCTGGGTTCCACTCCGAGTACGTGTGATTCGAGAAGAGTTGAAAGATTTTTCTGTAACTGCAAAGAATGGGCAGTCCATAGGTTTTCTGTTCATTTACTCTGAACGCACGAAACAATAAAAAGTGTTCATCGTAGTCCAGCACACACATGAAAGCTTCATCGTTACAGAATAGTGCGATGAGCACATACCCATTGCAACTGCTTCATGTAGCTTTCTTCTATTCCACCAACTACTTCGGCAGTAGTGGCCCTGTGTTCGTCAGTTGGAACCAAGTCGGATCCCGCCACGATGAAGCTAATAAATAAATTTAAAAAAAACTCACCAAACAAAGACGTAGATGAGAAAGTATAATTATCACTGATAATTATCATTAGCAATCGATCAACCAGAAATGTTTCAAATTAGTATTCTTCGAAGATTAATTACGAATAATCTAATTATAAGGACGTAGGGAAATGCGTGTTGACAAATAATGGACTAGCTGTTAGAATAGCAAACGCTTTTAACCGTTCACGTCTTACACCAAGCTTTCGCGAAAACTTTTTTATTTTTTGCAGTAACGAGACATGGTGGTTGCTGCGCTAGACTGTAATAGAAATTCGTTGGTTTGAGGTTTCCTGTCTACCAAACATGTGTGTGTGTGTGTGTGGTTAAAAGTAAAAGTAGTGAAAAAAGAAGCTTAGTGCTTGCCTCGCCTCTTTCTTGCCATATCGTATCCAAGGTACAGTGAACCACTGGACCATGGCTATAAGGCTATAAAACCCTTTACCTTTGTTCTTTTTCAGCTTAGCATTAATAATAAGTGTTCCCATGAAATCGTTTAACTTGGTACATTTTGAAAGGATCTGATGTCATCAGAGTTCATTTAGGTTGACTAGCTGTCCAGAATGTGTGATTAACATGCCGATTGAATATGTTTATGCTTGGTCTCTAACGTATGCCTAATTCCTTTGACCTAAAGTAATAAAGGTAAGAATTACCATGAGATCTATTTCATTGTTGATTGGTTAGATGCTGACGTCGGCATCAGCTACCAAGATGGCGTCGCTTGATGTCTCGGCTATAGTATACTTCGTCTCAGTTAAGTTCACTCTACATGAAATGAAATCCCCGCGATAACAGCTAGTGTGATGGGGGTGGGGAATAAACTGAACAAAAGAAAAAAACCAGAGGATTGAAGTGGAGGCTGCTACCCTTTACCCGTGCTGCGCTACTCCTTCCAAGTACTCCTTGTAGAACTCCAATATGGCAATGCCATTGAAGCCCGTAACAAAGAAGAAGACGCCATATTGTCCGGGACTTGTGGGGTAGTAGACAAGCGAGCGCAGAGGACTCTTGTCTTTCACTTTGTCCACGAAGAATGATTCGGTCACCAGAGGACCTTGTCTGTAAGGATTACCTGTGTCCACATAGATGTCTGCAAAGAAGACAGGAGCAATCATTGAAGGGCCATTGTGCGCACTTCCACCCCCGAAAGCCATGGGTACGATCTCGAGGTGGAAGAACTCTCCATACTGACTAGTTTACAACCAGCTGACCGACCTGATCTCAATCCCACAAAATCGTTCAGAATTACACATTTTGAGAGGGTCGAATCAGGGGTGTCAAACTCAATCACACAGTGGGATAAAACTCAAATCATACCCAAGGTTGCGGGCCGAACGTCATTGTTTAAGTCAGATAACTTTTCATTGAACAGTGGAAGGCTAAACCTTTTTTTATTAATTTTATTTAAACAAAATCATACATTGAAACAAACAAAGTTAAAGTAATAACAAACCAAGACTTAGCAATTTTCGCTCTTAATTTACTTTGTCAGAAGTAGAGGTTTGGCATCTTTTCTGAGCAACGACTTCATTTATGTTTGGAGTAAATTTCTGTGTTGTGGAGATTCTCAGGATGGACTGCAAGTGTATATCAGTAAGACGACTCCTGTGTGATGTTTTGTTCATCTTCATCACAGAGAAAAGTTGCTCACACAGATATGTGCTGCCGAACATGCTCAAGATTCGATCCGCATGTAGACGAAGCTGGGGCATCGCTTCTGGGAAGGAATGGGTGAGCTGTGCAGGGTCCACAAAGTTGTACTTTGCATTCAGTGACTCATTACACTG
This sequence comes from Marisa cornuarietis, assembly GCA_004794655.1. NCBI lineage: Eukaryota > Metazoa > Mollusca > Gastropoda > Architaenioglossa > Ampullariidae > Marisa > Marisa cornuarietis. Next base: position 1,788,944 of record SMMW01000057.1, on the reverse strand, counting down.
CAGTTCTATGAGCTCCATCTGCAAATGCACAGGTGCAGTTTCCATATCGATGGTAAATGGGTTGGGAAAGAGTTGAAATTTTTTTCTGCGCCTCAAAGTCACTGAAACGGCGTTGAAACTCAGCACGAAGTGAGCTCAAGTTTTCAACAAAATGTGCATTTGAGAACACCTTGACTCTGACTTCGTCCATCACTGTTTTGCAGCAACGAAAGTGAAATAAGTTGCATCGGTTCATTTGTGTTTCCCATAAGAACAACTTCACGTGAAATGCCTTCACTGCAGCATGCATGCCAGTCATCAAGTGGTCCCGTCCCTGAAGCTGCAGGTGCAAGGCGCTAAGATGAGTGGTTATGTCAGACAGAAATGCCAACTCACGTTTCCACTTTTCATCCCGCAAGACTGGGGCATCGCTTCCTTTGCTGTCCATGAACTGACAGATTTCCCCAATCAGCGGAAAAACTCACGTGAGAACTTTCCCCGAACTAGCCACCGCACCATGTTGAGGACTTGACCACACAACAATTCCTGGTGTATTATGTGTGAGATGCTATCAACTCCCCACTACAATTCTCCTGGACTGCATCCTTTCAACTAGTCGTCTTGTTTGGCCGCACATCGCTGGTGCCCCATCTGTTGTAAGTGCAACAAGTTTGTTCCAGGGCAAGTTCATGTCAGTTTTTACTTTGTCAAAAATGTTCTTTTCGGTCGTTGTCCCATGTCTAATATTTCTTCTGTGATATTTAAACTGGAGTCGACTCCACGGATGAAGATGGCGAGTTGTGCGGTGTCAGTCGTGTCAGTACTTTCATCGACTGCAAAAGAGTATGCAACAAAGTCTTTGCTTTTTTCGATCAGCTGTGTTTTCATATCAGTGGCCATCTCACAAAGCCGAGCAGCAACCGTGTTTGTGCTGAGGCTTACATTTGCAAACATTTGGTTTTTTGTATGGACACAAGACTTCACACACTTTCATCGTGCAACTCTTCACAAACTCTCCCTCATTAAATGGCCGGCCTGATTTAGCGATCTCCTCTGCCACAATAAAACTTGCTCTCACAGCAGCTTCCCTTTGTGATTTTGCTATAATGAAAAATGTCTGCTGTGATCTTACATTCCTCTTCGATCAGTTCTTCCGCTTTCTTTAGCTTCTGTTCTGCATTCAGGCTTTTCAACTTGTCCTGATGTTTAGTCTTGTAGAGCCGTCTCAGATTATATTCTTTGCTCACAGCCATTGTATCTCCACAAAGAAGACAGAACGGTTTACCACATATATTAGTAAACATGTATTCAGCCTCCCATTGGCTTCAAAAGTTAATCTGTACAAATCCCTGGTAGTGCCGATCCTGGTCTACGGATGTGACACGTGGACTCTGCTCGTCGAAACGGAAAGGAGAATCCAGGCATTCGAGAACATTAAGTGTCTGAGGAGGCTGCTCCGGATCTCATGCAGAGAACATAAAACCCATGATTTGTAGGGCCTACGAAACAAGATGGCCACACTGGTAGCACACCAGCAACCTCTACTATCAACAGTCAAGCGACGTAAGCTGGTCTTCTTTGGCCATGTGACCCGGCACGACACCTTGTCGAAGTCAGTCAGTCAGTCGTCCCTTGCCTGGCACCTGGCGTTGGGGGGAGCACATGGATAGACGCGGCAGCTGATAGGGCCCGCCACTCTTGCCTGTTTTGGGCAATAGTCAGCAGGTCCTGTACAGGACGACCAGTCCAGTCTTTGACGTTCGTAAGCCAGTTCTTTCTCTGACCACCGCGGCGTCGGCTACCCTCCAAGGTGCCTTGAAGGATAGTCTTCGACAAGGTGTCGTGCCGGGTTACATGGCCAAAGAAGACCAGCTTACGTCGCTTGACTGTTGATAGTAGAGGTTCCTGGTGTCCTACCAGTGTGGCAATCTTGTTTCTTACAAAGTCGTTGGTTTTGTGTTCTTTGTATGAGATCCGGAGCAGCCTCCTCAGACACTTGTGCTCGAATGCCTGGATTCTCCTTTCTGTTTCGGCGAGTAGAGTCCACGTGTCGCATCCGTAGAGCAGGATCGGCACTACCAGGAATTTGTATAGCCTGTACTTGGTAGTGAACCTTATCTTGTGGCTATGCCAGATCCTATCTAGCCTAGCCATTGCTGCTGTTGCTGTTGCGATCCTGATGCGGATATCTTGCGTGGAGCTGCCGTCCTTGGAGAGAGTGGCTCCCAAGTACTTGAAGCTGCTTACCTCTTCGAGCTGTACCCCGTTCATATAGATCTCTGCTTTGCCGTTGCCATTGATCATAACTTTGCTCTTTTCTGTGCTTGTCTCCATTCCATATGCGTTTGAGCTGTCTGTCAGTCTGGTGGTGAGGTCTTGCAGTTCCTTGTTTGTACCTGCTAATAGATCTATATCATCTGCAAAGCGTAGGTTGCAGATTGGTCTTCCACCGATTGAAATGGAGGTATGGTGGTCATGAAGAGCTTCAAGCATGATGTTCTCCAAGAATATATTAAACAACACGGGTGATAGGGGACATCCTTGACGTACCCCTACTGTGGTACGAAAGTAAGCTCCTATTTGGTTGTTAAGCAAAACTGTACTCGTTGAGCTGTTATACAACGCTTCAACGACTTGGACAAGCCCTTCTTCAATGTTGAATTTCCGCATCACATGCCATAGCCCCTCTTGCCAGACTCTGTCAAATGCCTTCTTAAAGTCAATGAAGTTGTGGTAAAGGTCCCGCTGATGCTGCAGATGCTTTTCTATAAGAAGACGACAGTTGAAGATCTGCTCAACTGTGCTTCTACGTGGTCTGAAGCCAGCCTGTTCTTCTGCTAGCAGCTCTTCTGCGGTGGTTCTGATGCGGTTCTGTATGACCTTTAGCATGACTTTGCTTGGGTGACTGATAAGGCTTATTGTTCTGTAGTTCTGACACTGTTTGCTGTTTCCTTTCTTTGGGAGGGGAATGATTAGTGACTGCGTCCATTCTCTGGGCCATTCCTTGCACTCCCAGACTCTTTGGCACAGAACAGTTAGGGCTTTTGTAGTTGCTTCCCCACCCTGCTTGAGCAGCTCAGCTGGTACATTATCAACGCCTGGTGACTTTCCTCCCTTCAGACTATGTACAGCTCTTTCGACCTCTTCCCGTAGGACTGGTATGTCTGCAGGTTCACTGTCTCTAGTCTGGTTGTTTTGGAGAATGTTGGCGTCGGTCTTCAGCTGGTAATTGTACAGGTCCTTGCAGTATTCTGTCCATCGGTTGAGTACAGCATTGCCTTCTGTGAGAAGGTGACCATTGCTGTCTTCGATGACTGAGATCTTTTGCTGGTCTGTCTTAGTGAGGGTCTTTAGAAGTTGGTAGGCCTTTTTGCTGTCACCTCGTGCCATTCCAACCTCTATGTCCTGGCACTGCTTCTCGATCCAGTTCTCTCTAGCTGCCTTCATCCCTTTTTTAATGGCACAATTCACTTCTTTGTATTTGGTTGCTGCTTCTGGTTTGCTTTTCTTTGTCCTTGTCGAAGACTATACCTTGGAGGGTGGTCGTCGCCGCGGTGGCCAGAGAAAGATTAACTGGCTTACAGTCGCCCGGCCTGTACAGGACCTGATCACAATAGGCAAGTGTGGCGGCCCTGTCAGCTGCCGCGTCTATCCTTGTGCTCACCCCAACGATCGCAGGTGCCGATCACTAATATACACACCAACGCACCAAATTAAATGGACACGTATATACCTCTAAGCTCGCTTGCTAGTCTCTAAATCCTAAAACACAGCAACGAAAAGTAAACCTACGCAAAATTGACATACCATACCTGCACACCGAAGGCAGCCTACAAAGAGAAACATACAGAATATGAAACTCCACATTTTGTCTCTCTTGTAATCTATTTCCCCACCGCTTCTTCTTTAAAGGAACCTTTTACCGACTTCAAATTTTTTTTTTACACGTGACCTTTCCGGGGCACGCCTGTTAAGCTAATCTCAGCTTATGATAAGCGCGTGGCCCAAGTTTTTTCAGGTACTTTTACCCGAGTCGGATAATGCAGCGAAATATTTAGCATATCGATAAGAAGGGAGCTTGATTAAAACCTACAGACCATGCAGGCAACGCTGGCCGCGTGTATCTTCGTGCTTACGTATGTCTGGTTGTAACAGTACAGTCCTACACGCACGCACGCACACAGTGGGGTTGAGTGGGGCGTGTGAAACACATTCTTTAAACAGTATCCTCTTTATTTCTTAATTTATATCATATCGCCCAGCATTATTTTTTCATTTTCAGTGTATTTTTAAAAACGTCACTGGTACCAACTGTATACAAAAGTATGGGATATCTTAACATTCTACAAGGCCAAGTCATGTCAATAGGTTGTCAGAATGCTAGCCGCCAGATAAGGAACACACGTTCACGTTGATGGTGTACCGTGCTGAACCAAAATAAATCCTTTTACAATTTTTAAGGGTTCTTACAATTAATCTTTGCTGTGTGGGAAGGTCAGTGTGCTTAATTATTTGTTACTGTTCACCATTTAATGAACATAATGCTGCTTCCACTAAATCTTTTCATGAGCAATTTGATTTTTTTATATATTGATTGTTAGATTCAATATATACTTTTACACATACACACACACAAAAACACACACACACAAACACACACATGCATTTCTAATATAAGCAATACTAGATGATAATATAACACCTGGCTAGATGTTACCTCTTTTCTGCAGCACCCTGGCAAATACATAATATATATGTCTGATATTGGATTTTCTTTAGCTCCAATAGGTATTGTTCACTGGTAACTAACATTGGGAGCTAACATTCACCTGAGCTTCTCTGAATCCTAGCTTTATACTGATTAAGCACCACTCACTAACATTACACCCACCTAAACCCAAGCATGGTCTTTATGTACTAACTATAAAAACAATGCTGGGATAATCTTGGTTTAAGCATGTAACATTGATATCACAAATGAAGGCTGTGTCATGGTGAATGTTTCATAAGAAATCCTAGGTATGCAACTATATAACTTAAGCATGCAGCTCTGTAACTATTTCATTGTTCTGTTCATAGTGAAACATCATTAACAGCATTCCCATTATTTACCACATTGCTTGCAAACACAAAACTCTCAATTCTTCACCACTGGTTTTTCCCTATGCTAAACGATTACAGTGGCAGCCTAGTCTTGGCAAGAATCTCATTCCATCTTGGCATACAAGTCTTCCTGGACTATCAGGATGACTTACACTTTTCCTCATTAACAAAACATAAAAATTTGTGTACACAAAGTCCACTAGAATTTAAATTATCACAGTTTTACATTGATGTATCCATATGAAAAGAAGAAAAGCCCAGACTCTTAGTCAAGACTTTTGTGCATGTGCCAGAAGATCTGCTACATGTTCCAGAATGATCTTAGAGTAAGCTTTGTGCACAACATGACCTCCACGTTCAAAGAGCAGGCCTCGTGCTACCCAGCCATCTTCAGTTGCTGAAAATCACACAGAAAGGCAGCAGAGCTTAAAGTCAAAGGCATAATGGCTGCATGCACAATTAACTTTTAAGTGGTTCAATGTGTCTAAGGTACAGCATTTGGTAGACAAAGTTCAACCCTCGCCTTCTACTTTTACCCTCCCTCCTTAGGTAACTAAATTTGTATGTTAGCTTGTGTGTGTGTGTGTGTTACAGAGAGAAAGAGCTCACCTTGATCATTTTTTTCTACTCAACTAGTATGATCTTTGATCTTTCCTTTCCCTTTATTCCCTTCTTTTGTTTATTCTTTTACCATGTTTTGACTTTTGCTATTAATGGTCAGCAGTATACGATTCAAGGCTCTCTCTTTTTCTCTTTCCCTCTCTCTTTTTCTCCCTTCTTTGGTGGATGGTTAAGGGGAGTTTTCCTGCCTCAAACCTGTAACCTATTTAAATATCTGCCTGCATTATCTGCCACATGGTGAAATACACAGTTCACTCCCCTGTGGCCATCAGGTTTATGGACTCTTTATTAAAATTATTTGGATAATAACATAAGACATATCATAAAAGTAAATTCTCGGTTTCCTTAAAGAAAGATTACTTAAAGGCCTTTATTTTTATATGATGTTTAATAATACCCTTTTATTTGTGTTTAAATAAGTAATAATGAAAATGACTTCAGTATTTGAAATAAATGCTGATTAGCTTACCACAAAAAGAGTTACCGCTTGGAGTCTGATCTGCACTGAAAGTAGTGAGGTTAAGCTCAGGTACTCCTAGATGATGTAGGAACATTTCTTTTGACACAGGTGTCTCAACAATCCTGTCATTCAAAGTGAAGGCAAACACTAGGGGAAGTTTTCGCTCTCGTATTTTATAAGCATATTTAGGCATCTGCAAGCAAAGTATCAGTAAAATGGCTCAGACATAGTAACATTTTTGATATTACAAACTGAATCTGCACATAACAGCCACGTCTAGAACAAGAATCAAATCAGAATGCTTTCAGGTGTACTTATGTTAGCTTTGCCGTTGCTGGACACAATGAACAGCTTTTGCACACACTGACCAAGACAAAAATAAAAAAGAGTATGGAATAGATCTATTTGTGAAAGAAATATAAACTTTATTTTAAGATCTCTACCTAAATGCTTTGAAGGCTAACCTGATTGCAGACTTAATCTCCAATGTCTAGGTCTACTTTATTACAAATATATATTAGTTCCCTATAAATATGAAGAAGTAATTCTTTGCTATTCATGAGACACAACCCATTGAACATTGCAATTTTCACCTTCAAATGGAAAAGAGGTCAAAATTTCATTTTCCATGCTCACATAAGTTGGCTCACCATTATGGCAATGCCACATTACTAAGTGCCTGTATCTCTAAAACTGGTTGTTGTACCTTTGGTGACATTAGAAATTAAAATTTAGTTTGTGCTTTGAGAAAACTAAAATTGATAAAATAAGTCATCTTACATTAGTGACAAGTTAATGACAGATCAGGTATGTTCTGCTAGCCTGCTAGCAACTTTGAGTTTAACTCTTAACAGTTCACTCAAATACTACTAATAAAAAAAAACAACAAACGTTTCCTCGGATTAGCAAGAAACTCTAAGCTGTAAAGAGTTAGTTTCATTATATAAGTTAACCATCAAAATGATGACTAAGATAAACATATATCACAGTAAATAGATAGGTTAAAGCCCTCTCAGAACACTTACATCTTCAAATCCTTGTGAAGTGACAATTTTTTGTGCAGCAACAATATGATCTCCCCCTTTGATGCCAGTAAATCCTGATAATTTTAGCAGAAGAAATGGCTTAGACTGATCAAAACTCACAGCTAGTATTTAATGGCTTGTAGCTTACAATAATGTTTATAATACTTGCAATCAATTTGTATAATAATACTTTAAAGTCTATGTGAAAAAATGCATGCATTCCATTTCATTTTAGACAATTCATTATATGATGCACATTTTTTATCAATGTTCTTTTCCTCTGGAAAGTATAATCCTAACAGAAAATAATTCCCTCCAGCTGCTAAAAGAAATCATTGTTTTCTTTATGATGCAACATCAATTAATGACCTTAAATAAGTGATTTTTATCAGTCTCCCTACCTATGTTTTGGTAGACTCTTTCCATCAGTGGCATCAAAATATAATGCAGACTTCTCTGTTGCAAAATCCAAGCCAGAGTTTTGACAGATGCAAATGGACGGAGAGACCTGTGACATTATAACTTAAGACTGTCATTGATAGATGAATGTAGTAAACAGAATGCTCATTTCTACCACTATCTTCATATTGTTCCCATTCTTATTAAAAAAAAACATTCACGTTTACAGCATTCGTCAAAAAGAAAATGGTGCATGAAAAGAAAAGTACTATACTGCCCCTAAATACAATAAAGTTATTTTCCTTTCTCCCATCTGTCAACAGAGTCAAGGACAAGAGAAAGCTTTTGATATCTTGTAGGTCTTGTAGAGCCACAAACAGTCCACAACAGAGTGCATAAAAATTTCCCAGCATGATTTGAAGTGAAAGTCGCATCAATAGAGAGGTATATACTTGTGTGGTCTTGCTCCACAAGGGTTCAAAAAGCAAGCAGATTTGACACACTCCCACTCAGCTGCCATCTTATATCCAGCCCAAGTTCCAGCACTGTGGGACATTAGAAGATCTATCCTAAAAAGTAATGAATTTTTGATGTAACCATTGAATACATGATACACAATGACAAAATACTTTCACACACACACACACACACAAATATATGAATGCACACAGAAAATTATTGCCCACTCCTAGATTAAGGGTGTTGATTGTGGTGCTGGTGATGGGGAAATGTATTTTAAAGTTGATGTAGCATGCATGTTTGTGTCAACATCAAATGAAGAAAACACACAACAGATGAAAATTTAGTCACCTTTGGTGACACATCAAGCAACACTAATTAGAAACTTGACTTTAGAAAGCCATCTACTTTATGCATTCTTGTTCTACTATGACAGTAAAAATTGACATCTGATTAAGGATAACTTGTATTATTGAAATTTGTTTTAAATTTTAAAGCCATAGATGTGTAGTATTATTGTTACTGCAGCAAAACATAAACAGCACTATTTTTCACAAATAAATACTGTAGATACTGATGTTTTTAATCAATATGGTAGCATGTGTACACGTAGGTAATACCTGTCAACGCTGACTTCTTTCAGAACTTTTTCCACCAACAAAGCTCGACCCTTTGTGGAGTAATCCAGATGTAACAGTTTCCATGGTTCCACACTGCTTGGTTCAAATCCTGTAGCATGATTTTTTTTTACTAGTCACTTTGATATTCTTGTGATGCAGAATACTTTCCACAGTTGACACAGCTGGTGTGTAGTGAGTAAGCAACTCCATACACTTTTGGTTAGACAGCAAGGGAGAGGAGAAGGGCATCATCCTCACAAAAGCTTTACCCAAGATAAGTGAGAGCTCTAACTCAATGTTCACTTACCAAAAACCATAAGGTCAGGAAATTACCTTTGTAATTCAAAATATTTTGAAGTTGTTATGTCAAGATCAAATTTGTCAGAAGAACTAACAGGACAGTGGTGACAGCACATTGTAGAAGGACTTCATAATGATTATCTATGAACGTTGTCAGTAACCTTAATAAAATCTGCATATCTGCACATTATTTTTATTGCATTTACAGCAGTAAAAGAAATGTTTACAATGGTATATGGTAATAGATTTCCAATATATTTGTAAAATTAATCAAGGGGAAGGCACCAAAACAACCATCATGAATGTTACAAAATCTTTCAAAATGCTTTCATGCATGTGATTGTGAACACACACAATCACATGTACATACACAGACCCCACATGTGAAGTGTGGCTACAATGAAAAACATACCTGGTGTAGTGGGAGCAATAAACCGTACTCCTTTTTCTGCAAGATGAGAAATAAGGGGTTCAAAGTCCATCCCTGACCCTGGACTCCCGTGAATGGCCACCACAGTCGGTCTGTCTGTTTCACCTGGATGAGTGTCAATAACAGACATTTCTAGCTTAATAAACTGTCCTCTTTTCTTTGTGCTTTTCTCCGTCACGGCGACTTTGCGATGCCATTTTCTCTGTGTTTCTGTTTCCAACGATCTTGTGCACAAATTGTGCGACACTGGTGTTGCCTCTGTGTGCCCCTGTACATTTCCACTAGTTAAACAATTTCTATTTCTTAAAAAATTTATCGCTGCTGTATTGAGTGCGCTTGAGTTTCGTAGTGATGATATCCCCATTCGGATAATAATTTTTTCCAGCAATTCACAACAGACTGAAGTCAAGCGGTGACATAGAAGACTACAATCGAATAGTCAGTAGGATTTGGGAAAACCTGTTGTAGATGTCCTGTATTGAAATAACAGTTTATTGGCCACTGAATATCTTCTTAACTATCGCCTTTTTCATAAATTGTAAGAAGATAATGACATTATCTCAATCATCACCCATCACTGACCTCTATCGTTTTGTAAACGTGATTTCTCATCAAGTTCGTGTTTCTCATGCTTACAAATTAAGTTCAAGCACAGCGTTGCAGACGACAGTAATGTTGAGTGGAGCTACCAGTCCTTACTTGACACACTATCCGTTATTTTCGAATAATTATTATTATCACAGGCGTTCCATTTTATTTCCATCTTGCAATTTACAATGTTCTTACTTCCCTATAAATTTGTTATGTTTGCGAAATTAAAATAAAGTATCAGTAGGGTTGGGGTTTTTTTTTTCATCTGGGTGATACATTTAGCATCAATCCACTGACCGACTTCTGTTTACACAGGTGCTTGCAGAAGGTAAAGGACGATTGACTTTTAGATAAGATTAGCGATGTTTATTAATTGGGTCTGCTGTGTTTTACGCACGTGACATACACTTTCAATACTATAGGTATGATAGGAAAACTAGACAGCCTTGAGAAAACTTGTTATAGCTTCTGATTTTACAAGACTGCTTGCGCCAAGCTGAAGACTCGGTGTCGGCTGCTGACGGCAAAACAAACCTTATCCGGTGCAAAGAACATAAAGCCGCTGTTCATTTTGCAAAGACTTACTTGAGTTTTGTCTACTTGTCAGGAGGAAACTTATGTTTTGCGCATTAAGTGTTATCCATGAGATCTTTTGACCTGCAGAGGTAAGTTTATTTTCAAAAGGCGAAGAAATCTACGAGAGTCGACCAAGTTCTTTGTGTAGAAGTGGGTCACCGGTCACCACAAACAAGAATCAGCTGTGCCTGAGAAATTGATAATTCAGCAAGTTTTAGGCATTAAAAATTACCATTTCTCGTCATTATACGGTAGTTTTACTTTACCCCATGTTTACAGAAGTTTTTAGCAGGTAGATGGATTAATCAATTCCCTCGGTCTCTGCCTTCACTAGTGAAGTTTAGAATTGAAGTGCGGAGAATGTACTGTGAACATAAAGGTGGCATCGCAGTACCTCCCAGTTCCTCAGCAGTTCTCAATATTTTTAAAAACAAAAATAGGCATAGCAGTAAAGAAATAATAAATAGTTTTCCAAAGGACATAATGTTTTTAAAAGAAATTCGCAACTCACAAATTAAAGTATTTGGCAAATGACCAACTTTATTATTCCCATATAGCAGTTATAACAAGAGAAGTGTGCTTAAATACAAAAAATACGAAAAAAATATCCAAGAGAAAATGAAAACTTAACAAGTGATAGTTACAAGAGTATAGACAAAATGCTGAAAGCTTTTCTGATAATTTGGTGATCACCAAATCCCTCTGTTTGACATCTATTACCTTAGAACAAATATAAACAGTACTTCTCAAACTGTTCCTGTCTAGGACATACATGCTGTGGCACTAAGCCAAGGGATGCATCATAGACAACACAAAGATTAAATCTTATGTCTAAAACCATTCTTATGACACCTGCAACCTCACGCACCCTTGCAAACCTACAACTGGCAATTCATCAATGGTTGAGCAGCTGGACTGTGAAGGTTAAATATGATTTCAAGTTCCCATTACTTTTGCATACAGACATAGCATAACATTTGCCTGAACTCAATAAAACAAAGTCTTGTTAGTACATCTTCTAGTATAGACAAAATGCTGAAAGCTTTTCTGATAATTTGCTGATCACCAAATCCCTCTGCTTGACATCTATTACCTTAGAACAAATATAAACAATACTGTTCAAACTGTTCCTGTCTAGAACATAAATGCTGTGGAACAAACATGCTAAGGAAAAAAATATAAAATAAAGACTTTCAATGAATGATAAGAATGGTTTAAGATTGCTGTGCTGACTGAAAATTTTTCAGCTGGCAGTATTTGCCAAACCAAACCACTTGTTGTAAATTCGGTATTTGCCAAACCAAAACATTTGCTGTAAAAGAGATCCTGGCAAGAAAAGGAATATAGTCATGTCATAGTGATAAACAGTTAACTTACAACATAGACTGCTTCAGAGCTTTATGTCCTTTGTTTCATGTAAAATCAAAATTTCCACAAATGGGATGCATGTGTTCAATTTTCAGTCTTCATTTATTTGTGTAGTAAAAGCCATAGGCTAATGCTGCTCTTGGGTTATGGCCTTCTCCTAATGCAGATGTGGAGTTTAACTTTCACAAAATATGGTTTTAAAAATAAAGTGTAATGTAAATGACTGCAGTTATGCTGCAAAACAACTTAGGAAGAAGTAAGTTTTTCGAGGGAAACTTTTTTTGGTCTATGCAAAATTCTTGTCTTTGTCCTGCCTGATTAAACAGCATGTTAAAATGATCTCCTCATAAAAACTTGTAAATACAAGTGCAAACACCAACAGCTTTGTCTAACTATGGCTAGTCTTATTCTTAGTATGTGACCCTGTGTTCAAGCATTTAGTAGTATATTCAATGCTCAGTTGTCTGTCATAGTCTTGTAATTTGAATGCATAGTGAATATTTTATGTAAACAAATCAACTTTTAGACTAGTTTTGTTGATTGTAGCATTACAAAGAAAATTAGAGTGTCACTGGATCAGTTGTAATACCACAATCAAGACTTTCACTAACTTGTTTGCTGTGTTGTCTGAAAGAATTAAATGATATACAACCTGCATTAATTATAGTTAGTCATGGAATAATGGGTGGTAGTCATGGAGTGTCATGTTCATCTTTATGAAAAACAGTCTTATCCCCTTATTTGTAGCATCAGATCCCAAAGATAAGATTATTAAGCAATTGTGTTTTGAAATCTCTTATTTATTGTGAAGACATTGACTTGAGTTTCTGACTTGCAAGATATGCCATTGATGATAAGTTCTTCCTGCATGTCTGATTTGTATGGCTGCTTCTCAAGAAGTAGCCTTGAAGCTCAAATCAGGCTGCAGCTGCTGTTCAATCATTTTTGCAGGCACTAATTAGAAAAAGACGATGAGATATGCTTTTTTTTAGTTCATAAAATTCACTCACTCTGCACTCTGCAGCATATTTATTTCATATTCACTAGGTGGAGAAGCATAAGGTGTATATTGAAGAAAAACAAACATGCATGAACATTTTATCTGAACGTGGAATTTTTCTTTTTGACCCTAAATACAGGTATTTGTCAGTCTGCACCTCATGCTTTTAATCCTCTTAGTACAACATAAAAATATAACATTATAATGACTGGCTAATAACTGAAGACTGTGAAGACGACAGTGGGTGAAGTTTGTTCTTTTATTATTGCTGCTCTCAGATAAACATTAGACCAAGAAACTATCATGGCCAAAGGGTTAAGTGGTTTCCAATTGTTCAGTTTGTTTGTTTGGTTATGTGGCTTATGGGGTTTCCTCTTTTGAAAGAATGTTTATCTGTCCTGATGTTTCTTAACCATCTTAACAAGCAACTTTGCTTTTAATGTCTGTGACAATTATGTTGTAATGGTTTTTGTTGTCAATCTTTGAATGGGTTTTTTAAATTAGGTGTGTAACTCAGTGAGAAGCCACACTGGGGTGAAACTCAGCTGTACAAGATCTTCTGACTTTTCTCGTCATGGTTGTGTTTGTGTGCGGGTGCCTGAATGTAAAGATCTATGCTGAAGCTATCAAACACCAAGGTAATTTATACTCATAACTGTTCACTGTGCAGTGATTTAACATTGTCCTTTTTTGAGTGCATGTTAGTGACTTTCTCGTCCACTTTTACGCCCATCATGTATATTTGTTAGAGTTTTTTTAACAGGATAATGGAACATGGCAGTGTCATGAGGTTGTCTCAGAAAGTGGGTTGCTATATTTAATTACTTTTTGAGAAGAAGCATAAATGAATTGACTTAAATTCTGACATTTTATAAATATCACTAAAGGCCGTGACCAATGTGAGAGCTTGAGGTACATGTCAAGAGGCGTGTGTATAAGACTAAGAGCAAGACTACTTTTGTGAGATTGCAGGAAGTTAAGTTTTAAGTTTAACGTCTAATGCACATTATCAGTTTAATGCTCAGAAGCTTTTTTCATGTGAGCAAGTTGAAATTAGTTGAAGCAGTGCATGTGTGGTTTGCTGCTTCTTTATTTCTGAGGGCATAAATAAGCAATGATGGAAAAACTGCAAGGGGACTATGTTGAAAAAGGATGTTATTAAAAGGTTTCTATTTTTATTAAAAATCAAGTTTATAGAAGTATTGCAGATAATCATCGGCTGACCCTTGTATGAATCTCTTAGGGTGTGAATATTGCAATTATTGGTTACTTGACAGCATTTGACAACATCCTGACAGATAATAAGATGCAAGATTTGTAATATTTATTGTGTTTAGATAAGAGTATATTCTTTATATACCCAGAGACTTGTATGTTTTTTGCTGTTTTTTTTGTTGTTTTTTTTTTTGGAGGGGAGGTGAAAGTGTTTCTTGGTTCAAAAATAATATTGAATTTTTCTCAGTCTGGGCTACTGATATAGGTTTTAAAACAATAGATTAGCTGTGGACTTAGTGTAACAGAGGAAAATTCGTGAATCTTTTTTTCACTGGGAACTGTTTTCTTCTGTGATCTGCTATAACAAATGGGTTGCAAATATTACTCTGCGTGTGTGTGTGTGTGTGTGTGCGCGCGCGCACACACAAATGAATGAAAGAGAAGTATTTCATTCTATTTTTTTTTCTAAATTTGTGTTTACTGTTTTCTCATGTTTATGTCCGAAGAGCATTCCATGTATATCTTCTTTTCTGTTTTCCGGTTTTTTTAAACTCTGTCTATATAAGAATCCAAATTTTCTTTTTCAGATGTCAACCAGAACAGTCCCCTGGGAAACAGAGTAGTAGAAATTGAACTCACTGATCCTGGTTTTGAATATGTAAGTTAATTTGTGATAAGAAGAAGGCATCAAGAACATGGGATTAAAAATTCCCATCATTACAAGCCATTTAAGATGTACACCACTGCATTTGTAGAAAAGTCACACTAACACATGATGTATAACACAGTTGTATTATCCATTTAGAAACATTTTCATTGGGACAAAGAAAAAGTAAACAAATCATCTGGTCATATTTTTATGTTGGCCAGAAATATGGCTTCTGGGTGAAACGGGAGAGTTTTGGTGGATGGACGACCTTCACCTGCCTCAACTGTAAGAAGAAGACACACACCATAAACCGGGAACTCAAATTAATTTTAGTCTGTAAAGACATGGAGGTAGGTGGTAGCTGTGCTAAAGCTAAATTGCTTGCAGTTACACTAAACCTGGCGCTACCATAGAGGCATATTTTTTAAGATTTTGATTAATGACTTCCATTTCGTAGAAATAAACATAGCAGAAAGCACAGTATTGTAGAGGCTGGTGATACGATAGATTCTTCTGCTGTACATAGATAGTTATAATTAGACACCAAGCGCAGGGATTTTACTGGGTAATAATGATTGTTATTGCAGTGACCAAAGATATACGTTATAGTTAGTGGCCAGAACCAGTATGGTGATAGTCCTATATCCTATGTACTTGGGAAACAATAATAATGGCACTTTGATGATTTGAGAGAAACATTAGAACTTTCATAGGGAGCCTTGTCTGATTTTTCTGTTTGTTACTATGTTTGTTGTCAGAGATATTGACAATGTTCTCTCCTTTCTATGTTTTGTATCTGTTGGTTTCTAGTGTGGAGATGAGGCTTTTTCACGCCTAACAAGATCTAGAGATTACTCCCCAGTCTTCCAGATAATCCTGAACGCTAAAGATTTGATGGGCAGCATGCCAGGTGAACTAATCCTTCCTTGGTTACTTGGTAGCAAAATTAGTATGTTTAATTGTTACTTTGTTAGAGCTTAAAAAATTTGAATGATACAAATTTTCAGCATAAGTTTGACAAATTCTGTCGGATACATTGATGCGGTGAAGGCAATCTGTGAATCTTCTTATTGATGAAAGCAACTTCCCAAGATGTGCCAAAAAAAATATATATATATATAATAAATATTTATAATAAGGTCTTTAAAATACTGTCATGGCTTTTTGACACTACAAAATCCAAACAAAACCCAGAGCTATGTTGATCAAGGCTGTTTGTATGGTGGTCTTAATGTGAGGCAATTATCTGCAGTTTGGGGAATGTTTTGAAATCTAAACTGCTATAACAATGTTACAGTTATTTACACATCTGCATACATCTGTGCAGGTTTACTGATATTTTAATGTTTCTTTATTCAATACAGACCCAAAGGCCCAGTCATTTGAGGCCCTGCAAGCACAGCTGTCAGATGTACAGCGACAGATTGACAGCTTTCTTCTCAACCAAGAAATATCAATGGAAGAGCGCATCAGGTAGCATCATCGTGGCCTATTAGATAAATTTCAATGTGAGAAATGAAAGGCACCTGCGTATCTGAATATCTGAATGTACTTGAAACTGAAATCAAAAAAAGATTGAAAGAAATCTCAACATTATGGAAGAATGTGTTGATCAATAAGGGTAGACGCAAAACCCTCAATGAACTCAGAAACTGATACAGGCTGGTACAGCATTGCGTTTTATTGACAGGCGGTTTGAAGAAGAGCAGAGGGAAAAATTGGCACAGCTGAAAACTCAAGCCCAGGATGACAAAAAGAAAATGATTAGGTATGTATGTCTTTTCCAAAACATAGCCAGAAAGATGGGTTTCCCTCCCAGCTATATGTCTGTTTGAGTAAAATGTTAAGAGTTGAGTATATTTTTGAGTTGTCATAACCTGCAGCCATAGAATAGCTGGTGATAAGGCAAGTCATTGTAAATGGTGAACCATTTCCATAAGGTAAATGATGCATTACCAGCAGGTAATAGTCCCTCAGATATGACCTTTAGACACACTTGTTCAAGGAACATCTGGAGATTTAGGTCCCAAATTTCCAACTGTATGTCGTTCCATGTCATTTGTAGCTTTCACTTTTTTTTATTTGTTGTAGTTTTCTACCATTCATATTTATGTACATGATTAGCTTTCAGAGCATCACCCTAAAGAGCTGTACACGTGTACTTCTTCAATAACTTTACCAGACAACCCAACTATTTTGAGCTTAGGAGCTACAAAGACTCTTTAACCAAACAAATTACTTCTCTGATCAGTGGATGTTAGTGGCCCTGGCCATGAGGAACTCCAATGTACCATGTGTCTGTCCTGGACCACAATATAGGCCTCTGTAAAGAGCTCTACTGTCTTTTAGCAGATACGCTGCATGTACACTTTGCTATCATCAAATTCTTTGTCTGCCTACCTGCTGCTTCACTGCCTAACTTGTCAGCTGTTCACCTGGGCTTTGCTTCCGTTTTGTTTTCCAAAAAGAACCATGGAAGACTTTTGTTAAGTTTTCTGCTCATTTCACACTCACTCTGCATGCTGTGCTGTTCCTGTTAGTCACTTTGTGGCTATGACATTTTCGTCAGTTGGTCAACTTGATAGGCTCAGGTTGAGAGGGATGAGTGGGGATCGTGTTTGCACCTGTGAGAGGTCAGTGTTAGTTGGTAAGACCAGTTTTGGTCTGTGAAAAGCATCATGGCTGTTTAAGGTCATCCACTGCAAATTTACTCAGTGGTACTTGCAACAGCATCTCTCATTAGACGATGTCGTTCTCCCATTGATAGCTCACTTTTTCTTTTGACTTTTCCTTGAGAATTGCCTGGCTTACATCATGATTAAGGGATACAAGCCATGCTCTCATCCTTCAGATACATTCAGCTGTGGAATGTTGGATTGAGTCTTTGCCAACCTCCCCTGGACTCAGTCAGCATCTTGTTGCCTTATCCTTGCATGTAATTTGGCCTAGGCTGTTACATGATTTCAGAGACCTTCAAACCCCTCATCCCTGCCTCCATTTCAGCAGGTGATGAAAGAGGTCATCTTCTTGCTAGCCTTAACTGCAACACATCTTGTCAGTAGATACTGAGAACCTGCAATTTCATGGTGACAGATCCTTACACCTGCTCACTAACCCATTTTTTCAGGCTAAGAATCGACTGGCTCATGTAATACCTCAGCCAATTGGGATCCAGTCCCGTCCTTCCAGACAAAAAGACCCAGTGTTTCAGCAAGACCCTTTGATGACTTTGAGGATTTACATGCGAAGGTCACATCCTGTATGCGAGAACTGGTCTTATCTGTTTTTCCCTCTTTGGACAGATCTTTCATGTGTTATCCACAAACCTTGTCCTTCTGGATTAAGTTTGTCATTGAGGATGCACATAAACTGCTGATACCTGTATGCTAGCCTTTCCTTCATAATGACCTCTGTTGTGTGGCTGGTCTGACTCATTCTTTGGTGAGTTCTACCTCCATAATCTGTCCTGTTCTGCATCTAGTCAGCCCCATCTCTGCTGCGCAGCATGTCATACCCTAAATTACAGCAGGTATGCTGTTTGAGAGCGATGAGTAAGTGTGGGTTTTTTTGGCAGAACCCAACTCCTTGTAGTTTCCTAATAGTTAGGTCATCTGGTAGAGTTAATGAAGAAATGAAATTTTCCATGTCAGTTCTCTTTCATCTTGACAGAATTACTTGACGTGAACACCTTGTGATCCTTCCTTGTGTTTGCTTGAAGGTGTTGACAAAAAGACTATTGAACTCTTAATAAAGATTTTTATAAGGGTCTAGGGTAGATGCATCTGGGTACATTAGAGTCTCTGGTGGCTAGGAGCACTAAAGCCCCCATAAAAAAATATGGTTGCAGCCACTAAGCTTCTCATAGTCTGTCTGATAAGTATCAAAGAAAGAGAATTTACAAAAAAAACTTTCATGTTATTATGATTATTATTATTTATTCTCATAATTTTCATAAAATATTCCTTTTTGTATATTATATATGTTAGATTATATGAGTCATGTTTTCAGGGTAAATGGAGTAAATAAACTCTGTTATTAGATGCACTTACACATGAATGCTTGTGTTTTCTGTTGCTTCTTTCTAACCATCATATGTGTTGCGAAAATGGTAGAGAGAAATTAAGGAATGAAAATGAATTCTTGACATTTTGCTTGATTTGCATTCATCTTTCTTGTTTTAATTTTATTCCAGCTTGATTTTGAGGCGCTCTGATCAAACAGGTGGAAGTGGGCGAGCCACAAAGCCTCGAAGTATGCTCTTTTTATTTTTAAATCCTGGATGGTTTATAAGTGTTACCTTTTGATTGTTGATAGCATTTAATCTCTGCTCTTTCCAGTCCAGAGAATATTTAGTATTTCTTGAATTAAGATAACAGATCAGTTGACTGTACTTAAAACTGGTTTTCATTTTGATTTCAGCACCCCTTACAAAATGTGTCAGTCTCATTGACGAACCATCAAGATCAAGAGTCCAGGTAAGCAGTTGTCACAGTGATTTAAAGTGAAATAATGATTTATAGCCAGATGTGTATCTATATGCAAGCTATTGTGTTAGATACAAAAATATATCTTTGGTCAACAGTACCTATTCATAAAATCAGTCTTCACTATTTCAAGATCATTGCGCTACTCAGCTGTTTCTGTGAACATGTTCATATACCTTCACACTGACACACACTACTGTTCCTGCAATTTTAAAAAGACCTCTCAAGGACAATAATAAAGTCTCAATGTAGTTTGTCAGCTTTCAAATTATTATCCCTAGATTTTGCATATCTGAAAACTTATAGATATTATTATCACTTTTCAGCAAATGTCAAATCCCATTGCTATTGGGCGTGTGCCATCACCACAAAGCATCTCCACAACAGACCTGGAGGGTGATGGTATGTATTGTAACCAATCCTTCCTTCATTGTTATTTAGAACCACCTAAAGACCCTGTTGGATGATCCAAAATTTACACAGATTCGGGTAGGTAAAGATGATTACAGTGTTCCCTCGCCACTTCGCGCTTCATGTTTCGCGGCTTCAGTGCTTCGCGGGTTTTCAAAAAATTATATGTAAAATATTTATTGCGGTATTTTCGCTGTTTTGTGTGTTTTTACGGTACTCCGTCTAAAGTATTTTTGCACATACATAGTACGTATTGTACAGTAATGTTTCCCAGTCGCTGATTGGCTCAGTAACCGTCGCATCTTGTTTTCTTTCGCTGTGCGCAGCTACCCCCTCTCTCAGCTCTTCCATTTCCCGTTAGCATCCGACTGTCACGTATGCGTAGTTTTCATCTGCGGTGTTGTGTACGTTATTTGTGAAACTTTCGTTAGAGACTGAATTTATTCAAGCCCTGCCATGCAACCCAATCGTTCATAACTCGCACGAAGAGATCTGTTACGCCTATGCCTTTAGAGGAAGTAGTAGAAGTTACGTCCGGTCGAAGATACCGCACCACCTGATGAAGTGGTGCCTTTAGAAGAGCATTAATGCCCTTCTTGGCATTCATCTCATCTTCATCGCCATCGTCATCAGTACTGTTAAGCTAATTAATCATTATCATTCTAGCTGTATGGTGTATTTTCAATGGTGACTACCCATATTAATTTTTTTAAATTACGTATCTAGATTTAAGAGTTTAAAACATTTTTATGGGAAAAGTTATTAAGGGAATGAGAAAGGGTTATGTATAAGAGTGTTGGGAGGGTTTATAAAGACTTAAAATAATGTATAACTACTAAAAACAGTATAGCATCCCTACTTCGCGGAAATTCACTTATCGCGGGTGGGCCTGGAACGGAACACCCGCGATAAGTGAGGGATTACTGTATAAATGTATTTTGTAAATTTCAGTGCCTCATATACTAATGCTTATTTATTATCTAATGTCAAAGTTGGCGAGCTGCACCTGTAATCACAAAGTTCTGCAAAACCTCACTCCTGTTCACAAATAATCTGCCATGTTATAGCTATATCATCAGTCCACACATCTAAACGGTAGCCAGCAGATGGAGCAATGTATCAGATTATTTGGGAGATCTTTATTTAGCGGCAAAGACTAATATAAAATTCCGTACAGTCTAAAAGTACTAAATAATTCTTACATGTTTGAACCTGGGGATTGAGAAGTACCCTCCACATATACAAATGAAGTTAATGCTCTGTCTTCTTAATGTAGGATCATTTGAAAAAAGTATAAACACTTATTCCATCAGAATTCTTTCCTGTGCATTCAGCTTGTGCTTTCAAGATTTGGTTGTTGTACAACTTGTATTGCTCAAGGTGTAGTACTCAGAAATTTTTATTAAAAACAGACTACTGGCAATTCACTTGCATAATGTCATGCCTGGTGAGATTTGAACAGGTGGGGGAAAAATTATCTTTATTAATTTCTCAGGATTTACATATTTCCTTGTGATTTTAGGCTTAAGACATTAATAAGCCATAAGAAAAGAGGGTTTTTTTTAGCATTATTTGTGTCGCCACTCAGTAAGGACTTGCAGTATAATTTGATGAATCATCATGCTTCTTCATTCTTTTGCATACATGTAAAGATGTTAGAAGGGTCTTCAATTTTTTTTTCCCCATGTCAGTTTCAAACAGCTACATTGAAAGGCAGTCAAACATGAAGATCTGGTTTAGAGTTGCTTAGAAAAACATCGTTAAGCCATACTACTACTTATAAAGACTTTTCGTCAGTAGGTTAAGATGCTTATGTACTAGAGGGGTTGGTCTATTTATTCTTCACTCAAACCCAAAAAATGCTATGTCAGCTGAAGAAGTTATAGTTACTCTGATATATATGTATATAGATATAGAGAGAGAAGATATCCCAGGTGCTTTTTTTTCCAATCCAGACTTATTTGCGATTGATGGGCTGGAATCTGAAAATGATCTCTATAACAACAACTCGAGCAGTGAGGATGACGATGATATTCTAACAGGTAAGTGCAGTGCATGGAGAATAAGCTTGTAGACTTACAGAGCTATTTTGAATCTATTGTCACAGCCACTCGCGTTCTCCTAATGCCTGGACATTTGCACGTTCTTTTACAAACAACTCTGCCTCTTTTGCAGGCCTGTATACATTTAATTATATCAGCAAAACATGGTAGAATAATTAAAAGAATTCTATGGTACAAAAAAGACAACTAATTCTTAATACACATTCCAAAAATTACTAATTACTCAAGCCCTCTAATTAATAAATATTCTAATAGAAAGTATTTGTTTAAAGTCCGGCACATAGTTTTATATCACTGTTCTCTCTTGAAACTGTTCTTAACTTTAGTCTTTGAGAAAATGATGATTCAAGAATTCCAAAAAACACTTCATATATTCCACAGACACAAATAAACCAAACCATAAATGCTTCCACTCGGGGACAAACATTACAACACAAAACTCGATCATCGCTGCCTCTCGGGGTCAGATGTTTTACACAAAAATGGTGCTGTCTCTCGGGACGAGCAACCCAACCTTCAAACACAAACGTTGCCTCTCGGGGCCCAATGTTTTACACAAAATGGTGCTGCCTCTGGGGACAAGTAACTACAACATACTACAGGACAAAATCACAAAACTAAATCACAAAACAACAGCCACAATAAACCTCTTAAAACATTTCATGGCATCTGCCAGACCCCCGTAGACTTTATGGGCCATTACCCGGCCCTCGTAGACTTTATGGCCCATCTCCCGGCCTTATAGTTCGTAGACTTTACAGCCCATCACCCGGCCTCACAGACTGCCCCTGTTGAAAATTACAACAAAAGAAATTACTAATACATAGCTCTATCTCTTTTTTTAAAAAAAAACATACTGGAAATTCAACTTATGCAAACAAATCCGAGATACTTAAAAAAAATATAACCCACCTTTCTGGGAAGACGCAGCCTCCACTCCCCTACACGCAGTGTCCCTCCACTTGTTGTGTCTCTCTGGGAAGTGAAGCGCTGCCCGGCGATGGTTAATTAAATACTCTTCTCCCTATCTAGAAAAAAAAAACCTTTGAGTAATGCGCCAGGTGCGACTCGGCCACCCGCGCTGTACTATTAACTTCCATGTCACCCCTCTGTGACATCTATCTAAACATATATGGGGCATCATGCTGTTGGCCTAGATGCTAAATAATAAACTTTAAAATAGTAGATTGAAATAGTAGATTCTATCCTATTCCTATCTTGGGCTGAAACTAAATCATAAAAACCAATTTCTTGTAACACAAAAAGATTGATATGACAGATCTTCAAGAATCATGTTTGCTCTACTTAAAAACTGTAAACAGTCACAGCTACCACTAGATATACAATCTGATATGTTTGACAGAATTGTTCTTCCAATATTTACTTACAGTTGTGAAATATAGGCATCAGTAAGTGATGTTTGTATTAAACTACAGTTAAGATTCTACAAAGAAAGTTCACCCCATCTTTTATAGTGCTTGGAGAGTCTGGTTGCTTCCATGTTAGTCTTCTTATTAAAAGTAGAAAGCTCAGTTTTTTGTTTAAATTGATTAATGCAAATAACTGTGATAAACTATCAAGTGTTGTATGTATAATACTTCTAAATTTACATGAAAGAAATATCATTGTCTAGTTATATAAATACTGCCCAGACAACCCTGCAAGATCCTGGTCTATTTGGAATAAGGATAAACCAGAAAAGCATAAATATATCAGGTGATTGGTTTAAGAAGAAAATAGATAGGCCCCTTCAGGGCCAGTATATACTGAATTGGCTAGGAGAACTAGACTCCAAACAAATGTACTCAAATTATAGAATGTTCAAAAGTACCTTTTCACTAGAACCTTATTTAAAATACTTCCTCCCATTAATTATCTCCCTTTAACATAATTTAGGCCATTGAATAACGACTTTTCTGTGAACACATGTAGGAAAACTGAGATCTCTAGAAATGAAAGGCTTTGTAGACTGAAACACAAATGATGAATTTCATTATCTATTTAATTGTAAAAAAAATTTTGCTGACCAATAGAAAAATAAGTTTTCACTTTCCTGTACCCAGATATCTAATGCTTTTAAGCTCCATTCATTCTTAACTTCAAGAAATAAAAAAGACCCTCACGAGGCTAGCTGGATTTGTAAAGATATTATTGAGGATGGTGACTTAGAAGAATTAATTTGTGTGTGTGAGAGAGAGAAAGATTATACATATATATATATATATATCTGTGACATAGGTAAGAATGAGAAAGGCAGAAACATCACATGATGAAAGTTTATCCACTGTTTAGGCCTACATGTTTTTATATGCTTTGAATTATTTGATTACATATGCAGATATACATTAAAGGGCTAGAAGGAAAGAATGAATGAGTGATGCAGAAAATTAGTTTTTAATATATTAGCTGTTATAAACTGACCAGTGACAGCTGTTTGTGTAAGTGTGAGTGAGATATATTATACAGGAATATGTGTGATTTTTTTTTTTAATATCTCAATACCCGTTAGAGGGCGACAGATTAATAAAGAATCTTAAATTTTTTTTTATTCAAACAAACAAAACAACAGGGAGGTGCAGTTGGCAGCGATATTCTTCTGAAGTCCCTGTGCAAGTTTGGCTTTTGACCATATTCCTTTGTAACCATTGCTTTTGGCCCAAACATTTTCATCTGCATGGCTAAATTTTAATTCTGCATCATGTTTTTTTTTCTCTTAGATTCTGCTGCTTAAAGAGCAAACTTCTATCCATCGCTGGGAAAGAATAGTTCTTTCATTCATAATAAGGGGAGTGTTATGGACATGTCTTGCCTTTCTCGCTGTAGTGGAAACTGCTGTACAGTAGAAGTTTGGCTTTAACAGGCCATAATCTGTTAATTACACTGACTGTTGTTAAAAGTACTTTTGATTGGTGTTGCCTGTTTACACAGCCTTAGCTGCTGGCTCCGCGTAAAACACCCCCTCTTCCCCTCCCACACATACTTCCAAAATCTTGGCAAGAAAGAAGAATCCTTTAATTATTAGAAATGCCCGTTTGCTGTTGCAGTGTCCTCACAGCGGAAAGGTGTCAGAATGAAGCCCAATACGACTTACTCAGCTTCCCTGCCAGTGAATGTCCCAATGGGTGTCTGGAGCAATCAGATACGAACCGACTCTGGTTTTGACTCAGACAGTGATGATGAGGTATGATTAAAAATGATTTTAAACCAAAGCAGAAAGTAGAAGAGTGTTGTTTTGTGGGAAAAACAATCTAAACTAGTAGGACCTGGATCTGAACAGTTGGAGATGCACCAACTGTTTCAATGCAGGTTCTGCTAGTTTTTAATTGTTAGAGACAGCAGTAGGACATGTTCATGTTTATTTTAAACAATCTTATTGCTATCATCATGGGGTATAATTATATCATTTATTGTGTCTTTTTAGCAAGGGTAAGGAAGAAATGTTCTAAGGTATATCTTTCATATTTGAATTTCATGAATATGTGAGAAATTTGCTTGCTTATGGCATCTTTTGGGTTAAACAATTTTACTTCCAAAATCAGGTAACCTTAACATTGAAACTTTCCTTCAACATTTGAAATAATAAAGCAAAATAGCACTTCACACATTATCATTATTCACATAATGCACATGACCTTTAAAGGTCAAGCCGACCGCAACATTATTTCTTTATGATCAGGTTAAGCTCGTTTTAAAATAATAATTCCCAAAATATGAGTACATAATGATCCTTAATTTTAAAGATATAAGCCTTCAAACATCGGCATTCTCACCTGCAACTAGGAAGGCGGGAAAAAGGTACTCCTGTACTGGAGGTTCTCTTATGAGATCGAAGTATTTGTAACAGCGAGTGTGGATGTCTTCGAGTGAAATGAAGAAACATCACTCAGGTTGTCGTGTTCAAGAAGCGATTTTGTTCGCCCAAAAAATGAAACAGCTGAATTTGGAAAACAGATTGGAACTTTAATTAGAAGCTTCGAATGCAGTTAAAAAAATAATTAAATGGTCCAAACTGATTTCATTCAACAGACTGGTAAGTCAGTCAGATCAAAATTTAATGGACAACATTAGTTACAACTGACTGCTGATAAGGATTTGTTTACAATTAAAAATATAATGATAGTTTGAAACATGTTTGTGTAAAAACTTGTTTCTTCCTCATTTAGCTGCATGCAAAATTTTCTATTTACTTACTGATACAAAATGGTGTCCTCACACTGTCAGTTGTTTTGAGCATTATGCTGGATAAAGATACGACTGATGATGTGTTTGTGACTGTCACACGATGTTACTTGTAGACCACACAGTGTAGAAACTGTCGATGTTGTATATCTGATGCTTGATCTACCAGCAGTCGTAGTTCGTTTTAACATCTCATGCTTTTGTATAGTAAGCACTGCTGTAGGAATAAGATTTCTTCGGTTTACTGGAAGTCCAAGACTTACTTGTACTGTATAAGTGACTGAATAACAATCAATTTTGAAATGTTTTGAGCAAATTCATGAGCACGGTGTGGGGAGCAATTAGTTCACATGGCACGTTTGAATAAAGTTAATCCACTGGTGTTTGCTGCCATTATCTTTAGGATTTCCTTCATGAGTAAAAACTAACTCCCTCTGAGTGTCGAAGAGAACATTCAGCAACAGCACAATGTGTCCTGGTCAGTTTTCTTTTACCGAGGATTGCATCTTTTCTCTTCGACTTATGCTAGTGCAAACGGTGCTATTTTTAGAAATACGTTCATTTCATCACTCCCTGTTTTCTCAACAAATCCAGGTTTGCTTAAGAGAAAAATATTAATATAAAATCTTTCATGCCTCTCTGTCATAAAAGACCAACGGAACATATTTTTGTGATACTTTGTGCTTTGTTTCCAGCGATTTTTGCTCAGCAATCAGGTTGGGCTTTAAAACTGAAAAAAATGAATTTAAAACACTATATTTGTTCATTTAATAGTATTAGTATTTATACTTCTTTTTCTTTTGTTCTCTTGGTTGGCAGAGGCCTCGTCTGGATCCACAGCAAATTGCATCCCAGATGCAAGCTTTGGCGGAGAGCATTCCAGACAACAACCGTTACATATTTGGGGACCGTCCAAGACCTCGTTTAAACACCAATAATTTTTGAACTTCCCTTATTTTTTTTTATTTTTTTTTTTTTTGGGGGGGGGGGATTTGCACCCATTGATGTGTGAGAGAATGATTGCATGTGTGTCTATGCACCTCTGTGCTCCAGGTGTAGATAAATGTTTCAAAACCATGATGCTTTTTAGCATGTAGACTATTAACAGCATTGCTTTAATTTGGACTTTTAACCCATCCCGTTTCCCCCTCCCCATCCTACCAATCAGTAAATACCTAGTTGGTCTTAACTACAGGCTGTATGTATATATACATATAAATGAAGCTTAAATTTCTCTTTTCCTTTTTAAAAGGGGATTTTTGTATAATAATAGATTTTACCATTTTAAAAGAAAATTGTTTACTATTTACAGTTCCTTATATAGGATAGTTCCATTGGTATGTGTGGGTGAGAGATAGCATGTGAGTTTGTTGAAGCGTTTGTTCTTACTGCCAGTTCTCATCGCACATTAGCATGAGGTAGAGATCTAGTTGCACCAAAATAGCGCTGTTGTATGTAATAACCTTTGGGTATGCTAAAGTGTGAAGCAAAGGGACTCATTCTGAGCAGGTGTGCATCTCTTGCATATAAGTGAAAATGACAACCGCAGCTAGAAGGTTCCACATCTGTTTATAGCATGTAAGAAATAACCAGTCAACTAAACAGCAAGAAATCTTCTATATATTTAGCAAAGGAGAGGGAAAACTCATTAACCTCATTTTCATCAGAAAACTTAGCTTATATTTTGTAATTAATGCCTATGTTGTTGGAATCAGTTTTGTTGTACCATTATATCCAGCATCCCACCTAATTTGTAAGCAATATTCCTGTTTCTTACCTGATATGAGATCGAAATCACATGTTGCAACCATGTCTAAAGACTTGCTGTCTTATCAGCTTTGTATACATGATATGCCAAATACCATGTAAGAAAAACGGAACATGTTCCCTACTATGAATAAAGTGTGACCTTTTTGTTCTTTTCAGCCTGCTGTTTGGTGTACCAACCATATGGTGTATCTTATGGACTATGTGATAAATATTAATTCATACCTTTGTGGTAGTCTGTCTACATTATCCTTGTGTTAGCTGCTGTACAATAAATCTGGCACACTTTGTGTTCTGCTGGTTGTATAAGCTGCTCTACATTTTGTCATTGATGTGATAACTGTATTTGAGCTGTATCTAATGTGGAGCTGGTAGTTTTTTGTTCCTATCATTTGTGGAACATGTCTACTGTACTTCATTATGTGATAAGTCCGGTGTACTGTCTTATAGATGTGCATCTAATGGAATAATGCACATAGGTTGTTTCTCGATCTCTGTGCCAAATCAAAAATAGATTTCTTTTCAGGCAATGTCCTACATTGCATAAAATGGCTGTTAAAATGTAGTTTTCAAAATTAAATGGCATTAAAAATTAAATCACAATATTTCAGGTCTTTTGGTACTGTGTATTGTTTTGGCTATTTTATGTTTTGCATCATACATTGAACTTGAATGGGCACTTGAAAGTGTTTGGAAAATCTAGCTGAGATAATCATTAATCAAAATATGTGCATTGCCTGAATCAAAACTGTTGCAATAAATGTATCATGTTCATCAAGAAGAAAATGTTGTGACTATCATCTAAACTGAAAAAAAGTTGATGCTTGCTCATGGTTTTGCAAGCAGAATTTAACAGAAGAGAGACATTATTTGCTGTTCTTTTTCCCTCATGAAATGTGACCCAGTAATGCAGTATAGGTAGTGGGTACTTAAAATCATCACAATTTCGATCATCAGTGCATGTGTGTGGTTCAGGGCCCCTAACCACCTTCACAATTGTTATTCCAGGGGACAGAATGGCAAGACTGCAAAATTTGTTGTCTGTGTCAGCTGTGTTAAGTCTGTAAAGTTAGACCAGAATGAATGACTTTGATGTTTTTATCACAAACAGAAATTGTATATCTGCGCAGACACTACTGTTGCTTTCGTGGCAAGTACTATACAGTTGATGGGATTTCCATGCAGTAGGAGATTTTTAGTTCACGAAAAAAACCAAGGGGCGATTGGAAGAATTTTTCTCACATACTCTGTGGTTGCTGTTGAGCTGTGAACTGTCATGCAGGGTAATAGTCATTGAAATGTGTCAGGTTATGTAACCGAATTTTCTTTGATAACTGATATGAGCAAATCCAACAATGGTGATAAAGTATCTCTCAATTGAGAGAATTATGCACTTAATTCAGGGACCTAAGAGTGATGACATTTTTTAGTTATAATTATGTTGTGTGTATGATGTGTCATGTGTTGACAGCATTACATCTTTTTGTTTTTTAATCAGATCTAGAAAATAGGAAGTTTTTTCATCATTAATGTGTTAGCAGTAATGTTTGAACTTAAATGCAAAAGTTATGATTTGTCATGTGTAAATTAGGCAGAGTGTCAAAGCGCACATAGAAATTTTGTGAGACTTCATAACACAGTTTCAGTATTCATTTGCTTGTGAGTTGAAATATATGTGTGTATATATATATATATATGAGCAAATATATATACACTGGTTATTGGTAAGTCAACCGCATTTAAAACTAGTTGCTTTTGAAGGTGGGTCTTTTTTCTCCCCTTGACCTTTACTAAAAGGCAAACAACCGAACACTGGGTGGAAGCATCATATCTCTTTCTCTTTACCTTGCTTTGGTTTCTAATATTGTCTTGACTATTGGCTGCCATCAATCCTGATGAAAAAATTTATTTTTAATTGTACTTTCTGGCATTTTTAAAATACCTTATTCATATTTCTTCATCCTCCCTTATCTTTTTTTCCTGCTAATCTCCTTCACCAGTTTTACTTCTCATGTCTTCACGAGAGGGAAAATGCTCTAGTCAGTCATGCTTTTTATATGAATAATTATGGGATATTGTTCTTAATCATGGCTTGTCAGGTCAAAAGTTCTTATCCATTGATAATTAGTCAGTATGTTGGTGTGTGTTCTCTCTTAGTAGTGTAATGTTTCACAGTAATTTCATTATCATTATAAACAGTGTACAAAGTTAAAATTTTTATAACATCAGAAATGTGCAAATGATGCTTTTGACCTATGAAAGAGTTAACACTGAATGTTTACGTTGTTAGAATTCACTGTTATATTCCACAAAATCGTCTGAATCTTTACACTGTTAAGATCATGCTATCACATGATTGTTGTGATAGGATCCACACCATCACCATCACCTGTATGTTTACACTGCTATGATCATACTATCATTGATTGTTTAGATCCACACCATCATCAGAATGTTTACACTGGATCCACACCATCATCTAGACATTGATATATTAATATTCACACCACCTCATATATTTTTAGTTTGTTAGTGTATTTGTTCCAAAAATGGATATACTGCTTTTAACTCCAACTGGATTGGCTCCAGGAGACAGGTTGAATCCAGTCTAGTTTATACCTATGTTGGTGTGATGCAGAAAGCTTAAGATTTATACAAACACCAAGGGAAAATCATCTAAGAAAGGTCACAGCTATACATGATTTGTATAGTCAAAAGTATGACAAAATTTTTTGCTGCTTGTTTTCAAACCTGAAAGAATTTGGTTTTCCATGGTTAAAGGAGAATGAAAGTAAGTCAGGGGTGTTGAAATTATTCTAACATTAATTGAACACAAACCCTGCAGTATATTTATGAAAAAAGCATGTTTCTCTTTGCATTATTATTCTCATAAGTTGGGATATCTACTGAGATGTTTGAGATTATTATTTTGGTGAACCAGCTTATTGCCCTAAATAAAAATTACTTATTCCTTCATCCATATCTTACACAAAACATGGCATCTGTATTTTGGATACAGAGGAGGATGGGTGTGGCTGCAGGAAGAGTCAGGTATAAAGTTAGAACTGTCTTTGAGCGGGGATTAAGAAAGGAAATCTGGAGTCTTGAGCATGGAGTTTTGGTTCAGAATGGTGTCAATTCAATAAAACTTCAAAGCCTTACAGATTGGTGAAACTCATTTACTGACAGGTCTTTGTCACTCTGTATGCCATAATGGGTGATAAAAATGTGATCTCAACCCATGTTAACCTTTCGATTTTGGGAAGGCTTTTGTATAATCCAGCATGTTATTTAATGTTGGGGAGTACATGACCAAGGCATTTGGTAGTTGGGCACATGTTGCATGAAATTTTCTACACATTTGGAGAATATGTGCACAAAAAGCCCTGAAATTGCTAAATTAACGGCATCATTCTTAGTTTAAAGGTTGTTTAGATTGGCAGTTTGAAAAGATTTTGGTGAGAGGGCTTTCGTTCCTTTGTACAGTGCTATAATCGCAGATATTTTTAAAAGTACATCTTCATCAATAAAGAAGTTTTGGGTTGCATATACTGTATCTAGAGACAGTGCAGTAAGAGGAAAGATGACGTGTATATTACACACTGAATGAAAGAAAAGTAAATGGTGAGAAAGAGGAAAGTTTGAAGGACGATGTTTTGTTGAAACCTTGCCAGACTTGGGTATCCTTTTTTTGGACAGTGCAAGTGTCCACATTATTGCCAATTTTGTATTCATTTTTTTCAACAGTGAGCATTGAAATACAATTTGTCCCACTGCCAGTCGTAGCCAGAAGGCTTTTTAAGAAAACAAACTTACTGTGTTGACCTTCAACTACTTTTAATCTGTTTTGTGTATGGAATCTGGAATGCATTGAGCAAAGGACAGGGTGGTAAAGAAGTGTGTTCGTGCGGCCTAGTTTGAGAACCCTGTTGTTTACCATGTATATATTGGCATCTGAAGATTCTGGATGGTGTGTTTGTTTTTAGTGGAACAGTGGTTTTAGGTTGTGAACATGTGTGACAGCAACTTCTTGTTGCAGTTCAAGTGGTAGTCATGGGAGTAGATGATTAGTGTTCATTGAATTAAAACTTTCAGAAGTCTCACAGCATCATGTGTATTATTTTAAATGTCTGCATGTGTGTACCTGCTCACTCACTAAAAACTAGTCCAGTTCTTGTCTGGATGAATTTGAATCATGTGGACTGTAACAGCAGCAAACCTCAATACATAATGATATTTTAATTTCTTCTGTTGAAGCTTATGAGTTTCACATTTGACTGAAAGTCTCAGCCATTAATGTAGTTTTCCAGTGTGAGAAGGAACAAATTACTTAATGTTTAAAGCATTGCATATTGGTTCACACATAAACTATGCAAGTTGAAGTTGAGCCACTATCATTGCCATTACGGCCATGCTGAATAATTTAGGTTTATCATGGGTCTGAACCCATAAGGAAAATCCTGCAGCTTATTTTCAGCTGATTTAAAGATCAGGTTATAGCCACGGTTCTCAACCTGGGGGGCGCGCCCCCCAAGGGGGGCGCAAGCTGCTGAAAAGGGGGCCGCAAAGGTGGTCATTTTCTCATATCTCATATAGGTATTAGTGGCTAAGGGGGGCGCGCGGACGTACCTTTATTCGTCTGGGGGGCCGTCATAAGTAAAAGGTTGAGAAACGCTGGGTTATAGGATATGTCCCTTTGATCAGCATGCCCACAAATGATATTCTGAAAATGATAATAAGGAAATATTCTGAAACTATATAAATTCTGATTCATAATGTTTTCCACAGGGCCTAGAGACATCTCAATAGCAGGTTTAGAATAAGAAATTACATGAGGTAAAGGAGCGATAAAGTTCCAAATTGTGAGTGCACATATAGCAATGATGATTTTTTAAAAAATTGGATAGAGGTAGAATGTTGCCAATATTCTGTTGAAAAGCTCTACCACTAAAATGTAACTAAAAATTTGTTGGGTACTTCCAAAAGCTGTAATTAACCTTATAGCAATTGTTGGTGACAGGGCCAAAGAATTAAGAAAAGTAACAGATGAGTCATAGGTGCCGGATCATTTATTCCTCTCTAATGAAATTCTACTTATCAGTTGTATGTTGTTTTTGTTTTTTTTAGAGGGGTGGTAAATAAAGTACTTCCACCAAGGAACATTTCATATATTGTGAGTGGGGATAATCATAATAATTCTTACATTACACTAGGAGGCTATAAATACTCACGATACACGCACACACACACACACACACATGCTAAGTATAATTAGAAAAGTTGTGTTTTAATAAGTGCATTGGCCTGGAATTCCAAACAGTGATTTTAAATATTGCAAAAAATCACTTGCCAAAGGTTGAAGTGGAGAACTTAGGAATTCTGAGCAGCACCTGTGATGGCACTCATGATGGTTATTACTTGTGAATGCAAGTAGATAAGCAGTCAGGAAGACTACCATAGTGCAGGACTGAAAAAAAAAGAGGCTTCTTTATGCATGCCCTAATAGGAATGCATACCCTGATAGGAAGCCAGTGAAGTGTCCTGAGCAGCAGAGTTCTCAATTCACTGAAGTTTGTTCAGCTTCACATCAGTTAAGCCAGCAAGAACTGCATTAGTAATTGACTACGTGGATAATAACACTGAGTTTGTTGGCCTCTTTAAGAAACAGATACAGTATTCCCAACATATTAATATACTTGAGGTGGAAGTTAAAGCTGGTTAATACGTACAGCGATTGCCAGTTGGGTAACTAATGCACACCAAGGTTGTGTAAAGAATTAGAAAATGCCATTGACTACTTGAAAATGTGAGCGAAAAGCGTTGCAGTCTTTGTTTCATATGAATTATTATTATTATCATTCATTTTCAAATTAGCCAGCATCCAATATGCCACTTGTTGGGTGCAGCATCCAGTCCTGTCAAGTAGGCCAGCAAAACATTGATGTTGAAGAGGGCACGTGACTGATGTGCTTCCAGTATGTTAATTGACATCAGTGCAATGGGAGTGTGATGGATAATGGGTCCTACTGCTGCACTAGCTTTTGAACTAGCACCTGGCTTTGTATTATTCTTAATATTTTTCACATAATTTATTTCATCTATATTTTGTAAATGTACATTTTCACTTAATTTTTCTTTACCACAGACCAAAATGTTTTCACTCTAAATGTTTCATTTTAATAAATATTTAACCTAATAATTTAAAAGGTATAATTCTTTTACTATCTTTAAAAATTATTTTTGACCTTATGGTCTATTTCACTAGTTTCAAACTTATGTTTTTGCATTTTCTTTTCAGCTGGTCTGTTGAGTTTCTATCTCTTTCTTCTCCTCTTATATTAGTATCAGTAGAAGAGTCTGACCTTTCATAATTCAAGAGGGAAACCTAGCTTGCAGCATGTATCACCAGCCCTAACCCTGATCTTACCAAATAGCTTTGAATGACTTGCTTCACGAATATACTATGCGTGCATTCTCGGTAATAGCAGTAATTTTGACCAAAATTGTATCGCTAACCACTTGCGGTTGGTGGGAGGGAATTGGTGTTTTACGCCGAGCCAGCAACTACAGGCTATATATATATATATCACACAGCAAGGCAGCCAGCCCTGTAAACAGATGCCAAAAGCCACTGAGGAAACTAGGACAAATACTGAAATGGAATTTTCTGTGAAGGTCATCATAATCTCGTTGACCCAAGCATGTTGAGCCTGGGATATTTTCTCTGCCTTGTGAGTGCATATCATGTGAAAATATGGAGAGAGGTTGACAAGGTAACTTTATAACTGCATGCTATTTCATATGTTTGAACAAGAACATAAACACTGGTTTTTGGAGACATTACTCAGTCTAACAACTGATTAAGCCAGCTCACGTGAAGACTACTCAAATCTTAATATGAACAGAGCTGTTTTTCGTTCTTTTCTGAGACTATTGGAATGATTAGCAAAGAGCCCATCGGACGGTAGCAGTTCCCGCATTCCTCTTTGCCTATATTAACTTCCACTTCAACCTTAAGCTAATAAGCTAGTTACATGAACAGATTTTTAGTTTTGGGGGCATATGTGATTAACTCAAGTTCCATCAGCCTGCGCCCCTGTCGCTATTGAAAACCATACCGAACACTTCACGTTATTGTTTTCGTTTTATTTTCCAGATGTCAATAGATATATAGGCAACATAATAAGTCTAGTCCACAAATCACACCATCTTACGCGCGACTGTTTATGAAAATTCTGGTTGCAAAGTATACACGCTTTATATGAATAATCAACACAAAGGCACAAAACCCCGTTTCACTGTGTAGACCTATTTATTTTTTTTTAAGTCCCCGCGCTTTCTTAAATGATAACACAGAATATAGATATGAATGGTTAAGCCTGATTTATCAAACGGATGGGTTATAGAGGCTGAAATTTACAGGCTTGTTTTATATCGCCATATATCTATCGATATCTGCAGCAACAATTTAACAACAACAACAAACACGAAAAAACGGGAGCCATATTTTGAGTTGGTCCTTAACAGCTCTCTCTCTCTCTCTCTCTCTGATCCAGTGCGAAATCACCGAGAGGTGGAAGCACTTTCCTTTCAAAGTCAACAACAAAATCTCTGATCCGTCTTTCTCTCACAGACTTCATGTTTGTCTTTTGCTGGACAACTTCCACTGGAGAATGGGTTGACAATGCAGCAATTAATATATTTTTCTGCAATAATATTTGTGACTGTGTCTTTTTTTAACCTTCGTTAAGATCGAAAGCCGAATTTTATTTTAACAAGTCTGTCAGATCGACTGTCCGTCGGCGGAAAACAATAAAAACTTTCTCCAGATTTGTGGCCACCAAAATACCACAGCCAAAACAACGAACCTAGAGCTATGGCTGTGTGGTGGGGAACCTTAATTTTTACCTCCCAGGGCCATTTTGATACTTTTAGCATCATTCGTGGGCCATACACAATTATCTACTGAAAAATATCTGGTCAGGCTGTAGTTTTGCCAAAGCATGTTCACACCTTTTCAATGTGTACAATCTCAACGATCGAGTCACCACAATCCACCTTTTTGTAATTGTAGGTAATAGGCTCTACTCTATGAATAGCATAGCGACACACTATAAGCTTGTTTAGAGTCTGTAAATAAATGTTTGTAATTAGAAAATTCCAACGAAAGACAGAGTATATAGTAACACAACTTTTTTTCTTAATGCCCAATTTTCTGTTTGTGGTTTTGCAGTGAAAGTACATTAATAATAATTAGTACACACATACCTCCTCCTGATGGAGTAAATCATGGCATTTACAAAATGTCTACACACACAGAGAGAGATGCTTGCACGCACACAAATAAACTCATGAACCCAAACGAAATTTTACCAGCCAAAGCTTTTTTATTTGCTTATCCTTTGGTAATCCATGAAAGGTTCATGTTGGACAATTGTAGGCGGACTGTACACTAAGGTACACAGCGATCATTAAATGATCATATTTAAATGAGCCGACATGGTCGAAGAATTCTACGCGTATCAGCAGCCAACATCAAACCGAAAATTGTCTACGATCTCGGCTTAGGGAGGTCGCATGCATAATTCTCCAAAATCGTCCATGTATATACCATAGGCAGTCGACAAGCTTACAGTTCGTGTCTGTAGCTTCATGTACTCGTATGTCTCCCCTCTAACCCGTAATAAATCGTCTTTATATGTCCCTCAAAATTTCCGTTATGATCACTCATATAATTTAATTATAATATACATTTATGTTGTTATGATAAAAAGTGGATAGATTTACTGACATCTGCGGTTGCCTTGGCGGGCCGGATGAAATGAGTTAACGGGTCGGACATTCCCCACCACTGGTGTAGTCAACGTGGTGTAGCGAGTCATCAGACTGGGAAACCCCCTTGTAAATCGAGATCAAGGCTCCCCCGACCTTGTTTGCTCCCAGCTGCAGTTCAGCGATGTGTTGGAGATTTTTGTTGCATTCTTGTCAGATGATAGAAAAAAAGACCCCCCCAAAAAAAATCTTCTTAGTCGTATTCTACACGTAATCTTCGTCATTTATGTCCGAATACTTGGGTTACTATGGGAGTGATGATGATGATGATTGATGATTGATGATTGATGATGATGATGATGATGATGATGATGATGATGATGATGATGATGATGATGATGATGATGATGATGATAGATTGTGTGACTTTGATCCCATACATTCGGTGGAACATTCGACAGAATTCGAGTGAGGCACTATAGTCAGTTTGTGTTAATTATCTCATCTGTTTTGTGATATGTTTAAATAAAGCTGTCATGCATAGAGGAGGTGTGGAATGTGGAACTGCACTCAGAAGTTTCGTATAATTATGTGAAACATCAAACTCACCTCCGCATTTTCTGCACTTTAAAAGTATTGCTGTTTGTACAGTTCTGAGAAAAAGAACCTTTCAAAATATGTAACAATTTAACCTCAGCAGTTGGTAGCCCTTATTTAGAGAAAATTCCACAGTGGTTTAGATGATGTAAATTTATTATTATTTCATAAAACGTTATATAATCAATAACTGTGTTAGTAAGTCATAGAGTAATAATGAACTTGGTACTCATCAGCTCAGTAACTGAAAAGGAAAATAACAGCATTATTTATATGTGAGGATTAACAATTCAATCTATATGACATATCCTTAGCAGCTTTCCTGTTCTACACACGGAATTTTTAGTATACAACTTTCTCCTTGCTTTGATATTTGCTTCTCTAATTTGTCTTTTGGTTTATCAATTCACACTCATGTTGCACGATTAATCTACTTACATTTAGTACGCCTTTTGAAATTTTTAAGTGGGATTCATATAAAGACACAAGTACAAAACAGAATCAATTTAATGGGGGGTTTTTTCCTTAGAGACCGCAGAGACTTTTTGTAAAAATGTTTTGAATCAGTCGTCATAAAAGTGAAAAGTCCATAGCGATGTCTCTCTTCCAACCCTCACCTTTTTATTTATTAGTTTACACATTTTTAGCCAATGCTCACGGAAGCCCACACGTGTGAAATTCTCCGAGGTCCACAAAGCAGACAAAAGATTTAGAACGAACAAAACCTTTTTCTTGATAGAACGGAAAATGTTTTTATATAAATTGTTATTATCTCCATTGTTGAAATTGTCCAGATCCCGCTCGCTGATATTGCTTTACATTACTTTACATCAGGGAATATTGAAGTCTCAGTATTCATAGCCATTCCCATGCCATGTAGAGGTTGCAACTGAGTGCAAAAGTCAGATACTTCACTGGAGACGGGGTCGTAACGAGACAAAGATGGTTGAAGTCTCAGCAACTGAATGAAGAGTTGCTATTAAAGCCGTGTTAATATTTAATCTCATCGGTGATTTAGTGTTCTGACCAACGTGAAAATGTCTGCACAGTAATCGCGAGGATATTAGACAGGAACAGTTCCTCAGTTATCTGTCCATCGCAGGTACCATTGTCCCAGTTTCTAGGCAAAGTTATATCGTCAACAGACCTGAGTGTCCAGCCTCAGCCATGTGCTGCTGTGTCACCATGGCATCACTCCTGTCTAAGGAGCCACTCATCATTGTCACAAAGCAAGTACCACTCGAAATTTGACACTTTGCGTGAAGTGTACTGATTCAAATCGTTTCGTACTCGAAATTGTTCCAGTCACGGATGCAGCTAAGTAGTGGGATCCCAAAGGGATTCTAAGTAAGGTCAATGACTTCCGATGGCAATGTCGTGGCTAAGGTGACATGGTTTGCTTATCTTCTTTTCCTTTCGACAGGAAACTTAGTGGAAACTAGCAACTCGGCAGGGCTTATTGGTTCAATCCATTCCGAACATGTACAGCAAATGCTGCAGATACTTTGATTTTATGCGCATGCTCGGTGCCTTTGACCTTTTCTAGGGTGTGTCATCGGGCTCTAGCACGCATGTGAAGGGTTTGATGCGTCGAATGATACGCATGTGACAGTCAAAGGGCGGAGGTGACGCTGGATCAACGGCCCGGATGCGGAACTGAGTCAGCATCCTTGTGATGAAGAGGAAAAGTTCGATTTCCGCCAGATGACCTCCAACACAGCTGCGTTTGCCTGCACAAACAAAAGAAAAAAAAATAATAATAAAACAGAAAATGCTACTGTAAATAAAAAGTTTATTTTCAGTGTCGTTAGTAAACCAGCCTTGCCCATAAAAATGTCGAGGTCTTGGAATACGTGGGCGGGGCTGGGAAATTAGTCGACTTTCATTAACGTCAATTCAATATACATCGCTTTCTGAGTTACTCAACTGGAATTAGATGAATTAAATAGGATTTTTCCGCTATTCAGGGGCCGTTTAGAAGAAGACAATGGCACGCACGCATGCATTTTTTGCATTGTCGGACAACATAAATAATTTGCCGTCTAGCTCCCACCCCCGGCATGCAGAGATTACCTACCGACTCCAAATGGTCGATAACTCCTAGGTTTCAAGAATTTGCCGTTCTCGTCCAGATGGCGCTGTGGGTCAAACAGTTCTGGGTCTTTGTAGAAGCGCGGGTCTCGGTGGAGGCTGAAGATGCTCGCTAACACAAATGCTCCTTTTGGGAC
This sequence comes from Marisa cornuarietis, assembly GCA_004794655.1. Classification (NCBI taxonomy): domain Eukaryota; kingdom Metazoa; phylum Mollusca; class Gastropoda; order Architaenioglossa; family Ampullariidae; genus Marisa; species Marisa cornuarietis. The sequence continues at coordinate 1,749,648 of SMMW01000057.1, read as the reverse complement.
CTCGTACTTGTCTTCTATGATGGCGTCCTCCGTGGCCACGTGAGGAAGTGATGATGGTGTCACAGACCCGAGGCGCAGCACCTCTGTCAGGGTGGCTCGGGTGTATGGGAAGTGCTGCTGATTGGCCCAAGAGATCGTCACGTTACTGGACAGAGCCCGCCTAAGCTCCTCCTTGACCTTGTTCTGCACTTCCGGGTAATGAATGAGGTACAAACAGAAGAACTCGATGGCCGACAAGGAGCTGGTCACACCACCGAAAAACAGGTCCATCAGGGACTGAACGAGCTCTTTGTCTGTGATCAAATTTAAAGAAAATTGCGGATGAAAATTAACGTTTGTAAGAGAAAGCAACAGCAATATTTGTAGATTTAAGCTTAGAACCACAGCGCTAGGGCAAAATCGAATCCAAGTTAAGATGAAGGCCTAACCTGTAGACAGATCATTAAGAAGGGCCACTCAACTGTGACGCCACCTCTTAAACACCTGAATCTACATACAAATTATACAACTCACTCCATTTCCAACATGCATGGTTACTGAAATTTACATTTTTTAAAGCACCATTGTTATATTAATGGAATCTAGCGCTGTCATGAATTTTTCGCGGGTTTTTATTTTCGGTGATGGGTTTGGGAAACCTGGACGCTACTGAAGACCCCAACCATTGACACAGTTTTTATCCCCCTCGCCCAACAGAGAGAGAGAGAAAGGAGGGGTGGGAAAGATTATATGGAATTAAATGAATTTTAGGTTGTCCTAAAAATGTCTAAGCACTTTAGCAGCTGACAGCTCTAGCTTTTCCGATTTCACCCATTGAAATTAATAAAGACAGCCAGACTAAGCTTTGGGTAAAGGAGCTTCCTCCTAAAATACAACTAGAAGTTTGAAAACGCAGTTGCAGCACAAAGACAGTTTCTTGATGTTTGCTATTCCATTGCAGTGCCTGTACCAAAACGGATCAGTTTGAAAACAGGCGTTGACAAAACAATTAAATGATGTCTGTAGATTCTATTACATTTTAACAATTTATTTTAAATGTATTTTAGTACACACTGCCTTCATAATTATTCAAAGTGTGTTTGCATTTTTGGGAAATGATGTAGATATTTGTAAACTTGTATTAAAGATATGCTAGCCTGTACATCAGCGATTCACTAAAGAACAACTGAGCTGCACTCACCATCGTTCTCGGGCCTAGAGGAATACTGTTCGGAGACTAGAATGTGGTCAAGAAGGGCATTGCTGTCAGGCTTTCCGTCTGCCTTGCGAAGAGCCTCTCTGCGCATGGAAATCCATTGCCTTATGATGGCCTGCATCGCTTCTGACATCTTAAACATGTCTGGTATCGTGCGCCCGCTTATGGCTTCCAGCGGTCGACGGAAATGACGCACCTATTACAGTGACACACCACGTTAAAATAATAATAATAATAATAATAATAATAATAATAATAATAATAATAATAAATGAAGATTTGTATAGCGCATATTCACACTCATAGAGAACATTCTCTTAGCGCTTAAAAACAAGGAAGAGACATGGACTACATGGACAGAACACGAGGGACGTAAGAATAAACAACAGTACTGACGACAAACAGAAAACAAAGATGGAAAACACAAAGGCACCAAGTAACAGGAACAGAGAAAATACAACATGTATAGCGATTCTGCAGAGAAAGATGGGTAGAAAAGTAGCAAGAGCAGAAGGGGGGAGGGTAAATTAAGAAGGACGAGCATTGTGTGGACTATGTTAGGAGTAATGCTCAAGGAAGAGGTGCGTTTTCAGTGCAGATTTGAAGGATAAAATCAGACTAACGGGCGAAAAACAAACGTTGTTACTTATTCTTGCGACCGTAATATCAAAGTAATGTTATTAAGAAAATTTTATTAATTTTTTTATCTTTCATTTTTTTAATAGCAACATGACAAGACATATGTACTCTCTTGTTTAGAAATTCAGAACACGATTTTTAAAGTCTTAATGCTAAGATTAGTGTTTAACTTCTGCCGTGGTTTGAGTGACCTGCACACATTTTTCACCCACCATTCTACCTTCTGCTACAAGAACACACCCGTGAGCGACGGTATCACAGGACAAAATGGGAAGAGGTGAAAGGAATTCTGAATCTTAATATCTTACTCTCTTACTATAAATAAATAAAACGAGGACAGATGGAGAGTGATGTCCCTTCGCCTTACCGGCTTGAGTGGACTATATACCTCTCCGGATTTCTTAGGATTTTGTTATTTGTATAAGCTAATTTTGATTTTGGAGTCCATTGTTTGACCTGTCGTGATCCTAGTGATGTGCTGGACTGTGTTTCTCGATTGTGACATTTTGTTTCACTTCTACGGCTGTAGGTGATCCGTTGACTAACAGTCCGTCCTTCCACGCCGCCATTTTCATCTCAGTCCAGTTTCTTGTTTGTGCTGTCGACAGACAGCGACATGAAACATGTGCAATGTGGCTAAACTTCTCGAGGCAGCAGAACTGTCTATAACTGGTTTGACATGTGGAGGTTTATCCTCAGCTTTCTTGATCTGTTCTTTCTGATGACTTCTCCGATGACAAGCAATTGCAGATCTAAACTCTAAATATTCGGCGGTGAAACGTGTCGCCGGGCTGCTCAGACAAATCTGGTCCATTTTCTTCTTCTGTCTCCAGGTTTTTATTTTTACATAATTTATGCATGTATTTAATTTCATAGACTTCTTGGATAATGAAGTACTGTATTCCTGAAGTTATTAAGCACTACAATTTATTATTATTATTCCCGTTTCACGCCTTTTCCCTTTTTCTTTCCTGTCGTCTTGGGTGGTTTCTTTAATTTTTCCATATCATGATTATTGTTATTATAATTAATATCATTTTTAAAGAGCCATGAGCTTGCTTACAGGGCTAGGATATGGCGCTATAAAAGTAACCTTTAATATAATATAATAATATAAATTACAAGACAGTAAAGCTGCTGACGAAATACGGACCAACAGAGACAGCACGCAGTTTACCTTTAGAAACATTTGCGTCGATTTGGAGGTGAGGTCCACCTCCTCCAGGTTCCTCATCTGCTCCAGCAAGATGTTCATGACTTCACTGTCGTGGTCCAGGGCCTCGCCCAGCAGCAGTGTGGCGAGGCGACTGCTAAGAGCCGGCAGAAAAAAGTCTTCCAAGTGTAGCGGCTCGGCACATGCGCTCTCCATCTGCTGCAGCAGAGGATCTGCCTCTGTGCCGATGATTTCTTCGTAGATGGCGTGTGAAGGTCCGGTCTTCATGGCGCATGTCACGGCGGCCCGGTTCTCCCTCCATCGCTCCCCTTGCCCGAACAGCAGACCTGCAGGGGATGGAGCAGGGTACATAAAAAAACATCGAACAAATCAGTTGTAATGTGTACCTTTTTATCCCACCAACCATGATCAGCTTCGATGTAAAACACTATTTCAACAATTTTGCAACTATTACTGATAAGACCTGAGTTTCATGCTTGGTGCTATCAGTCTCATTAGCATGCGAACCACATATCGTATGGACAACGACATCAGGAACAAAGGTTCACAGGGCGGCAAGGGGAAAAAATGTCCCCATACAAGGCCCCACTACTAGTCAGCAAGTTAGATAAAGGTCAGTATTCATGGTTGAGTGGTTCATAGTCTGTACATGAAATTGTATTGCTGAAGAAACCTAACACTTTAAGGCTCTGGGTGAATGTGCTCTCTTGGCGTCCCACAAAAAGAAAACTTCCCCTGCTGTGCCTCACTAAACTCGGAAGGTAAATGTCTGGGGATGACCGGCGTCGGAAGGCGCAGGGATGCGTGTAGCTGTAGATAAGAATTCGTTATTTTATGGGCAGCGTTACTGAGATACAAACCGCCCTACTTTACTGAAGCACGAGTATTATCGCTTTTGCTGTTGTTGACAATAAGCATGTGTTTATACAAAGAAAACCAACACGTTTATCATCTATAAACAACACACACATAAACATATTCTGCGGTCTAGAAAAATCATTTTTACAAAGTGCTCATAATGAGCGCAGAAATGGTAGGTAAAGGTGAGAAGGTCAACTCGAAAACTCCTGGCAGAGTAACGGTAGGACGTGTCCCAGCGGAGTAATAGTAGAACACGTATATACTAACAACACTCCCAACACAGTAATGGTAAAACACGTACTAACAACACTCCCAGCAGACAGAGTAATGGTAGAACACGTACTAACAACACTCCCAGCAGACAGAGTAGTGGTAGAACACGTACTAACAACACTCCCAGCAGATAGAGTAGTGGTAGAACACGTACTAACAACACTCCCAACAGACAGAGTAATGGTAAAACACGTACTAACAACACTCCAAGCAGATAGAGTAATGGTAAAACACGTACTAACAACACTCCCAACAGACAGAGTAATGGTAAAACACGTACTAACAACACTCCCAACAGACAGAGTAATGGTAAAACACGTACTAACAACACTCCCAACAGACAGAGTAATGGTAAAACACGTACTAACAACACTCCCAACAGACAGAGTAATGGTAAAACACGTACTAACAACACTCCCAACAGACAGAGTAATGGTAAAACACGTACTAACAACACTCCCAGCAGATAGAGTAATGGTAGAACACGTACTAACAACACTCTCAGCAGATAGAGTAATGGTAGAACACGTACTAACAACACTCCCAACAGACAGAGTAACGGTAGAACACGAACTAATGTTTAACTATCTCAGCAGAGTAATAGTAGAACGTGTAGTGAAAAAAGAAGACCGTGAACTGTATTTGTTTGCTCGGTTGTCTCGATTCGCTCATTGAAACTGACGACCTTTACTGAATTTCTCGTTCCGCTTGATATCCGGTACGTCCGATGTGCAGATAATATCATACAAGTCAAATATGTTACTACTTTTGATTTTTATTGGCCACGCATAGGCAAAGTTCAAAGCTACGTACCAGGAGAATATGCAATAACAAAAAAAAAAAAAACGAAAATTAAGTGAGGCAGACGTTTTAGTTTTCGGTAATAAAATCTTGATAACCTACATATCAACGGCTCTTGAGGTCGGTTGGAGCTGAATTGGTAAATCCGTTTCAAATGTGAAACTAGGATCCAATGGCTCCCTGTAATGTACGTGCAACTTTTTTTATTTGTGTGTGTTTGTGTGTGTGGACACGAATTATGGCGATAACAAACAGGCTAAAGATAGCTTTTAGTCGTGGAAGAGTGACCGAGGTGTAGCAGACAATTTTATTAGGGCCAGTAGAACAATACATTTCTATTTTTTTAACACTTTAAGTCATTCAGTCTATTTAAATAATCAGTTATATAGAAACATTTCACAAGAAAATATATAACTTTTCACACTAATTTTATTTAAAATTACACTCCGAAAACGGTTTAAGCCAAACTTTTGTTTCTTCAAAATAATTATTCGTCCACACTTGTGCAACGCATCTTAATGGCATAGGAGCAATTTTTGAAAAAAAAGTTTCTAAGCTTGCTTCTTTAGAAAAGTTTTAAGTTGTATGAACATGTTATGCAGCTAGCCTCAGGTTTTTTGAGAGTAGTCCACTACTTTTGATGTCAGCAGACCTTTTAAAATCCTAGAATCGTTGGCTTAGTCCTATAAAAAGCCTTTTAGTTTAACGTCTACAAGGTGAGCGAGTGTAAGTGAACCTGAACTCATGGTGAATGGTCACATCGGTCTCACGCTGGGGGGGCCAATACCATTGCGTGCGTCACCACCCATTATCACACGGGAAGTTTGAATAAATCTCCGTCCTACCAACTCCTAAGGGCAGATGTCAAGGTCACATCGTTTTTATGGTCTGCATGGCTGCCGCGCGATGTTATGCCGGTTTAGAAAAACCCTCCTGTTTATCTAAGGCCCTGCATCCCACTAGAACCAAACAGGATACTTTTTGCTAGAACCGGCGCTGGTCAGAGAATCATTTAGCAGCCATTATATCTTGAGTATGTCAGTACCGTGGTAGGTCAAGTCACGGACTGAGCTGGTGAACGAGGTCAAAAGGTTATTAAAGTCTTCGGGGAGATAATACATCAGAAATAAGAAATAAGACCAAATAGGGATCTCACGGCAGACACCAGACAATAAAATAAACGTAGCCATGGTAAGAGAACATATAAGGGGTGACAGTTTCTTGCCTTTTCTAGGTCTAAATCAGTAATAAAACGATATAAACATAATATATAATTTAAATTTACTAACCGTTCGCGATTGCAGCAGGACCTTCGGGTCGGCCAAGGAAGGCGTCCCCTTGTCTTTCCATGTACTCCTCCACGAGCTCAATAGAGTTGAGGTACACCATCAGGTTAGGGCCCATACGAACACTGTAAAGTGGGCCGAACTCCCGGGCCCATGCTAAGTTCGTCTCTGGGCCCTTCCACTTGTAGCTGGCGCCAATTACTGGCAGCCCTTTTGGGCCAGCTGGAAGAGTGGTCATCGCAGCTAAATGGCGAGGGTCCGGAAGAAGTCGGCGAAATAAGGTCAAACAGGAAGTCACGGCCGGGGTGACAGCAGCTTGGAAAAGGTCAAACTTTCGAAGCCAGCGATTCTGATCTCCCGGCTTACTTTCAGACAGAGATAAACACCTGAAAATCGTCACCAGGTAAAACTTCATCAAGGCTTTGCTGCTGGCTAACATGCGCGGAAGTAAAATAGAAGTCTCGTGACCAAAATCGCTAACCACAGCAACAACCACAGACACGGCGGTGAGAGCGAATATAAAAAGATCTCCACAAGACCGCAGCTACTGTTTCCTTGCCGCCGGATTCAGCTGTTGACGGTTCTGTAAGTGTCAAGTGTTCAGCGAGGGGTGGGTTTGCCTGTACACGAGACAGCGCACGAGCAAGTGTCACAGTCACACTGCTGTACACCAGCCTGTCGTCTGCGCTCCGTGTGTCTGCTGCTCTATTTATCGCGGCCACTCAGTCTCGCGGTAACGCGAGGGAGGAGGGATGTAGGATATATATAGAGGGGTGCTGAAGCCTCGTTCGGCGGGCAGTCGGGTTAGACTGGGGGTAGAAAGCTGGTGAAGCGGGTCACACTTTGCCCTCATTAGACCATGCACTGCAGGATCGACAATAAAAATCAAATTTTTTAACGGAAACTTTTGGGAGTGTAGTAAGTACTCCAAGCTGATTTTTTTTAATCAACAATAAGAAAAAAAAGACATACGACAACAAGATTTTGTTCATCCTAAGTTCAAGGATACTAAGATTTTTTTTTTTTTTTTTTTTGCAATAGCTCAAACAGTTTCCAAGTTATGAATATTTTTAAATTTCTAATTTCTGGGTAATTTTATGCTCGAATCTGAGAATGAATAAAATGCTGATTTTGAAAGGTCAGTACACCAACAGTTATAAGTACTAAATACTTCAAAATCATCATCTGCCAGCATTACCTAGCACACTGAACTGCTCTCATTTTTCCAGGACACCCAGGTACTGAAAATATTAGTAATACCACTTCAATAATAAGATTTTTTTTAAATGTCACTGATCTGAACCATTCCACGTATCTATGAAATCATTTAAAAACGAATAAATATTGCAAAAAATTATGTAACTCTGCTTCTTTTTAAGCTACAAAACTGGTCTTAGTGGACTCTTGTTAAGCTCTTTTCAGCAAATGTGTTCATTTTATTGCACAACACTTCAGATTAACATCAAGGTATGTTGTGAGATCTTTTGGTGTGGGGTTTTCATGACATCACAAGCAGCAGTACAATCTCAGGAGGAAAACATGGCCATTAAAATATCTCAGCTTATATATTAAAACCATCTCACAGCGATTCTCATACTAAATGGGGTTCAAAATATGAAATAAATGTTTGAACTCACCAACAATCGTTCTCAAACAGAATGGCGTGAATAAAAGAGGGAGAAACTTTCTACCCAAACCTTTACAAGTCAGTGACGGTGTCGGCCCTGGTGGCAGGGAAGCAAATCTTGGTTCACCTGGTCTTTTTCACATCAGTTTGTGGCACTGTGGTACAGTGGGGAGGACGCCACACATGAGTACAATGTGGGCTTCCTCGTGTATAGCAAGGTGCCCGAAGCTGTCATCAGCTGCATACCCGTATCCAGCAGGGTGATCTCCATACGTGTCTCAGCTAAGCCCCACAATGTCACCATTGTCCAAGTATACGCTCCGACTTACACGCATGGAGACAACGAAGAAGGTGAGTTTAACCAACAACTAGACAAGGTTGTGAAAGCAGTTCTGAAAAAGGACATCCTCGTTGTACACGGTGATTGGAACGCCCACACAAACGGGGGCCACATTTGGCCTTGGCGAAACAAACGACAGGGGTATCAGACTCATATTATTAAAAACATTACGCCCCGACAAGTCATCCTGCTGAGACGCTTCAAACGCAGCATCAGCAAGACCAAGACAAAGGACATACCCAGGCGCAGACATAGCTAGCGACCATGACCTTCTCCTAACGAACGTGAAGCTGAAGCTGAAAGCGAGGCAACTTTCAAACACCCCGAATTCGCTGTGATTTGGAGAAGCTGCTAGACCCACACGTTGCAGAAATCTTCAATCACATTTGGAGGAAAATTTGCCACACTACATCTGGTGAAATGTGATGTAGACACACTCGCTGGAAACATCAAAGAAGTGCTACTGTCAACAGCCCAGGACTTTCCAGAGCGACAAAGGAATAAAAAAAAAACAGCGATGGGTTACGAATGACATCTTAAATCTCTTTGACCAAAGGAGAGCCTTGAAGAGAGAAAGAAAAGCAAACTCAAAGCAGCCACCAAATAATAAGAAGTGAACTGTGCCATCAAGAAAGGGATGAAGGCAGCTAGAGAGAGCTGGATCGAGAGCCAATGCCGGGACATAGAGGATGGAATGGAACGAGGTGACAGCAACAAGACCAACCAACTACTGAACACCCTCACTAAGACAGATCAGCATAAAACTTCAGTCATCGAGGACAGCAATGGCCACCTTCTCGACACGTGAAATTTAACTTCTGAATAGAAAGTTAGCATGTTTTGTAGTTTAAATAATTCTACAAGAATTTTAATCCAGTGCACATTTTAAAAATCAAAAGTCTCCAGGCTTGGGGTATCAAATTAAAGCTTTTTTTTTTTTGCATAATTTATAGAATTTTCGCGATTAGGCGTGGATCATGCATTCATTGTTGCACTGTAGTCTTTACCATTTTTTTTCTAACCCAAGCTCACAAAATCCAAAAGCGTCCAGAATGTAAGCACGCCCTGCAATCTGCAAATGGTAAACTGCGAGCATTCGACATTATGTAATCTAATGACAACGATATTTGCCTTCAACTTCCTCTCTTTGATGTTGGCAGGGAAAATTTGCTTTCCACTGGTCTCTGAGAGTCAACTTCCGCCGGACGCAGTTACGGGAATTATCTTCCCTCGTGTCGTCTGCTGGATGGCGACAATCGCATCGTTGTGAAGGATGTAGCAGGCTGGGCGGATCCGCTCAATTGTGACCGACAAAAACTGTCCGGAACATTGTGGCTGTCATATCAGGACCCTGTGTTGTGACCATGACCCTGAGTCTCGTTGAGGTCAACCACGCAGGCGGTTCAGTGAATAAAGAGGTCGAGGGTCTTGCTAACCGCGCATTGTTCGCATCACCGCAGATTGTTCTCTGGTACCACGCGCGTGATTAGCGTGATTCAACTGACATCTTCGCTTAGAGGACCGTTGTTATCTAGCCTAGCATTTCTGAGTAATGATACTAGCTGAGCATCCTAGTTTATTGAAATATTTTGTTCAAGATTATCTGACTAGAGTTATCATGTATGAACGTCTGGATCGATGAATATGTTGGTGGATCACGTGATATGTCGGGTGAGTGACTGTAGGAATGAGAAGCAGGCATGATGAATAAGTCTCGTAGGTATGACTACTTTCACGTTCACACAGACAGACCTTGTGACAATATTTCCGTCGTCAAAGAAGGAATAGTCAAGAGAAAGGTTCAGCCTCTTGAGTCGCTTATAAGAGCTCATGAGAAATAGTCTGTACGGCATTCTCTCCCGATGACATCATTGTTATTCTAGGTAGGGGGTGGGCAACATTTTTTCCGCCGATGGTTATTTTTGTATATTTCTAACCGCATTCACGGGATATACAAAATTATCTTCTTAAAAATTAGGCTTCTATATTTGGTCAAGCTGTAGTTTCGCCAGTGTCTTAACACTTTTACAACGTGTACAGCCCCAGCCTGTCTTACACTGGTGTCCTCTGAGTCACCACAATATGCATTTTCGTAATTACTTGCACTAAAAATATGCTCTGCTCTTACTGAAAGCATAACTAAACAATTGTTTAAAGTCCGTAAAATATGTCTATAATTAGAAAGTTCTTAGAGGAGACAAGATATGTAGTAACAAAACTTTTTTCCCCTAATGCACAATTTTCTGTTTGTGGCTTTTGCAGTGAAAGTACATTCATAATAATGGAGCAGTTCATGGTATTTAAAAAGTGTCTACACATGTGCCACACACACACACACACACACACACACACACACACACACACACACACACACATGCTTGCACACGCATGAATAAACTCATGAACCCAAAACGAATTTTTACCAGCCAAAACTTTTTCATTTGCCTGTCTTTTGGAAATCCATCAAAGGATCATGTTGGACCACGGACTTGTATTACTGGACTGCTTGCAGACGATTTTTTTTCAGTGAAGTCATAGAACGAGGCTGGTTACGAAAGAGCTTCCGGTTTAGTCACGTTTCAATTTAACTACTAGAACGAGGCTTTGGACGATATAGCTTCCGGTTTATTCATATTCATTGTTAAGGGTCACCGAGACTAACAGCAGAGAACTTCGCAAGAGGCTCAGCGTTGGTCTCGGCAGACAGACAGCAATCCACCTGTACACGTCCGTGGTTGGACATTTGTAGGCGGACTGTACACTAAGGTACACAGCAACGATCATATTTTATGAGCCGACATGGTCGAAGAACTGTGCGTATCAACAGCCAGCATCAAACCGAGTGGTCTACCCTCACCCCCTGCCTCACTGACACACACACACACACACACACACACTTACTTTCCGCTCATCTCAAGGAATTTTCACCTGGACTAGTCCCACCTCCTGCTCCAGCCTCCTGCTTCGGAATTTTGCTGGTAGCAGCTGATATCAGATCCCTGAAAACTAGTTTCGCTTAAAACTAGCATGCTTTAAAAACACCAGTTGGTATCGTGTGAGATGATGTCTGTCATACGTGCCACGTAGCATATTTAATGATAAAAACATTTAATGGCTTAAGAAAGGAATTTTTAATCCTTTGTATGAATTAGTCTTTGTTGCAGATTAATAAGACTGTTTTGTTTTTAACACACCATACTGCTGACAGAAGACGAGACATGTTTCTATCATTCGGAAGGGTGTCTGCAGGTTAGCAAGACTTGCTTACAGTTGCTTGACAAGTGTATCACACTTTGAGATATTTAAACTGGATAGTAACACTTGAATGACAAGTGATTTCAACTTGCCTAAAAGGGGAAAAGGACAGTGTGTGTGTGTGTGTGTGTGTGTGTGTGTGTGTGTGTGTGTGTGTGTGTGTGTGTGTGTCCTAATTGTCGGTGATTCATTTTTTGTTTCCTGTTTGAATACGGCATGATAGACTGATTCACCGGACACGTCTGAAATATCGTATGTACATCAATGACATACATCAATGATTATATTTCTCAGAATAGTCCTCAAGCAGTACATCCGTAGCGATGTGTAATCCCACTGAATGTCTGTTCCTGTACTTCCCTGTAAGCTGCAGATAAACTTTAACTTGAACATGATAAGGATGCGACTGCATTTTAATCACAAGCATGTCCCCATTGCTGTGTACCGGGAGTATTCTTAGTATGCTTTCCTTTTTTTAACCGGCCAGTCTTCTTAAATTCTCTTTAGATTAGTGTACAAGCCCCTGCAACGCACACCAAGTTTTGTGAACAAATACTTTCTTTGCAATAGGAGGATGTCCGCAGGAGTCAGGAGAGTGAGAATGATTGCCGGGATTATGAAGCTCTAATGACCAGTTACAAGTCTGTCTTAACTGAAGTTCTTTGCCTACTTATTTTTCTTCTCTGGTCCTTCAGCTGTAAATTCGGTGTTACAAAATGCAGGGTTATCCAGACCTGAACTATTCTGCCCCACTACTGACAGCATCGGCTCGCCATAGTTGTCACGAGCGGGGAGATAGCAGGGGTTCAGATAGGTCACCTCACATTCATTCTGTTTGGGATGTTGATGAGTTTTACCCTCTGGGCCATCAGGATGGGAGGTCTCCGGTCTTGAACTTAACGAGCTGCTGTGGGCGCTTCCACAGAGGTTGAGGTCATGTGATTTGTTGAGGGGTCGAGGTTCTACCGTCTCGTCCAGAAGAGCAAGTGAGAAGGCTGCTTCTTGATTAGGCGTGCGTTTTGAGGCTGACTGTGGATCCGTGGGACGTCCCCTGCTTTTGAACACACGGTGAACGATTCCTTTTTTTCGAGATCTTGTGGTGGTCTGAGCTGAGCTGCCTTCCGGACGCGAAAGCGAAGTGGAAGTGACCAAAGCGCCAGCTTGTAAAGGACCATCCGAGAGAGGATTCAAAATTATTTCCCCTGGCACCTGTGTTTCTTCTTTAACTGATTGACGGTTGATAAAACCGTCGGAGGCCAATTTCCAAGCCAACACTTTCTTGTAGTTGATTTCTCTCGCCTTGCTGCCATCATCATCATCATCATCATCATCATCATCATCATCATCATCATCATCATCATCATCATCATCGTCGTCGTCGTCGTCGTCTATTTTCCTTTCGCAGGAAGTAACCCTACTCTTCAAGTCGGCAACAAAATTCAAGGTACCAGATCCGAGGACAGGACTTAGGGAGGCAGGACTCAGTGCTGGGGAGTAGAACGCATTACTTGCGTCTCCATGGCAACTGGCGAAGGAGTCCTCATCTTCTTCTTCTTCCACAGAGCCAATGGAGAGAGAAGTGAGAGAAGGCCGAGGCAGGTATAACCTGGAACCCACATAAATATGAGAGAGTTTCGCAAACAGAAAACGAAATTCTCATCCATTTCAAAGGCATTTGTCAATGGTCACCGGTCTGTTCTTGTGACGAGGTGGGAGAGGGTTCAGCCGTTCCGGATCAGGTACCTGACGCCTCACCTGTGTCTGGAATGTTCCTCCCCGATGCTGCCCCACAAGGTCCGGGGGAATCTGAGGGCGAAAGAGGAGTACTCTGATACGTGTGTGGAGTGCGGCTCGCGGCTGCCGCGATGGCTCAGGGGTGATGCTGGTGAAGAGGCCGGTGCTGTAGCAGCTGGCGAATCCCAGCCACCCATAAAGTGTTCGTCCAGCACGGCTGGCGAGGAGTTCCGCTTGGAGTGTAAGCTGCAACAGAACGCGACAGGTAATGATGACGTGTACATCCGGCTGTCGACTATTCTCGTCGCGGTCCCCTGACGCAAAAGACAGTGTAAAGTAGTAAATACTTTAAGCTCTGTATTAGTTTTGGAGAAGAAGTAAATGATGATAATGCGAAGTCTTTTCCTCGGCTCTAAGAGTTGTCCATTGTTATTATGAGCAAATATTACAGCGCAAGTTAGGAAACAAGAACAAAAACCACTGGATGTGTTTGACAGATTTCAAGGTAGAGGCCCCCCTCTGTTTGAAATTATCGATGATCTGAGGTATCTGTTTCCACTTTAGTGGTTGTACGACCTTTACGACACGGCTTGTTAAAGGACAAGTGAGACACGAAATCTTTTTCCAATGATTGTGTAAAGCTGATTGCATTACATTATTTCCTCAAATCTGCATGAATATTCGCCATCGGTTTTAGAGATACTCGCTTAGAATCATCCCCCATGCACAGAAAAAGGTCAGTACCACCGACTTCAGGATTGCACATGGATACGTCTACACCTGACCCAGTGGAATAGCTGGGACCACCTGTTGATAAGGGTATTTCGTCAGTTATTCAGTGTATACACAGTCTGCGATGGTCGGTGGTTTAAGCGGAAGCGGGGGTCAGTCTGCACAGCCATTCAGTTGCTTTTACCGAGACGTATTAGTGTAAAGGGGAGGGTGAAAAAGATCACCTTTGTGTTATAAATTGCTGCAACAGCAAACTAAAAAATTCAGAAGAGTTCGTATTATCTGCTATCCAGATAGTAAACACCTAAAAACTCGGACGGAGAAAACTGTGGTCATGTTGTAAGCCAAACGAAGACAGAACTTCGTGCTGACAGCAGACTCAAGAGTATGCGGTCGACATTTCGTAATAGGATTTTCACATATATGTTAAATCAGCTAGATACCAATATTACATCATGGGTATACAAGTGAAAACACACAATCGTCACTGCGACGAGTAAGTCATGGTCGAACTTCTTTGCCACTTGGAAATAATTAGTGTAAAAGATGTGCGAGGCAGCGTCAGGCGTTGGTTACGAAATTAATAAGAGCTGGCTGAGGGAACCTTATAACCATATAAACATAAATAAGTATCTATTAGGCTGACACATCATCAATATTGCTTTGTTATAAGAACGAATCGTTGGAGAAACAGAGAAATGTGTAGAATGATGTTTTCCCTTTTCCCTTTAAATTTAATAATAATAATAATAATAATAATAATAATAATAATAATAGTGAAGATTTTTATAGCGCATATTCACACTCATAGAGAGCATGCTCTTAGCGCTTAAAACGAGGAAGAGACGTGGACTAAGTAGATACAGAACAAAGGGGACGAAAGAAAACGACAGTACTGACAAAACAGAAAGCAAAAGGCATCAAGTAACAGGAACAGAAAAATATAGTGATTCTGCGAGAAAGATGGGTAAAGTAGCAAGAGGGAAGGGGGCGGGGTTCACCGTTATATGCTTTCACCGTTCAAATTTCACCGTTATATGCTTGTCAGATCCATATATATATATAGAGAGAGAGAGAGAGCGAAAGAGAAAAATTAGAAATAATACTTTCGTTACAGTTTAATGAACGGCCTTTCTAGCTACACACACACACACACACACACACACACACACACACACACACACACACACACACACACACACACACATGAAAGAGAGAAAACATTTTCTTAGCATTAAGAGCTTGTCCGCATATAATTTAAGTATATAAAATCTGTTGTGCAAAACACACAGTCATCGTTGTTTTAAACTTGCTATTCGCTAATATAATTATTAAAATACGTTTCCAGTTGTGCTGATCTTACTGATCAGCACATATGCTGCTCAAGTTACTGTGCATCTTTGGTTGAAATAGTGGTAGTAACTTTATTTTCTCAAAACGCTCCATCCCTTCTGTCAAGTTCTCCTTACTTGGGGAAAAAAGATGTTGATGGTAGCCCCCGACAAATGTTCTCTCGGCCAGCGCACAGGTGGAAGAGTCAGGCACAGGCAGAGCGCGCAGGACTCCTTCACGCTTCGCTTTCATCGGTTTGCATTGTTTCCTCTACCCGCTCCCTAAACTTACTACTTGGACAAGAGCAGGCAACTGTGCAGGTTACTAAGAAATTCTCTTCTATTTAAATCGTTCTTTCTCCATGTTAATGAAGCGGAAATCGTGAAGCTCGTAGAAGGCTTCCACAGTGAAAAATCTTTATAAGCCAAGCCCGGACATACGTCTGCCCCCCCCCTCCCCCCGTTTCTGGTTTGCGCACGGCACTAAGAAATCCGCTAAATGTTGATTGAATGTTGCCATAGGACACCGATCTAAACGAAAGACCCTCATTGGGCGTGTACAACGGTGACGTCACCTCTCTCTACGGGTGTTGACGTTTGTAGACGTGTTTCTCGAGAACTGAACAGGGTATTCACCCAGATTTTAGGAAACAGTGTCTTCCAGTGGGCTTCATCCAACAACTAAGGAAAAAAGGCAGGTTGCACTCCACTAGACATTAATGGCATTAATGACACACGTGGTAAGCTGTAGTACATGGTTATCAGACTTCTCTGTATAACTCTGTGTCCGGGTAAACATAATGCGTTTGCACTTCCTGCAAAAAAGGTCAATGTTGCAATTTGTAATCACTTCCTCGAGACGACCTTTCGTCACGTTCCCTCCCCTGTAATTGCCAGTATTCTCTGCTACCAAGTCACCTAATGAACAAACCGTCCTTTTCTGTTCCTGTCGCAACCACATTGTAGCAACAATTATAATGAGGATTTTCACAGCGCTTTTCCAATGATTTGCTGAGAGCGCTTTACAGAAATAATACAAAGACTGAATCACTAACAATCATGCACCCATACTGGCATTTAAGAGACACACTCACTTCTACAACATACACTCACTCATACTTTCCGAGAAATCAATCCAGTATCAAGGGGTTACCTGGGGCATCCAAAACGCAGGAAGAGGCAACTTGGCTTTTGTGTAAGAGAAATTTACTACTGTCCCAATGTGCTGACGAGGAGACGTTGAGTTGCGTGGGACATACTGGTCAAATTATATATGTGGACAGGGGATTGTATATGCGAACTGTGGATTATATATGTGGACTGTGGATTATAAATGCGAACTGTGGACTATATATGTGGACTGTGGATATCTTGCAGTAAAATATTGACTGAGACTAAAAAAGAGAAGCAAGAAAAAAAGACTTGCAGAGGCAGACGTCCAATACCAAAGTTTGATGTACAAGTTTCGGACCTAGTTACAAATAATTGTTATATATATACATAATTCCTTTTTACGCGACAGCACGCCGTTACAAGAGTACTTCAAAGTAGCCCTTTATTTCCCAAATGTACATGGCATGTGGTCTTGTGTTCATATCGCAATGATATATTTCACACTTTACCTGTAGTCATCAATATTGCACACCTTGTCGCCTAGGGTTCACATTGAAGCCTACAATGCTTTATATTATACCAGTATTATTAAAATTATACTGACCCTTACCTTTAGTTGGTACCAACAATTCTATCATTTCTCATATTAATCCGTGTACCAAACTTTTCTCGAAGTTATAAATTGACAAATTACTTTCCCTAGTAAGTTCCAGTTCAGTCTTCATTTATACAGGCTTCTTGATTGTAATAATTTATTTTTGTTTACGTTTCTTTTCTGATGCATTGTAAGTAATACATTTCAAGGTTTATAACTCCAAAGAAAATTTATTCCGTTGTTTGTTTGTTTATTTTTTGAGTGCATAGACACTTTTCACATTAACTGCAAGTCCAACTGTTAGAAACACTCAGACCCTGCTGTGCATTTCAGTGCATCAGGATTGAGCTGGCGTAGCCAGGATTTATTTATTTGTTGTAGTGTAGACAAGTAAACAGATCCGCCAGAGGGAAAAAATAATGCAGATCACGTGACCTTTTTGTGGCATGCACGATCACAGTCAGCCCCAGCCTAGAAATTCATGCGCACAGAAATTCAACCTCGCAAAACGCCGTTTAAATGCATTGCCGGGCGAGAGGTGAGAGGTGAGGGCGCCAATTACCACACAATCATGGTGGAGCTGTCCTACATACCACTGGCCACCCAGCATGATAGGAGAGTGGCATTAAACTCTGTGACTCCCTCACTTTCATCAGTTTCATGTTTCCATTCCGTGATTTTTTTGTTCTCTTTCTCTCTCTGTCTGGAGATCGACGGTCAAGGACATGCGCGTGAGTGTGCGATTTGTGTACATGAGTCCTACATCAAGGAGGCGGGAAAATGTAAACTTACCGAGAGACAGAGATTGGAAGAAATGTATGCTAACTCAGAATCGGCCCCTAAGTCGTGGAATGCATCTGGACCGAGATATTATTTGCTTATTCTATCCTTTCTGACTCAAAGCGCTTTATCAAAAAATAAAGACATTTTAAAATAATAATAGTAATGGCAGCTGGTCTCAAACCAAAGAGTTCAGCAAAAAGGAGAGAAGAAAAGTGGCGCGGACACAGAAATCAATCCAGGAACATAGCAAATAGTGTCAGTGTCACACATACACAGATCAATAATAAGACATAAAACTTAACGCAGATCAATGGACAAGGCAAAAAGTGACTGGGAGTAGTCACCCCCTAGCCAGGTAGGCTAAAGGACATCACACTTCTCTTCCGAGAAGACGGACATGTTTTGCCGGTTATGATCAAAAAGTCGACCATTAGTATAATAACAAGTTTCTTCTTTCGTGAACTCGGAGGCTGTACAACGCATATACAAGCTATACAGCGGTGTCACGATGTTACGGCGGCGCCACGTACCTGCGACGTGTCCGCCGCGGAAGAAGGACGTTAGACGATGGTGTTCCTGTGACTGGACCCGACGGGGTACACACGCTGTGACGTCGGTCTAAGGGCGGAGCCTATAAGCAGAAACAGAATCTATAAAGTATTTGCTATGTTTATCCCCATCATTAGAGAGTTAAGCGAGAACAAAGCATCTAACTGCAGGCGGCTGCAATAACTTGCGACAAAACCGGATATCATTTGTTGTTTATACCATTTTGCTTGTCTGCTGTGGTGTAATGTATGTGAGAGAATGGCTCTGTTCTTTGTGTGTGTGTGTGTGTGTGTTTGAGAGAGAGAGAGCATATTCCAGTTTTTTTTATCACGTGACTTTGTCACGCCGAGTGCACCCAGCTTTTTATCACATGACAGGAAGCAAGTTGATTCTAGTCGACTCCATAGAGAGGTACGAAGTACTTTTTGATGAGAATGTTCGCCGTGTTTTGCAAACAGCTGCTATCTAAAATGGTGGGGAGGACGCGGAGGGGAGCTTTGGTTGCAAGCTTACCGGCTCTTCGTGCATCCTTTTCCTGTGACTGTTGTCGAAAGCCAAGGACCCCGATGCGGGAGCAGGATGTCGCAAGACGTGGCGGTGAGCTGGGGAATCCCCACCAGCAGGCACGATGAACAGAATGGCACGAGCGTTGCTGTCGCTCTGTGTGACGATTCAGTGAATGAATGACACCAATGTTTATCAACATGATGATGATGATGATGATTAAATGATGTCTGACCACAGCCATTATTCACCAAGTTAGCATATGTTGGGTATCGTGCATTTGATGCTTGTGCTAACAACAACTCGCTGAGGTTAGGTTTTGTTTGTTTTAACAACAGCTCATTGAATTTTGTTTTTGTTGGTTTTTAATCTGTGCGTAAGCAGCTGAGCAAACGTGCCACCTCACGTGACTGACAGGACATTGCGACAAACCTGGCGGATCTGACAGCATTGTCTGACTCACAAACTCCGACTGAATGAAACGGTCGCTGTCTAGGCAGGGCGTGCCATTTCGTATGATAACAAATGAACGTGAACACAAGTATGGCGTTGGAAAGAAAGGAGAATGTTTAGCGGAACTCTTCAGACAACTCAGGGGCCATGTTGACTTTATGACGTGCTACCCTCGCCAGCAACAGGATGTTTATTGTCTACACACAGGGCAGCCTTTTAAATGCGCGTGCTTCAGTTCCGAATGGTGATTCGGTTATGAGGAAAAAAAACGTTTTTCCCAAGCCAACTGAATGGATGGATGATGTCTAGGCTCTCACACAAGTTAGGGAGCGGTTGTTGTCAGGAAGATCTCTACCCACAAACCGGTCCACAGAGTTGTACCAGGAAAATTCCAAAATGAGGGTAAGGAGGGAGTTCACTGCTCGGGAAGTGTTCATGCACATGAGCGTGTGAATCGAGGGTATCTGCGTCAGCTGAGCGACTTTGTTGACACTAGTGTCGTGAGACAACAACACCGGACATGATGTCACAAGTTCCGTGCGTCATCTTGAGAGAGCAGAGGGCAGGAGGGGCAAGGACTCTGCCCGCTGTGGGAACAGGCCAGAGGTCAGTGTGGAGGGAGTGCAAGCTTGTCTAGGAGCGATGCCTGCCACGTCACGCTCTTTCGAGAAGAAAATTAAGTGCAGTCCGGGATCAAACGGAGTATATACAGTTTTAGTTTTAGCCCCCGCAGTTGATGAAAGATTGGGGGTGTGTGGGGGGTATGAATTGCTAGGTAAAGTTATACTGAAAATACCAAAATTACTTTGAAAGCAATCGATACATTCGTTAGTATAATTACATAATAATTAGTAATTACCTGCAGGAGGTATTAACAGTTATTTTGTCAACTGATCCATTTATTCTGCTTTCCCTGTCTACTGTGACATCGTAAATTGTTATTATTATTCCCAAGTTGGAGGCTATTGCTGCAGATGATGATGATCATTATTATTATTATTATAAAGGCATAAAAAAATAATAGATGCCATGGTCACCGGTCACTTCGACCCAAAACCAGATCTTCCCATGTCAACTTCGTGCCCGAGTTGATTCGATCCCTGCCATGACCAACTGACCAAATCATCCAAACGCTGAAGTACCCATGACGAAAAGACGAAATGAGTCGCGATAACATAAGAATTGTTAATGTCAAATATTACCAACAGAGCCATGCAAGCTCAGCTGCCGTTTTATTCAAGAAAAAATGGCCACTTGGCAACATACATCCAGAAAACACGTCTCCCAATCGCACATCAAGTGATTTTTCTCCATAGTCACTTTTTATTTAAAGCCTTTGTCTTTGCTTATTCTTTATTGGGGTGGTTCATATTAAATTTGTCTGCAAACTTTCGATTAACATAAATTATGTTGATAAGCACTTGTATCATTCGTAATAGATTTGTCGTTTTGACATGGGTTGATTCGACTTTTGGTGTTGGGAGGACTTGGTCTTGGTAGGGGTCGATCTAATGGTGAGGTCGAGATGAGTGGGTTGAAGTGGCCGCTCCCGGACGCAGCAATGGATAACAGCAAAGAATACGAGCCAGAATAACAGCGATAATAAAAGCAAAAGATAAGAGGAGATGATAACAGAAGGATTAATAACAGTTGATAAAATCAAGGGTTTTGAGCAGACGATACAAGCAGCGATTGACAGCAGGTAGGAAAACAAGGAAGGAATAAAACAAGTGAGAAAGTGATGATTAATACGCAGACGACACAGAGACCAAAGACGAAGACACCGATGAATCAGCAGATGATGAGAAAGGAGAGAGAGAGAGAGTGTGTTGAGCATACCACGAGAGACAGGGAGACGACATTGAAGGGCAGATAACACGGGCCGCTGTACACTTCCCTCGTCATGTTGTCCATCGCACGCCCTGCACATGACAAACCCCGGCCAGGGGTCGAGGTCAAACGAGGTCACAGAAATATGATAGTGACAATGAAGAGAGAATCTGAAAGGGGTGAGGAAACAAAAAATATCTGATACCACATCAACACTTCTTCATTCCCTCAGTATCTTCTAATGTCTACATGAAAAACAAAAATTTGTCGCTACTTATACCGTATTAGTCATGTTAAGGTGACCAGACGACCCGATTTCGGTGGGACAGTCCCGCCTTTGACCCCGCCTTTGAGGTAGGTCGTAGGAACATTTTAAATTTTAAATACCGTGTTTTATTTTCAAAATGAAATACTGTAGTGGCGTGGACAGCTCTCCTGTTGAAAGCACAACTGCTTGGCAAAGTCAGAGGAAAGGTTCCCCAACCCCCTTTATTTTCAGCGCTTTTGTCGGTGACAACACCATCATCGGCACGCGTCCCGCTTTCGCTCCCGAAACGTCTGCTCACCTTAGTTATGTCAGATATTTATATTAGAGATCTGGGGCCAGTTGCACAACACATTTCTAGTTTTACACACTTTTAAGCCTTAACTCTATTTAGATAATTAATTTAAAGTGCACACCACAATTTTAGAGTTTTTAAAACTAAAACTGCTTTTTAAGTAAGGTAAAATTGTTTAAGTCTGGGTTTCCGTCCTGTCAGTACAATTTTTTATATGTTTTTCTGCAATGCATCAAAATGGCTAAAAAGAGATTTTGCTTCTTTAGAACAGTTTTAAGATTTAAAAACGTGTTGTGCATCTGGCCCCTGGAAAAATGATGCCATGAATGAATTGGTATTGCTTATCTCTGAAATAGACAGACAGACAGACAGACAGACGACAGGCATGCAAAGAGACAATGTCTTATGCAATGGTGGTGTTACTGTTGTTGCTGTATGGTGGCGAAGATTCTGTTACACAAAGGATTTACCATGTACAAGTATGAGGTCACTCATCGTTGAATCTCGTGTCACTTCCGTTGTCTCCTCTCCATCGACAAGATATGCGTCAGCCAGCCGCATGCGCAGTCCATGTTTGTGTACTCTCTGCGCGAGCACAGGCCCAACAAGAGGCATTACTATCCTTCCGCCGAGTACACAGACCCTGCAAACTTCGCCCCTCTGTATACACCTACCCTTACAGTCGCCTCTAAATATTCTTACTCTGGTATACCCCCGTTCACCCTTAGGGCCGCTTGTAAACATGTCTGCAGAAGGATTTCCGCACTGAACCAGTTGTACTAACATTAGTTTACACATCAAATTTCAAAGAGATCGGTTAAATAAAATATGTCAGCCTCTAATTCTATCGCTCGAGGAAATTGAAGCAACCTCCCAGATCAACTAAAAATGCATCTTGAAAAGAGTAAAGCGATCCGATTTTTGTAACTTTAGAAATAAGCCAGTGGTGAACAAAATTTTACTTCCTTTCACGTTGATTTCTTTAAAGTCAGATTACTTGACAGAAAGCTTAGGTGCTTCTCTAGTAAGCCAATTTGTTAGCAGCTATACATAGAAGACAACAAAAAGAGCGAAATGCTGCTGCTGCTGATGATGATGATTGATGATGATTGATGATTGATGATGATGATTGATCACCATAAAGGCGGGTTCATCCAGGAGGACTTTCAATGCAATGCGCGTGGCGACCGCGCGCCACAGCCTGTATTCCAAGGACGGCAACTCTCCGTTCTCGTCGTTTCTTTCTCTTGGGTTGTCTTCTGCTTCTGACGTCAGACTCATGGCGGTGCGCATGGTGTCGGCGCTAAGGTACATCACCTGTGAGAGGTCACGACAGTTTACCTTTGTCTTTAATTTGCAAATTTTCATAAAATAATCGGCTGCCTCTCTTCCTTCCAATATAACGAGCAGGATGAATAGAATATTAACAGACATCATGGCGCCCCGTCAGCAAAGGACCACCCTTATGTTTTTAAGAGAGATGCATGTAGCGCTGATAATTTTTGTTTGTTTGTTTGTTTGTTTGTTTAAATTAAAAAACACTTGTGGCTGGGCTGTCTCGTTACTTTTTATGGGGTTATTTGTTTGTTTTGGGCAATCACTGAACATTTTGTCGCAACTGCTAAAGAAAATTAGATGTTTTTCGAAATAAATTCTAAAAAACAAAAAGTAAAAGAACGCAACTATATAGAAAGGACATAAGGCAAACAACTAAGCGAAACACTGCAACTGACACAAATCCGTGATCAAAAACAACTTAAGGTTAGACTGAAGGAAAAAAAAACTATTGAAAAACATTGAGAAAAAGATGCGTGACTCGTGTGCTTGAAATCATGTCCTCCAAAGGGTTAGCAAAACACTGGGGAACTGTTTCCTGCCTTGTTATTAAATTCGACTTTTAACACACTCTGTAAGCATGTGACTGTAACATGACTTACTGAGTCCCGTCTTGAGGTGAGGAGCGCGTCGAGAAAAAATCGATTTTGGGGTACCATGGTCAAATTTAGGTTAACAACACATTTGCGTACTTTGACATATAATAAAACAGATTCCGATATGTTTTTGTTAGAAAATGTTTTGATGCTAAATAAAATCATTTTTCACTCCTACCCTCGCCAATTTTCTATCCAAGCCTCGCGCTGATACCGAAAATGGCTCTTGTTTGAGCCTTGGTTACGTACACGAGGAGCGCGCGAAAGCCGACATGTTATGTACCGTTTGAACCGGCATTATCTCCCCTCGCTCGCTATACAAGTGAAAGGCCTATGATAACAATAGTTTCTAAGCTATTTTTAACTAAACCAGGTCACCCTTTTCTGTGATGTTCACGGCTATTGGCTTACATCGTAGTTTCCGGTAACAAATTTGAAACGACGTGATCCGATTGGTTCGTTACCTTCACAATGACCACTTCCGCCAATCACCAAAATGGCTGACATTTGTTGATTCATTTCAACTCAGTTGCGATTAACGCATAGTTTGTCAAATATCGTCTGATTTATGAGTGAAAAGAATAAATCTTGGTGTGAGAAGCCTTCCAAGAAGTTGCAAAAGCAAAATACAGCGACTACAGAGCGAAATAAATGGAGTGCCGAAATGACTTCGCTGTGATGTGTAAGTAGCGACTGTCCCGAAAGATTTAACAAAATTCCGATAATAAAATCTTTTATATGTTTGAAAATTTAAGTTTTTCAAAGGTTTTTATTATAATACTGAAACGCAACCGATGCGATGTACCGTAAATTTTATTTAGCGAGTCAATACAAGCTTTTTTGTGGCATCTACCCCCCCCCCCCAACACACACACACAAACACACTGAGTACACTTGTTTTACGATATAATAAACATTTCTGGAGCTTTTTCCTTAACCTGTCTTAGTGGCAGAACAAATTATACAAGTTTTCCTATAACCATTTGTTCCTGGTTGCATAGAAATAGAAACTTAACAGTAGCGTCACTATCAGCTGGAAGTTTTAATAAATTTGGCTATGCGGTAACAAAAAAATGTCAACCTCACATTTAGATTGTGACGATGAATGACAAAGCATTAAAATAAATAAGCAAAGTTGCATGGAATCTTAGTAAAAAGAAAGTGTTTAATCTAATGCAGGTAAGTCGGATCGACTTATTTGCATTAGAGTACCTGCCTTAGGATCTAAGGCTATACCTGAAACCCAGATACTAGAAAACAATAAAAGGAACACAAAAAGCGAATGGTCTCCAGCAAGAAGTCTGTTAAAGTGAAATTCATAGTCCTGGCTTACTAGGATAGACTTAAATTACATAATATAATGCCATGTGCAGCATATAAACACTGAAATATATTTTCAAAAATGATCTGATACAAGGTATATGCAATTTAAATCTTAAAACTTGAATTTATCCAATCGCGGTTTTTGATGCCGAGGCTTAATTGGAAAAAACTGTATCTCAAGATTGGCTTGTGGTACAGCATCAAAATTTTGCAGTTTTATTTAGAAATGCATAAACTATGGGGTAACAAGGAGGATATCCTGGTAGGAACATTATTTCAAATTGACACTTGAAGAGAAAAAAAAATCTTTTTGCCGAGTTTATGGGTGGGTACCAGGTTTGACTGGTTATATCTCGTAGACCTTTTGAGATAACAAAAAATTGGCTTGTTGCTGCCTAGATCACTGTCTCTAGTTTTAAAAAAACACCAAAAATTTTGGTATATGATATATGGTATTGTGCAGAGGCATTTTTTAAATACTTGTACGTTTTTAATGAAAAACGTTGATTTAAGTCTCAATTTTCATTGTAGGTAATCAAAACCATTTTTATGTGCTACAAATATGGTATTCTAACACTATATAGTAAAAAACTTTTAAATATATTCAAAACAAAGATTTTTATTTTTGGAGTAGGTACCTGACCTCATTGAGAACACTGAGGATGCTACCAGCCTCATTCCACGCCTCACCCCTTCATGAAATGCAGGCCTCAGTTAAAGGGAGGTAAAGAGAACAACACTCAACAAGCACAGAGAGCTGTATACCTTGAGCTGGGTGAACGCCCGCACACGATGAGCTGTCGGACTCCGAGTCACGAGACTGTATTCACCAATCACGTTCCCGGTAGTCATGTAATCCGCAGCCTCGTCCTGATCTCCACCGGCGTCCGGCTGAAGTCCGCTTCCTACCTCCACCTGTGGACATTCGCTCAAGGTTTGACCATTTACAGAATGCGATCTTTATATATCCTTCCTATCCATATCAACTCCAACATTCTACATCGCAGCTATCTTCTGTTATTATTATTATTTTTATCAGAATGCGCTGACGAACATACAAAACTCTGGAACACGTACCTTAGCAACACCGGAAATAATGAGATAGATGTCACCCGGTGGACAGCCTTCCTCCACTAACACCTGGTCAGCGTCAAGTGTCATCACCTGTCCGTGTTGCTGGACAATAAAGCACCCAGACAGTCTTTAGGTTTATGGACGATTTCGAGGAATTATGCATGCATGTGACCTCTTCCGGGTTTGAAGTAGTTTCTTCGCTATACGTGTGCGCTGTTTGAACAACGTCTGCGCTTACTACAAAATAAATCTTCGTCGAATCATTGTTAGAAAAACTGTATTAAACCGCTCAGTTTTAGGCAGGTAAGTGAAGTCACTATTATGAACTTATGGAGGTTGGTATCAGATAAGTGGTGATAAATATACTGTAATGAAGTCACACAGGCTGGGACTAGATGTGGTGATTAACTTACTATAATAAAGTCGTGTAGCCTGGGATCACCGCATACCCAAGGGAGGTTACTCACGATGTCAGAAAGACCTACTTCCGGAACTCGAGGTGCGCTGTTGGCTAATTTTTTCATCTTTAGTTCGACATTCTGCAGAGAAAATTAAAAGAACATATGCAGAGGCACTTTAGAAAAAGTATTAAAAATCATTGAAGACAATCTTGTGGATATATGTGTGTGATTGAGTGCGTGTGTCGCGCGCGCGCGCGCGTGTGTGTGTGTGTGAGAGAGAGAGACAGAGAGACAGAAAGATACGGGCTGTACTAAGTGTTATTTGACTGGTAGTGAAATGTTTTATGATTACAATTGTATGGAAATGACGAGTGAGCACTACGATGAAAAAAAAAACAAACAGAGAATGCAGGGATCCGGCAGACGGACAGTCAGTCAATCGGATACAGATGTACAGACAACACTGAGGAAATCGTTAAATATAATCCACAGCAGAATGGAAAAGGCCACATTTGACGCTGAACAATAAATATTTTAAGTTATCAGCTTCCTGCGCAATGTTTGGATCATACAGAAGTGAAGAACCGTTGTTTACCTTGAGCAGAAGCTTGATGTCAGTGTCCTCCAAAAGACCCTCTTCACCCATTTGTTTGATGACATCACGCTGGCCGTTGAGGACGATGCACGCGGCATAACGTGTCTTGACCCGCCCAGCCACACCCGGATGTCGCATTTGTAGCAACCCTATCTCCAGAACACAGTGTTAATCACAACTTTAAAGCTCTACACCCTAAGTACAGGTGAGCTCATCAAACTAAGCACATAAGGGAGAGCAACTCACAGTGCTCTGAGTGAGCTGATTATAGCTAATGCAGCAACAAAACGTTTTATTCACGCAACGCACATGAAGTTACTACAGTTGGCGAGTAAACTGAGCCGTGCACAGTGAGTTTAATCAAAGTCAGCAACAAATCAGACCAAGTCACCTGAATACAATGCGTGCTAAATCCATCGTGGTTACTATAGCAACAAAAAGCTTCATTCTACAAGCAGGACACAAGAAATTAGACCAGATAATGACTCCGCAAATGAGTGAAAAAATACGCACAAGATACAATTAATAAATTAACACAAGTAGACAAGTTCATGGTCTCGGCAGAACGCACTGCATCATCTTGTGAATACTCTCTCTCTCTCCTTTCTTGCTTCCTTCCTCATTTCTCTTGCACCTCACACACACACACACACACACAAAGTCACACACACACACACACACACACGCTCACACACACAATCTCTCTCTCACACACACACACACACACACACACAGCCACACACAAATACTAAAACACACACTCTCACACATACACACACACACACACACACACCTACCCATGCTGCGGATGACGCGGAGTCGCGACTGTGTGCAGTGCCGCCTGATGTCCGCCGCCAGGCAACTGTCGCCATCCGCCACCTCCCCCAACTGCCGCACCACCTCTCCCTCCCCCATGACGTAGCCACGCGCAAGGTCGTAACCCCAGATCACGCGCCGCCCCATCCGGTAGTCCAAGAGTCGCAACAGCAGAGACAAGGCTGCCTAGAGAGAGAGACTAGGCTGTATGTTGGTTACAGTGATGTCTTTTGTTATGAGGCTTTTTACACTTTTATTTCACTCTGTCTGTCTGTCTGTCTGTCTGTCTGTCTGTCTGTCTGTCTGTCTGTCTGTCTGTCTGTCTGTCTGTCTGTCTGTCTGGAATTTTGTAAACGATTTTTCACTCACTTCCCATCGTCCTTGAGGTCTAAAATGTCCACCAGTTACTTATTTCCGGCCAAGATGTAATATTAAATCATTTCTACAAGCAGTCTGTAAGTAGTAAAATAATTGGGTTTTTTTACATATTGCGAGATATAACTTACAGGCCAAATTAGGGGAGACGATTAGAGTTTTCTAGCCCTGAAGAAGCAGTTACCGAAGCAGACGGCATAAAAAATCAAATGGAAAAAGAGGAAACAGAAGAAGACTAAAAAGGTGTGTTTTCCCTCAGTCACTCTTTAGATTTAATGTATTCATAATTTGTACAAAGTTCAAACTGAATTAAAGAAAGGAATAAATTCACAAAGTAAAACGAAAAATCCATAACAAAAGTCAAAAAGAATTTAAAAAAATTTAATAAAACAAGCAAAATAACCTTTTCTGAAAAAAAGACACACTTTTCTTTGAACTGTGCTAAAAAGGGTAAAATAATTTTTTTCCTTAGGTCTCGGAATTTTCTTTTATACATATAACTTAAAATATAAAAGTGTGAGGGACAGTCTTAGAAACATTGAATTAAACCATTATTATATTCTAAAATATGTTAGGAGTGTCCCTCACACTTTTATTATTTTAGTTCTATGTCTTAAAGAAAATCCCGAGACCTAAGGAAAATATTTTTCAACCCTTTTCAGTCAAATAAAAGTTTGTTTTTTGTTTGTTTTTTGTTGTTTTGTTTTGTGGGTGGTTTTTTTTGTTTTGTTTTTTTGTTTTTTTGCTTATTTTATTTTGTAGCCTGTTAAATTCATGATCTCATGAAATAGAAAACAAGTATTTTAGCTGTTCGGAAAACAATGTTTGTTTATTTTTTGTGTTTTGGTTTTAATGGGAAGTTTTGAGCAAAGTTTCTTGTTGTGATGTATGTATGTTTCTTTCATATTTTAAACGTTCTTAGCATGTTCTCTTTTCTTTTCTGCTTAATTTCATGTGTGAATTTGTTTAATCTGTTTTAATTATCAATTGTCATAAGTGTCAGGAAACTACGTCAGGTGTGAAAGTGAGGTGTGATTTCTAAATCAGGTGCGAAAGTGGTGAATATGAGCTATAAAAAATCTTCAATTATCATTATTATGAAAGTGGTCGACTTACAGGTGTGATCTCGAGAACTTTGTACAACCGGAAGTAGCGTGTGAAGATGACGAAGACGCGCAGAAACTCCATCTCAGCTCCGGTGAGCGAGGAACGGCTGTGCGCGTGGTCCGACTGCTGCATGTTGTCCACGGTGCTGAGGATGAGAGCATCGAAGAGACCCAGGCACATGCACACCAGGCCAGACACGTGCCAGAGGTCGCTAAAGAACTTCCGGCGAAAGACGAATATCTAGGAAATGCGAGAAGACGAGAAACCTCACAGTTAATGGCTGAGTGTCGTGCTGCTTCTGATTTCAAGGGGGAAAAAAACAACCTCTGCGTCTGGTTTTCTTTTCAAGAATCGATCTTCACTGTCACTTGAACATATGTGTGCGCGTGGTTCAAAGTTCTAATTGTAACCAACCATTGTTGGCTGCTGAGTAGTTCTCAATAATGCATAATGATATCCCGTGAACAACCGTCGATACATCAGCGACGACCTTTCCCTTCTAAGACCACGAATTCTAGATTTATTAGACGCTTTTCTTGCTCGTTTATCTGATTCTTTAATGGACAGTTGTTTTTTCCCCCTGCATTGCTCTATGTCGGATGCTCCCGAGCAGGTTATATATCCCTGTATGCATATATATCTGCCTGACGAGCTCCAGGATGCTAAATGGCGAGTCTGCAGTTTCTTCAACTACGTAAACATTTTTGTGTACAAAAGAAATCCTCAAGAAAACAATTTCTATTGAAAGGAAATGTGTTTGAAGTGTAGAATTCAATAGATATCAGCAATGCATATGCTGGTCGAAATGACTGTGTACAAGTGTACCCACCTCTCCCATGACGACCATACAGAAAATGCCCACGTAGCAGGCGTTGTAGATGAACAAGCCCTTCCTGAGGGCCGACATGGAGGGTACGAACTCCACCACCAGCGCTGTCGTCGTCAACACCACATCACAGGCGTGGAAGATGTAGGCCACCGCTGAGGTCAGCCGCCGCGTGTACTTTGACCTCCTCCTTTCCGCTTCCTCCACCGAACCGGGGGATTTTTGCTCCTCGATCTTTTTGGCGACCTCATCGCGCTGCAACCGAAGGGGTTAATCGTGTTCGTCCCTCATCAGTCTGACTAAATGTTCCTGAGAAGCAGCTCCATTCTGCAGATGGTCGCCAACCATCTTCAGACACTGATCTACCTCGCCACAGCCCAGAAAACAATATCGCTCACAGCTTATATAGGATGCTAATATTCTTGCCGTCTGAGATTTTTGTACCCATTGATAGTAGCAACGATATAATGAGGGCTGATGACTGATTGGTGATTGATTGATGATGGATGATGGATGGATGATGGATGATTGGTGATGATGGACGATGGATAATGATAAATGGACGATAGATGATGATGGATGGATGATGATGGATGATGATTGATTGATTGATTGATAATGATGGATGGATGCAGAATCGATTATAGATGGATGGAAAGAGAATGGATGGAGGGACGGATGATGGATGGCTGATGGGATGATTGGATGGATGATTAGATGGATGGACGAATGGGTGGTGGTGGTGGTGGTGGTGGTGGTGGTGGTGGTGGTGGTGGTGGTGGTGGTGGTGGTGGGAGGCACTCGACAAGAGTAAAAGCAAAAGACGTATGAAATGTGTACTGACCAACTTTCTAAGATGGTTTGCAACCTTGGCAAACTTCTTTTCCACCTTTTCGTCAATGTAGCTGAAATTTAAAAAAATTCACTCATTGCAGTGAGGCCAGTTATTTTCAAATATTTACTTACTGCTATATATTATATTGAATGAAGCGTTTAGAAAATATTAAGTCCCATATTTAACGAGTAGATCCTATAAATCAAAAATAAGGAGGACAGTATTATTATAGTAGTCATAGAATGTCAAATGTTGAGAGACTCGGAAACCCTGAACGGTTGCATTGGTTTTCTCTTTTGATCTACTGACCAACCATCCTGATTCCGCGCCGCATCCGCCCAGACGAGAAGCCGTTGGACTGCAGACTTGGAGAGAAGACCTTGAGTGAACATCTGCCAGTAGGCCATCTGAACAGCATGATGGAGATCTTGATATTAACAAGGCATTGTTTTGGGGAAGAGAAAAACTGACCATCTCGTAGTTGGAAATCTACATAGTATAATACAAATCTTGATTTTTAAAATGCACTGAGAAAAACCTAAGAGAGAAGATCTTAAACAGTTGCTATTTCTTATATAATTCTTGATAACACATTTGCACTCTTCTGCTGGGGGGTTCTTTTGGACAATTAAAAGTAAACATGTCCTCTAAGAGCTAGATTTTTTACATTTTTGAGAGGATGGTGGGGTGGGGGTTCGAGGCGTTTGTTGTTGGTTTTTGTTTGTCTTTGTTTCAAATCATTCACCGCACTGATACAAACCTTTTCTGCTTGTAAAAGTTTACGAATAGCAGAATTCCTTTGTTTCGACCGCTGTCGCTCAAAGCTGACAGTACTTTCGGAGCTCCCTTGAGCCTCTTGAAGTCCGGGGGACACAGCTGTACCCCCAGCATCCTGTACACTAGTTCTGCCTCGGCAGCAGCATCGCCTCTGGCAGGACAGATTTCAGTTTCAGAATTATGCCACTGTCCCAATGTTTATTTATTGAAGCCTTCAAACAAAGTACACTCAAGACTAGCATTGCTCAAACTCATGATGGAGAAAACGACTTGTGTACGTTAGATAATCAGTAAACTCACAAATCCTGACCTTTTGCGCATCTTTACTGAGACTGTCGAGCTGAGTAGACTTTTCCACCACTTCCCAGTCAGCATCAGCTATATACCTGGTAGACATCGTACAAAGTAAAAGATACTGACAGCTTGAAATCAAGACTAGAAAATCAAAATAATAAGAGGAAAATACACACAACTGAGGAAAACTTAAGGAGACAGGTTATGAAGAACCCTCCTTCATGTATAAGAACAATGAGAGGTGATAACAGCCTTGGTTTATAAATATTGTGTCTGCGGGGGAATCTTGCGAGAACACTTTAATAATTTACTATTTTACACTGTTATTAATATTTATGTAATATTCAAACGATAGGAAAGGACGAGGGTGATCAAGACTACTTGTCGAGTTTCAGGGCGCTAATGGATGACAAGCGAAGTTTCTCGAGGATGCGCAGAATGTTCCGTTTCTCCAACTTCCGGCGCGCCGACTGTGCGTCATCACCTGCAAGAGAAAAAGCTCTGGGGCCAGTTGCACAACACATTTCTAAATTTAAACACTTGTAGGCCGTAACTGTATTTAGATAATTAGTTTAAAGTGCACACCACAATTTTAGAATTTTTAAAACTAAAACTGCTTTAAGTAAGATAAAGTTGTTTAAGTCTGAGTCCGTCCTGTCAGTACAAGTTTTTGTATGTTTTTCTGCAATGCATCAAAATGGCTAAGAACAGATTTTGCTTCTTTCGAACAGTTTTAAGATTTAGAAACGTGTTGTGCAACTGGCCCCTGGGCGTGAGATCTCAGCAGCAGGAAGCCACCTGAATGGAGTAACTAGGCAGACAGGCACAGAACGTGGCCTCAAGACTCTGTCAGATTGTTGGAAGGTCGTAATAACTGAGATGACGTGTCACTTACTGAAGAACCCGAGTAGTGACCCGAGGGCCACGAACCCGATGACCTGAGACAGGAGGACGATGATCGACACGTGGATGAAAATCTGCAACAGACGAACGATTTGGGAAAAAAAACACTGGTGTTTGAATGGGATCAGCTGTGACTATGTATGAGAGAGAACACTGTGATTGATTTATGACGAGATGAGAAACAACATCTGTGTGTGTGTGAGAGAGAGAGAGAATGAATGCGGAGAATGGGGGGTGGGGAGTGTCGCTTGATATATGTAGAACTGAGTAATGGTATTAACCTTTTGTTTACTGAGTCTTTCTTTTATAACACGAAGATCTACTCCACAATAAAAGGTTTCAGTGAACATACTGACATAACAGAAGTCGTCTTGAGCACTTTGATTGACGATGTGATTAAGAACTCTCGCTGATATTTGTATATATTATTTAGACACATTAACTCAGACACGAATGTTCAGACTTTAATCTTTGAAAAAAAAATTTAAACAAGAACCCTAGTTATGACCGACCCATCCAAAAAGACGACAGCCTCTGACAGGAACAGTTGTGAGCGACATGAGGGCCTTACTGTGTTGGCGATGTGTTTCTTGTGCAGGGGGTAGTGATGTGGTGTGGCAATGTCGAGTCCCATCGTCAGGATCAACGCTCCCCTTCCGCCGCCGCACATCACCACGAACATGTGACGTAATGATTCAAAATGGCCGAAACGACGAAGCAGCGGGCTCAGGAGAATCAGCGCCACCATC
Organism: Marisa cornuarietis; assembly: GCA_004794655.1. NCBI lineage: Eukaryota > Metazoa > Mollusca > Gastropoda > Architaenioglossa > Ampullariidae > Marisa > Marisa cornuarietis. The sequence goes on along the minus strand of SMMW01000057.1, from coordinate 1,716,007 downwards.
CTGCTCAAAAAGTTCGTGTAAGGTCACACGCTCGTACTGTTCACTTACTTGTGGTTGACCAGCAACGTGCACGTGCAGCCCTCCCAAAGATCAAAGTCACAACATGTTGAGGAAACACACTCTCTCAGACACACACAGACTCCACAGAGCACGCCTGCAAACACAGTTCCACACGTATTCTTTCAGACAACAAATCACTAAAATCTGTACGTGGGCTCGAACGTTTCTATTAATCGGGTGCAGGTAAATATATTCTTTACTAAATAACAAAAGAAAAGTTCATCACAAATATCCTACACTGAGTCTACCCAAAAACAAATGTATACAAGCAGTTTATAGTAAAGTCTGTTTTTTCTTCAAGTTCTCTCTTCTTCTGTTGTTGTGGGGGGAGGGGTCGACACGGCAAACAGTTCCACTCTTTCAGTCTTGTTCACTGGCGTTGATCATACGGACAGCATACATCGACCAAATAACTCCGACAGTCTTAACGGCAGTCAATAAAAATTCCACAGTAGGTAAACGTAATCCACACAGTTATACAATCTTCTCAAGGATCACACAGCAGCTGAGAAAATTAGTAAAGCGAGGAACCACACAGTCGCTTATCAATGACAATCCACACACTTAATATTTCTCCATACAGTTAATATTTATCAACACAGTAAATATTTCTCCATACAGTTAATATTTCTCCACACAGTTACTATTTCTCCACACTGTTATTATCAATTCTAACCTCTTTCACAAATTCTTCCTTCTCACGTCTGCTTCTCTCTTCCAATTTCTCAACAACGCCCCCTATATCAACATTCGATTCAGGGGTGACAAGCTCTACTCATACAAGGGCGACAACCTCGTTACATCGACGTTCAGGGTGGTAACATATGTTCATAACACAACATCACAGTCCTGAAGTCATTATCGAAAAGATCAAAGAGTCATTTTACATTGTAAATAAGGAAAAAGCCTGGCTAGCCAAAACAATAAAGACAAAAATGAAAAGCCTACCTCCCAACACAAATTGAAAGGAACAGTGCAAAGCTATAAGCAAGCACTGTAAGAGGGTTCGTCTCTTCTGTGATCCGAAAAAACGTTAAAATTCCGACGGACAGGAACGTGAAGCTGACGATGAGGTCTTTCAGGACCAGCAGGAACCTGAATGACAGAAACAAGTAATAATAATAATAAATGAAGATTTGCATAGCGCATATTCACACTCATAGAGAGCATGCTCTTAGCGCTTAAAACGGGGAAGAGACATGGACTACATGGATAGAACACGAGGGACGGAAGAATAAACGACAATACTGATGACAAACAGAAAACAAAGAAAACACAAAAAGACAAGTAACAGAAACATATAAAATATAATGATTCTGCAGAGAAAGATGGGTAGACAAGTAGCAAGAGCGGAAGGGGGGAGGGTAAGAAGGACGAGCATTGTCTGGACTATGTTACAAGTGTGTGTGTGTGTGTGTGTGTGTGTGTGTGTGTGTTATTATTGTTCATTTGTAGAAAATCTGCTAACATCTGGTTTGTATGAGTTTAGACCAGACAGTACAGCAGTCAGTCAGACAGATGAGTGAAGAAGACGGTAGAGTAGGAGAAAGGTTGTCACTACATGAAGGCAGATGTATCCCGTACTGTACATACATATATTAACTGTGTAGCATACATATATTACATACATATATTAACTGTGTAGCATACATATATTACATACATATATTAACTGTGTAGCATACGTATATTACATACATATATTAACTGTGTAACATACATATATTAACTGTGTAGCATACATATATTAAATACATATATTAACTGTGTAACATACATATATTAACATTTTCATTGAGGTTACAGCTTGTAAGAACGAGTCTGTCCGTAGTGGTCAATGGCCGTCCTAGCTATAATGGATAAAAGTTGAGAAATAACCCAGTGAGGCCTTAATTTTAAGGGTTAACCTTCTGACTGCTGACAGTGTGAGGGTGCAGTACCTGTACAGTATAGTCTGCACTTCAGGGCTGACCGAAGTCTTGTTTGCATTCAGCAGCAGACCCAGCGCAATGTTCACCAGGAAACCAGGTACATCAAACAGGTTACCTGTTGAGAGGAAGTGTGATTCTGATAAGACAATAGGAAAAGTGTTTTTTTTTTAAACTTTTAGTTGATTACTTGGTGAGGATGTTCGCAATTACAAATTAGCGTTAAATGACTCTTTCATATTTATATTGTGTTTTTTAATGAATTGGAGAGCAGCTATACCTTCGAAGGAAAATGGTTTGCTTCATCAAACAGTTACCTGTGTTGTGTTTTCTGCAGCCTACCTCCATCCTCGTTTCTCTTTCTGTATTTACTCTTCATCGTCCAGTCGAGTTGGTCAGCTACGGTTTGTGTATCGTCCGTGCTGCTCTCAACTAAGCTGCAGGGTGAGCAATTGTCTATTATGTCATTAAATCTGTTTGTCGTATTTGCCTGCACTTCAACTGTTTCAGAGTTTTGTTTACAGCGGTTTCCTCTAAAAAGATAAATTGCTGGGTTAGTTGACTGTTGCCTTGGTAACAGGCCGGCATCTTTCGTGTCGTTTTCGCGGAATGTTTCCGGGTTGCAGTCCATGTAGTCTGATGGTCTAGTGCCCTCCTGATAACATCTATTATTGTCGCTCTTCAGTAACATTTGTGATCTGGATAGGTCGGCTTTCAAGTGTAAGGGATCTTCATGCTTCTCCTGCAGCCTCTTAATCTCCAGCCGAAACTGATGTTTGCTTCATTTTATTTGTAGTACATGTACTTGGTTTACTCCGCAACCACCTTCAGCATGTGTGTGTGTGTGTGTGTGTGTGTGTAAAAGAGAGAAAATAGCTGGATCATATGATAATAATAATAACCATTAATACCTCTCGCAGATCATAATGATTATGTAAAAATGTTGACGATGGTTTCTATGACTTTCAGATTTTATTTCGCGTTTTTCGTTTGTTTTTCATTTTTCTGTTGTATTCAGGTGTTGGCTGTAGAGCAGCTGTAGATGTAATTCCCACTACAGCTGTTACTTACACACAAGGCTGCTGAGGTGGACAGCCACGATCACAACAGTGATCTCCATGATGGCGTCGTTGAAAATGCGCTGTAGCCAGGCAGCCGTGACTTTGGCGATGATGACAGCCAGCAAGGGTGCAAGAAGCATGTAGCCAAGGTCTCCCACCAGCACACTACCTACACCACAGAACACGCCTGCCTCCCTTTAGCCTTCTGCGCATTCATTTCTCTCTACATTTCATACCAGAACTGGATCCTAGAAGCACTTTATGCAGCTTATCTCCCCCCTTCATGCTTCCCCTTTTCTCTCTCTCCCCTCGTCTGTTAACGACTGGAAGGTTAAGCGCTTTCATGATTGCAATATTCCATTTTGTCAATGCCTGTTACAGTGAGGGGGGTCAAGTATGGAACAGTATGTTACAGTTACTGAACATCTATTCCTGTCTGTAACCGTGACAAAGAGTGATACAATTGCTCTACTCATCCTTGTTGTTGTTGTTATCGCTCCCCGAGACGCAGAAATGTAGAAATCGCATGCTGCTTGTCTCAAACATCATCAGAAAAGTAAACGGCTGCTACTGCGTGCGTGCGTGCGTGGTCACTGAGTTGTTTTCATGTCACTCTTGTTATATAGGTCAGTTGTCTCACCTGTTAACAGAGCCTGTGCTCATCTATCACCTAGCTGTCAGGAGTAACCCGAGGCTATCGCAGAGTTAAGGGACTGCTGTCACCTGTATACACATCCTCTGGGACGGCGAAGCTGACGAACTTGTTCACCAAGATGGCCGCGATGGGAGTGACTAGACTCTCGCCCAGCAACATTCCACTGGTTTCGTCAGAGGTTCCTGTTACACAGAACAGAAAGAAGGAATAAATGAAGATGCGCACTTGACCTTGTGTCTGTGTGCGTGCGTGCGTGCGTGCGTGTGTGTGTGTGTGTGCCTGTAACCCTAGTTTGAATATCCGGTATTGAGACATAAAAAGCGCAGAACTTAATGCAGACCACTGCAAGTCTGTCTTAGTCTTTATGTTGTGGAATGTGGAAGAGTTGAACGTGGAGCACGTAACCAAATCCTAAAAAGAAACAAGAGAAAGCTGCACGGGTGAGACCCACTTCGGGTCCCATTACTGTCTGAGAGGAAAACAAGTTATTAACATCTCACGTGAAGAAAAGTCATTAACTGTGGCTTTAGAGAGAAGATCACATCTGAATTTGCAATCCATTTGGGCGCACTGAGAAAAAACATTTTAAATGTTCAGAATGCGTGCGCACAATAACAGTTGGTGAGGGAAAAGCCGCAGCGAACTAACAGTCATAGATTTCAGTAACAGTAATAGATTTCAAATTGCGATGCCCACCACGTTTTTGTAAAGGATTTGTGTCTGTTGACCAAACATCAATTGTCACGCCAACGGCTAACGCCATGATGTACCCAACGTCAACCACTTTCCGTGCAGTGTTTGGGTGAAAATAGTGTGTGTGTGGGGGGGGTGGGTGGGTGGGTGAGAATAGTGTGTGTGTGTGTGTGTGTGCGGTGTTTGGGTGAGAATAGTGTGTGTGTGTGTTTGTATATGTGTTTGCAGTGTTTGGGAGAATAGTGTGTGTGTGTGCAGTGTTTGGGTGAGAATAGTCTGTGTGTGTGTGAGAATAGTGTGTGTGTGTGTGTGTGTGTGTGCGGTGTTTGGGTGAGAATAGTGTGTGTGTGTGTGTTTGTATATGTGTTTGCAGTGTTTGGGAGAATAGTGTGTGTGTGTGCAGTGTTTGGGTGAGAATAGTCTGTGTGTGTGTGTGTGTGTGTGTGTGAGAATAGTGTGTGTGTGTGTGTGTGTGCGGTGTTTGGGTGAGAATAGTGTGTGTGTGTGTGTGTTTGTATATGTGTTTGCAGTGTTTGGAAAAATAGTGTGTGTGTGTGTGCAGTGTTTGGGTGAGAATAGTCTCTGTGTGTGTGTGTGTGTGTGTGTGTGTGTGTGTGTGTGTGTGTGTGTGTGTGTGTGTGTGTGTGTGTGTGTGTGTGTGTGTGTGTGAATGCTTTTGTCAGTGATTGTTTATGTACGAGTGCAATCTAGTGTGTCTGTGTTCCTGCATGCGCGCTTATTTGCTCGTGTCAGCACATTCTCTTCATTGCTTTTCGAAAAGAAAATCGTAAGAATATTGCAAAGAAAGAAAAATAGAAAAAAAGGAAAGAGAAACGGGAGGAAGGAATAAACGAAGCTATTGTTAACATTCTTTGTATTGTACACATATCTGTACACATTCACCATTTATCTGTTATTCTTTAATGTTTTCTTGTCAATTTGTTTTCTTTTTTTTTCTTTTTTTTTTTTTTTTTTTTGGTGGGGGGAGTGACGTGACTGTAAAAGACCTGGTCTCGAGCAAAACGTAATGAAGAGTTTTATTAAAGATTCTGTCATCTATGAGAAGCCGAGTGAATGCCGGGTAGACATTTGGCTTGAGTGTCAGCAGTTCTGACCTATGACCTTACCTGTGCACCTGGTGACGAAGTCCTGCACCGAGGGGTCGGTGATGGCCAGCACGGTGCAGAAGACACACACCACCCGCAGCGGCCAGTCGTAGTTCAGCACCCACAGCACCAGCACCAGTGTCACGCCAGCAGTGATCACTGCCACAACACTATTGTATGTGACTATGACGTCAGCAATACAATCTGCCACATTCACGCTTACGATACTTGTTACAATGACGTCAGCAATACTGTCACAATGACGCTTACGATGCTTGTTACAATGACGTCAGCAATACTGTCACAATGACGCTTACAATGCTTGTTACAATGACATCAGCAATACTGTCACAATGACGCATACAACTTCTTACATCCATCCCTTTAATCAAATACCACACTCAGAAAAAATAATACGCGCAGAGAAAACAATTGAGCCATAACCGAGATCTGAACCCACAACCCTCGGGTCCTCGTTGTCTTCCTATCAGCACTCTACTATAATGTGCATGAGATGAGTCGACATCACTGTAGTGTATGGAAGACAGTTGATAATTATGACGACAAATATAAGAAGAAGTAAATACAGTAAATAAAGACGGCAAACAACGCTCACGAAAGGCGCCAAAGGCCAGCACGACGATCTGGTTGAAAGTCACCCTCAGCACGTGCAGCTGCGCATTGAAGGCCGGCTGGAACAGGAGGAGAGGAAGGAACAGGTGGACCAGCGCCCCCAGCTCCAGTTCGCGCAGGTCCACCAAGTGCATGAGAGCAGGCCAGTAGGTGGCCACCCAGGCCGCTACCACTCCCAGGGCCTGCAGGATCGCTGTGTGCGGGAGCGGAACTCGAGCAGAGCCCAGCACTTGGCGCACCAACGCTGCAGACAGAACAAAGTTAATGAAACACCAGAACGTGATACGTACCTGGGCAGGTGGTTCAATCTCTTGTCTCTGATTACTAAAGGGACAGTTAGGGTTGATATTACAAAACGAGTCCTAGGATTTTTGCGCTTTAAATATATATTTAAACAAATACTACTTGTAATGAGTTAGAGGTAGGTCTTGTATTGTTTCGTGTGTGACTGGTGTCTTGTGTTTGACGTCTTGTGTGCGTCATTTCTTCGTCATTTCGGAGAAGGAATGACGTAAAAAGAAGAGAAACAATAGTTCCATGGACGGATGGTAAAAAGGAAAACATTGACTTCTTCGTCTCCCGTAAAATCTTCATCTTCATCTTCATCGTCATCTGTGGGGGCTCGTCAAGCGTTGTGTTACGTGTGCGTGTGATATGCGTCGTGCGTATGCAAGGTAAGTGTACGTCCGTCATACTGTAAGGGCTCTCTCGTAATATATATGTGTGTACATACATAATTAAAATGTGTTTATACAGATCTGTATTGCAGAGCAACTATAAACCTTTCAACACATCATATAGATCATTTTATTGAAGCTAATGTTATATTTTCGTGCTGAGCAGTTTTGTGAATCTTTCTCAGCCGTGTAGCTGTACAAAACCACCCACACAAATTCACCCACAAAAAAATTATTACATTCAAACATGACTAAGGTATCGACGGTATGTGATCTACTTGTGTGCTACAAATCAAACATCAGCCAGGATGCTGAAAAAGAAAACAAAATGCCAGTAAGACACTTCGGCAAGGAAGATGCCACTCTTACAACAACGGCCGTGAGTTTGTACCGACATCAGCTGTCCACCTACTGACCTCCAATGATGAAGCCACCGAAGATGACGAGGATGTAGTTGGAGTTCTCATAGTCTTCACCTCCTCGTGTCGTTGCGTTCGTTTTTGAGAAGTTGAAGTTGTCCATGGTGGTGTTATCGGTCGTCGCGACGGTGACATTATCAGTAGAAGTCGTTGTTACTGCAAAAGCAACGAGTGTTACTGTCATGTCAGTCAGTCTTATTTAAGATGTTTATTTAAGAAGGACTTAAACTTAAACAACCAGCAACACTTCTGTCTTTTTTTTTTTTACTTTCCTGGTGTTTTATCTATTTATTTACTTTATTTCTCTTATTTTTTATTTTGATTTTGCTGCGCAATGAGCATTCTTCTGAATGGATACCTGCGCATTACAAATGGACATCATCATCATCATCATCATCATCATCATCATCATCATCATCATCATCATCATCATCATCATCATCTTAAGATATCGTAACTGACTACAGGACAGTGCACCCCCAAAGAAGCATGATGTATACCTGTCACCTCACTTCCCACAATACTGGAGCTGAACGAAGTAGCAACACACTCCCAATACATGCTAGAATATTTATTTATATACATATATATCATATAAATAACTCACTTATTACAAAAATAAACCACAGAAAGTATACTACAATATAAAATAGTTACAATAAAAGAATTAGATTGCTGTATAAAGATACTAAAATTCTATTTTACAAAGAGCTGTGGAATGTACGACATAGAAAGTGTAATAACAATATATTAAATATAATGAAAGTTTACAACAATCTGCTAGGTATACCATATGCCAAAATATGCATTAAATGCTATAAACACTAAATGTGTATTCTGTCTGCGAGGAAGTTGACCAGTCTCTACCTAATAATCTTGGAAATGAACAAGTCAAGTGTTTGCTTATTTTTTTTAAAGAAATTTAGTCTCGGCGGTTTGGTGGTTACAGTCGCCAAACCATGGACAAGACTCACCAGCCATGTTGAAACAACAACAACAAGAAAAGCATGCGGTTGCCTTGTGTCGGGGACTGTGTTCAGTCGGCTGAGGGAGGCAAGCAGCACGAAGACGAAATGGATGAGTGCCCGCGGGGTCTGTTGCACGTAAACATCAAGTGTCGGGGGGGGGGAATATTCTGCTTGCGGGCAGGTCTACAATCTTTGTTTAAAACTCACAATTCGTTTTCCGGTTTTGTCTCTTTTTGTTGACAGCCAGTACAGGTTCTGGTTCTTTGTATAAATGTAGCCGCTCCTCGCTCTGTATCTCTACTTCCCCCCCCCTGCTCTCCTCTGTCCCTCCCTCTCTCTTTTCTCCTCTTTCTTTCTCGTACCAATATCTTTTCACTCTCTCTCCATCTCATTGTCTCACCCCTCTCCTCTCTTTCGCTTTTTCTCATACCTCTCTCTCTCTCTCACTCTTTGCCGATGACACACCGATACCTGCCACAAACACACTGAGCCACTGACGACTGTCCTACAACAGAGGGCTTATAAGCTTCAGTCCTGGATGGAACTAAACCACGTGGCACTCAACCTTGTGAAAACAGAAGTTATTCTTCTAATAACCAGGCAGAAGAGAAAAACCTAACCGCCACATTTCCTACAATCTATCTCAGTACCCAGCCAAAACAAAAGTTGAGTACGTAAGCTTCATGGTGTTACTATTGATAAGAATATATCTTGGTCCCAACATCTCCTAGTCTCTCTCTCTCTCTCTCTCTTTTGCTTTCGCCGTCAAATGAAGTCTCAAAATTGGCGGAACCAGATCATTTTACCTACAAACGCACCTACACAGACAGAAACACGACAAAGACAACAGCAAACAGAAAAAACAGACGCGTGGCACACGCAAACTTGTTTCCTGGCGTTGGAGAAGATTTGAGAATGAAAAGTGCATTTCATCCATGTTTTCTATCGTGTTCATGCGCGATGTGCGTCAACAGGAACTGTTGAAAAATCCATTTTGTGGTCACGCCCTATAAACACGGAGGATAATGCCCTGCTCACGCACTCCGAGCTGCATCCAACTTCAGTCTCCACCTGCCTGTCTGTACTCACCACCTGGTGCTGAACTGATGAACCGGAGGTAACAACGGACTGAAAGTAAAGCAGAACAGACCTCGGAGGTTTCTCGACGACATAGAGGTCTCTGTGGTGTCCAGACTAGAATCAGACTCCTGGAACCTCAGGGATGGGTTAGTTAGAAGTTGTAGCAATAATCCAGAGTTAAACCTACTTTGGAAACAGTAAGGTACCTCCAGTCCATGTCTCAGGCCCCAGAGGAGCTGAGAAAAAGAAAGAGGGTAGGAGGGAGTGAAAGTTATGGACTAAAATAAAAGTGGGGTTCTTGTGTGTACAGATAAGCTTAAGGCCCAGATCAGTGCTTTTGATCCTCAGCTTTAATGTATGATCTCTTAAAAGTGTTTTTCACAAAATGTCAAATAATACTTGTGCCATCGTCACGCGAGCTTGACTTTCACGCCTTCGAGCTTCACCCAGCTTTCAGCAGTGTTGTCATGGAGCTCACTGGCTCAGCCTAACATAGCAACCAAAGGCTGAAATTTCTGGCTGTAGTAAACAACCTGGGGCCAGTTGCACAACACATTTCTAAATTTAAACACTTTTAAGCCTTTAATCATTTTAGATAATCAGTTTAAAGTGCACACCATAATTTTTTAATTTTTAAACTTAAGTAAGATAAAGTTGTTTAAGTCTGACTTTCCGTCCTGTCAGTACAATTTTTTTATGTTCTTGTGCAATGCATCAAAATGGCTAAGAAGAGATTTTGCTTCTTTAGAACAGTTTTAAGGTTAAAAAACATGTTGTGCAACTGGCCCCTGGAGTATAAACAATCACGACAAGAAATGTTACTAGTGCCTTACCCTAATGAGCTTTGAATCTAAGCCACTTGCTTAATCTTGTGTTTTTGGACAGGCTTCTCTGTGTCAGGGAAACCAGCTTCATTGCTATGAACCAGACTCCTTTGGTCCGCTCGTGTTAGCGACAACAGCTTAAATAATGCAGCAGCAATCTGTTAGTGACAAAAACAGTCTCATCCATATGCTTTTTTCTTCAAATAAAGACAGCAATAACAAAGTTGCCTCAACATTCTCTTTTTATTCGCGACCTCAGATGATGCCAGCCGCTAGCACTGAAGCCTCGGCATGTCGGCAACAGCTTAAAAACATCTTTTAAAAAGTGTACAGGGAAGAAAGAGAGCGTTTGAATTATGCTTACTCATTCAGAAAATCACACACACACACACACACACACACACACACACACACACACACACACACACAAACACACAGAGGGAGAACTAGGCACAGCCCTCACACAGAGAGAAACAAGAGATAAAAGCTCCTTCCCCTCACACACACACACACATCGACGCGCAAACAAAAGTTCGCAACGGTTTAATCTTCGGTCAAACAAAAGCAAACGTTCGCCTCATAGAACACGCAGCTTGTGTACAGGATGACAAGTGCTTGCGAGGACACAGCGAACAAAAGACTTGTGTCATCACCACACCTGGTAACACCTATGCCGTCACCACACCTGGTAACACGTATGCCGTCACCACACCTGGTAACACGTGTGTCGTCACCACACCTGGTAACACGTGTGTCGTCATCACACCTGGTAACACGTGTGTCGTCATCACACCTGGTAACACGTGTGTCGTCACCAAACCTGGTAACACGTGTGTCGTCACCACGCCTGGTAACACGTGTGTCGTCACCACGCCTGGTAACACGTGTGTCGTCACCACACCTGGTAACACGTATGCCGTCACCACACCTGGTAACACGTGTGTCGTCACCACACCTAGTAACACGTACGCCGTCACCACACCTGGTAACACGTATGCCGTCACCACACCTGGTAACACGTATGCCGTCACCACACCTGGTAACACGTGTGTCGTCACCACACCTGGTAACACGTGTGTCGTCACCACACCTGGTAACACGTGTGTCGTCACCACACCTAGTAACACGTACGCCGTCACCACACCTGGTAACACGTATGCCGTCACCACACCTGGTAACACGTATGCCGTCACCACACCTGGTAACACGTGTGTCGTCACCACACCTGGTAACACGTGTGTCGTCACCACACCTGGTAACACGTGTGTCGTCACCACACCTGGTAACACGTGTGTCGTCACCACGCCTGGTAACACGTGTGTCGTCACCACGCCTGGTAACACGTGTATCGTCACCACACCTGGTAACACGTGTGTCGTCACTACACCTAGTAACACGTACGCCGTCACCACGACTGGTAACACGTGTGTCGCCACCACACCTGGTAACACGTGTGTCGTCACTATACCTAGTAACACGTACGCCGTCACCACGACTGGTAACACGTGTGTCGTCACCACACCTGGTAACACGTGTGTCGTCACCACACCTGGTAACACGTGTGTCGTCACCACGCCTGGTAACACGTGTGTCGTCACCACACCTGGTGACAGCTTCCGCTGGCTGATTGACAGCTGACCTGACCAACCTGCAGAGAGCAAATATGATGCACGGGACGCAGACCGACTGTTGTGTGCTGAGTGTCTGTAGCTGCATTGCCATGACAACCTCAGCTCATTTGAATGATTGTTTTCTGTCCAGAAAAATCTCACCACGTCTGCAGTCGTTGCTAAAGGCCTATTCTCACGCTGCAACGTACCGCACTTTGCAGGGTTTGTAGGCCCTGCTAGGACCTTTCCGAGTTTTGCACACGGCTGGATGGGGGCTGTGCATCAAGGTTTTTACGGATAGGACGCGATTCTATTTTCTTGCCGAGCCTGACCTACATTACATGGCTGTAGCCAATCGGAATGCTTGAACACAGTCGCCTCCCTTTTACCTCCAAATTAGAAAATGGCGGTGTAGTCAGAGGAAAGGTGTACGAGTATGATTAAGGCCAAGAATGCCTGAATTGAAAATGCTCGTGCTCATGGGCAGCCTTGATCAGATATAAAAGTTCTTCAAACGTTGCAGACGACATTCGCAAAAAAGCGTCTGTATTCTCTCGAGTCTTCCGAAGATATTTCTTTTAGAGGACATGAAAATAAGGCACCTAAGCGCTACCCACCCCTCACCCACATCTTTTTTTTCTTTTCTCTCTCCCTACTTCATCAGACAATGTTATTAATGTAGCTGCAGTAATAATAATAATAATAATAATAATAATAGTGAAGATTTTTATAGCGCATATTGACACTCATAGAGAGCATGCTCTTAGCGCTTAAAACGAGGAAGAGACGTGGACTAAGTAGACACAGAACAAAGGGGACGAAAGAAAACGACAGTACTGACAAAACAGAAAACAAAAGGCATCAAGTAACAGGAACAGAAAAAATAGTGATTCTGCGAGAAAGATGGGTAAAATAGCAAGAGGGAAGGGGGCGGGGTTAAGAAGGACGAGCATTGTGTGGACTGTGTTAGGAGAAATGCTCAAGGAAGAGGTGCGTTTTCAGTGCAGATTTGAAAGATTCAGTTGTAGGAAGGTGGCGGATATGGAAAGGAAGAGAGTTCCATTGTTTTGCAGCACAGTAGCCAAACGTCCTGTGACCATAAGTTGTTGTTCTGGTGACAGGAACAGTTAGGATACGGTCGTCAGACGAAGAGCGTAGTTGTCTGGACGGAGAGTAAGGGATGAGAAGTTCAGAGAAATAGTCAGGACAGGAGCCAGCAAAGAAATTAAAACACATCACAGACAGTTTGTACTGAATGCGAGAACGGATGGGTAGCCAGTGTAGAAACGAAGGAGAGGAGTGACATGGTCCCTTTTCGTGGCTCTAAGCACCAGACGCGCAGCAGAGTTCTGTACTCTCTGGAGTCTCTGAATGAGGTAGTCAGGGCAGCCTGCCAGCAAGGAGTTGCAGTAGTCAAGTCGAGAAAGAACAAACGCACAGACAAGAGTGTTGGTAGCGCGTGTAGAGAGGAAGTGATGGATGGCACTGATCTTACAGATCTCATAATAGGCAGACCGACAGACAGCTGTAACATGTTTATCGAGTGTCATGTCATCAGTGACAATAAATCCCAGATTCCTAACGGATGACGTGAAGGTGATGTTGCTGTCGCCCACCTTGATGTGATTGGGCAGACTGACGAGTGAAGGTTGAGGTCTTCTTCTATGGCACAAGAGGGCTTCCGTTTTATCATCATTTAGTTTAAGCTTGTTTTTTACCATCCAGCCCTTGACATCACTAATACAAGCTTCTATAGAGCTAATAGCAGAGTGAGACTCAGCCGGCGGAGTGGAACAGTAAAGCTGCGTGTCATCAGCATGGGATTGATGAGAAACCTGGTGAGACTGGATGCATGATGAAAGGGGCTTAGTATACAGGATGAACAGAACTGGGCCAAGTACTGAGCCTTGGAGAACACCACAGAAAAGTGAAGCAGGGCGAGATGTCTGACCATCAACTAACACAGTCTGGGTCCTATCAGTGAGATAGGAGTTGAACCATGAGAGCGCAGGTCCAGAAATCCCGTAGAGGGTGTGGAGTCTGTGAAGAAGCAGAGAGTGGTCTATAGTGTCAAATGCAGCAGACAGGTCCAGTAGGGTTAATGGAGAGACATCACCACTGTCAAGATAATATGTCTGTTGTTACTTTAATAAGAGTGGTCTCGGTGCTGTGGAAAGGTCTATACGCCGACTGAGCTTGTGGGATAAGATGGTGCTCTTGTAAGTAGGCCCAGAGCTGTGTCAGAACTATTTTCTCTATGATCTTAGAGAGAAAAGACAAGTTGGAAACTGGACGGTAGTTGTTCAGGACATTGACGTCAAGCGTGGATTTCTTTAGAAGTGGCCTCACCACCGCATTCTTGAACAGAGATGGGAAAACACCTGACGACAGGCTGACATTTACAATATTTGTGATGGCAGGAAGTAGAGTATCGAGGCACTCGAGCAGAAGGCTTGTGGGCATCGGATCTAACTCGCAAGTTGTTGGTTTAGCTTTTAGAATAACCGCTTTCCCATCGGTCTCAGAGACTGGTAGGAACTTGGTCATGGAGCATCCTGGGAGGACATCACAGGAGATGCTGTCAAGCGCCGACACAGAGTCTAAAGATGATCGAATGTCCGATATCTTGCTGGTGAAATAATCACTAAAAACTTGCGGCAGCAGTGAAGCAGGGTAGGCAGTAGGCAGTGGTGTTGCTGTACGAGATCCAGTCATTTGAGAGCAGATGGCAAAGAGCTTTTTGGAGGAGGTGCAGTTAATTATTTGGCCCTGAAGATATGATGCTTTAGCCGCATAAATGCATTTTGCAACGCTTCGCTTTGCGGCATTATACATTTCTTTGTGGATGGCGAGTCCAGTCTTCCGCCAAACACGTTCAGCTCGCCGGCGCGTGCGCTTCAGGTCACGGAGTTCGACACGGATCAGTGAATACCAAGGCGCACATTTAGACTGGCGCATCAGACGTCGAGACACTGGGGCGTGGTCATCAACTACTCGACGCAAAACACAGTCAAGTTGCTCGGCAGAAGGTGGTTGGAGGAGCGCCATCTGCAGCTGTGCTTTGAATGCTTGTCTATCCACATTTTGTAATGACCGAGTGGGTCTGAAAACTGGCGCCGATGATGGGCATTTGCGATCCAGTTCGATTAGTACAGAGTAGTGCTCAGATGAGAGATCATGGGAAACATCAACTGACTGGACTAAGTGGTCATCAGGTCGATGTATGACCCAGTCCAGGATGTGATCTCTTTTGTGAGTTGGTTGCGACACGGACTGGACAAAACGAAAGGTGTGCAACATTTCGGACAGTTTGACAGTGTCAGGGTGAGAACTGTTGTCGAAGTGTACATTAACATCTCCGAGGAGAATTGCGGGTCCAATTAGTGCATTGCTATAATCCAAGAGATCGTGGAATTCTGAGAAAAATGTAGAGGCTGTAAGTTTGTTCCTGGCGCTAGGAGGAGGTCTGTAGATGCAGAGCAGGTGCATCGAGCAATGAGGAGCCGAAGAGGAGACTTGTACAAATTCAAAAGACGTGTGAGGGAACGATACTGCAGTAGTAAAAGACAGGTACTTGGCAAGTGATGATCTGTAGATTATAGCAATACCACCACCACGTGTAGGGCGGGGGAAAGATTTTAGGCAGTAGCCCACTGGAGTAAGATCGACACACACGCTCTCGTCGCCATGTTGTTTAAGCCACGTCTCAGTGATGATGAAAATATCAAGGCGGCGGTCTGTGACAAATTCTACGATTTCAGCTCGCTTCAGTGACTGTTGTGCAGACGATACAGACTGGGCGTTGAAAAGCCCAACGTGGAGGCGAGTGTTCAGTTGTGGTGTGCGGGAAACTTGGCAGTCTCCTGTTCTCAGACGACCATGTTGGTTTGGTGTAAAGTTAGTCGACCCAACTGATTCACTCTCATCACGTCCACGCTGACGCTGATGCTGCTGTGTAGGGGAAACATGAATCAGCAGAGAGTTGACACACAGCAAAGCTTTCACAAAACCGGAGTCAGACTCAGAATCAAGTGAAGGGGGGCACGAGACAGAATAACTACGAGTAGCAGATTTTTTCAAAGGACGCTGCTTACGGCGACCAGCACGATAGCGACGGATTCGAATCTGTTGTTTCGATGGGCTGTCAACATTGATAGAATCATAATAAAGGAAAAATCTTCTCAAAGTGTCAACTAAGCAGGCTGGAAGTGGAAGAGTTGCAAGGGGATTCAATAATGATAATTGAGTTGTCGAGTAGACAAACTGTCTTGTCATAATTCTATGACATAAAAATAAAATGCAGCACGAGTTCAAAAAATTACAATAAGACGAAAACGATAAAAGATATTAAAACTGATAAAGATTTAAAGTTAAGCTAACTTCAGAGAAGGATAAACAGAACAAGCAACAGGAAAGCGAGATAAAGAATCAGATGTAAAATCTATGTAATGGCCGAGAACGTAACCGTTAAAAGTAAAGTCCGCAACAAAAACATAAAAGCAAAGCAATTACAGATAGTAAAACAATAACAGAGGAAAGCTTAAGAGAAACAAATACAACTTGCAACTATAAGAAACCTATGGGTACGAAGAACAAAGAGGTTGCACGAGAAAATGTAAAAATTCACAGGAGAACAAAGCAACTCAGCCTGTCAGGCGCAGCCTCGTTTCCGTAAAATAGCTTCCGAAAGTATCTGATTGTCTGCCATTTTGTCGACTACCCACAATGCGCTGCGCTGATGACGTCACCTCGCAGGACATTAGCGAGTGGCATTGCTACGTGAGAGTGGAACGGTGCTGCAACGGTGCCTAGCAAGCAAAATCTTGCACGTGCAAACCCTGAAAACATTGCAGCGTGAGAATAGGCCTTAATTGTCGTGCTCTTCATTGCAGCCACTGACTAAGCGAACCGGAAAGTGCTTCCCGAATCTCAATGCAAGACTAATAGTAGTTGAAACCATTCGTCCAACTAAATGTTTAGTCCTGTCGTAAAACCACGGACCTTCATTACTGGATAAGCGACTCAGGTTCGTGTCCGGTGTAAGTCTCGGCTTTCCCTTAGACAGGCCTCGTGTTTCCGGTTCTTTGTTTGCATACCTTAAATTCTTAAAGAAATTTCTGTCAATGCTCGTCGGCCGTCACCTAATAGGGTGAGGGAAGCTTTCAAGCAGGCTTTATTGATTTTTTAGGAGTTTTTTCTTTCTTTAAATGCATTATTTGATTGTTTGAAACATTATATAATGACGACTTTGTTGTTGTTTTTTTGCCAGAGGGCGAAAAAGTTGTGTAATCACCTGCTGAGCTATTTTCACTTGGGCATGTCACAAACTTCGTTACTCGAACTGTATTCAGTTAAAATGAAGTTTCGGACATATCACCAACTCTGTTACAGTAAGACCTCAACATACGATTGAACCAACGTACGAGTAAATTGAGATACGAGCCACAAATTCGTGGCAATTTTGTTCTTACTTGCGAGCGGAAATTCGACAGACGAGCTCGAGTCATTTATATGTTGTACTGTAAACACATAAAAAAGAATGTAATCTTAGTGATTGATCATCTCAATGTTTCAAGTTACAAACAGTGTAAACAGTGTCTCTCTCATCATCTGATTCATTCAGCACCCGTCTGCTCTCCTGCTCCCTCCCTCCTCCCTCGCCATCTGCCTACCTCCATTGTCGACAGTCTTGGTCTCCTCTAAGGTAAGATTGATAAATATAACACATTCTTTATTATTTTATTATCAATATTATTTATATTATCGTGCCGTTAACATTTACTATACAGTACTGTATATTATACCGTATTTACATATAAATTGTGTAATTGTGAGAGGGTTGGAACTCATTAATCCTTTTTCCTTTATTTTATATGGGAAAAATAGTTTTATTATGCGAGTTTTTTTTTACATGCGAGCTCGGTTGTGGAACGGATTAAACTCGTATTTAGAGGTACTACTGAACTCGAAATGTAATTAAGGTTAGTCTGAACGGAGGAGATTTTGCGATAAAAGAACCTGCAGCTGAACTCGTCGCTGCAGATCGAAAATTTTAGTTCCAAGATTCAGCGAAGTTATCGAGAAACCATACATTTTTCATTAGCGGGGCATTTATCGCACCGAGTGATTCCAGCCCTCGTTCGATCAACCAACCTGTCGAAGTCGTTATCGCGGCAGCAAGAAGCTAGCCTGGGGGCAGTAGTTATGAAGCGAGGATAAGTCTCTGCCTAGGGGCAACATAGGGAACTCAAGGACAAGCGTCTTGTTTCCGAAGGTATAAAGCGATGTCTAGACTCCGCAGATGTTGTTTGACCCCTGGACCCGCAGTTATAAAGTGGTAACAAAGATGTCTTACAGTAACGAAACATGCAGCAGTGACCACCGGGTCTGGATACCGCTTTATAACTTCGGAAATAAGACGCTTGTCCTTTCGGTTCTCGTCTTGTTCTGGGGGGAAACGACTTACTTTCGCTTCATAGCTGCGGTCCCTGGAAACATTTATCCTCTCAGCCAATCACCGGCCGCATGTGAAGCTCACGACATTGTAACAGTAGCACAGCAGGGCATAAAAATAAATGTCAGTATCAAGCAGAGAGTTCAGTCTACATGCCCATTGAACCGTGCAGGTCAGAGGTCACGCCGTGTGCGAAGTGGTTTTCAAGTGGAACACATGCATGGCACAAGAGACAAGTCACACTTTGACCGAAACGCGAAGAGGATACGAAGTGTAGACCTTCGTTCATAGCAAACAGGTATGTATAAACAAATTGATTTTGTTATTCTTCTCTCGATTTTCTCGTTTACTGTGGGTTTGGTGTATCACGCGCTCGCTCGCTGACTGTTTCTAGCCTTCGCTCTCTCAGCAGTTTCAGCAGCTGCGGGAATGAAATGAGCGGGTCAGCCCTGAGGATCGCTGTGCCATCAAAGAATCGATGGAGGCAGTAATGGGCTGCCAATGAAAATGAAACCAAACTATAAGAGGGCGATCATGTTCTTGAATAAATGTAATCTACAGGTGTGGCTGGCACATAGTCCAAGGCAGGTGCTCCAAGGTAGGATGCAGCATGGCGGGTGAGAGAAACAGCCACGTTTTCGTTGGCGCCTGAGCAGTAGCTGATCTGACAAACAGCCGGGGATTCCACTGGCAAATGCCAGATCCTTTATCATCAAGGTAATGATCACACATCCTTTATCAGCAAGAATTGTGTCAGAATCAGTCTCTCAGTTTAAGGTTAAAGGAGAGAGTTTAGCTCCGCTGGATGTAAAATCAGTTTTCGACATTAACATCACAGACAAAAATTTAGGGTTTTTTGTAGAGTGAGCATGTTAACCTTAGAATTTTATCGACCTTAAGCAGATTCGCTAGTGACGAAAAGGGTAAAGTAGTCCCCTTGCCTTTCGTTTGTTACCATTATTTTTAATGAGGGCGGCGCCCATTTTCTTCCCTAACTGTGAGGTCAGGTAACCGTTCAACACCTGGGGTAAACAAAAAAAAAAAAAAAAAGCTGCGCCACACGAGTATCAAAGTCGACAGGTGTGTGTGTGTGTGTGTGTGTGTGTGTGTGTGTGTGTGTGTGTGTGTGTGTGTGCGTGCGTGTGGGTGTGTGTGTGTGTGTGTGTGCCAAGGACTCTAATGCTCTAACCACGGACCTGCCTTTAAACTGCGTGCTTACGTCACAAACGATTTTTGTTTCAGTCGATCTCCATCCGCGTGACTTACACAAAGCACTTGAACTGAGCTTAAGGAAGTGAGTGAGAGAAATAGAGAGCGATCTCAACTATGAACAGTCAGAACAAATGTGACTCTTGTAACAGACGAATTAATCAGGAGACAACCTTTATTTAGAAGCCGCCACCAGGGACCTACAACACGCTCTTGACAGATGGGTGGCGGGGACACGCAGCAGAACTCGGTAACACTTCCGAGTCGGAATTCTGTATTCAAAGGTCGTATAATTAATTACTGTTTAGTATATTTAGCAGAATCCTCTGTGCAGTCAAGAGCAGGCTTAGAACTAGACGTCTGTAAGTTCATCGGGGACTGCGACTTGTCATCCATCAGCCTCTGCAACCCTCGGCTGTAACAACAATCAGTATTTCACTGTACGCTGTAGTCTGGGTCATGTCAATTGACAAACAGCCAAATCCAAGTGCAACAGCCCTTAAAACTCTCTCTCTCTCTCACACACACACACACACTTTGAGTACGTCCTTGATATCTTTTTTTTTTTTTTGGAACCGTTCATGGCGCCTGACGAGCAGTCGACCGTAGAGTTGACTGTGGAAGCTTCTGGTTAAGCTGACGACCTCAGTATCACCACCTGACTCCTGTAATCCGTGTGTTGACGGTGTGACGATTGTTTTCAACAGGTAAATTCTAATTTCTGTGCTGAATGTTACCCGTGATTTGCTGAGTCAGTGTGTGTTCAAAATGCAAACCCTTCAGCTCGCAATGTGCGCCTGCGACCTGGAGACCCGCGACATCAACCTTCACACCGACTCGTGCTACACGATCAGCGGGTTTTTTGGGAAGAGAATGTTGACGACTGTGTGATGAAAACAAAGCTGTCATTGACAGATAAGGCAAGTTTGTTTATTCCTTCATTTTACCTACATGAAATCTTAAGATACTCTGAGATTTAAGGTTCCATTGTTCCAAGCATGATGATTTCGACATTTTCATGCCCATGGTATGGTACGGTTGTTATTCTGAATGACCTCCTCACACAAACAACAAATGATATCAAGATCAGATAGCAGGCGAAAAGGTTCTGACGAAACAGTAGAACAGACTGAGATGACAAAACTGGAGGTGACTTGGCGGGTGACCACAAGGTAAGCCGACATTCACAGCAGTTATGTGATGACTTCCCTCAAACCTTTACAGCTGTAAACAGTTCGCGATATTAACTTAATGTTACGAGCCGGATACTCCCGGTGGGCGTAGTCTTTCATGGAGCAGCGTGTCAGTCAGTTTTATTATCCTGAATGTGCGCGGCACACTTATTTCTGAAGATCTTACCTGTACTCGTCGTCTTCCTACCTGACAGGGACTGAAATTTATTTTAGTGATGACATTGTTGTCTGAAGCGTGGCGATCGAGCTTGCTCTTTAGCAAGGACATCGCCCTGGAAAATCAACAGAAATAATAGTAGCGGTTGGTGGTGAAACAATCTGCAGAAAAGAAATGCAGGTCTTACATTCCGTCATATCATACTCTGCATGTGGGGTTGTATTCATTTCCGATCTTAATTAAGGCAGATAAAACGTGAAGCCAGAGATTCTTGGCTTTATTTCCAAAATATTCGCTGAATGGGGGGAGGGATAGTTAACTTGCCATTAGAAACTGGGGACTTAACCATTTCCAAGTCTTCACATGCACACAAACCAACCACTTTCACATGCGCAATTCCAGTCTCAGTATCATGCACATTAAATGCTTGTTTTTGCACAAGACAAAACAAACCTTGTTAACTCTTTCCATAAACGCTCATTTATAGACAAAGAAATAGCAAAAATATTTTTAAGCCAACAGAAAGCAAATGATAAACTGAAATTGAGGGGCGTTTTACAGACATGAGTATCATGCGTCAGCCCCCTCGTAAAACATTTTGTATGCCTACAACTTTTTGTTTGTTTGTTTGTTTGTTTGTTTGTTTGTTACTAACACCGTTTGTTTCTGTTTGGTGGTAACAGAGTATCGTCAGATCTTGGTGAAGCGACCAACCGTGCTCCGCGAAAGAGCTTGAACGCAAAAGGTGTACTGTCGCCATGGCAACACACAGGCCGGAGTCAGAGGGGAAAGGAAGGAGTCGCTGGATGGTAGTTGTATCGTGTTTTGTCAGCGCACTGACCACTGGGTCGGCGGGGTACCACACAGGAGTGTTGTACGTGGCGCTGCTGGACGTCTTCCAGAAGGACGTAGTCACCACGTCGTGGCTCGGCGCCATCTACTCCTGCACCTTCGCCCTGTCCGGTACGTAGGACTCGCCAGTTTCTTTCCTTTTCACGTGAATTCGTCTGCCACCGATATCATATTATTTCAGTGAATAAACTTTTATTACGTTATCACTGGAATTTATAGCTATTTTAAATCATTGCGATTATTTAAAATAATCCTGTTATAGCTCGAGTACTGTCCCTGTACTTCTTACAGTCCTTAGTTTTGAGGCTGTCAGCCACAAATCCACATATTCGCTTCTGAAGAGGTTCGCTTATCTGTAGTACACTTTTCTCACGCTTTCGTGTCCTGGGAGGTCGGTGCACTGGGCCACTTCAAAAAACTGAACAACTGATAAAGACAGCACTCAAGCCTTGCATGAGGGGAACAGGTTGTGCCCTTCAACCTGTCAGTGAAGACTTAGAGAAAAATAATCAGTTATGATCCAACTCATAAAACTCATTCACCTGCTATTGTTTCGTTCAAAAGTACAACAAGAAATAGTTAAACGTGGGATACATTGGTACAGAACTAGTGTGACAACGTTCGCCATGTTCATCACTAACCATACCACAGTTGTCAGGAATGAAATCCAGATGGGAATGAAGGAAGTGGATCTTTAGAGACATGTTGCAGCCAAGTTTCTGATATGCATTGGCATGTCGCCTACTCGTTCCTTGTAGTTATCTGCACTAACATTCTCAAGAAAGTTTGTAGACACTAGGAGAAAAGGATTCCATCCTTGTTTCCCATCACCCTGCAGTAAGTTGTTGACGAATCTGAGGACTCACAAAACCCTCTTTAATCTTTTCCTCGCTGAGTCCAGCGAATGTTTCATGCAGGTATCGGAAAGCTGGCGAAATCCGGGCCATGGCTTTCACCAAGTTCTTCATCAAACCAGGTTTAATTAATGTGAGGGCGGTCCAGTGGCGCAACGGTTAGCGCCTGTCACCAATACAGTGAAGGTTGGCTGTCCTGGGTTCAAGTCTCGTCTCGGGCACTCTGTTCTTTCTCTGCAGGTGGCATCTGTTTACAGGACTGACCACCTTACCGAATATTCGCTATACAAATCTTCATTTATTATTATTATTATTATTATTATTATTATTATTATTATTATTATTATTATTATTATTATTATTGCCTTAGTTGCTGGCTCGGCGTAAAACACCAATTCCATAGTTTAATGTGATGTGAAGGAGTGGTCACAGGATTTTGTAACGCACTTTCAAGGCGTTAGTGATCTGTATTGTAACGAAATGGATAAAATAATAACAGTTGTGTGTAACAGTAGCTTAAACTCTATCCCATGAAGCCTGGAATATTTTTAATGCTCAACCTCTCTGACTGGGCTATATATAGTACTGCTGACGTCAGCTTACGTCATTGCATCGGACAATGATGCAATAAACTCTGGATGATGTGTGCATGATGGTATTATGCAATGTGATGCAATATTATATCATTCTAGGCTACTTGAGGATGTTGTTACAGTCCTACTGCATACATTTACACGGTGAAACATAGACAATGAACTTTATCAAATATCTTCAAAACGAGAGCCAATAAAACTTTTTCATGATCGTAATCTACAGATTACTTTTGGCTACTGTGCTGCAAAACAATGGAACTCTCTTCCTTTCCATATCCGCCACCTTCCTACAACTGAATCTTTCAAATCTGCACTGAAAACGCACCTCTTCCTTGAGCATTACTCCTAACACAGTCCGCACAATGCTAGTCCTTCTTAACCCCGCCCCCTTCCCTCTTGCTACTTTACCCATCTTTCTCGCAGAATCTTTATATATATTTTTCTGTTCCTGTTACTTGATGCCTTTTAATGTTTTCTGTTTCGTCAGTACTGTCGTTTTCTTTCGTCCCCTTTGTTCTGTGTCTACTTAGTCCACGTCTCTTCCTCGTTTTAAGCGCTAAGAGCATGCTCTCTATGAGTGTCAATATGCGCTATAAAAATCTTCACTATTATTATTATTATTATTATTATTAGGACCTGTTTTAAGTCAGTAATAATTTCAGTATTGACCAGTGTTATTTTACAACGTCTCAAAGGGTTGCGTCTTTTGTTTTATAGTTTATTGGTTGTTTTTGTTTTTGTTTTTTCTTTTTATATTTTAAATGCAATCATCCCGGGGAAGGAACTACTACATGTTTGAACTTTGTTGTCTTTTTTTTTTCGTTTTACTTTGTGACTATTCTCTTCTTACAATGCCAAATTAGGGGAGATAACCTACAGTTTTATTAGTCTTAGAGCAGCAGTGACCTATCTCCCCTAATTCGGACGATAAGTTCCCAGCTAAAATTAAATTTAAAAAAAAGTATTTCGCGACTTGTGGACTGCTTGAAATGATTCAATATTGCATTGGCACCGGAAATGAGTAACTGGCGAAAATTGCAGACCTTCAGAACGATGGGAAGTGGAAGAAAGATCGATTACAAAATTTCACTGAACGCATACATACATACATACACATAGTGAAATAAAAGTGTGTAACAGTAC
Organism: Marisa cornuarietis; assembly: GCA_004794655.1. Lineage (NCBI taxonomy): Eukaryota > Metazoa > Mollusca > Gastropoda > Architaenioglossa > Ampullariidae > Marisa > Marisa cornuarietis. Next base: position 1,691,838 of record SMMW01000057.1, on the reverse strand, counting down.
GAATTATAAGTAGTACAGCATAGGATACATGAGTACAACTAGCTACATGTACTTGGAGGGAGGCAGATAGCAAACCTGTTTTTCAACAACATGAAAACCGAATGGGTGGACTGTATCTTTGCAGTCGGTTTGCCAGCATGAAGATGGCTTCAGGGTGTAGCGGGTGACGCGTTCAGTGAGAATGTTACAGCGAAGATCACGGGTGACTGCTTTGGGGGAGGGGGTGATTGTCATGGGTCACTGATCCATTGGAAGGTGGGGAGGACTACGGTTCCTGTAATCAAAAAATCGCAACTCGCTTGTCACCCACGACCTGACTGTGCAGGACCGCTTGCCAGCGCAGTGGTCAACAGGTTCAACTGTCGCGTCTCCCTTGTGCTGGCGGGTTTGCTGCACTTTCTTGGTCTGAGCAGCTGTTACTTCATCACCAGCTTCCCGCTGCTGTATCCGGCCTTGATCATTGCCGGTGAGTGGAATAGCCGTTGCGTGAAGCAGCGAAGTGGTTTTGTTTTGATGTTCTTATTGTTCTCTTAATTTCTACACGAGAACAATGTTTACACAAATAACAAGGATGTAATCAATACAGCATTAACAAAATATTCTACTTCTATTTCCGAGATCCATAAAACATTCCCTTCAACTCAAAAGAGGTAAAAAACCTAATGTCACAAAAGTCCATTGTGTGCGTGCGTGTGTGTGTGTGTGTGTGTGTGTGTGTGTGTGTGTGTGTGTGTGTGTGTGTGTGTGTGTGCTTTACGCTATAACCAAGTATCACTTGACCAGGGATCGGTCAGGGCCTGTCCATAACGGGAACCAGCATTGCCTTGATGTACCACTTCCCAGATAAGAGCAGCCTTGTCAGCGGAATCTGTGTCTGCGGGTCTGGCCTCGGCATCTTTATTCATCCTTCCCTCATGCAGGTGAGAGTGAGCGGAAGTGTGTGTATGCGCGCGCGTGCGTTCGTGCGTGCGTGCGTGTTATTTGTGTTGTGTTCGCCGTCTTCCTGAGGTTGGACTCGCGCGTGTGTGCAGCTGTTGGTGGACAGTTACGGCCTACACGGTGCACTGCTGATCACGGGCGCCATCGGACTGAACTCCGTGCCCTGTGGCCTCCTCATGCCCCTCTCCCGCTTCGAACGTGACCGCCGGAACAGTCGGCAAGACCAAGGGAGCAGCAGCCTCTGCGCATGTCCGAATATTGCGTCATACCTCCACGTCATCACCGACCTGCGCTTCCTGGTGTACCTGCTGAGCTTGTTCAACGTCTCGGTGGCGGCCGCCAGTTATTACCTGTACGTCCCCAAGTATCTGATCCTCAACGGCTATTCTCACCTGAAGGCGTCTTTCATCATTTCCTTCACCGGCATCGGCAGCATCGTCTCGCGCCTCCTCGCCGGCGTGGCTGCCCTTGACCCCGGGGTGGACAATATCCTCATCTACGGCGGCATCATCTTTATTGCCGCTCTCGTCGTGTTTCTTATCCCAGTGACCGTGGATTCCGTGGTGGCTCAGTTCGTGCTGGCTGTACTTTACGGGCTGTACACTGGAGGCAGTTATGCCTTGCTGGGGCCGCTGGTGTTGGAGATTCTAGGAGTGAGGCATGTTTCCACGGGCACGGGACTCTGCTTGTTCGCTATTGGGACTGGATCATTACTTGGACCACCCTTCTCTGGTAAGTGTGAGTGCGTGCGTGCGTCTGTGTGTGTGTGTGCCAGAGTGTGTGTGTGTGTGTGTGTGTGTGTGTGTGTGTGTGTGTGCCAGAGTGTGTGTGTGTGTGTGTGCACACGTCTCAGTCTGTATTAGTGTGTCTACGTGTAAGTGTGTGTGCATTTTCACTTGCAATAAAAGCCAGTCAAGTTTACGGTGACGGGGGTTGTTTATTTTCTATATATATACAATTTTTGAGGAGTATCTATAATATTGGACTGAGGCTAGTATCACAGGATTCTTCTTGGGATAAAAAAAGAAAATAAAGGCAACAACAACTCCTGGTATGTGCTAATCGCTGGCAGACGGCCTCCAGGAAAAGGGCAATGCATGAGTGGAAGTCTTTACATAAACTTGGAGAGATCTGATGGTGCAGTTGTTGATGTGCTCTCCAATGCAATGAAGACAGATTTTCTCGGGTTCAGACCTTGTTTCGGGCAAACTATTCTTTCTCTGCATTTGGCATTCTCTGTTTACAGGGCTGGCTGAATTGCGATGAATCCTTAGTAGATGGGTTATCGTGAAACGCCAGTTTAAAAGACAGATCACACACAGAGCTATTTAAATGTCATCTCACAAGCACTTTATGTATCTGATTGAACATTGAATTAAAAATATGCTTTGCCTGTGTTTTACATTAGGAAGCGAAGCAGTTTCTTTTTAAATCATACGTGTCAAAGCTTCTAAAGTATTTACAGTCCGTGCATTCTGCTCCTACTAAAATAAAATTATTTTTCATGTTTCAGGTATGATTTATGTCGCGCAGCATAATTTCCATCATGCCTTTTATTTTATAGGTAAGCTGTACAATACTTCTAACTTCATGTTAAGTTTTAACAGCCTTTTAACTTAGGGAGAGGATACAAGAGATTTTATGTTATGGGTTAACTACAGAATCGTCAGGTTACTAAGCTTTCATTATGAAACGAATAAAGACATTTTGTTTCTTATTGCAAATTAACCAGGATGATGTGGTAATGAAGGGTTTATCACCGTTACTAAATGTCACTTTTTTCATTAAGATTTTGTCACTATTTGGGTGTCTAGTGTCATTGTTAGTTTACGAGCTTCCGATCTGTAACCATGGAAGCCAAAAAGTGAAATGTTACTAAACACTTCGTCAGGTTCTTTTGTCTGAAAAAATAATTTTGTCAAAAATAAAAATTATTGTTTTCTTTTTCTGGCCCCTAGCGAGTCTTTTCGGCGCTGCAAGTGTTTGCGCCATGTTCACCACTTTGTTTCCCAGACGAGAAGGCGATTCCCGCGCTGGAGAGTTACCTGCCTTACCTCTGACGTCACGATTGCGAGACGTAAGTCCGCTCCTGGATAACGGCGTTGTCGTCGTTGTCGTTGAGGACGGCCAGCTGGCATCAACGACCGACACGGAATCCCAGGCAGCCTCCAAGGAGCCGCCTTCAGATCATGGGGGGATTAAGGAAGGCTTCCCATTGTTGGAGGATAGGACAGACGCCGGGGATGAGGACGAGGCTAGGGCCAATCAGACTTGATCACGTGACGCTCGACTAGAGCTTGGAATCATGAAGATGCGGTTCGTGTGGCGGCAATAGGTGCCGAGGAGTATTTTAAAACTGAAGCAGGCTGTGAGAAAGAGCAGAGTACAACAGAAAATCAAAGTAGTCAAATGACTTTGGGACTAGAGGAGGGAATTACAAGTGAAACATACTCATATTAAAGCTTTTTTTTTTTAGCGTCCTTCCCCAGAGCCAGCCAAACTCAAAAAAGCCCTTTACATACACACACAGGTGCAAGTATTGCAAGATGTCAACAACTACCTGTCAGTTGAGTAAGAGTGAAACACAAGACATGCCCAGACTTAACCAGACCTGCCACAAGATGTCCGCCATCAGAAGACGGTAAAATCAAGAAAGACGAACTGTGAAACCTGGAAAAAAATGATTTAACATAATGAAGTCTGCTTACTGACGCCTTAGGGTAAATGCCAGTTAGACAAGGCGACAGACAACGCATAATGGATTCAACAGAAGGCACAGGTAATATGTAAGAGGTGGGATTTTGAGTGTGTGTGTGTGTGTGAGAGAGAGAGAGAGAGAGAGAGAGAGAAAGAAAGAATAAAAAAGATAATATCTGAGGAAAGAAACAGCGATTTAGGAAAGTCCAAATGCGATGAGCCCTGTTCATCTTTAACCGCAGGAAATAAATATTAGTTAAAGGTAAGCGTTGAAGCTAATCATGTGTGTGTGCGTGCATGAGATAAACATAGAGTGATGGAAAGTAAAGAAAACGCGCGCAAAAATGGTGTGCTCTATTCATCGACTTACGTGTGTGTGTGTGTGTGTGTGTGTGTGTGTGTGTGTGTGTGTTAGTTTACGAGCTTCCGATGTGTGTGTGTGCGTGCGTGCGTGCGTGCGTGAACTAGAAGAATGACGGTGTAAGGGTGGCATGATGTGCCTAATGTATATTCATCAAGAAAGCGATTAGTTCATCAGTCGTTACGCTTCTGTTACTATTTTTACCCTCCGTTTCACTTTCATCATCACCTGAGTCACAAAGTGACATTTCAAATTCAGGATTAACACTCGAAGTCTTCCAAAGTAAAGGGTCAGTTTTATTGAGCACATCTTGTGCTATGAACAAATATTTCTATGTCATAATTCTATTACAATATTTTCATTAAAACTACTTCTCTGCAGAAAAATCCTCTCTGCCGTTCAATACTATTTAAAGCTGTAAACACCATACAAAATCGTAACAGCAATTTACTAAAGACAATGACATCAAATGACAAAAGACAATGACATCAGGTAACTGCCACTAACATCTGCCTGCTATGTACACGTTCCTTGCCTCGGCATGTCTAGAGAGTACACAAGATTGCCTCACCCCAGGACCTCGTGCGTCGTCAAACGTTTTATTCCACACACCCCCACCCCATACAGCACCCCATACAGCACCCCAGACCTTTTTGACCGATCGCAATTACAATTGATCTCTACACCAGCCAAATCAGCGAGATAACTGTATGTGATTCATTGAGGAAATGTCATATTACGCATAAAGCAGTGCCTTATACTTTGCGACCTTTTCATAAGTCTAACACTTACCTTATCATTAACCCAAACCCATTAAGCATTATTTTTTTCATTTTCTTACGTCTTTTTGGGGTTTTCGACAGTAGGATCCTGTAAGGATTGATAGATCGCCTTTAATTGCACCGGTCATTATTAAAGACACGATCTTCGATCTCTTAGTTTCCGATCACAGAGAGCAGACTCCTCTTTCTCTATTTCTCATCGCCGTGCTCGTCCAACAATAGATTGTACAGAGCAGCGTTCCTCCCACCCCATCACCAGATCCACCTCATGCGCCGCCTTGCGTAAAATCGTCCACGAAGGCTGGAAGATGGCGGAGTGCGAAGCCGCCGCCCAGTAAGAGTTAGCAACTTAGAAGTTGTTCGGGTCCGAAATGCAGGTTTTTCCTGGTGGGTGAACGTGGCCACACTCCGCGCATGGCTCGGCAGGCTGAGTTCTGGCCCCCAACGAACCCTTTCTGTTGAAGGACACGCCTGCTTGACGAGGCAAAGTGTGGTTTGCTTCCTGTTCTTCGCTCGCGATGCCGCGTGCCGCCATGCCGCTGCCGCGTTCTCCGCCGTCACCGTTGTGCGATCCTGACAAAGAACGTTTGATTGCGTCAGATTGTGGCGGCGCTCCGCTGCTAGTAGCACTGGGTCGCAGTTGCCAGTCGTCAGCAGAAGCGGGGCTGTCGGACACTTTGCGAGGTGTCACGTGGTGCTTGGGACCCGGAGCATCTCTCTCACCTGGCTTTGCAGCCTGATCGTGCGACATCTTTGGAGCATGTGCAACTGACTTTGAAACCTTATTATCTGGCAGCTTCAGAATCTGATCATCTGATGGTTTTAGAACTTCGACGCCTTGAAATTGAACACCTGACGCCTTAGGAACCATAACATCTAACGGCTTCGAAGCCTGAGCGTCTGACGTCTTCGGACTTCGTGCATTTGGCGGCTCAGGGTCTTGAGTTTTTGGAGGCTTCGGTGCTTCTCCTTGTTTTGGAAAATGCGTTTCCGGTGTCTTTCGAACCGAGTCACAAGACGCCTTTGGAACCGTGAAATCTAGGGGCTGTGAAAACTTGACATTTGACCTCTGTGGCAGCCCACCATCAGAAGCGCTTGAAGGCCCGACCTGTGATATATGTGCGTCCTTTTCTTGCGTTGGTTTCGCATATGAGCTATGTAACAGTGTAGCGCCTGAATCTACATAAGACCTACTGTCTCTGTTCGGTAAATGTTTAGCTTCTGAACCCCAGAAATTTGTATCAAGAGTATGTGAAGGTTTAACCTCATAATTAGCGTGTTTTTCTTTCGAATGATTATTGTGGGAGCTGCGCGAGACATCCGTATCTGCTGCTGGCAGCAGACATCTGTCATCCGATTTCTCTGACGTAAGCAACACCGTGGTGTCTGCTGGTTTGGCATCTGGTGCCAGAGAGGATTGGGCGCTGAGTGTAGAACTATGAACGCCAGAGCTCCCCGTCCGCGTTTGCTCGGCTTTCATCGCAACATGGTCACTGTCCTGCGCCTCCTTCGTAGAATCCCAACCCCGTGTTTCCGTCATTGGGGTCCCCGTTGTCGTCTGCTCTGTCCTAACGACGGGAATGCGATCGACGGAGACAGCGGTTTTGGCAGGATCCTCGAGTGAGTGGTTGGCGCTGGACGAACACGCCGGCTGTTCGTAGCTTGGGGTCCTTGTGCGCATGCGCGTGAGGCTAGTGTCTGAGGATGCGTGGCAGGTGCCGCTCACAACCGTCTTTGTGGGGAGAGGGGTCTCAGCGTCACAGTGGGACTCTTTGGGCGACAGCAAGGTTTCCGTTAGTGGAGGGAGGTTCCAGGATGAACGTGGGTTTGAAGAGGGGTATGGTGACAGACTAGAGCTGCCCTGAATTAAGAAAAAGAGGGAAAAATCAACTGTAAGATTATTAAATATTAAAAAGAGGGACTTTAACAAATGTCTTTTCTATTGACTTGATCGTATTAAAACGCACGAGAACATTATACAGGTTCCAAAAGAGGGACAAAGCCCATGCACTCAAATACGGAGGCACATACACATGAAGGCGCAAGCACAGACAGGTGCACAAATGCACGCGCATAAGCACGCATACAGATACACTCAGACACATTGACATGCCCTCGTACACATACAGTCACTGACAAAATCATTCAGGCGTGTGCACACACACACACACACACACACACACACATTTGCATGTACAGACACGCACAAACCCACTCAAATATGCGCTCATTGTTTCACTCTAATTTCTCTTTCTACCTTTAAAAATCCCTCAACAATAATAATAATAATTTTATTGTTATTATTTATATAGCGCCTTTCCAAAGATCTGCTCATAGCACTTTAAATAAATCATGTAGACCAAATCATTAACAACCATGCACCCATGTTCACATATAACGGACACGCTCACTTCTACAACATACACTCACTCATACACAAAGTAGATTACAGACACACGCTATACACGCTGATGGTCAGGACACGGTCGCAGTGAAGTCGTAGTTCGGAAAAGATGTGTCAAGTTTAGACTTAAAGGTGGTAAGAGAATCAGAGTGACGAAGGCTGACGAGTAATCTATTCCAAGTTGATGGGGCTTGGTATGAGAAAGACCTCTGTCCATAGTCTTTGTCTTAGTGGGACTCAAAGAAGCTTGATGTCAGAAGATGAGCGGGCGTATAGATGGGAGTGAGTTCTAAGAGGTACTAAGGACCAGTACCACAAACGGCAGAGTAAGTTAAAGCGGAAAGTTTATAGACTATACGGTCAACGACTGGCAGCCAGTGAAGAGGGCGTTTGACAGGTGATGTTCATATTTAGATGGTTTGCAGATGATGTGAGCAGCGATATTCTGGATCCTTTGAAGTCTGTCAAGAAGGTACACAAATAACCTTTTCTATCTATCACACGTTTGCTAATTGCATAACGGAGTTTCACCATTAAACCCATCGTACTTGCCAAGAACCAACCCCACCCGAGACCGTAATGTTCAAACCCTCTGACATACATGTCCTATTGCATCTTTTGAAACCAGTGATCCAGTACCGCTAGACAGACATACTCTATGGAACCCCGTACACCTCGCACCCCGGTATCCTTTTGACCTTCTGAAAGACATACCAAGCTGAGTCGTCTCAAGCCATCGCTCGAGGTCCTTGGTCCGCCTTGGTTCTGCTGGTCACTCGTTTTCTGTGTCGCCATGTTGTCTTCCTCCACGCCTGCGCCGATGACGGGGATGCTGGGAAGGTCCAAGACAGTGGTGTCGGGGAGAGAGTCATCCGGCACGTGTTTGCCGAGAGCACTTGCGTCCTGGCTGACAGGCGCCGTGGAGATGCCTGCTGGACTGACTCTGTTCTTCAGAGCGAAGGAACTGGTGCAAAAGAAAAAAAAAAGAAACTCGATTTTAAAGTCATAAGCAGAGTTTTGCTTCCTTTGTCTCCTTCTGGCTAAAACAGCGGGATGCAAAATAAATTAACAGCGATTAATTAAAATGTTGGCAGAGTGAAAGGAGGCTCGTAAGGGTTTTGTGGTTAGAAAAGGGAACACTGACATAGGTTCAAACGTTAGTTTCCTACTTTAAGAAAAGTGTGGTCTCACTCACCAACGACTTCAAGAAAAGGTTTTGGGACCCGCTTCACCTTCTGTACTACTTGTATGTTTTTCTACACGCTTCCCTGAGTCTGGTGTTCTATGAGTGCTGCTCTGTGTGAGGTGTTCTGTCTGCTGGGGCAAAAGACTAAAGACCCATCTGTTTATTTAAGACGGACTTAAACTTAAATAACCAAGCAACACTTCTGTCTTTATTTTTTACTTTCCTAGTGTTTTATCTATTTATTTACTTTATTTTTTTCTTATTTTTTTTATTATTTTGTTTTTGCTGCGCAATGGACATTCTTCTGAATGGATTCCTGCGTATTACAAATCGACATCATCATCATCCTTTGCGAATTTTCTTGTGTGTGTGTGTGTGTGTGTGTGTGTGTGTGTGTGTGTGTGTGTGTGTGTGTGTGTGTGTGTGTGTTGTACAGTATGTGTTTTTCTGAGTGTTGCTATGAGTGGGAATATTTTCTGTGTTGTTTTGTCTTGCGTGTGTTGTTCCTAGTGTGAAGTCTATAAGTGATAAGTAAGAAAGTCTCACCCAGGAAACACACTTGCCAGGGACCTGACCTCATTCACGCTTCTTGTCTCGGTGGTCGATGCCCTCATCTGCAATGCCTCCATTCGTGTTGACTGCACACAGCAGAGTACGGACTCTTAGCTTAAGTTTGCCATTGCCCGACAGCGCCACGTTAAGATCGATTGAAAATTTTTTAAGCCCCTATTAAGGTAGAAAGAGAAAGAAAGAGTAGGATGGATAAACGGATGATCCAACGAAATAAGGTAGTAAAGATCAAGGAGGATGAAGAGAGGAACGGTAAAAAAGAGGAAATGAAAATGAGCAAACAGGACGCAAAAGTAAAGGTCTGAGACTAAACTTGCTGTCAATTGTCCAAACTGGAGCAAATGGGTTGAAACGAGCATGGCCTATCAAACGGGTTGAAGCAAAAAACAGCTTATAACACGCAAATTTCTGTAACCTTGCTGTCCAAGGTCTTTTCTCGGATGTCGACAAGCGTCTTACCTTCAAGCTGCCCTGACCCACAGACCACATGACGCTCTGGCGACGGCGACTGTGGTCTACACTCGACGCCATGGAACTTTCAGGGTAACCCTTGCTGCTGACTTGGTTCTTGGTGGTCCGCCGACGCTTGTCTTGATCCAAATCGCGGTATATTGGTAAGTCACTCGGAAGAATAAACAGCACTGGCTTCGGAATCTGATCTGGCTGTGGACAGAACACCGGGGTCGGCAGAAGAACATTACGGTTTTTTTTAAATAATAAACTTTTACTGCGAGAGCCAACAAAACGTTTGTACTTTGGTTCTCTTTCTCCACCGCTTATTATGAGAAATTTCTTCTACTACTTCTTCTTCTTGATCTTCTCCTTTTTCCTCCTTGTTACTTTTCATTTATCTTTATACTTTAATTTTAGCGACGAGAAACTTCTCTTGCCTTCAGTGTCGTCTGCAAGTACAGTGACCTTATGACGTACCTCAAACTTGAGCTTCATCACGCCGAGTGGGATGTAGCAGGGCCCCTCAAACTTCTCCTGTGTGAACGAGTCATAGGCCCTTCCTACAATACACAAGACTGCATCAACATCAGCATTTAAGTCGTAGTAACACTGACACTCATTTGGCATTTAAGTGATTAGCTCCCTGATTGTTAGAGGTCAGCAATGTTTTTTTGATGAACACGAGGGCACACCGAGCTCTATAGATGTCGAGAATTTTATTGAACTGTCGTTCTACAGGACCGCGGGCAAGCAAGAAAGGAAAGAGATAAAGACAGAAGCAGAGAGAGAGGTGGAGAAGGGGGGGGGGGGCTCGTACCATGAATCAGCACCACGTCAGCCATAGAGGAGCTGATGGTGAATCCGCCGCTGGGGTCAGTGACCTCGTGAATGTAGCCACTCTCCAGCCTCAGGCGAATTCGCTCCTTAGTCAAACCCTGAGAAATCGCACGGCATATATATATATATACACACACATACGCACAAGCAAGCAAACACATATACAAACATTTCCAAGCATATAATTTTATGCATGTGTGACACAGATATATGTACAGACGTTACACTGGCCGCTTAGAGACTTAGGAATAGAAAGGCAAAGAGAGAGAAGACGGGGACACCTATTTTCTCAAAGACAGAAAGGATACTGAGCTACCTTTACCTTAAAAAAAATAAACATATAAATAGATAAGCACGCAAATATCTTTACCAAACACGTAATTGTGTGGACACAAACGTCAAATATAAGGAATAAACAAACACCATACACGAATACCACACATCTACACGTTTTAAAGACTTCCCTAGAAGGTGTGCCTACTGCCTAGACCTCTCACCTGGAAGGCCGGCAGGTCCATGAAGAGACCAGTGGACAGACGAATGGCCATAAGTCGCCAGAGACGAGTTTTGAGAGGAGGGTCCATGCTACTAAAAATCTCGAACGCTTCCTCCACGTCCTTTTTATTCAAATCGAGCACCTGTCCGGAACACGGAACACAAAAATCGAGGACGTTAGAGGGGCTCGTGATTCTGTAAAGACCATAGGATCGTCAGACGCGCTCTTCTGGGCCACGCACACGTGTCGGTGACTGATGATTTGGCCGTTAGTGACGTTCACAACAGAATCGACAAACTGAGGGCTTGCCTTGATTTAAAGTGACGCCGTAGTCTTTAACTGAAGTATTTTAGAATTAACTTGCTATTATGTCAACAAGAACAGTATCAAGGTTGCCAGAGACTGGGTGGACCTACCAGCACGGCAGTCTCGCTTTTGACGGTGGCCGCCCGCCGTTTGTTGGTCAGCACCCCCATCTCCCCCAGCACGTTGCCGGAGGTGAGAAAGTCTAGGATCTTGGTGCCTTCGTCCAGCTGCAGCTCCAGCTGCTCGGTCAGGGACAGAGAAAGAAGCCAGTCAGTGCGGTTAGAGACACAAACTACATCCACGCAGTAACAATCTTTTCATGACTCCCAGCCTGGTTGTGGTTGTGGTAGCGGGGGAGGCGTCCAGTGAAACCAACATAGCGAACAGGTCTGTCAGTCACGGGGGCCTGTCTTTCGTGATGACTATTCTGGAGTTCGTCGATCCCGAATCTTCTGATTATTTTTTAATTATCATTTTTTCAGCTACACATTATATTAGTCTTGATGAAGACAGCACCAGATCTCTTTACCTTTCGACTTAAATCCCTTCACAGACTGTAAGCCATCTACTGTTGTGCCTATCTAGAAAAGCTTGCTTGCCCATATCTCACGATGCAAACGAACAAACAGACTTCCGACAATGCCATGAGAGACAGATGATCTTAGCTACCATCGTGGCTATCGTCAGTTTAGTCATTTAGCTTTGTCGGTTGGTGGCAGTAGGCTGTATGACAATACTGTGTTACTGAGCTACAAGATTGGTCAATGTAAACGCGTCTAATCTCTCTTTAAAGAAAAAGGCAAGTGAAATGATAGTTTGGTCTTAAAATATCGGGTTTTAAACCAACCGTTGCGCGCCAGTTCTCGGAGACTGCTATGTTCTGTACTCTTTCGCGAAGGAAAACAATTTGACGTTGCCACTTGACAAAAAAACAATTCTTTGTCCATCCAGTCGTCTCCAATGAACTTAACTTTTCATTGTTGAAAATGGGTTGGACATTGTACGGCCCGATCTTCACATCCGTGCTGCCAGCGAGGAGACAACCGAGCTTAGGAGTCGGGAAGCCCGTGCTCCACGATCTCGATGAGGCCAAAACATGGCGGCGTCCGTTGCCTTGTCTTGCTGGTCTTGCAACGCAAACTTTTGAGCGCAATCAATCCACAACGTTAGAAGCTCTCTTGTATACCAAACTCACTATTTCACTTGCCTTTTCCATTTGTTATTTTATCCACCGAGGAGTTCTAAAGATCCGTTTTGGCTGTGCTCATGGCGTGGCCTCACCTTGACCATTCCAGAGAGGATGATGAGGATGCCGCTGGTCTCCTCTCCTTGTTCTATCATTGTCTGCCCGTGTACATAGTTGATTAGTTGTCCGCGGCTCTGCAACACAGGCAGTTTATTGTCAAGACGAACAGTGGACATGGACTCTTCAAATATACAGTTCGTTAACAGCTTAGTAAAATGGACATAAAGTGTTTGTAGATCATTCTATGTTCCACTGCTGGCAAAATTCAAATAACAACAACCGGTTCTCTCCAGGTCGGAGTCAGCAGAAGGAACAGACTCTCCAGCTGCCGACAGAATTGAATAAATTGATAAAAATGAGCTAAAGTATGACTAGGTAACAACAGGACAACGAGGCATTTTTACCACCTGACAGGTGTGTAGACGACGTTGGTGCCAGTGTCTAGCCCCCAAGGAAATGGAGGGGAACTAGAAGGTTACAAGATGAAATGACTGTAGACGTGAAATATGATGGCTTACTGACCTTAATGAATCTGACCAGCTCGCTGTTGTTCTCAATCCAAGGGACGTTCTGCAGAATCTTGGCGATGGATGGTAGGGTCACTTTCGGGGGTGCGGTCAGCAGTCTTTTCATCTTTGTTTCGATCGTCTGCACATTACCGAGCATCAGAACTCGTCAGGACCCGCATGTCCCATAATCCTTGATTTTGAGTTGTGTACATAGCAGAGGGAGTGAGGATTTCTTTCTTTACACGTTGACGATGGAAAGAGTTTATGGAAAGAGTACGCAACTATCATTTTAGCAAGTCGAGATGTCGAAGAGTGTAGTGGATCCATCAACATCACTAAGGCATTTACCTTATAAATACTGACAAATACTGTGTGGATGGACAGTGAACAAAGGTCGTGTGTCGATCAACAGATCACGTGAACTGCTGTCTCAGGAGAAGGGAGAGAGAGGCAAAAGAAGGTGAACTTGAAACAGGGTTTGTGGCAGGTTTTGTGGGGTTTGTAGAGTTTGGTTGTTGTTTTTGTGAGAGATTGTTTATCTTAGCATGTGAATTTATAACGCGCAGCATCACGACCAACATAGATCGCACTCTCTGCGCAGACCAATAATGAGAAATGAAAGATAACAGACAGTGGAGGATGAGATATGTATGGACACAGTGAACATAAAGATAACAGACAGTGGAGGGTGAGATACGTATAGACACAGTGAACAACATTAAGATAACAAAACAGTGGAGGGTGAGATACGTATAGGCACAGTGAACAACATTAAGATAACAAACAGTGGAGAGTGAGATACGTATAGACACAGTGAACAACATTAAGATAACAGACAGTGGAGAGTGAGATACGTATAGACACAGTGAACAACATTAAGATAACAAAACAGTGGAGGGTGAGATACGTATAGGCACAGTGAACAACATTAAGATAACAAACAGTGGAGAGTGAGATACGTATAGACACAGTGAACAACATTAAGATAACAAACAGTGGAGAGTGAGATACGTATAGGCACAGTGAACAACATTAAGATAACAAACAGTGGTGAGTGAGATACGTATAGACACAGTGAACAACATTAAGATAACAGACAGTGGAGGGTGAGATACGTATAGACACACTGAACAACATAAAGATAACAAACAGTGGAGGGTGAGATACGTATAGACACAGTAAACAACATAAAGATAACAAACAGTGGAGGGTGAGATACGTATAGACACAGTGAACAACATAAAGATAACAGACAGTGGAGGGTGAGATACGTATAGACACAGTGAACAACATAAAGATAACAAACAGTGGAGGGTGAGATACGTATAGACACAGTGAACAACATAAAGATAACAGACAGTGGAGGGTGAGATACGTATAGACACACTGAACAACATAAAGATAACAAACAGTGGAGGGTGAGATACGTATAGACACACTGAACAATATAAAGATAACAGACAGTGGAGGGTGAGATACGTATAGACACACTGAACAACATAAAGATGTACAAAAGTAGAAGGTAAAGAAATGGATGAAGGTATAGAGGTATTGAACAGTGTGAGATGGAGTCACTACATGATGGTTAGCATGACAGACAGTATTGCATGGGAGTTCATAATGGTAATTCAGGGATAGTACTTTGTAAACAGATATGTTTTCAGAGATCATTGGAATGTAGCCTTGTAGTCCGAGTGGTGAATGTGTTTAGCAGCACAGAGGGAGGGCGTCCGTTGTCTGTATGTGACTGTCTTTGTGGGAGGGAGGATGCGGGAGTCTGATGAGGAGCGAAGGTGGACAGACAAGACTTCAGTAAAGTAGTGAAAAATAAGCAGATGAGAATTTTGATGGTTGAAATGGACAGAATATGGCGAATGGAGCTGATCTTTCGGAGCTCATAGTATGCAGAACGACAAGTGTAAAAAACATGCATATCAAGAGACATGTCAGCAGACATCATGTAACCTAAGTCACGTGTTGAAGTGACAAAAGGAACATCGGCATCGCCTACCCGAACAGAGACAGACAATGAAGTGTAAACTCTCGTTGTCCTTTTTAAAAAAAAATAAAAGCTTCTGTTTTTTCGTCATTTAGTTTTAACTCGTTGTGGGTCATTCATAGTCTAATATCAGAAATACAATACTGGATGCTCTGAATAGCAGTGCATGTATGAGACGGAGAACAACTAGTATACAGCTGAGTATCATCAGCAAACGATTGATCAGATATAGAGCGAGATTGAATTAGAGTAGTAAGTGGCTTCGTGTACTCCTTGATCTAAGAAAGTATTAAAAGACGTTTAGGCCATTGCTAATGAATAACGATGTTTGAATTTGCCTATTTTCATTCGGCTTTTATTTTGAGCATGCATATAATGAACTAGACATGTGTATTGGTTACCATAATATTTTATCACAGATGTCATAGAACTTTATCGATAGACCAGCTTAGGACGCACGGCTTGTTGATTTTTTTTATTTTTTTTGGCAGTGGGAGGACAATGGGGTAGAAGAGGTAAGGTGAGGCTAGTTAGGATGCGCACCTAACTGAGGTGAGTCATACACAGAAAGACAGTAGGAGTGAGTCCAACTCACGCTCTCCAGTTCCTTGCCCTCTGTTTCCTCCAGAACGCCTTCTTGCTGCAGTGTATGGATGCATTGGCGCAGGTCGTTGAGGACGCTGCGGATGGCCTGCCTAGTCTTCACGCTCATGGCCACTTCTGGATACTGTTTTTGCAGCAGCCCTGTAGGACAAAGGGGGCTTATAGAGGGCCTTCTTCCCGCTCGCTGCCTCTCTAGGTCAAGAACTTTTTCAAACACGTGACGTTTGTTTTCCAACAGAAAAATAACCCATCGTATCTAACTGCATTCTCCACACAACTAATGGTTTGTTTTGTTTGACCCGTGCTATATTAAAGTGATAAAGTAGCTTTGAGTCTGTGTATCTGTTTGTAGAGGGTTACACGAACGCGAACTCGCTGCTTCTTCTTTTCACTTTGTTTAGCACGCCTGTAATCTCTAAGCCAATTGAAGTACATGAGAACTGCATTTGTCATCGAACTTCATCATCTGCAGATTTCTCGAAGAGATGGCTAGTTTAGGAAGAGCAACATCACTCCGTGCACATTCTCTCACATTCAGCGAAGCAGCAAAGACATCAAGCCGCACCACTCACCCAAAGCTTTGAGGATGTCTAGCTTGGCGTCGTCACAGCGACTACGGAGGATGTGGGTAATCTCGGCGTATTCAGACATGTGGTCCACCAAATTGCGGGCCTCGTCCTCGCCCAGCACGAAGCCGCGCCCTACGTCATATCCGCTGCTCAGCGTCTTCTTGATGAGCTTCTCCAGGACGAGGAGCATGAGGGGTATCAGCGCCTGAGAAGAGAACATCGCAGAAAGGTGGAGGCAAACCATACTGAGAAGCACGTTCCAGTCTACGGGTGGTGCTTCTGTTCACTAGGATTTACTCTAAGGCCAGCTTTGAGGACGAATGATGCAATGTCCTCTAGATCTCACTTGCTCCCACAGAGCTTCCTCTGGTTGGGTGACTTTTGTCCTCGTCACACACTCTCTCATATTACTCAAAGTAAAAAGTTCCATGTCAAGATATCAACCCCCATCTTTGTTCATATTCTCTAATTTTCCCTCTTGTTTTATTGTAGTGCTTTTGTTTTTTAATAGTGTAGTGCATTCATTCCTTATTCACTTTTTAGATAGAGGTCTAGATGTAAAATAAAGCATAACTTCGCTTGTTCTATTACCTTCTTAAATGAAGGTTTGTCATTGCCTTGTCCTTCTCTCTCTCTCTCTCTCTCTCTCCGCCTTCATTTGGGGGTATTTAAGAGGACGTGCTCAGGTGTTTGGTCTTTTATGCGGCATAAACAAGCTGGTTAAGGTTGCCAAATTCATCCTCTTGAACATATATGCATTTAGTCGGCAGGGACGTCTATGTGCTCCTATGATCATATGACTGGTTGGTTAGCTGATATGGTGTGAAAGTGCTTACAGCTAGACGCGATTTTGCACTAGGAGGAGAGAGCTAGAAGGGAGGAAACGGGAACATCGGAGAAAAAAATCCCGACGGCCGGCCCTGCGAACAAGTGTAACATACAGAGTGTCTCGAAACTGACTGACTGGACTGGACTGGACTGAAGACAGGGCATCGGTAAAAATGTAGCTTGCGTGCCTACATTTTCTGAATGGTGTATTATGTGTGCTGCTTGTAGCTGAAGAAGTTCTTTCCTGTCTTTTCTTATGGGGACAGGATGGGGATACCTGTTGCTACGCCGCTATGGCATTTGCTGCTGAGTCATGGGCGTACACATAAAGGCAGACTTCTGGTGCTTTCGACATCAGCCCCGGGGTTTCCTGCAAAAGTTGCCCCGTCCTTAGCTCTTGATCCTTTGTCATGGAATAGGATGACAGGAGGAATTAGCTTGCTGAGGGTTCCATGCTAGTGGCTGGGGTTTATGATGCGGTCCTTGGTCACATGAGGAATCTGTCATTGCACACTTGGAGTATTTCATGGAGGAAACTGTCATTTGATAGTTTTCTCCGTCACGTTAGATTCCTCACCAACTGTTCCTGAACTGCGTATTCGTGCAGGCTGGCCTGGATTATATTGCAGTTAACCTCTCTCTCTATATATATATCTAAAGGTTAGTCACTATTCGCCACCTACGACCAGTTCGGTTGGGGATGATTACCTCACTACCGGCAGTCAGGTAACCTGGCCCAGGAGGGTCTACTAGATCATAGCAAATGAAGCGCGCGCACTAACACACACACACACATGCGCACGCGAACAGAGAGAGAGATGCACGCTCCCTTCTAAAACACAAATTCACACACAAAAAGACACACATACACATATACTCTCCATATATGTCTATATAAACCCCTCCCTCCTTTACACTCATACACTCTCATATATATATATACGTATACGCACGCATACACACGCATAGAATAAAACAACAATCTTCCAAACAATAAAAGTTACCTGGATGGATGTTATAAGAGCAGGGGTTGATATTTCACATGGGAAAATATAAATCCACGAGTACTATGACAGGATGGGATGAACTCACCTCTAGTGTATGAAACAAGCCGGTGAACATACCTCTGGTGTGCAGCAAGCAGCAAAACTTACCTCTCGCCCCTGGGACACACGGCGATGACCGTGCGCTGTGCAACATGTGGATGAACACCAGTCGGAAGACTTTACCTCCGGGCAGCGACACACAGGTAAGAACATATCACTAAGCTGCGCGACAAGTGGATGAACCTGCTTCCAATGTGTGCAGCAGGTAACATGGTGTGGAAACAAGGGCTATATTACATCTATGCCCATGAAGCGGGTGGATAAACTTCTATCTAGAGTCTAACATGTACAAACAAGTCGACTCATACCTGTAACGAGTCTAACCTGTACAAGCAAGTCGACTCATACCTCTAAGCTGTGCAGGACGCGGATGAAGCGCAGGCATATGAAGACTTCTCGCACGATGGTTGGCTGATGGCCGTCTACCGTCTTGATGGGCGGCACGACGAAGAGCACGATAATATCGATGGTCCCGATGACGATCAAGGCGATGCTGAGGCTGAACCACACGGAGCGCACATACACCACCTTCAGCACCAGCACCTGACAGCAGTAGTGGCAACGATTATTGCTCTGTGTGTGTGTGTGTGTGTGTGTGTGTGTGTGTGTGTGTGTGTGTGTGTGTGTGTGTTTTGTTTTTTGCTTGCTGGCTGGCTTAAAAAATACTTTCATCTACACGTGATTTCGCTCTAGAAGGGGAGAAGGAGGTAGGAGGAAACCAGAAACCCGGGAGAAAAACCCGACGGCCGGTCCTGCGAACAGATGTCACATACAGAAAGTCCAGAGACGAGATCTGAACCAAAAACCTTTCACGGCAGTAGTGACAAGCGAGTGTTTTAGCCACTATAATACTGAGCACCCCATTTATTAGTGTTACACAGCAGTGGTGACGGTTAGAAGTTATGTCCTAACTTTCAGTACAAGCTGTCTATGCTGTGTTTTGATTTCTTTGCGGGCTCCTGCCCTATTTCTCTTACTTCTATTCCACTACATCCCAGCCAGACAACTCTGGTCTTCGTCTGAAGACCGTACCCTCACTTTCCCTGACAGCAGAACAATCAAAAGAATAATAATGATGATTTACCTAGAGCGTTTTACATAAATATTATACAGACTGAATCATCAACAACCATGCACCCATATTCGCATATGACAAACACGCTCACTTTCACACTCAAAGTAAATGACAGACACATGATATGCACGCTGATTGTCAGGACAGGGTAACAGTGAAGTCGCCGTTCGGAAAAGATGTGTCTTACGCTTAGACCTAAAGGTAGTAAAAGAACCAAAGGGTCGAAGGATGACGAGACTTGGTAGGAGAAAGACCTCTGTCCATACGTCTTTGTCTTAGTTAGTGGGACTCGCAAAAGCTTGGTGTCTGTAGACGAGTGAAGAAGTCGTGCGGGCTTATAGATGGGAGGGAGTTCGGAGAGGTACCGAAGACCAGTGCCAGAAACACCGGAGTAAGTTAAAATGGAAAGTGTGTAGGCTATACGATCCACGACTGGCAACCAGTGAAGAGAGCGAATGATGGGTGATATATGTTCACATCTAGATGGTCTGCAGATGAGGCGAGCAGCATTATTCTGGATCCTTTGAAGCCTGTCAAGATCCTACGGAAAGAGCCAAAAGAGAATTACAATAGTCAATCCTTGAGAGCACAAATGTGCAGATTAGAGATTTAGTTGCATCAGTGGTGAGAGAGTGACGAATGCTACTGATCCTACGAAGTTCAACGTAAGCAATTCTGCAGACATGAAAAATATGAATGATGAAAAGTCAAGCTCTGATCGAGAATGACACCCAAACTGCGGATAGATGTGAATAAAGGAATAGTTGAGTTGTTTATAGACAGAGACCGAGTGAGAGAAGGGTGATCCAGAACTTTCTTTGGACAAGTAAGTAGCAGGTCAGTCTTATCATCATTCAGTTGCAGCCTGTTATAGAGCAGCCAGGACACAACGTCAGCTATGTATTCCTGTGTCCGTGTCAGTAGTGCAGCGAGTTCAGTAAGTGGAGCTGACTAATTAAGATGTTTATCATCACCATCTCACATATGACATGGCATGGCGTGACATAACATCAGACAGAGGAGATGTAAACATCACAAAAAGTATTGGACCCAAGACAGACACCTGTGGGACACCAGATCTCAGGACAGAAGCATCTGAGTAAAACACCGTTCACACACATCGTCTGGGTTCGGTCCATGAAATAGGATCGAAATCAGGACAGAGGAAAATCATGAATACCAAAATAGTATTGAATTCTGTGTAAAGGTATAGAATAACGGACAGTATCAAATGCAGCTGACAAGTCTAACAACGCCATAAATGACATTTTGTCGTCGTCAGCACTGAGGAGTAGATCGTTTTATAGAAATACAGATTTAGTACCTTGGCCTTTTCTATAAGCTGACTGGAATGGATTAAGGAGATGATTTTGCTCTACGTGTACAATAAGCGGAGAAAGAACAATATTTTCCAGAACCTTAGACAGAAAGGACAGGTTTGAAACTGGTCTGCAATTGCTTAAGCAGTTATGATCTAAAGACGGTTTCTTTGTACGTGGACGGACAACAGCCGACCTGAACTCGAGAGGAAAGTGTCCAGAAGTGAGAGAAACATTAATGATATAAGTTATATGTGGTAACAGGACATCCACACATTCGACAAGCAGAGAGGAGATAATAGGGTTAAGTTCACATCTTTTGGGGCTGCTACTCAGACAAAATTTCCTTAACAAACTGTTCTCTAACTGCCTCGTAACCACACAACTCAGGACCGTTGTAACCTAAATCTGACACAAATGAAGATGGAACAACAGCAGAGTCGAGCTTCTGGCGTATCAATAAATCTTACTGGTGAAGAAATCAGCAAACTCATGTGGGAGTTCTCGTGTAGGAAACACTGACGGGAGCGGGGTACCAGTGGTTTTTTCCCCAAACAAAACTGTTGCTAGCATTAAGTAACTAACTGTTTATTGGTTTTACATGTTTTTTACACATGGTCAGTTACAGTGCTGCAAAACAGTGAAACTCTCTTCCCTTCCATATCCGCCACCTGCCCACCATTATATATTTTAAACGTGTATTAAAAACATATCTGCTCTATGAGCATTACTCCTTACACCAATAAACACAACGCAAGTTCATTTTCAAACCATTTCTTGTAGTTTTTTTTCGTCTATTGATTAGTTGTCAATAGTCAGTTGTAGTCGATTGACTAGTCCGCCTACTCATCCCCCTTCTGCAGATTAGTGACACTCTCCATCCTTACTGTTTATTAGATGATTCCTCTTTGCATCTTCTATGTTTGTCTTTTGTTACTTGTCTTCTCCTGTCCTTCATTTCCTGTCCTTGTCTCCTTCGTGAGCGTGAGAGTGCGCTGTATACATCACACGTATTATCATTATTGTTGTTGATGATGTTGTTGTGTCGCACAGAACTGGGAACGGTCATTGGTGTTACACGGCAGTGAGGACAATCATTGGTGTTTCGCAACAGTGAGGAGGATCTATCTAGCCATGGGAACAGCCCCTGGTGTTTAAATCCTTCAAATCTGCACTGAAAACTCATCTCTTCCTTGAGCATTACTCCTAACACAGTCCACACAATGCTCGTCCTTCTTACCCTCCCCCTTCCCTCTTGCTACTTGTCTCCCCATCTTTCTCTGCAGAATCGCTATGTTCTCTGTTCCTGTTACTTGGTGCCTTTTGTGTTTTCTATCTTTGATTTCTGTTTGTCATCAGTACTGTCGTTTATTCTTACGTCCCTCGTGTTCTATCCATTTAGTCCATGTCTCTTCCTTGTTTTAAGCGCTAAGAGCATGATCTCTATGAGTGTGAATATGCGCTATAAAATCTTTATTATTATTATTATTATTAGCATCTACCCGGAGAGGTCCGACTAAGCGTCAACAGCTGGCGATGAAGCGATTTGTCAATTTGTCTCTGTCGCAGTTGTGGCAATGGCGCTGCTGCGCTTTCTGTCTTATTGGTCTCTTTCTCTGACAGATGCTCCGGCTTTGTTCCCGTTGCGTGACAAAATATCTCCCCAAATATCTCACAAATCTTTGTGATTGGATGGATGGAGGCTGAGAAGAGAGGTAGGAGGGAAGAGTACTCGCACCCACCCACCCACCGTCTTTTGCGAAGCTCATCCTTCATTAAAAGTCAATTTTGTACGATTAGCCATGAGAAAATTGTCCTACTCGCTTACCCTCACAAGCTTGCCCCACTCACTATTTACCCACACGAGCTAACCCTCACTGCTTACCCGCACGAGGCAGTAGGCAGCGATGAGAAAGAGGATGACCATGTTGACGATCATGATGGCAATCCAATCGACGCCCGGCAAATCGTACATCTCCTCCGCCAGCGCCACGATGATCATCGGGGTGTCCAAGACGAGGAAAAGGATCAAGGCTACTGCGGCCACGAATAGCGGGTGAATGATGAGGTCCTTGAAGTCCAAGACACGTCGTGAGTAGGACGTATGGCGCGTGGTCTTCAGCTTGAGAGGCGACACGCTCAGGTCGCCCACGTCCACCACCTGCGGCAGCATTTCCCTGTGGGTCATGTCTTGCCGGTCCAGGAAAAACAACTGCAACACAGCTCCGTCAAACGTACAGCTGCAACACAACTCTGTCAAAAGTACAGCTGTAGCACAGTCTCGTCAAACGGACAGCTGCACCACAGCTCTGTCAAAAGTACAGCTGCAGCGCAGTCACGTCAATCGTACAGCTGCAACACCGCCCCGTCAAAAGGTACAGCTGCAGCACAGCCACCTCTAAAGGTACAGCTGCAGCACAGCCACGTCAAGCATACTGTGGCAACACAGCCATACCAAACGTACAGCTGTTAGCCAACGATGCAAAGCGATCATTAATCTAAGCCTCAACTTTTCAACTTTAACCTTTAACTCGAAAGTTACGATATATAGACTTACTCATCAATGTTGTTATGAGTCGGTCTGGAAAGTGAAGGCACCAAAGAAGTCACTGCTACCCATGATACTGCAGCCTACACGTGTGCATAAGGTAGTCGCGCCCTGCTTTAACCAAATTTGTTGTCTCATCTCTTTCAATTCTATTTTTCACAAATATTCAACGAATCTGAGAATCTTATGTTTCTCTAGCTTCCCTGAGACAATGACTTGTAAAAAACTTCTTAGATTATAAGGATCACAAGGCAATGCTAAACGATCCTTACCATCACAGATCCCTATCGTAAACTGTGCCAAGGTAAAGAACCCTAATTGCAAAATCTCTCGACCATAAGCTGGGCCAGATACAAGGGACAGTCAGATCACTGCCATAAGCCTGAACATTATGTGCAGACCACTTACTCTAAAAGTGACAATAAAAGACTCCTCACCATTTCCGACCAGAAAGTTTGTTTCCAAGTCTCTTTAATCTGATCCAGGTTGACGAAACTGCAGAAAAAAAGCAGAAACTTGAAGCACCAACAAGGATGGCGGAGGTTTGTGTCTGCAAGATCTATTGTTAGGTCACAACCTCATTCTGTCGATGACTGTGAGAAACGTATCACAGTGGGGGGGGGGCGACATTCACACCCATAATATATATTGCATAATTAAGACAACTTTCTTGCGTTAGCATAAACTGTCCGAATCCTTTCTTCCTTAAAGGCAGCATACGTGCATCAATGTCCAGCCACCCAGACAACCGGCCAGCGACCTGGGGGGGCCTAACTCTCGTTTACCTGCCCTTGCTGTCAGCGGCGATTTCGCAGAGTTCCATCAATATTCGAACGGCATCCTGAGACAGCATACCTTGTTCGAACTGGCGCCAGTAACTCAGCTGCACACGAGAGACCCACGAGAAATCAGGTGGAGGATCGGCAGACAGGTTTTCTAGCTTCGCTTCACGAGACATTTTTCGTGAGGATTTCTACATCCGTGCTTTACCGTACATGCACGTGGTCTTTGCCTTTTTGTGTTTATCACATTCGTCTTCTGAACTAGTTATTAAATAAATAGTTAGTGCCTGGTGTTACACGATGAGTAAGAGTCACGATGGTGTGGGCGTTTACTGAGGCCATAAAGATGTCAACTGTACGTCATCTGACCGGGAATAGTGGAGGGGAGGATCCTTAAGAGATCGGGCTTTCACAAAGCAAATTTCTTATTTCTCTCCAGATTTTGGAAATTAAGTACTCGTGTAAGTTTGGTTATCCTGCGGGTTAGCACCTACCTTCTCCGCTTTGATGTAGCGTCGTATTGCGTCGTTGCGTAGGTCTGCCATCTCCTTTATTGTGGGTTGATACGGGACCAAAGCGTTGCACTCGGGGCACATGCCCCACCGGCTCGTTCTCATGATGATGTCTTCCTCCTCTGGCTGAAAATACCGTGATGACGTCAACCTCACCAACATCGTTCCCCGTTAACACGATCAACCACGACCATCATATCATTAGCAGAAGCAGCAGCAGCTCCCTCAAGCCAATTAGGCGAAGGGACATCATTTTTATGATATATATAAAATATGTATTACATGTAGATACAATTATCATTAAAAAGACACTGATATTTCCAATTTCCTATCATATGGCTTCCTCCTCGTCCTGGACACCCCAATGATCATCGTGACGATGGCGAGATGTCGAGCGTGGACTGGATGGACATGATCATCGTTTTTCTCATCGCTGCCTAATGTCACGTGCGGGTTAGAAGTGAGGATAGGCGTGGTGAGGGTAGTTTGCGACTGACAACAGTGAGGGCGAGTAATGAGGGTAAACTCGTGTGGGTAAACAGTAAGGATTGGCACAGTGAGAGAATGTTAGCGACCGTAAGCAGTGAGGGTAAGTTCGTGTGGGGAAACCGCAAGGACACGCACAGTGTCACAAACTTGCTGTCTATTTGTTGTTGTTGTTGTTGTTGTTGTTGTTGTTGTTGTTGTTGTTGACTGGAGGCGGTAAGCACCGGTGGATGGACGGATGGGCGAGTGCTTTGCGTGGAAGTGGGTGGGCGCGAGTGTGGGTGTGAGCGTCTCATGATGGTCGTTTTTTTCTTTGATGTAACAGCGTCATTGAGGGGTTCCACTCGTATACGTGGTGAAGATTAAGAGTGCCGGGGACAGAGCGATTTTTTCGCCTGATCATTGACTGTGACAGGAGGAATATCTGACCGTTTTAACCAGCGTTTTTCTCCAGTCCTGATCAGACTAATTAAAAAAGCGTACAATTTTTATGTGAAACCTGTTGAGGGTTTTTTCTTTTACTCTGTCTCCTTTTTTTGGCATTGGCTGGCACTGAATCTAACTTCAAGAGGAGCGGCAACAGCAAAAGACTGTGTATCGTGTTTCTGAAGCTTCAGAAGCGGACTTGTCATGTGAACTTTCAGACTTTTACTGCAGAGAGGTGGGTGGTTTGGTGGTTTACTGTTAAGTATTGTCATGTAGAGCTAGATAAGCCTTGTGGTTGTTGATTATTTCTCTAACACTACACATTGATTTTTAACTCATTTTTGTTGGTGTTCTAATCTAGTGTGCATGGCTATAGTGTGCATGGTAAGTACGCGACTGTGAGAGTAAACATTGAAGCTCGCGTGGGTAAACAGTGAGGGTATCTCGCGACTTTATTTCCTACTGAAATGTCTGATTCGTTCGTTCGTCCGTCCGTCCGTTTGTTGTTAATAGTTTGAGAAGAAATGAGTAAATGAAGTGGTTTAAAAGATGACTTTCGTGACACTGAAGGCGGCAAACATTGCGGTCGTGGCCATAACTCTGCATTTGTTTTACTCTATGCAAGCACTCGTGTATCGTCTATCGTGTATCGTCTATCGTCTATCGTGTATCATGTATCGTCTATCGTGTATCGTGTATCGTCTATCGTGTATCGTGTATCGTGGTGGGAAAGTAAGTGCCCTACCGTAGTCGCGGCGCTGAATGGATTTTCAATTTGGCACATCCTGTCCACCATATTCCAGTCAACGTCAGCCAGAAACCTGCGAAATTTGCAGACATTTTCATATGAAGGCATCTATCTTACCACCATACTTTCGGCTAAAATTGCTTGCAGCACACACCAAAAACTTCATGAAAGTCTTTCTTTAGCTTTAATCTCAACACTTATCAGATTAACACACTCTTGCATATGTGTGTGCGCATATATATATATATCGCTCTATATAATGATATATATATATATATAGAAAGATCTATGATGTATGTTTGCTCGGTGAGTAGCGTTTAGCTAGAACCTGGAGCAATATAAAAATATTATTAATTTAATATATGTATGATACATATATGTGTGCGTGCGTTTGTGTGTTTGCGTGTGCATGTGTATGTGTGTGTTTGTGTGTGTGTGCTCGCAAATCGGTTGTTTAGTAAGCGTGCAAAGAAAAACAACAATTTGCTAAGGCTCCTTCAGCTTAGTAGAAGAATCTCACAACCAGATAAATTCTTGACAACTTCAAAGGTGTCGACGGAAGAAAAACTTCAGGACACAAAGACCAGCGTTTACGGCGCTGCGACTCTCACCTGTCCACCCTCCACACACTGATTGTCTTCGCCTTGACTTCCGCCAAATACTTCAAAGCACTTGCCATGGCGGTGCGCCTGGCATTGGAAATTCCACTCATGCCTGCAATCATCAACCTTTTATTTACTTCACAACTTTTCATGATGAGCAGCTAACGTGGCTGCGAAATGTACGGTGTCACACACGACCAATTTCAATTTTTTCGATGGATGGATGGATGGATGGATGGATGCTGATCATGATGATGAGGAGGAGGAGGATGAATGGATGGATCTGTGAAACTAACCTAGCACAGCAAGAAGTTTCGAAACTGTCGTAGCGTTCAGAACTAAGGTCAGAAAAACAACCCCGGACAGGTGAAACAGGATCTGAAACAGGCACGAAATAAGATCTAAAATAGACAAACAGACGGGAATCAGATTGTGAAACATACATACATACATACATACATACATACATACATACATACATACATACATACATACATACATACATACATACATACAGACAGACAGACAGACAGACAGACAGACGGCAGAGTGAGTGAGAGTGGTCAGCACTGTGATAGGAACAAAGAGAAGAGACAGGGAGGTGATGAAACAGCCGAACAAGACTGAGACAAGTCAAAGACACTCTAAACACTTTGAGCGAGTTACAGTTTTTTTCCGTTTATTCTAAAACTAATAATCCCTGGTACGCTTTTTAATTATGGTTCCCTTACCAAAAGTACGTCCTTCCTGAGAAATTCGTGTGACTTCTAAGTCCTGAAAGGTGTTCGTCTGTGCATGCGCTGGTGGCTGATGTGCTCAGCGTTGGTACATTTTTAGCTGTACGTACGTATAATTTTCTCTGAATTGCTGCAAATTTATGTTGATTTACGCACAAAACGTGGATTCGACGATAAAATTAGTGTATGTTAGTTATTGGACGTGCCCAAACCGCAAATGAACTTCAAGGTAATCTATTTTGAATTTCCATGCAACCACGCGAGAGAATGCGAGTCTCTTGCCCTACAGTACCGACCTTGTAGCCCACTTCGTCTTTGGGAATTTTCGGGTCGTCGATGTCGGAGACGATGAGGGCCAGTGCTAGACCCACTGCTCCTCGCAGACCGCTCCAGGTCCCAATGATAATGTACTGCCAGGGCAGACCGTAGCCTATGTGCGCCATTATGGGACCAAAGAACGTCAGCACCAGGCCTCTGAACGAACAAGGAGACAAGAGAGGGTGGCACTGCTCTGATGTAATGATATTTATCAAAAGCCAAACCTAAAGGAGTTTGTCTGGATTCCATCTGTCTGTTTCTCTTCCTCATTTCTTGAGTACATTTATTTGGGGAAAGTGGATAGCTGAGTTACAGCGCTTGCGTCCAAACTGAGAGGCGCGGGTTCGATACCGGTGTAGCGCAGCATGCTTCCCCATCGTCAACCCAGTTGTCGGTAAGGGGTACCTGACTCCTTAGACAGTTGAGGAAGGGGAAGGATATGAGCAACACCTTCCCGTAAAGCTGTTGGAGAGAAAAATGAGGCCTCACACCTCACTCCCCAAGACTAGAAATTTAGAAGACGACTTTGACCGTTCACATTATTTTCATTATTTATCTTTTTCTTTCTTTCTGGTTTTTTTTTTATCAAACAAAGTTTCGTCGTGGGGAGCGCTAAGACAAAGACGTTCCCAAACCTGATAACGTTCACTGAGACATAGATGAGAGCGAGGTAGAAAAAGTCGGACAGCTCGACAATCTTGATGACAGACCGGACAATGATGAGTCCGACGAGGAAAAAGATGAGGGTGTTGGCCATGTAGGCAAGCGTTTCCCAGAAACTGCAAAAATGGTATGTGTTATTAAGTCAATTTGTACGTGTGTATGTGTGTATATAATTTTATATACACACACCAGTATTTGACTGCAGTTTACATGTGTGTGTGTGTGGTGAGAAAATAATTATCTTAGGATGCTCGCAACGTTTTGTACTACTTCTTTTCACACTTACGAAGAATAATGGTAATTCACAAACAGTATCAGTCACTCAGACTACCACAATAAAAAAACTCCTTGAAATGTTCTGAAAGATGTTCGTGTTTTAGGAACTTTGAAGACTGTAAGCTAGGAGTAAACAAAATAAGAAAATATACATCGCACCTGTGTAAAAATTTTTCCACTTCAGGGCTGATCGACGTCCTGTTGTTGCTAAGAGTAATTCCTAACACTACCAGCGCCAGCACTCCGGATACATGGAGCATTGTTTCTCCTGGAAAAGCAAGTTTAAAGGGCCAAAAACGAATTTTAAACAAGGAAATAAAATATGATCTGCGTATCACGTGACGTCCTAAGTAAAACTTGACGTTGTTTCGATTCATCTTCCAAACATCTCCGTTGGCTTGTTGTCCGTGTGAGGTCTCTAATGAGTCGTCAAGTCGCCGGTCTCAAGTGGGAAGCCTACTAATCAGACCAGACTTAGCTAAGTCGACTTACACTTGAAACTGGCGATTTTAATCAGGACTTCTGCTAACGCAAAAAAATTGCGTACATATCGCATTAAAAGTTCGGAGGACCCCTTCAATTTTCGTCGATTGGGTCCAGGGGGACCCCTTCAAATTTGGACGAAGAACAGATAACAAAATTGGGTAAGTGTGGCGTTTGACATCGTAGCCCAGTCTATTGTTGTCGTCTGCTACAAGGTGAGAGTAGCTTCCCTTGCACTGAGTTTTTTCCCTTACCGGAAAAACTTCCATTAACCTATTTCCAAGATGTCGTCGACATCGTGGTTAAAATTATCGTTGATTTGTCTTTCACATTGTAAAGAGACCCCTTAGAAATCTAAAGAAGGGGTCCCTGGGACCCCAAAGAATTTAGCCTTAGCTGAAGCCCTGTTTCATACTGACTTTCAAGACCTCACCTGAAACTCAGTCCTGACAACTAACCTCCATGAGGTTAGTCGAGTTTACCTTTGTCTGTTGGCCTTACCTACGTAAAAGGTGATGTAAGCGGCTGCCAGGGTCACAGCAATTTCCGACAGCGGGTCGTTGAACGTTCGTGACAGCCAGAATATACTGATGTGGGCGATGAGATATCCAAAGAGAGGGCCCGCCACGGCGAATCTTACAAAGACGGTGATGATGGTTTTCGCTGTTTAAAAAAAAATTGTTATGGTACACGCATGGGTGGACTTGCAGTCGTCCTTTCTCTCCACACATTAAAATGCCCATAAAGCCCATACACCCTCTGATAGGTATGAACACTTATGTATAGAGATATTCATGTGCATCCAGCTCCAGCAATATCTTAACCATCGCCGAAGAACGTAACTGACCAGTTGTCGGTCCCCCGGAAAGAGAATGGAACCAGTCAAACTTACCGTCAGCACCTGTCTTGCCCGTGATGATGTCTATGAGGACTGCAAAGGCTACCATTGCAGTTCCATCGTTAAGCAGTGACTCCCCCTCGATGAGCAGGCTCAACTGTTTGGACACCCCTGGCGGCAAAGCGTTGGAAATCCAATGATCCGTGTTAGTAACAGAAATTTCATTAGGAAAACGTATATCTATTTCAGATTAGTAGATGTGAAGGGATATGTGTGGGGGGTAATGCTGCACATGAAAGAAAAATGATTGATCTGTGGGATACCTGCTTGGAGGTATTTTATAGCAAGGTCTTGTAAAGCGACGTGAGATGCTTTTGTTTGGGTAACAATTGTATATAAATCTGATGATTTGCGCCATAGACTGCCCCAAGGAAGGAATCAAGAGGGTTGAGAAAGAGTGGGAGTTAAGGGCAAACAATGCTGGTATGAAGTCAAGCTGCTCACTGGGCAGTTCTTTGTGCAGGACACAGTTCTGCCTGCTGAATATCTCAATTTTTTTTTTTAATGCAGACGACACGGCTGCAGAATTACTTACCTAATTCTTTGAGCAGGGCCACCACGGCAACCGGGTCTGTTGCGGACAAGATAGCACCGAAAAGCATGCAGATGTTCCACGTCCACTCGTCCTTTGGAATCACGATCTTAATCACCCCTGCTGTCATGGCTATCATTAATACTGCATCACACACACACACACACACACACACACACACACACACACACACACACACACACACAGAGTTTACACAATAAGTTTACAGCATGACTGTAGCAGCACACTTGCCGAGAACACTTTTAAATTTTACTTGTCGCATTACTAATCAAAGCAACCAAAAAAAACTAGTACTCAAACAACCACACACCTGCGAATCCATAGAGACAAAAACAGAAACAAGAAAAGATGAAGAAATGAATGATGGTTAGATAGACGGATGAACGGAAGACATTTACCTAGAGAAATCTTAGTCACCCATAAGATTACTGCAATTAGCAATACAATTACTGCCATGAGCAACACAATTACTCTACAACAACCTCACACCAGTGAATTTATAGAGATAAAAATAGAAAGAACAACGAAGAGACAAAATTAGATAAAAAGATAGATGAAGAAGTGATGAACTAACAGATACACGGATGGATGGAATGAGGGACTGATGGACGACGGATGGATGGATGGATGGAATGTTGGCACCAAGGAAGTGAAAAGGTGCCGCCTCGTGAAGACCTCTGCGCACTCGCTCGCTCATTATGCCAGCACTCACTCACTCACTCACTCACTCACTCACTCACTCTCAGGCCAGGGCCGGCCAGTATCACTCCCTCACTCACTCACCCAGGCCAGGGCCGGCCAGTATCAGGGCCTGCCAGATGACCTTGCGAAAGACGTAGACGTCCATAGCGAAGGCGCCCTCGAAGATAAGAATGGGCATAAAGATGTTGAGCATGGCGTGCGGACCCAGCTCCAGCATCTTCTTCATGGGCAGGGTGCCGGCCCCCATGCCCAGGCCGAACATGAAGACGGTGTACGGGATGGGGATGTGGGTCAGCTCCGCGATGTGGCGAATGATGGCTGCCGGCAACAGGGCGCAAGCGCACACAATGACATGGTGGTCTCGTCTACTTCTAGTCTTACTGTTGTTAAGTGAACAAAAAAACTAACAAAGAGAAGGTAAATATTCCCATTGGCCTAGTAGCCGCAAGTGGCAGCAAGTGGCTCAACGTGCAAAGAATCGCCTCTAACCTGATGCATCTGCTAGGTAGGCAAGCGGAGTTCCCCGCCCATGAATGAAGGATCTTGTGCTCCAATAACCATCAAAATAAATCATCATCATCATTATCGTCGTCGTCGTCGTCATCATCATCATCATCATCATGGTCGTCGTCGTCGTCAAGCATTATAAAGCCCCTACATTTAACTTCTGAGGAGCGTGGCTGTCTTGCCTTTAGTGCTGGTGATGCTTCACGAGATTGTGTTCCTGCTGCTACTGTTCCTGCTAGTGCTGATGTAGGTGTTCTTATCATTCATTTTTATATTATTTATCATATATGTCCACAGTAATGCTCAACGCCTTTTTTCTTTTTTTTTAAAAAAAAGGTCTTCGTAGTGTTATAAAACAAACGTGCAGAGAACATTGGAGAGGGTCGACAAAGAAAGAACACTTTTCTGACGAAGGAGATAAGCAGAAGGTCGATGTAACTGCTTGTTATTTGAAAACCTTTTTTAAAAAAAAAAAAAAAACGCGTGCTCTGCGTTTGTCTCACTACCACTATCATTTCCAACCGATTTCAGCATTAGGGAGCAAAGATATGCAGGTCACGTGTCAAGGGTGAGACTGACGTAGCAGCGCTGACAGTTGCGCTACATCTCCGCCTGTGAAGTTGATTTCAACGTCAGTTTCATATGGGGCGCCAAGAGGGGAATTTTCTCTACTTTCTCTCTCTAGCTAGAGACTACAGAGAGAAAGTAGAGAAAATTCCCCTCTTGGCGCCCCATGGCTTCACCTTTTCATTTCAATGACATTTTCTGTTTTCAGAAGATCAAAAGCCTGGCAGCCTAGTCACAGTTAATACATTCATTTAGCAATTTTACTATTTATTATTATTATTATTATTTAGTCGCACTTTAACCGTTTACAATTATTCTTTTTCAAAATGAAACAAATTTGTACCTCTGCGGGTATCAAAGGTATGCCTCTCAACAATAACGAATTATGTCTCCATACAATAAAGTGTGTCAAAGAATTCAGTCTGTGAGACAGCAGGTTAGCAAAGACTGGAAATATTTGTCTCTATGAGATTACCAGGTAAACGAAGATTGTGACCAAAGCATTACTGTCAGCCGGTAACAAAGCAACTCCCAAGGGTGCGCCTCAGTAAGAAATGTTGCATCTCAAGTGTTTACTTCGCTCGTCACAATCCAAATTCCCTTTCATCACAAAAAACACTCCTCGCCTTTGTTTTGATTCATGTTTACTTCGTATTTATTGTGCGCTTGTCCCTTTTGTGCACTGGAGGTCAGGTTTGGTAGAATAAGGAGTGATCCCTCGCTTGCTCTTGTCAGGTTAAAAAATAAAAGTCAATGTTATTCTTCGCGTTATCCGATGTGAGATAGTTTGGTGTCGTGTACTGCCCTCTCAGCGGCACAAACTGTTGGTCGTCGTTAATGAGTCAGTTGAGTGATGTAACGCAGTTTCTAAATCAAATTATCTAGAGATTGGTCTGCATATCCGCGTGAGTGTGTGAGTGCGTGTGTGCGTGCGTGCTCTCGTTTTCTTACGAAGTGAGCAACTCCTTTCATTGTGCGTCTCTTTAAATGTTTGGCCTCAGCTGCTTGTAAAACACGGAGATGACGAGGCCTGCTTGCTTCAACATAGAACTACAACGTTTCGATAATTTATCAGCAGCAGCAGCAGCATCCTGCGTAGACCTGCTCACTGTCTCGAATCAGTCCTTCTTCGAGCAAGATTTCTTTGCTTCGACACTAAATCTGTACTTCTCGATTGTGACATTTTTATTTCACTTCTATGGCTGTAGGTGATCCGTCGACTAACAGTCCTTTCTTCCACGACGCCATTTTCGTCTCCGTTCAGTTTGTCTGTGCACGTCGACAGCGAGAGATGAAACATGTGTAATGTGGCTACACTTCTTGATGACTCGAGGCAGCGAAAACTGTCTACAGCTTCTTTCACCTGTGCAGGTGTATCCCCACCATTCTTCATCTGTTCTTTCTACTGATTTCTCCGATAATAAACAATTACAGATCCAAACTCTAAATCTTCGACGATGAAATGTGTCGCCAGGTCGCACAGACAAATCTGCTCCTCCCTTTTCTTGTCTCTAGGATTTCTTTTTCCATAATTTATGCATTTATTTCAATTTTATAAACTTGTTGGATAACAGAGAACTGTATTTGTTCAGCTATTAATCAGATAACACTACACTCCCACTTCCCCCGTTCCACGCTTTATCCCCTTTTCTTTCCTGTCATCTTGGTTTCTTCAATTTTCCCTATCATCATCATTATTATTATTATTACTTATTATTATTATTATCATTATTATTTGTAAATCGCCATAAGCTTCCTAATATGGTTGGGATATGGTGCTGTATAAATTATTATTATTATTATTCATTGGATGTGTGAATAAGAAATGCTCTGCTGTGCTTGCCAATGGCATCACTTACCTCCGAGAAGAAAAACCAGAAACAGAATTCCCAGATTAAGTAAAGAACTTCTTTCGATGATTTCTTCGCCGGCTGTCGTTGCATTGCTCATTATTCAGGCTCAGGTTGCGATGCTTCGGCCTCTGAAACACCAGATAGGTCTGCTGCTGAAATAGCCAACATGATGGTTGAAGGAACATGACTCGGCAGTGTTATCTGAGCGTGCAGTGAGGTACAAACTCTCGTGTAATGACGCCAAAAGCTTGGTTACGTCAGCGTTCATTGTGTGTATCATTTTGATGACGTAGAAAAACAAAATGTGCGCCAGCGTGTCGTCTGCTCTGTAAAGCAGCAGTGGCATCCATTTTGAAAGAGGCGAGAAAGTACTCTGTGTGTGTGTGTGTGTGTGTGTGTGTGTGTGTGTGTGTGTGTGTGTGTGTGTGTGTGTGTGTGTGTGTGTGTTGTGCGATTACGAGCGTGCCTGAATGTATGTCGGAGGTGTACAATACAACATGCGATTTCTATGATTGCAGGCGTGCCTATGTAAGGTTTGTTTTTTATCTACTTTTTAAGAAAGGAATAAAAGCACTTCTATAATGTATTATCACTTTATGTGGTATAGCACTAGATACAGTTTCCTGGTACATGAGAAATATGTAACAACTTCCGATTC
Source organism: Marisa cornuarietis (assembly GCA_004794655.1). Taxonomy (NCBI): domain Eukaryota; kingdom Metazoa; phylum Mollusca; class Gastropoda; order Architaenioglossa; family Ampullariidae; genus Marisa; species Marisa cornuarietis. Next base: position 1,657,234 of record SMMW01000057.1, on the reverse strand, counting down.
AGATGCAACATCGACACTTTATGAAAAATGCGAAAATACAGTGGCACGACATCCCAGCCATGAGATCACCGACTTCTATGATATCTGCATGTTCATGAGATATAGTATCGCCTTACAAGTAGTAGGATGGCGACTAGTCGGCTTCAACCATAGCCAGCCAGTGTATCCATTAGTTTCACATCGGTGGTGCAGATGTACTGTCAGGGGCTGGAGAGATGCACTCTCCCAATAGCGGACAGGATGCCATTGTACGCACAAAATGGCCGTCTCCAGGTGGTGTGTAGTGTTTAAACGTTTTGATATTCGTGTAACTCAACTCACTCCTTAAAACTCTAACCATCAAGCGTTTCTAATATCTTTGTCTTTTTTTTTTTTAAATTGCATTCTTTTACCTCTTACAAGAAAGAACACGTACTTATGTCTCTGCTCTGTTATCCTAGATCTTAATTAATAATAATAATACTAATAAAAAATAAAATAATAATAATAAATGAAGATTTTTATAGCGCATATTCACACTCATAGAGAGCATTTTTAAAATGAATTATCGCAGAACTATCGTCTCCCATTTCATACAATTATATCTGACAGTGCTAAAACTGATTCAGTTCCCATGTCAACGACGATCGCCTTTAGAGTGGATGTTGGTTTATTTCAACTGTCGATACGTATTTTGTGTAATCGTGTGATTACAAGCCCCAGCAAAACTTTCGGATACGCTTGTTGGCCGAATAGGTCATTGACATGATGACTGGGATCCTTAGGGATAATGTAGTCTGTCTTCACCGCACCATGCCAGTCTCCTGTCAGTTCCCGAATGCGCGTGTCTCTGATCAAGATGAAGATGTTCCAGCTCCGCCTGTCAACCGGAAAATCCAGCTTTCTTCAAACAGCAAAACACACTTATCTTAATCCACAACCCTTGATTCTTCCGACCAGGAAGTCGTCTGGCTGTTTTTGTTTTTCGCATGAATCCTCTTCGTGGAAGCACTTTTTCCTTTCGGAGGAGGGTGGGGGGGGCGAAAGGTAGGTGGGTAGAAGGAGTCTTTTAAAAGATCACTTTGTGAAGAAATGAAGAATATGTGGAGGTTTTTCCTCTCTTTTGGTGGGGGTGGTGGGGGAGTTTTTTTCGGAGAGGGAAGGAAAATGATATTTTGATTGTTTTAGTTATGGGTGGGTTTATTTTTATTTGGGGGAGGTTTACCTACTCGTTTTTCTCTGTGCATAGCTGCTAACACCTCTTAAGAGTATGCTAACGAGGCTATTAGGTTCCGCAGCCTGGTGGTTATTAGGCTCCGCATGAGTGGTTAGTACGCACGATTGATTGTGCAGCAGAAGATCACAGGTTCGAGAATGGCTTGTGTTTGGATAACTCCCCATGCCCAACCAGCACCTGTTTGGTAGAAATAAATACACTGTTTTGTTTGTTTTTTTTTATTTAAAGTAGGTAACGAAGGTGGAAAGGTGAGGGCTGGGCTGTGCTCTAGTCAAGTCCCTTACGAATGCAACCCCTTACGGACTCTTAAAGACCTATAAACAGACTTTAGTACAAAGTGACAATCTAAATATAAAGACTGTTTTCCTTAGAAGGTCATTTTAAATCGAAGACCAGAAAGAATTTTGTGAAAACAGTTCTTGAAAACGTGATGTGAACGTAGAGACATTCTATAGCCGGCTATGGATATTAATTGGTATCATCTACGCTTCGTAAAGAGTCAGCAGCTATGAAAGTTGTGTAGAGGTAACGAGTAGCGTCATGAAAGTTGTGATATGGTATATACTATATAGCGTTCTGTATCATCATAAAAGTTGTGTAGAGTTTGATCGCGTTTAAGAACAGGCAGCAAACCCATCACAAACAACAACACCGTACGCAGTTGTTATATAAGCAAGGACGTGCTGAAGAGGTGTGGCTGAAGGGTGTAAGACACGTGGCAAAGAGGTCAGACGGTCGAACACACCCAAGATGTTTGGTGTCGAAGGGCGCGTTGGTGAAAACAAGAAAAACTATTTGGCCGCGAAAGACATCTTCAAGGGACAACCCTTGATGTCGACTGATGGATGTAGCGGAACAGAAGTTGCCCATCAACAAACTGTTGTGGAACACTTCAGAAGCCGACAGCCAAGAGGTCGAATCGTGCGATGGATGCTATTTAGGGGAGGGGGGCTCTGCATTCAGCGCACCCATCCACTCATTCCCTCCCCCCAGATGTCCGTGATGATGACAGGAGTTAGACGTAAACAGCCTGCGGCTCTCTAAATGGTGTGGTGTCATCAGCGGTAGTAGTGTTTACATCCATCAGAAATAGAATCCCACACACTCATACATACACGCCCACACAAGACATACACACATACACGCACGCCCACACAAGAAACACACACACACACACATACGGGCGTGCGCGTACGTAGAGAGAGTATAGTCGGTGTCATCTAGGAACACACATGGGATCGAGACGTCTGCTAATACTGTTTTGCCGATGTTTGGGACGAAAGAGAGGCTAGTGCTTTTCTCGAAACTAAAATAAAAACTGAAAGGTTTGTTCAAAGAAAGTGCGAAATAGAGAAAGAAACAAATGTTGGAACAAATAAGTGGTTAGTTGAGCGAGTGAGCAGGATGAATGGGTTTGGCTTGGCGGGGTGAGGGGGGAGCAGGGAGGGCTTGGGCGCATCTTTTGAGAAGGTGGCGACAGAAGGAAGGTGACAGCCTAGTTAGTATTCAAACTGGCAACGCCAGACAGGATAATACGTCTTCATTACCTAACTGACCGTCTTCGTGATTTGCCTGAAGATTACGTCCGCCACGTCATCAACCACATTCATAACGACAGACTTCTTCCACACACTTCAAACCAATCGGTCGCCCAGGCATTTGAATTTCGAATTTACATGAAACAAAAATGTGTTAGAAAGTGCAGTTAGTTCTCTCTCACCTATGACAGGTAGCAAAGCGCAGATAATCAAACTCACCTTCTTCCACAGGCGCACGCTCGAAGCTGTGCAAAAGCAGCGAGAACTCTTCAGTGGAACTCTCTGCCGTCGTGTGACCAGACCGGATCCCGAAGATGGAGGGCTCGTCTTCCCAGGTACCTTTGACCCCCGCCTCGTGTTTCTGTCAGTAGACGGACAAAAAGATTGATTTACAAAAAAAAAAAAACACGATCGTGACGTTCGTTGCAGCTGGCAGACTAGGGGAAGGAGCAACATAGGGGGGATCATGTGAAGTGGTAAATCGGGAGGAAGCACTTCCGCTTTGAAAATCGCTGAACCTTCTTTACATGAGCGAGAGCTCTCTCTCTCTCTCTCTCCTTCCATCCATACGTCTCCTTCCCCCATGTCTTTGGTATAAACTTTTTGCTACTTTATTTTGAGAATCTGCACTTGGAAAACGAGCGTAACATTAAAGCTCGTGCTTCATCAGTTATTTACGTGATTTAATCTTCTTAAGATACAGGGAGGAGTTGTGTGAGCAACTATTCTTTTTATGGTAAGATGATCCGGAGTCGAAAATTAAATTTAACTTACAGGCGCTGGTACCTCAACAACTATACGTCATTACTGTTACAAAACTCTGTGGTTAATTGTTCAATTGTGGTTCTTTTGCTTTTCCTTTTAAAAGTAATAATGAAAGTAAAAGTAATAACATCAACTGACTTGATAAACTGCGCTATAATTTAATGCTCTGTAATCACAGAGAACGAAGCACACAAGCACTTACCTCTCGGAAAGGCCGCACCCAGTGCGAGAGCTTTTAGTTTATATGCGAATGAGTCGTTGCTCAGTCAAGGAGCTCACGTTCCTGAGTATCGAGAAATGAAGTCTGGCATCTTCACGAAACTCAGATGAGACTCGTGTGTGTGTGTTCAAAGGTCATGAACACATATAGCACAGTTTTTTCGAAAAGATTATGTAGGGGGGGGGTATTTTATAATGAATTACACTGGCTAAAAATTTGTTATGGAAATTGGGGTATTCAGCAGCTAGACTGGGTATGTGGCCTACACCCCGCTAGCAATGCTGGGTGGGGCTACAATGGCAATGATGGAGTGTGATGACGCTCGTACTGTGCAAGTAACGTGACCTTTCCTGCCCACTAGTGTTGCTTGGTTACCTCAGTTTGCTCGAGGTTTTTGCAGATAATACAATGTTGACGATCGTTTGTTCTTGTCGAAGATGATCTGAGTAGAAGCTGTTGTAGTACATTGCAAAGATAACTTTGACGGGTGTGCTACCTCCTGACGGATTTGTTTCGGATGAACGTGCGACGAGACCATTTATTCTTGTCGTTATGGAGCACGCTAAGGTATTTTTTAAATTCTTTCGTGACTGCTTTTTTCAAAATTGATTTAAGGACAGTCGCCCATGTGATTTGAGTGATATTGAGATGACGTTGCAGAAAACATAAGTGGTTAACAGAGGTATCAGGTCACTTGAACGTGGAGTAGAGCTGAGCATATTGAACAAATGGAAGTGAGACGTGGAATTGTACGCCTTTTTTTTTTTGACCATGTGATATGGATGTGTGTGGGTGGGTGGGGATAGTTTGCTTCGGTTAGGTTCTGAACTTATAAATTCATGTAACTAAATTAAAAGCTCCAAGTTTTGGTGAGACACATTGGTTGAATGCTCGACCTCCGGTATCCCCTAAATCAACTTTGTTCCATAAATCTACTTTTTTTTTACAGCTTTTTGCTCTTAGATTAACCTTTAACTTCTCATGTTTGGCTTAGCCTTTAACTTCCCGTAAAATTCATACACACCCACACACACATTTAGACTTGTGCAAATGTGTGATTTTGTTTGTGCCAGGCGTCAGCCAGACTTGCAGTGTCAGCCTCCCCTACATTGGAAATGGTCATCGGGGTTCCCCTCCTCCTAACCGACGCCTTTGATCTGATCTTTTAGCACACTGGTGCTCTGAGTGCCATCTTTATGGTTCTAGAATCTTCTAGGGTTCTGGGGTGTATGTGGCGTTACTTTCGTTGTCTGGAGCTGTGTGTGTGGGTGCACGTGTGAATAGTAGCTGGTAGTTTCTACATTATTTAAAGGCCAGTGTGTATCACTCAGGCTGTCTGTCTCAACAGAGAGCCCCAGATGCTATGCAAGAGTTTTATCAGTATCCGCCCTTTGAAAACTTTGTTGGGGGGGGTAGGGGGGGAAACGACATGGCTGAGAGAAAGAAAGAAATGTATGATGGCATTGGCTCATCGTGAGGGTTTTGAAAAAAAAGTATACATTCAGCAAGGTAATAAAAATAGCTTAAGTAGGTAACAGCAAATTATGAAAGGCAGTGCTAACACAAGCACCTTCATATATATAAAAATGAAGAGACTTAACTGAATTGTATTCTTGAAGACATTGATCCATCACAGTGTCTTGAGCATGTGGCTAGAAAGTAAAACAAAGAGAGATGGAGAGAAATTCTGAACAGCAGCAGTAATTATCACATTTTTAATAATTGTCACAAGTGTTTCACTTTTTATTTTTACGCACGGCATATCAATTACTGAGGAGTATGATTTGATCAAATGAAGTTTAGTTGGAAAAGTTTGTGGGAGAAATCAAAACTGAGTCAATTTGTGGTGTGACCTCCCAGGGCAACGCCGAGTACACCTGCTAACACAAAACAATGGCATGAACCATGCAGACCGAAACATGCATGCATACTAGTGCAAAACACACACACACACACACACACAAACAAATATTAAAACCAAATCGACTTGCCTCATTCATTTTATTGGCTGCACATTCAAGGCATGAAATACACACTGAAGTCTATAAACGTACCTTCATGCTCACTGCAGTCAGCCTATAGCTGTATAAGAAACAATACAGTAAATGTAAAGTACAGTACATAGGTAGTTCCTGGTATGTCTGCTATAGTAACATTCTTCCATAGGTACAGGAACTTTCCACTCATTGTTCTATTCAATACCCTCTTATGCTAACGTTATCAAAAACTGCTCAGTTCCATAAGACACACTTTACTCACAAAATCGGTCGCTGTTCCTTGACATCATATTTTGATTTTCTGAATACTTCCCAATATCAAGGATGGTTGGGATGATGAGGGTGAGGAAAAATGATATCTTTCCCCACCATTGATACTTTGATCATTTGTCTTTCTCCACAGATACTTATCTGAATTATCATCCATCCATCACCAATACCATCAAATTGCTATTGACAACGAGTCTCCACCCATTACCAATACACTACACTACAGGTTAATATGCACATCTTGCATCCTACCCAGTCATACCTGACATGACACTTTCAGCCCAAAAAGTGGTGTGCAGGATTTCACATTTATGAAGAGGGACAAATATTAAACTACCAGTGGCATGTGGTTCAGGGTTTGTGTGTGTGTGTCCTTGCAATCAGCAAAGCTGCCAGACTTCATTTCACAAATGCTTCATATTTGCTGCATCATGCTGTTTTTGTGAAAGAAGCAAACTCACAGCTTCCTAAGAATCAAAAGAACAAACATGGCAACATCTGCTGTACTTATTTTATGCACTCTTTTCTCTGGACATCAGTAATACTGTTTTCTGGGACATCTCAGTAAGAGGAACAGAAAGCAAAGGAAAAGCAAATATATCAATGCCAATTATCTGCCCCTTGTCACAGACCAAAAGCAAAAATCAAAGACAGTTTATTTTTGATGTGTACAAAAAATTTACTCAAAAATATTTAGTAAAGGCCAGCAAGACATCTTTTAAAACAGCCATACACATTTCTGCAAAGTTCAGAAAGACTACAAAAATGGTTTAACTAGTACAAAGCTGCCGAAAGTGAAATGCTAAGTTGACCACATCAACACTATGAATTGTAAGCACAAATGATTCACCTAATATTACAAGAATGAGGGCAAAATACCCTGCAAAAGGAACACACAAATTTTATACATCTTCCCCCCCAAACATTGCATTTTTTTTTCTTTATGCCTTAATCCCACAGAAAGAAAAATATGAAAAACATTTACAATATAAATGTGTAGATATGTCAAACGACTAGCAAATTTCTGGCCTGATCTGTCAATAAACAGTCAGCAGCACATGGTTAAGTGCAGAGTCTTAAAGCTTAAATGTTAACCATGTCGACTTAATATACTTGTACATTTTTCAACTTGAATGGTGCTCTCCAGAAAGTTATCACAACTGGCTAGGATTACCGATTTGCTCACAACGCTATAAATGTTACATGCATGATCTTTGAGACGATTTTCCCAACAAAATTCCCTACAAAAACAATGGATCTAGATAAGGCTGGAGAAATTACAAGACCGCAAGAGTCCATAAAATCAGCGGAAAATCTTCTGGATCACAGATTCACTGCAACCTTACTGGATTTGGGGAAATGTTGAGAAAACTATAGACTGCACCATCTTATTTTTTAACCTTTGTTTTAAAGATGTACATTTTTAAATGTTGGTTGTTCTCAGAAGTCAAAGCTGCTGAATCTCTCCTAAAATATCAACACTAGCATCCTAGAAACTTCTAGTGAATCAAGTTTTATTTTCATGTAGGGATGGGACAGGTACGAAAAAGAAAAGTAACAAACAACACATACTTTATTTTCACATGCTGAACCTAGAGGGGACAGGGTTTTTACATCTATGCATCAGCTGATATTTTCATAAACAATGCTACATGTCAAATGCTTGGTTGATAAGTTCACGTGGCAATCTAGTGGAGGGCTGTTTTTTTTTAACAGTCGAATCTGAAGTAAATTCCTGACCATTTTATCTTGTATCTTTGCATTTCTCATCTCACTGTTCAATGCCTCCATCTCAGAAGAATGAATAAGGTCATCATCATTTCACAGCCATCTCGTAAGGGAAACAATTCAAACAAATTCTGTCCACCTCTTCATTCTTCCCAAACATTACTTCCTATAGATAAGTCTTTGGTTAAATGAGTAAAGCCCTACAACTTCTCTGTCGTAATCACCAAGCCCACACATCCTGACAAGGCAAACTGCTCTGCTGGGCATCACCAGCATAAATACCTTCTGTTAATTCAAAAATTACACCACCTTAATGTTTTCAAGGTTTACAAGAAAAGAAATCCCAACTGCCATCATTGTCTAAGGCACAGCATGTGTGAGCACTTAATATTCTTACTGCTAGAAACAGAAAATGAAGACAGAACTTTATACAATAATGCCAGCACCAACATGTCAGTGAAAGGTCTTCAATCTCTGCTCATATACTGCACATCAACTTCACATTTTTCCTTTTATACAGAAAGTGGTGGTGGGAGGGGAAAATTAAGCAGAATACTTCTGAAAAGAAAACAGGCTACAGGTAAAGATCTCTTGCAAACACTACCTAATTCACAGTAAATTCCCACAAAAACATTTGCTTTAGAGCACTGGCTACAAAAAGATTGCAAACATGGACAAATGTAAAGAAGGGCTGACAAAATCTTCACTGTATGGATCTTTTATTACTATTTGAATCACTCTAGTACCACAGCACCAGGATCAACGGTCAAAGGCAGGCCAAAATGAGAAGCTTAAGTACAGCTGCAAACCATTTTATTTTAATAAAATAAAGCCAAAAATAGCCGCAATGTCACATGGATATCTACTAACAGGGCACCTCTTTATAATGAGCAACTGTGGAATTCATTATCCTATATAATTTTATATAGAAAAAGTGAAACTCACCTGCACTTAGCCAAATTTTAAAGCTCATTAAGTTATTTTGGTTATCAGCAGAATATAAAATCAAAAACAGCCAAACAAAGTTTCAAGCAAAAATATCTTGAAAAAGCATATTATACAGAGTGTTTGATATCAGAATACGAACTCTTACAATACTCTTCTACTTGCAAGCTATTCTCATAACTATGACTAGTGGAAATGGCAGTCTCAGAAAAAAAAGAACAGTTGTCCTTGTTCTCATTTCTCCACAGCATTCCACACTGTAAGCAAGCTCTTCTTCAATTTCATACCTTTTGATTAATCTGAATATCTCACACCGTCTTTTTTAGCAAAAGGAAGGACATTCTGAAAACTGTTATCAGTCTGGTTTTTAGGTTTGCTGTTGTCAGCTGATATTAAAACTATATGACAGAATGATGCCCCATATTTGTGAGTTTTAAAAAAGTGTCAAAAATTCAGTATATATTTTAAAATACTTGTAGTTAGTTAACATCTTTTGCAGTCATTTGGTGACATTAAGTAAACAGAGTAAATTTACAAGCTACATGCTATCATACATTTATTCATCAAATGAAGCATAGGATCAACAAATCTGTGTTCTGTCTCAATAGTAATTCATTTAGGTACACAACTCCTCAATGGGGAAATCAGTGACTTTTTGATTGTATTTATTTAAGGCAACAGGTACTGTGGCAAACTGAGATAAACTGTGAACCTAGGATGGGGTCAATGTATAGGGCAAATAAGTTCTCTTTGATAAATTACTGCTTTAAGACAAAAATCTTATGGCAAATATACAATCATCTGAAAACATTAATACTAAAAATAGTGATTATCAAAGCAACTGATAATGCTCTGTAAAAACAAATGAATGCATACAATTTTGGCCTTGATAGTTATAATTTACTGCCAATAATAAAATTCACATAAAAGTTGTTTTTGCATTTCTAATTTAAAAATTCTTTGGAGATATTATGCACTTCAGTAAGGTTAAAGAAAGTTTCTTGCATGTTCCAAACCCTATACATTTTAATCAAACTAAGAGTTACTACCTTCCATTCAATAAACTGCTGTCCTGCCACACATTCCTGAGTTAAAAAGCAGTTTTGTGCTCCCTGTAGTTTACACCCTAAGCAGCAGAGAAATGTGTATAAATAATTTGTATGATCTTTCTGGCACAAAAACAACTGTCCACCCTTGATATGCTGAAAACATGCAAGAGAATACTGTCACAATCTGCAGCCCTTATCAGTGCACCATCAGTGATTCCAGGTCCACATCTTTTCCAGAACGTATGTTCTCTACATGATGTCGTGCAATGTGATGAACGGCAACGTTGCTCTTTCTTGCATCAGTGGTTGTTGTTTAAAATGTGACTCTTGAAGGAACGTGACCTAAGCTGCATTCCTGACATACTACTGGACTTGGTGGCCTCACTCAAATGTTTGCTGCTGCTGCTGCTGCTGCAACAACAAATGTGAGCCAGATAAGATTTATTTACAAATGTGAGCCACAAGACTTATTTACATGTGCGAGTCAAATCACAAGCCTTATTTACAGATTCAGAGCCTGATTGATTTCTAGTGAATTGCCTGCACATGAAGAATAGTAGGTATATATGTATTTTTAAGTTGCATCTTGGCACACCTACATACAGCTACCTTGTGAATATATCTGACACATGACTTTTTGAAACAGGATAAACCAAGTACAACATGAACTTAATATCTAAATTGCTGGCAAAGTGTGAAAGCTTCAGGTATATGAATGGTTGGCTAATCAGCAAGGTCACCGATCAATTTACCAATTCAATCAAGTTGACCACACACAAGCCAATTCATCCACAACCTACAGCTGATTTGACTACAACCCTCAGTCAATTCAGCTCCTGAGTACAGAAGTTACTGTTCTGTGTAATGACACATTCATTGCCTGTTGTATGTAAACAAAGCTACATTATTATTCAACACATGTAAGTCAGCAAATTGTTATCAAATGAGAAATGGATACTGTATAAAGTAATGTGGCACATGGATACCTGTGTATGAGCAAAATGCAAATACATTCCTTTCTTATTGTTTCTGAGATCAGCTTCCATTATTATTATGTTTGTGCAGTGACGTGCAGTGGCATGCAGTGGGATTTCCCACCGGGGACCAGCTAGGGGACTGTGGAAGCGTTGTAAGCTACGCAATTTCTAGATTTCTCTTGAAGCTTAAATATGTATCTCGTACTACGTAAATAGTAATACAAGCAAGCAACGAACAAATCAGGTTTTATAATAATGTTGATTATAAGATCATGATTTATGTGAAAATACCAGATAATTTTGTAGATACCATATATAAGCGTTAAATGACGTTATAAAGGGGAAATAGTCGAAAACAACCGTGATGATGTAACCTCGTAAGTAGGTTAGATTACACGCTATGTAAAAAATAAAAATATCCTGTTTCAAATGCAATAACTGTTATTACTGAACTAAAGCAATTTCTATCACCTGTGAGTCTAAATATCTATATTTCAATATCACTGTATGATAGTAGAAATTAGGTAAGTGTCTATCGATATGACTTTACACAGATAGATTATACAGTTTCGCTTAGTAATCAGGTGGTCTTCATGAAAAGCTTGACAGAGAATTCATCATATTTGAGAACAAAAAAAAAAAAAAACACTCAAAACAAAAACAAACATCGCTTGGGGTTCGAACGCAATACATATCAAAATAAAGGCACAGCGTGTAACCATTACATCATGCAGACAGTGCTGTACGCGGTGTGTAAACTAACCTACTTGACAGGTTACATCGTCTTGGTTGTTTTAAACCATCATTTATTTCACCTTTACCTGTCATAAGTTTTAGGTATTGAGTTATTTTGCCTGTCACCATTAACTGTATGCAGCCCTTCATAATTTTTAAACGTCGTTGAGCTTAGCGCCATAGCAAGTTTCATAGCTGGCAGAGACTGAAACCTTAAGGTTGCGCTGACCCAGCACGCCCCCCGTGGGACCCCGGGGTATGCTTGCCTAGCGAGCATTGTAAGAATAGGGTCCCTGCTGTCCAGCCAGGCATGTCGTAAGAGGCGACTAAGGTGGACACCTCACCTAGAGGTAAATTAGGTTGTGGTAGGGCTAACAACCCCACCATATAAAAAAATGCATGTTACAGAAACTAAAACCAGAGTACTCATTACGGATGGCGAAGGTAATGAAACACACCAGGTAACTGGATTTATGACAGACGACAGTCAAACCCGAGAGGGAGCTGGCGCCCCGATGGTGGATTTACGGAAGCCAAAGCAGAAGTTGAGGGTGGGGTGCTGGAACGTCCAGACCTTGTATCAGACTGGCAGGTTGCCCCAACTAGTCAAGGAGTTTGACAAGTACAACTTGGACATCCTGGGAGTCAGCAAGGTCAGATGGACCGGCACGGGGAAAAGGAGACTAGCATCAGGGCATACTATCCTGTTCTCAGGAAGATCAGATGACCAACACTCTGAAGGAGTAGCACTACTCCTCAATAGGAAAACTGAAAAGACACTGGTGGAATGGAAGCCTTATGGACCCAGGCTTCTGAGAGCAAGATTCCATTCAAAGTACACCAAGCTGACAGTGCTAGTTTGCTATGCACCAACAGAAGACTCCGAGGCAGAAGACAAGGATGCTTTTTACGATCAGCTCCAGGCAGCCACAGAGAGCGTCCGAGCCCATGATATGTTGCTCATCACCGGCGTTCTCAATGCCAAGGTGGGAAGTGACAATACCTGCAGGGAGCATATCATGGGCAAGCATGGAATTGGAACCATCAATGACAATGGAGAGAGACTGGCAGACTTTTGTGAAGAACACAATCTACTGATTGGAGGCACAATCTTATAACACAAAGACATCCACAAGGCAACGTGGACATCACCAGACGGGATCACAAAAAACCAGATAGACCATGTCATCATCAACCGAAGATGGAGCGCGCGCACTTCTGATGACGTATTGGAGGGGAACAGATTTCTCGACCGAGTCCACCTCCATTTACAAAAAGACTTTTGTTTTCACTCAGTCCTGAGTTAAGTACGCTCACTGGACACCAAAATGCACTAACATACTTAGGCTGGAGATTGAGACAGTGCAACCACGGATTCCTGTCGATCTTTAGTAGAAACTTCGCACGTAACTTGACACACGGGACAACCATGGCACTAACACAGATGCTGATGTCGTGAGGGGAAGCACAGCAATAGTCCTAGTCCCGAGACCACGTTATCTACTCTACTGAACAGCAGGCGTAACGCGGTAGTGACTGCTAAGGTTAGTTCCCAGAGTGCAGCAGGCGCTTGGTGGGGCTACGGTTTAAGAGGGGCAAGACGCATTTTTCTCCGGTGCTTTTCAATAATTCTAAAACGCTTTATGTTAAAGTATCGTCAAATAAAAAAAAAAAAGATTATCTGACTCTTAGGGGACTAGCCTAGTCCCCCGTGTCCACGGACAGCATGCCACTGTGTTTGTGTGTTTTTCTTTTTAGTAAAGCGCTTTGAGCCTCCCTTTAATGGTGGGAAAAAGCGCTATACAAATTAACTTCATTATTATTATTGCATGGATGATATGGTCAAATCAACTATAGGGTGTGGTCAAATCAACTTGTGCCACAGTCAAATCAGAAAATGGTCAAAGCAGCTGAGTTCAGTGAGGAACCCTACTTTTGTGATGCCTTGGGAAATTGACCACCTTCGAGAGACAAGGTAAGAACTGCGTTGTTTAATAGCATAAAGCTCACACACAGAACATAACATTTCACTTGGATTTTCGGATGTAATATCTTATGGTGAATTCAACCCAATTTTCTGAAAACAATTTTGATTTCAGGTCAGCCTTTCAGTAGAAGTCAAATCTGGAAATTTGGGGTACAGAGGTTGGGAAGGTAGAACTACTTAGACAGAAGGTGGAAATCAGCACTTACCCCTCAACAGGAGAAGGCACGTCATGCTTGACATCTCTCAGAATATAAAACTTGATGACAGTCCAGACAACCAAACAGAGGAGCCCCACACCCCAAACACTAGCTACTGGCTGAGGGATGGGCTTGGTGACAGTTTCCCAATCAAATTTAAGCACAATGAGGAACTCTGTGATAATGATAGCTGCAATCAGCCATGACTGACGACCAACCTTTTTGCAGTTGCTGTAAAAGAGAAAATCATTATCAAGGGAAGGACTGGTGTATTATTAAAAATGTTTGATGGTATGACAATGGTGACTCCCTGAAAGATAACCATGCACTGTAAAATTAAAATTAACAAAATTTAAAAATACAGCAAAAATAGCTACAAGGCAAGACAATCACTATTATGTTCCTACAAAATAATAAACCACAACGATAAATCCAAGAGGCAATGATTGTGCAAACAAGCTCTTTCCCTTCACACTTAAAACTGATGTGCCAACACATGAAGGAAATTAACAAGTCAACAAATGTTAGCGAAAATAGTAACCAAACTCAAACACAAAAGTTTTCAAAATGCATACTTCAGTGTCAGCTATATTTTCTCACACTTTTTTTTAACATGAAGTGTTCCTCATACACACAACAATTTATGCCAGTAGCTACCATTGTTTCTATGGATTGTTCTGTTAAAATGCAGTATTTATGCTACTGCCAATAAATTCTACAACACAAATTTATTCTTTTGATCTGCTTTTCCTACAGCATTGATAAAAAAAGTGACTCACCACTGTTTGGTTCAAGTCTTAAAAACAAGAAAAAGAAAGCATATGAATCTAAGCTGCCAAACATGCAGGTTAACTAGCAGCAGCTTACAAAAATGTTTACAATTTAAAAATGAAAATTAGTTCCAAAAGATTTATTATTTTAATTTTATTATTGGTAAAGTACTGACGGGTCATCCAGATACTGGAATGTTTCCCGCATGGTTGCAGCTCCCATAAAGAGGAAGAAGACCAGGCGACTGACACACAGGTAATGTTTAGGAGGAATCCACAGCACAAATTTAAGATAGAATGTGTTTAGTTCTGCCAGCAGAAACTGTAATAAAGAAAACTTTTGTTTAAAAAAAAACTTTCAGTTCTTGATGCATAACACAATCACTCACACACACACACACAGCCTCACTCAAAAGTTTATCATAAAGAAAATATGAAGCAAAAGCCTCTCACTGCTCAATGCCAAAATCAGCAGTCAGTTTAATAACCAGAACTTTCTGTCTAAAAGCAAAATTCTTGCATTAACAGTTATCCCACTAAAATACACTAAAACATTCCATACATTGCAGTCAACCAGCTTTCTGGTAATGTCTATTCATCATTAATTCATTTAAACTTTGTTTTTCTCATTGGCCATTGTTTAGACATCGAGTTAAAACCACTCACAAAGGCATGGAGTGCATCTACTTTTTTTTGTGTTATCAGTGGGAAAAAAATGTTCACAAATAGCTCTGAAAGAAGTCTGACAACAAGCTTTCAGGTCTAAAGCGAGCTTTTCAAAAGCACCTTTACTTCATGTCAGGTTAAAGTGAAGGGGAAGAAAGAATGAGAATGCTGTATTAGGGGTAAATGGAACTTACAACTGCTATGACTGCCAGCATGGCCATCCAACGCTTGAGGCTGGAGGTGGGTTTCCAATCAAAGTCTGTCCAACTGTAGGGAGTGAACTGGGCTGCCAATCGCTTTAGTTTGCCTCTGTAATATATTGCCATGGAAACTAACATCAATCCACTGATTATTCTTTAGACTTTAATCCTTCAGCGACAGTAGGCTAAGCGGCGGTTTGACCCCCTCGGACGAATGTACAGTCGGACCTCGCTAAGTCGACCTTCCTTAAGTTGAAAACCTCCCTACATCAAATTAATTGTTAGTTCCCAGCCAAATTCCATAAGAACAATGTATTTTAGATCTCCTTAACTCGAAGATTTTTAGGCTTCCAACCTCCGTTAGTCGAATTTTGAGTCATCACCAACCAGACACAACTATGTCTCAAACTGTTCCAAACTATGTTCCAAACTGTCTCAAGAAAGACACTTTTATCCCATTTTCCTTTCATCTTTGTGTAAAATGTTCGTTGCGTGCTCTGTTGCGCAGTGGACAACTAACTGACTCTCACACCAGTCCCCCCTTTGAAGTTGACTGATTCAGGGAAACTGGCCAACACTAGACTTTTCCCACGGCCGCTTCAAGTTGGCTGGCCGCGCATCACTCATCAAGATTTATGGCCACCCGCCTTGACAATCCTTTCAGGCGGTGGTAACTTGACCAGTGGACAGTTGGTGGTTCACACGCAAACTTACTGTGAAAAATACGTTTTCTACACTTTGTCAGTCTCTTATCGGGACGAGCACTGAATAGAGTTCGTGTCGGTGTGGTTTTTCCCGCCTATTGTGCCATTTTCCCTATATCGAAAACTCCGTAAGTCGAATTTTTTTGGGGTCCCTATGAGTTCGACTTAGCGAGGTCCGACTGTATTTACCCCATTTTCAAAAAATCATAAAAAATTAACTAAAAGAGGTAGAAGAAAAATTAAAATTGATAATGATAGATCAAACTGTAAAGAAAAGGAACAGCCTTACCTTGCATTTTCTTGAAAATACACTTTTATAGTATTCCCAACAGAAAATGCCATGATACTGAGCCGATACACAACCCACGCAGTGAAACATTAGCCCCTTTCACATGCGTAAATGAATAAATACATAAGGGAGGAAACTACTGAAACCGTTAGGAAATAGTCCACCATGATTCCCTCCCTTTAACTGGTTCAGCCAATCAAAAACTTTTGTATTGTAACAAAGACAGAATGTAAACATTAGTCGAGCACCATTTTGAAGTAATGAAGTACCATGCAGGTCACTCAATTTGACATGGATTAGTACTTCAACAACCGCAAATGAGAAGAAAATAGTAAATAATATTTAAATTCTAATGTATATTCTAATAAAACATGTTTGTTTGGTAATTTATGTCTGTATATATTGTGTAAATAATTTTTTTTGTTAATTTCTGATACTGACCTTCAAGAGTTCTAAAACGTGTATAGTTCATTTGATTTTAGTACTCGAAGACAAAACCTATGTATCTTAAAATTTACACCAAGTGAATGTTTTAAAAATGCTCTTTAAAACGGTGTATTACAGATGGTTGTCTTTACTGTAGGTTAATAAATATAAATTTTCAAAGCTGCCGGTCGAAATTTCAATACCGGGAATTTGCTAGCCATTTTCCAAACAGAAAGACAGGTACCATGGGAAAAAAATCAAATTCATTAATTTTTTATCTGAAACAACTCATTTTAAAACGTAAGAAAATTAGAAAAAAGCCCCTGGCGAATTCGCCAGGTATGCGGCCAAGCGTTGTCCGCGCTCGCTGGCGAATTCACCCACGACATCGCAATTCGATTAATGATGTTTAAAGGTCACCCTCAATCATTCGGTCATTTTAGAGTGAGGGTTAGAGGCCACACTTTTATTGGACCCATCTTGTGAGGGTGGTGTCCATCTCCTCTCCATCACTGCCTTACCTTGGGGAAGCTTCTATGAAGTCAGGTACCCATTCCTAACAGTTGGGTAGACTGGGGGAAGCTCGCCGTGCCACATGGGTATCAAACTAGCATGTCTCTGGGTTTGGATGTCAGTGCTCTAATGGTCTAGCTTCTCCCCCAATAATGCTTGTACTTCTGTGAATGGATGGGTCTGCATGCTTAATTATTTTAGTGTGCACTTATTACCCAACATTCTCTCACAGAGATATAAATTCACTCTACCCCAGTAGTAATTTGGTCTAGGATACAGGCTGCATTAAAAAAAAAAAAAGCTGAATGTTTAAGGGTTAAAGCTATTGCATCACTCTTATGGCAGATTCATCAAAAATCAAAGAGAATGCTGTTTTAACAGATAGTCTTATAAATATCCTCACAACAGCTCACCCATATGTTGGAATGTTCCACATCCCTCGCCAGTGGTAAGGCTTCATGGACAGATAGTTCAAGGTCTTCATCCCCAGGTAAATACCCAAACCATTACACACAATGGCATCCATGATCCACTGCACACAAAAGTAACAAACAAATACATGCCTTTTGGCCTATACCTCAATGCTATGATTTTCTTGAACACCACCACTGTTACGCTGTATCCATGAAGATGAGGTAAAGAGTACTAAAGCAAAAATCTTCAGCACCGGTTTCCATTAATCTCAATATTCTCTTCTCTATCTTCTTATGTTTTATCCCTGTTACAACTGATTCATCCCTTTATCTTTCTATTACATGTATTTTTAATCCAGTGTATACACACATAAGAAGTAAAAAATTCAAGTCGGCAAAATTGCTCATTTTAGTCATTTTGCAATAACATCTTGAAAAAAATACAGTTCTTTGATTCACATAATCATATGCACACACATTTAAATAATCTATCTCATCTATCACAGACAAAGGCCTGTGCTGGTCCACCAGTACTAGTTGTCAGGCCAGTCAACTGGATAAACATATCAGCTGACAAGGTTTGCCGCTTCAGCCTGTCTTGTGTAGTGGCCTGCTAAGGTGGCAACCATCCTCCATACAAAGTCACTGGTTTTTGCCTTCCACGAAAGAGATTCAGAACACCCTTCATAGGCACTTGGTACTGGCCAAGCAGATTCAACATCATATTCATAACACAGGATGGCAATTATGAAGGACTTGTACAGTCTATACTTGGTAGCAAACCTTATAATGCTGTTGTGCCAGATTATAAGCCAGCCTGGTCTTGCTCCTGTCACTGACACAATTCTAATGCAAATGTCTATCGTGGAGCTGCCATATTTGAAAAGGGTGGCTACCCAGTTTACTGTTCACTTTAAGCTGTACTCTGTTCACGAAGATCTCTACTTTGCTTTTGCTGTTAACCCTGACCTTGCTCATCAGTGATGATCTTCATTCTGTGTCTGAACTGTCAGTCAGTATGGTACGGTCTTGCAGTTCAATGTTGGTAAATGCCTTAAGAAAGATGTTTGCAAAGTGTAGGTAGCATGTGGGTCTTCCATCGATGGAAATGAAGGTGCAATAGTCTTAATGGGCTTCTCACATGATGTTCTCAACAAACAAAAAAAGTGTGGAATACTACCAGTGATATGACATCCTTGATGGATGCCCACTGGTGTGTGAAAGGTTCCCATTTGGTTTTCCAGAAGCTCATTGAGATCTTTGACTTGAATAAGACCCTCTTCAATACTGAATTTTTTCAATCCACAATCCCTCATGCCATACTGTCAAATGCCCTTTTATTTTTTTCTCAGTCACTATGAGTCATGTCGAAAAAGGGTTGTTAAGCCCAAGTTAATGCTGCTGCTATTCTTCAGATAGGAATGAGTAGGAAAATACACTGCACAAACCTGAATGTAAATGATTATAAGCAGCGTTCACATGCTTTGCTGACAGCAGTTTACATAACTGCCAATCAATAGTCAAAGCAGTGGAAAACAATACAGTCAATTTATCCCTTTCTGACACAATATGAGTTTTACCAAAGTCTATGAACTGATAAAAAAATGACATGAGTTAAGGATGTATTTATGAAAAAGAAGAAGTGAGCCAATTGCAAGATTCAATTTAAAAACTCAGTTTTAAGCTATCATCATATGACATTGATCTGAAACTGCTATTAGGGAATTTACTCCATCAAACTTTGTCACAGGGTTGAGAAAAAGGAAGAAAGAACAGTACTTAGTGCACGCTTGACTCTTTCTTCCTTTATTTTTTTTTTTTTAACTCACATGGTCCCACCAGCATTCACTGAAGTTTGGTAGCTGATGCTCCAGTGTGTACTCCAGCACCTCAAACATAATGCTTAGAATAGTGCACAGCCACCAGTCTCTGAGGATAAGCGTCTGTCAAACAAAACATGCAAACATCTGTAACGCACTGCACACACTGTAACATAACTTGCTCCTTTTTATGCTTATTCTCTTTCTCATTATAAACCGGCCTCTTCAAAGTTTCAAAACTTTGTCACATTTTCAGTATTTCTGAATTTTCTTTTATGGCTGCTACTTAGAGTGAACATTGTATTTTACTACTTAATCTCAAAAATAAGCAAATAAAAATTTGTTATATACATATTTCAAACCTTTAACATAACTGTTTGCCTATGTTCATGTGGTTCACTTTATCAGTTCAGAGAGGGATAAGAAAGAACCTATAAGTTCATCAAAAAAAAATAAAAATGCTAATGTAATACTTAGGACCATAACAATTTCCTCCCATTTTTCGCTGTATAAATTTTTAAACTGCTATTTTATTACAGCTGCTATTAAGTTCTTAACAACTGCTAAACAAAACAAAAAAATACCTTTAACCACCATCCAAAAAAGTGTGTTGGCACAAATTCATCCACTTTATCCTGTGAAAGATAAAACAAGATAGTAACAAGCTGTTTGCAATCAATCAAGTAAGCAACATACTTTATTTCAAACAGGTATGAATTAGATTACTGTGATATTGTGATTAAAAAAGCACATCTTCAATAAAAGGCAGTAATACAGTAATTGTTTAAGAGACAAATTACCACCTCCCTCTCCCATCCCCCAAAAAAAGAAAAAAAAAGAGAAAAGAAAGAATTTATTTCACTAAAAATGGATCAAATCTTCTGCGCAGATAGATTTTAACCAGATAGTAGGATGTCATGTTTGGAGAACTATTAATTGCAGCAAGTCTTTGTTACAGCCAGATTATTTCTTGAACACTTTTATCTGACATTGATAAACAACATGAGATTGGCATTAAGGCAAATGGTATGCACCAAACAGCTGTAACAAGAGAAAGAAGACAGAATAGCAGCCCACCTCCAAATTATGCCATGGGTTGGTGTGGTTGGAGTCATAGATAAAGCAGTTTCCGCCATAGTCTTTTTCCGGCAAGGGCTTACCCAGATTGTCATCAAAATGTTTCATCAACTGCCGAGCATCATCTACTGTCTGGAATTGCACAAGACAATGATATAACAAAACAAGCCAGCTGATGTCTCATATTTTTCCCTTAGCCAATAGCTTTTATTTTCAAAACTGCAAAGGTAAAAAATAAAGAGAGTGAGCGTGTGGGTAAGATAGAGTGTGTCCTTAAATGAAGGCCTGGAAATTTACTAAAATAACTGTTGCTTATGAGCACCCAACAGCCTCTGGAATTTTCCTCACCAACCAATTTCATTGTATCGATGTTAATTAAGTATTCTTGCATTACAGCCTACAATACTGCTTGACAAAATGGACAGAAAAACAAAAAAAGATCTATTAAAGTTTACAGCAGTGGTACACAGTATCAATTTTACTCAGCTAATGTCATGCAAGAAAACCTACCTGAAACAGAAGAAAGACCAAGGCTAGTTCATACACAATACTCAAGCAGAGAACCAGACGCCAAAATGCTGCACGAAGAGGAAGGACAGCACTTTCATTTACATGTGTTTTCATCATACTCCACAATGATCAGCAACAATGAAACCTCTAGCTTTCTTTTAGGATCAAATCTTAAGAATTTCAATTTGCAGGTACCCAGTAGATGTTATTAACTTGTAACCTCTGAGCCAACAAAGTGTTACAGTTCTGGCATTAAAGCGTGGGTTTGTTTGTTTTTTTACAAATGCCTTACCAGGATGTGGTCGAATAAAAACGCCATCAGGTGTGTGGATGACTCCAAACAACAAGAATGCTAAAATGACTGCCATTAGACCTCTGAAAAGATAATAGGAAAACATTTCATAATTAAAGCTGTCATAATTTTAAAAAAGGATTAAAGGTTCTCAAACCCAAGCAGTTATAAAGGTAATGAACTAACCTCCCAAATAGCAAGGACTTGCTCTTTCTTACTATTTTTTTTATTTCTTCCCAGAAATGTCTCCTTGGCCTAACTGTAAGCCATCCTATCCAAAAGGAATAATTGGTGTTTTCGCCAAGCCAGCAGCTAAGGCTATTTCATGGCAAGACAGCCAGCCCTATAAACAGATGCCACATGCAGAGAAAGAACACCATGCCCAAGACGAGAGCTGAACCCAGGACAGCCAACCCTCACTGTATTGGTGACAGGTACTAACCGTTGCGCCACCGGACCGAAGCCATTCCATCCAGATTCATCTCAAATGATCTACGTCACTTTTCGTTTAAGCTTTCTTAAAAATTCAGTCTCCCTCACCAACAACAGAAAGAAATTAGCATGTGCAACAAAAGGCAACAAAGAACTTTAAACTTAGTAAAACTTAGTAAACTTTGAACAGCGATGGAAATGTTCACTGACGGTGATTAAATGATCAGTGCTAACTCCAGCTCTACACATTAGAAATACGACACTGGATCCGCAGCAAAAATTAAAGCAAGGAATAATAATTATTTTGCAATAAGAATTAAACAGAAGATAGATTAACAAAGAGACAAACAGTCGTTAAAAGCTGAACAACTAAGATCCTAAGATAAACAGTTCCGCTGCGGTCATAAGATTTCAAAGCCATCGGAAAACAGATTACACCTGTCCATCGGCAGCCTAATGCCCGCGCTGTGAACCGTCCTCAGATTTAGTTTAGCCGAGTCAAGGACAAAACTAGCCCTTCGCAACCTCCAGAGAGATGGAGCATGTGATCTTAAAAAACAACAACAAACAAATAAAATGATTCTGTGCAGCAAGCGCGCAAATACTGCCACGTGCGGTCGCCGACATGTGAGGCCATGCACTTTACCACACGACTGATTTCTTTTCAATTCATCGTATTTCTTGAACGAGACAACAATGCTCACCCTAAATGCGTGCTCTGGGCGTATTGAGTTCACTCACTGTGACTGTGTCTGCTGACATTCGTCGAATGGTTTGCTCACAGCTGTAGACTCCGCCACACCATGACTCTCAATGTTATCCTTTAGATGTTATGTTCATGCTTGTGTCTGGTATTTTCTTTTTCTGCCTTGTACCTTTGTTTGTTGCAATGTCTCTGTATAATTGTTTGTTAATAAGTTTGGTCTTTTTTTGAACATGGTTTCTGTGTCAATCTGTTTTTTTTTGTTTTTTTTGGAATGCGCATTGAGTCGACTCTGGGGTTGAAAATTGCGCTATATAAATCTACTTTAATAATAATAATAATAGTACATGTATCTATTAATCCCCACAAATATATAGATCAAAAGAAGTGTTCAATATGTTTCTTGTGCAAACCTCTTAGCGTTGTAGTCTCTGTCAGTCACTCCTTCTTCCACTACTGCCACGTACACCAGGAAACCACTGAAGATGACCAAGGCGGTGATGGTGTGTGCACGCCTGTGTCAGCAGATCGAACACAACATCAACCATGTGCATCCTCTAATGGTACTGACATGCACTGAGATTACCCCTACTGTCAACATATGCAGAAAAAAATAAGATGGCAAGATGAATGCTACCTTGTTTCTGACGCATACAACCTTGACTGATATGGTGAAGATCAATCAGACTCTTTTTTGTTACACTATTTATGAAAAGAATGAGCCTTTTCAAAGCACAGGATTGTTCCCTTTTCACTAAACCAAAATTTCAAGTATTTATCTGAAGTTATAAGCTTCAAATAATACTTTCCACTGGCGTACTCTTGCTTTTTCAAAGCAGCAATATACTAAATACAATGTACGCAAGGGTAATGAATTTTTTTAATCTAAGAAAAATTTAGAAACCAATTAACAATAATCCACCATTAAATCTACACCACATATTTTATGATGCAATACCAGATCATACAAATTCTGCACAGTCATATTTAAGGTCAGGCATATACACCAAAAATTAAAATCTTTTTCAAAATATTTAAATGTTTTTTACTATATAGTGTTAAAATACCATATTTGTAGTATATAGAAAACGGTTTTTTTTAAAAATCAATAATGAAAAATAGTGTTCCTTTTTCTTCCTTTTTCATTTCTGTACAAAACCCATTTCCACAGAAGGAGATCATTTTCATTTAATTTGACAATGATTTGAACAATCAGAATATTCAACTTTCAGTGAGAGTATTAATATAAGAGACACTCCAAAAACTAAATGCACAGACCAGGCTGGTGCTTCAGAGTTAAACACATGAACCTGCTGAGTCAGTCTTCCGAAAGCAATGCAAACCTTGTACACAGAAGCACCACAAACAGTAATGGGAGTATACACTTTCAATTTAGAACTGCCTACAAACATCTGTCAGCTTCTCCAAAATATATATATTTAGGACTGATCTTGGAACCTCAAACTTAAGAAATAAAAATATTACTGTTTTCATACTTGGGGAGCTAAGGGAGGCACTGGACTATTGGGCCAACTCAAGCTGTTCATTGAGTGTTTGCTTTTCTTATCCGGTGTCTTAAATGCCTTAAATAAAGAGTAAACAGCACATTCATGCGATCATTATACTAATTCATCAAGGCACATGTGAATGCCTTTTGTTAATACAAATACATCGCCTAAGGGCCAAAGTCCTCACCACGTCACCTGTGGAATGAGTTCTCCTTCTTACGAATAGTGGCTAATAAATGCTACGACAAACCAAAGTTGTTCAATAGGATTTAGCGCATTTCTGGACAAAACAATAACGCGAGTATAAATAACTACCAATAAATCATCCATGCGGGCAATTTTATCGACAGTATCTGAGTTGGGCTGTTTAGATTAGTCCCCACCATTCACATGTGTGTGTGTTGGGGGTGGGGGGACTGCATGCTGAAAGAACATGGGAAGACAGGCAGCCGACAGGGTTCAACTCAGTCCAATTCTCACAGTACCAACTACCAAAACAGCTTCAACTCTGAAACTTTACGTCTTCCTCAAACCACAGGCTTGCGTCACGCCCGTGCTCACAATGTGTACAGCGCTGGCTACTTTGCCATGATATAGCCTTAGTTGCTGGCTCGGCCTAAAAATCCCCCTCAACCATACACCACCCCACAATGCGTATATGAAAGAGACGTCGTTTAACCACCAATCATGCGATTTCACCAAACCCAGTGCTCGCAAAATTTACTGATAAGAACATCTTGGCCGTCGCGAACAAGAGAGAGCACGCTGCCGCTCCCATCGGGTACTCACCAAAAAAACGACATTGTGCCATCGTCGTAGAAATCTTTTTTGTTACGTTTCTCACCCTCCCAGTCGTGGGCCGTGGCGCTGTGCATCCTGAGTAGGTCTGTGTGCCTCATCTCTTCCTCACGCCGAGCGGACGCCATGGTGTCACTGCCTGGGTTTACTGAAACTCTCGATCTAACGGTGCGTGGATGCGTGCCTCTGCGTGTGTGTGTGTGTGCGCGCCCGCCCCCCTACTACGTCTTTAGTACCAAGTTACTGTCATAGCCACAACACCCGAAGTGGATACAATGGATGTTTCTTTTATGGGGGCTGATTAGTGTGTGGGGGAGGGGGAGTGATGGTGCCTCCTCTCACAGAGCCAGTTTACCTGCAACAGATAAGAAAAACAGTCGTTTTAATCGACTCTCTCTCTCTCACACACACACACATACACGCACGAACAGCGGCCAGGAACACATATTCAACACATGCATTCATATTCCAAGCAACCTCCGTCTACAGATAACATCAAGAAGTAATCTGTCTCAGTCTGCTCGCGCGCGCGTGCATGTGAAAGACACTAAGGAAAAGGTTAAGGATGGAAACGAGAGGCCGAAGAAAAGTGACTGCGAAAGTAGAGCGATGACAGGACGAGACACCATGATCAGCGCGTCAGGGCTTATGTCTGGTGACCAACTCCACCACCGTTCGCACTTCTAAAGGCAAATTATCGGTGATAAGGCTGTGGCGACGGTCCAAAACGTTTGCAAATTATATTTAATTACGATTGCAGCTCACTAGAACAATACAGGAGAAATAAATGATGCTTTCTTCACCTTATTACCATTTCTTAGCACTACCTCGGTTGCCGATGTTTATAAAAATCGAAAATTTCCAGTGAAATTTACTCGTTATGTCCTTCCGCCGAGAACCCGCGATATCTTCGCGAGACGGTTAGCAGACGATTCCTTTGTATGACGTAGGTCAGGGACCCGTAAGTGTCGGTCAGCAGTACTAGGATTTGAACTCAAGTGATCGGTGGTGACTCGTTAGTTGGACTGGTAATATCCAAATTTTTAATAATCAAGATTGCTATGAGCTATGTCCAACCATATCAGTTTGAACCGATTGCATCAGTTTACACTGGGATCGACTGGACCTCAAGGGAGGACGAAGAAAATGTTCCATCGGCCGAAAGACAAAACAGGTAGGACTAAGCAAGTCACATTGTGTCTACGCGAGCAGAGAGTGAACGAATGCTTTAGATTCAAGTACTTTAAATAAACATAATGCACACTAAGTCCACTAACTCCTTGCACTGGGCTTTGTTGTTGACGAATTTACATCGTAGTGTGTTTAAGGAATGAAATTATATTTGACATGCTAATTATTTCTTATGCACACACACCGGAATATTCACATTGTAAATGATAATGAAGTGTTCTTTAGTTACTTTAGGTTTTAAAGTGAACTTTTCAAAGCTTAGTTTCAAAAATCAATATTTCAACACGTGTTTCAATATTTCAAACAATATATTTGCAGCCTTTTTAGGGGGGGGGGGTACATTCTAAATAATGACTTACTATATGTGTAGTAGATGTATAACACCGATGCAAAGAATTCAGGCAGTGGCGTTTGCTTTATGCTATTATGCCTGTGCTTTTTAAATTTATGTTTGAAATTTAATTGTGTGGGTATATGCAGGGCCGGCGCAAGGCTGTGTTGCGCCCTAGGCGAAAGACAAATACTGGGCCCCCCAGCCCCCTCCCCCTCCAGAATAATGAACCAGTTATCAAATATATATATATACGTTTAGGCTTAACTTTGTTTTCTTAACTGAAATTTTAAACAACTATCCTAGACTTACATTAAACATCACAAGGCTGTAAGGGACCCGTTTGTGCAATGAAAAAATTTGCAAAAAGTTGTAACACCACTATCACAACCCTTTGCATCTACACAATCAAAATAAGCATGGTAAGAAATGAAGAAATAAAATGAAGGTAAAGAAAGAGACAAATCGTGTTAATAAAATATAGGTCTATACAGCTGTATCACAGTGTATAAAAATCATGCGAACTTATCTTTACAAACTCTCATGATGTCGGGGGTGTAGGACAGTATGCACTGTTCACTCTTGTGCGGCTAAATCCAGTTCACAAATTGTTTGATAGAGCAGTTCAGTTCACAGATCTCTATTAGACCTTTACTGATTCTGCTTTGGAAGGATGATAGCTCCAACCGCCCGAACAGACCATTACACAGTGAACAGCAGCACGAGATGTCTGCAGCCGCTCAGTAAAGTGAGGTTTTTACAACATCCTGTGGGTTTTAAGTTTAAATTTAAGACTACCTTTCCCTTCCCCCCCCCCCCGATCTTGGTCGTCCAGCCCTGATATTGTGATCTGACTTTCGTTAAATGGTAGAGATTTATCTCTACCCCTCTCCACTAAGCCACCCCACTTAGGTCCTGTCAGTCTTTCTCTCCTCTCTCTTTCTCATCTCACGGACAACTATCAAGTAGCATCGCACCACCTTCTTTGTCCAGTCTTCTAATCTGATCCGACTGGTCATTAACTGTGACAGATTTATCGCTACCCTTTGGGCCTTTCCACCTACTACCTCGGCATGTGTTTAAAGTCGTTCACTTCTTTCTCATCTTACAGACGAACTAAGAAGTAAAACCACACTGACTACATGTTTGCTGCTGAAAAATAGTTGAAAAGTGGTTTTCTACAAGACCTGATTATGACCAGAAGTCTTAGAACCCAGAAGTGTCAAAGAATGGCTTATTAAAATTAAATCTTTTTCGAGAATTTGCTCTCTGGTTTGATTAATAACTTATAAGTAAGAACTACTTTTTGTCAAGAAAAAGTACGTCTGTTTTTCAATGTCAGGCGTGCATCATACACACATGGATACTTGCATGCCTACCAAATCAGACCTACACATATGAGTAGGGGGATTTCAAACACTCGTGTAAAAGGTTTTATGGAGTGACGACTGACTGCACGCTGATGGAGACAAGAAATCTGTAGCACCTTGCTCTGGTCTTATTTTGCTATGTGGTCTAAAACTCAAGCTACATGTATCACAGCTTCTAGCATCTAGACCACCCTCATTGCAACTATCACATGTTCTCATCCAAAGTCACACTGACAGGTGGGCGGGGCAGTACGAGGTCCGTCAAGGGAGAGTCTTCTAGACGCTAACAATACAAAGTTGTAAATCATGGTGTCAAGGCAGCTGCTCAAACAGTCCAATGGTCAACACAGCGTGGTGTCCAGCATAGGGTTTGTTGAAAACGAGAATTAAGTATATAGACTATATAGGTCTTAGTACGCATTATCTCTTAATAACCAATTTCAACTATTCTGTCAATCGAGCATAACAACAAGCTATCTGTTTAAACTGTAGACAGACGCACTCTTATTTAATAAAAATAAACAAACATTACAATTTGACAACTAAATTAAGCGTAATGCACCAATCGAACCGAAATATAATAATTAATAAGAAAGTTAACTATTCACGACCATGAGTCACAACAGTTAGTACAAGACTCTAGGCCATCAGTGTCACCGCTGTACACAGCACTAAGGAGAAAACAGGTTCGTGACAGTGAATTAAATAAATTGATCTGAAATTTGACAATACAAATAGATATACTATAAACTTCAAATGACTCTACCTTGATGTTTGTCTGCTAAAGACTTTAATACTCTTATTCACTAAGAACGCGATCGTGACATTAGCTAAGTTCCTTCGGGTTCAAAGTTCGTAAGTATAAAAAACATTGAACATAAAACAGTTGTCATAACCAATAAGAGACTCGCGTAGCAAACTCAAGTCAGTGTTGTTGTCCCTGATCTCAGCTGCAGTGTTTTCAATGCATAATTGTGGAACGTCTTTCAAAGTAAGATAGAAGAGAGAAAGGTGAGGTTGGTATTAGTGGAATGTGGTCCCATCCATCGTAAATGTCCGCCCTGACCAGGCCCCATCCAGCAACCCGCCCCTCCACTGTCTATCCTCCGCCCCCTCTGCCTTCATCTTCCCTGCTGGTTAGCTGGTCCTTTCAAGTGCGCCCTGTAGTAATGGGGTTTTCCTGTAATACATGAACTGAGAAACTCGGGTGGTGAAGTCAACCTACAAGCAGAGGAAAGGCGTCCTGCTAATGTCATTCTATGAAAATGATCTTTATCCCTAACACTTTTCATCACTTAAAAACAAAAACAGGCCATTTTTGCGCCCCTTCCTCCATGACTGCGCCACCACCCCTTTTGCCATCCACCAACGCCGCCCCTCTCACCGCCCCATCCGCCCTCTACTTCCCAGCTGGTTAGGTGGTCACTTCAAGTGCGCCCTGGGATAATGGGGTTTTCCTGTAATACATGTAGTGAGAAACTAGCGTGGTGGTCAGTCTACAAGCAGAGGAAAGGTGTCCTGCTAATATTCTGTGAAAATGATATTTTTCCCTAAAATTATTCATCTTAAAAAAAAACAGCTGGCCATTTTTTCCGCCCCCCTCAATCCCTGCGCCCCAGGCGAGTGCCTAGTTGGCCTAATAGGTAGAACCGGCCCTGGGTACATGGATTTATTTATCAGAGTTTCAGACTGGTGCAGTTGTGAGCATTGTGAGGAGTGGCCACAACAAAAAGAAGAAAAGAAATGTTGCCATTTCTATTCAGAAATAAAAATTTATTTAGAGGAGGACCAGATGTGCATTACCAGTCATGAAGGCATGGCTGGAACTTGTCTGTCAAGGTAAAAACTCTTATTGTACATACTTAAATTTTTCCCATGTTTAATTTTTGTGCTGGTTACTTTAGAGATGCTAATTTTCCCCACTCCAATATTGTGCAATTACAAGCATGCAAGTTATTGTCTTTTCCCACTACTGAAAGTAGGTGCAAAACACTGCATAACATCCACACATTTAGATATACATGCACTTACAAACATTCAGACTGATGCACGTGCTTTTTTTACAACACAAAAATGAATACACACACAAAAGGTGGAGGAAATCGGAGTACCTGAAGAAAGCCACCAATGGTTACACCTTGAAAGACATTCAGAAAGATGAATGTTGGAACCGAGATCTGACTTCTGACTCCACAACACCTATTTCTTACAGTCTAAGTGAATGGCGCTTTAGCGACTTTGCAGGCAAACCACATGTAAATGCTTACAGACTTTTGAGAGAATGCTCTGAATACGTAATGACTTTATAATTAATTTTTTCAGGTTTGTTATTGATTTCACCATAGTGCTAATAAAGCAGATTAATATGAAAAGATGGCGGGAAGATTATATGCACACAGAACCACACAAGTAAGTGATATGCCAGCATTTTTTATTGATAGGCACAGTTTAGTCTGTGCAATGTCAAATTCAAAGCATGAATGCAAGAAAAGCCCTTCAAAGATAAATATTACACTAAATGTTGAGACATAAAAACCCAGTAATGGAACACACTTTATATGAGATGTCTAAAAATACTTGCATGTATCTGACATGAATTGCAAAATAAAATCTTCCCTATAAGCATTCAATTTTTATATTCATTTAAACCCAGTTATGGAACACACTTCACATCATTTTGATGTCTAAAACAAAAATGTATCTGGCATTTTTTTGTTTACAAGCATCATTTCTGGAACACTTGGAGCTGAATTTATCTTGGTAGTTTTCACTCGTTATGAATTTATAGTAATGCATGGAAAACTTTTTTCTTCCACAGAACACACAGACATGTGGCTTACTGCAACTTTGTGCGATGGATATGGCACAAGACAGGAAGGAAAAATAGAAAAGTCTTCCCTGCATGTGTTGTTGCAGCGATCAGAAAAAAAATTCCATCAGAGGAGTTTACTGGCTTCAAATATGCTTTATAATATATAGGTGAGTGTTTCTACAAATACATTCATAAGTACATTTAGCTTGTTGTCGGCTAATGTGCTTTTTTTTTTATCCCACTACTGAAGGTGGGCTCAAACACCCATAATACACCTGAGGTGCATAGCACACACATTTAGCAGGCATCCCTTATAATCATTCACAAACTCACTCTCACAACACACAAACAAATATGCACACAGGATGAGGAAACCGAAGATTATATTATATTACCGAAGATTATATTATATTTTCAAGAATCATATGCTTTAGTAATCATGTAGTGAAACCACAGTTTTTGATGCTCTTTTCAGAAGTATTGCATTGTCACATTACAGTGTACATCTTGCAAGCACAGAAATCAGAAGAAGAAGAAAGTATTCTGTCATTTTCAAAAAATAAAATCCAATGTCTAGTTTACATGTTGCTATAGTGTATATATATTTTTTTAAATCCAGGGCCTATATTCCAGATGATCATGCTGACCTTTGTGGTAGGACCCACCATGGTCTTCATGGATGTCCATAACATGGTTGCAGATGGAAGCTTACTTGTCTCATACTAGCTGTTCTTTGCCCAGTCCTTCTGGCGATGATGATGAACACCACTACACATAATTCAAGAGGCTTTTGGACCATAATGACAAGCTAAAATTACCCTCAGGTCAACTAGACGCAATGATATTCTTAGAAACCCCTGAAAAATAGCAGAAAAGAGAAGTGAAGAGGTGAAAAATCTGTTTCTTTTTAAATTTACCCTTTCCTACACTAAAATCTATATGTAATACTTGTGTTTATCCATCTAAGGCTTAGAAGAATCATACATGATGTACAATGACCTCAATATGTGACACTACCAGAAGAAAAAATATAAAATATAACAGTTGATCATTATAATTTTGATGTCATGATATTAAAATTATAATTTAAAATGATATTTGTTATTAGTTTGAAAAGAAGTGTTAGGAATACCTATAGCCATGTTCTATATATTAAAATAGTACATAATCTTTTGTTCATGGTGTGTCTGCAACTGATAATGTCTCATGTATTTTTATGCTCAAGTGACAATTATTTATTGAGTGATCGTATTGACATTTCCATAATTTTATAATTCTTTGCACTTCCGTGGATTACAGTAAACGTGCATCAAGTGAACACTTTTGAGATCCATATGTATTTCTGTATTTATCAATTAATATTTAGATAATAAACACAATGCCTCATTACTTAAACATGATACCAATACACAGGCTAAAGCAACTGCTTGAAGAATATTAGTACCAGTTTTTCTACCTGTGCTCTTTGAGTGTTGAATTTTTCCAGTCTTTTCCCGTGTGTGAGGTGTCATCTGCCTTTTCTGTCTCACAGTCCAGTCCCCAACATAAGGTCACATCTACTGGACATTTTCATTTTATTATTAATTAAAAGCATGTATATTGACTTTTAGAAAGCAATAACAAATGAAAAAAACGTTTATTTTAATCTACATATCAAGCATTGCATTTATCTAATAATAATAATAATAATAGTGAAGATTTTTATAGCGCATATTCACACTCATAGAGAGCATGCTCTTAGTGCTTAAAACGAGGAAGAGACATGGACTAAGTAGATACAGAACAAAGGGGACGAAAGAAAACGACAGTACTGACGAAACAGAAAACAAAAGGCATCAAGTAACAGGAACAGAGAAATATAGTGATTCTGCGA
The DNA here is from genome assembly GCA_004794655.1 of Marisa cornuarietis. NCBI lineage: Eukaryota > Metazoa > Mollusca > Gastropoda > Architaenioglossa > Ampullariidae > Marisa > Marisa cornuarietis. The sequence goes on along the minus strand of SMMW01000057.1, from coordinate 1,624,912 downwards.
GAAAGATGGGTAAAGTAGCAAGAGGGAAGGGGGGAGGGTAAGAAGGACGAGCATTGTGTGGACTGTGTTAGGAGTAATGCTCAAGGAAGAGGTGCGTTTTCAGTGCAGATTTGAAAGATTCAGTTGTAGGAAGGTGGCGGATATGGAAAGGATATCTGTGGCTTTGAATATCTTTGGTAGGATTAAATAACCATCATTTACAAATTTTATTCTTCCTGAGTTTAGATACAAGAGGTAAACATCAAACATAACTAGAAAGTGGCCGTTATCTTTCTGAATCAGTCTGTAAGGATCTTGAAGAAAACAAAGGTGAACAAACCTGGAAATCTGGTTCTGTTTGCACCCCTTCATGCATGCACAATTTAGCAGTTTATTGTGACTGGTTGGTCATTGTCTGGAATAAACATTATTAATGAAAAATTCTGCTCTGAACTCGGCAATGAATAGACTCTTTAATGTTATCTCTGATACACTGCACACAAGAATTAATATAATTAGTGCAGGCATGTGTTAACATGCTCATTATGTAAGAAGTATCCTTTCAACATTTTAGAGATTTCATGTTTAGAAACAGAAGCCATCCTTACAAAGACATAGATCAATAAATCAAGCTTTCATTGTATAAAATGAAAATAAATTTAAAATAAAATGTAGCAAGTATCAGATGAACAATAGTAGGCCTATATTTTCTGTATGCTTGCAGCGTGATGCATTATTTTCTCACAAGTTACTGTATATTTTTGTCGTTCACATGTTTGCTATAGCTCCAATCTAATACTTTTTATTATGTACATGCAGTCATTTACAGACTGTAATGTTGACCATGGTAGAATGAGAATCGCAGTTTGTTTACAATTTTAGCTAGCATCAGGTGCACTCGTGACACTGACCTGTTTGGCGACTGAATATCATCTGTCAGATGCATCCCATTCTTTTTTTGGCAACTTCATAATGCTGAAAAAATGTAGAAACTGAGACACAAAGCGCAAGCCGCACTGTTCGCTCGATCGTTCGTGTGCTCGTAAAGCTTTATAGCAAGTGTTTTGAGCAGAAGGTGTCCGAGTCTCTAGCCTCACAAAGCTTTGTAGTTTGGTAGCTGAGTCGTTTCATCCTTAATTTTATTCTCTTCTCAAGTTTCTGTCATTTGGAAACTTATGAAAACTATTTTCGAGCTCCTTCCACCCCCTTTTTTTTCGGCAATCGGGTAGCAGCTGCATTCATTTTGCTTGGTAAACAATCACACGACACGTCATATGGTCACGTGACGGAGAACGAGACTTCGTTAAAGCAAGCGAAAGAGTCCAGTGTAATTTCTCTTATTAAACACAACACTCCACATAACCTAAATTTTTTGCATATGAATAGACACGAAAATAGATGAGATTCATAGTAATCATACTCTTTGTGAGAATCTAAACAGTTTTATTTTGCCTTGAGTATACCTTTAACCCGCTGAGCCCGTAGAGCTGCTTACTCGGCAGAACGCGATGAGCCACGATAGTGGCTGTGCTTCACGTTCGTGATTTTCTCTTTGCACGATTGTGGCCCTACTGGCAGAACACAATGAGCAACGATAGGCTTACTATCGTGGCTCGTGCTCCATGAGCGTGGCTCTGCAGTTTCACTATCGTCTTCAAAATCGTAAATTTTAAGCCCATGTTTTTGAACATAGAAATATTTTTATCCTGGGCTAAGAGGGTTTTTCATATTTGAATATCGCCGCTTAAATAAGCACTCAAGCTTTTCGGCACTCAAGCTTAACTCCCTAACTTCTTACTTATCAGCAAATGTTTACTGATCAACATTACTACTTGGGGCTGTTTCTCTACCAAGCCTTCTAAAGAAGTCTGGAAAACGGTGAGAGAGACGCATCGGCGATGCATTATCTACAGCGCGCGATAAACTTGCGTCATGAGGCCCATACAATGAACAGATTACGAGATGATTTAACACTTGGACATTTCGAGCAAGTCTCAACACTGAATGGAATACTTGTGCCTCTCCCATTCCATGGTGCTACTCTTGTATGCCGATGGCGACTCCAAAATGGAGAAGCAATCTTCAGGATCAAACATGAACTTGTGTGGTTTGTCTTCTCTACCAAAGCAGCAAAACTTTATCTGTATCTTTGAATGCTTGCACTTTTTTCTAGTCCCTGTACAGTCTCTCTCAAATCTGTCAATGTCAAATAAATATTTATAAAACACTAGGTGAATAAGAAGCAGATCACACAAAAAGAAAGAATAATCACCAACCCTGACACATTATATTGTAACACCCAAATATATTTGCAGTAATGTTCCTACAGAGAGGTGCTATTCTTTAGGCACACTAGGCTCATATTTGGGAAACTTTCAAATTTAACATTAGCGAAAAAAATAGTAGGGGTTTTCTACACGCTGTGAAAGTGTAAGGCACAGAACAAAAAGGGAAAACTTTATACAACATGTACAGAATAACAGACTATGCTTTAGGCGAGAAACACTCTTCTGTGCTTGCAATAAAACGTTCAGGCTAATCTCTATGCATAACAGAGTAACAAATGTCATCAGAGATGCAGAGAACACTAAAACACATTCATTACCATGAGTTTGCCACAACAATTAATACCACTCTTTGCTCAAAAAGGATCCATGCTTTCTTCCTTGCAGAATAGTGACTCTTCAGCACAGTTAATATTAAGTGAACCAATAAATACACACAAACATCCACTGGCAGTGATGTGATACAAAATGTCACAGGTGACTGGGTGGGTCACAAAACTGTTGATGCAATGAAATGTGGTAACAGAATCTGAAATGCAAAAAGTAATAGTAGAAGGATTATGTTTTATTGTCAAGGAAAGTGCTGAACAGACCTTGGCAATGAACATCAAGATTTTAAAAAGAGAAGGCTGGAAAGAAGAAAAAGTGACCAGTGTATTCACAATAACAGCGGAAACTACAAATAACTGCCCCAGAATAGCTCGAAAATGTTGACATTTTTCCCTCAGCTTTGAGGGAAGCCATTCTGAGGTATGGAAAAGCAAACACCATCAAATGTCAACCTTCCAAAAGTGGGTGTCAATCATAGAGGGGTTCCCGGTCGATTTCGACTAGGGTCAGTTCGACTAAGTCGTTTCGTCTAACGGTCGAGTCATCTATAGGACGCATGAAATGGAAAGATATTGAAGTGATTGGAATGTTAATGAACAATTTAAATCTATCATGTAAATAGTGCTAATTGTTGCGTTAAGCAATCGGGCTTCACACGTTCTACTCTCGCAACCACACACTCAACAAGCACTCGAACGCTCGATGCCGTCCTTCAGTGTAAAAACTGACGCGCACACGTGGGAACAGCAAAAAAACACACGTTTTTAAAGATGGCAGAAAATTTTACCCCTGTACGGCGCTTGGCTGCGCCGGTTTCCATTAATTTGTTCATTCTGCGGGGATGTTTATTTGTATATGTTATCTTGACATCATTTTTGGCAGTGTTCATCCTTTCTTCTTCTCTCTTACAATTTTCTTCCATCTTAGTCAAACCAACCTTAGTCAAACTGACCCTAGTCAAAACGACCAGTTACCCCCAGAGGTATACATATGGGACTCAAAACTACATGTGTATGTGGGATTGAGGCTGTAACACAAACACAAGGACAGTTGTTCACACCATAAAAAAGTCTCTCCAGTCTCTGCATATAGACTCTAAAGCCAAGTGTTTCCATTTGTTTTTTCAACTTTTTGTACCCTCTTAATTGTTATGGTTTTAGGCCTAATTATTATATTATTATAGTAAAATCTATACCATCAAAATCAAATCTGCATAAAGCACTGACGATTTATACACGGCTACACAGATGAAGTACATAAATCAGTATTAATTGAGTATATATTGAAACACTAAAGTGAGATGTTTTGACCAAAAGAAAAAAAAACAAGGGTGGGCTGAGTAGGGAGAAACTGAATTTTAATGCCAGGAAAAGGTCAGTTAATTCCTGTTAATATTGATAGGAGGAAAGAATCTGACAGTGACGAACGATTACTCTATGCTCTGTATGAAATTGTTTAGACTATTATGTATGTTTAATATGCTGACTTGACTGACTGAAGCCAGTGGCTATTATTCACTCAAAGGAACTATAAACACGTTTACTGCGCATTATGGCACTAGCTGGAACACAGATTACTATATGAATAACGAGAAATTTACTTGATCGTTTTTCATTATCTGCTGCAAATGTGTATGATGTGTTACAATTCCTCGTGCAACCGTGAAAGATATGTTCTTAACGATGGAAAATATACAATAAATGCTACCGCTTTTTTCTGTGTCTGTGTCGTGATTCATTATACTAAAGTTCCAGCACTCACCTTCTAGAGTATCAGAATCCTTAATAATTGTGTGTCTTACCCATTTTAATGGAAAAGATGACAGGTGATGATCTAAGAACTGCCGGTCGTCTAATCTGAGGAGTGTAAAGGGTCACCGGTAGGTCATCTGAACGATCAGGCGACACGGCCGCATGTAACGACTACCCCCACGGTCTTCTGCTTTTTTTTCTTTCCTCACATACGTTTTTAAAGGCTTTGTTTCGAACTTTTTTTTCGTAGAGGTGCATCATCACGTACAATAAAAATATTATTATTTATTTAAAACTTTTTAAACATCTGTTATCCAAGATTTACGGGTGTACTAGCTTTACAATGTAGTTTCGTATCGGCGGAAGACGGATCGAAAACATTCGTCGTAGAAGTTCAGTGAACAGAAAACGCCATTGATAGAAACTGGACTTAAGGCTTATTATCGGCATATCCTCCTCTTAAATTATAAACACAGCATGATCAAGCTATTTTCCCTCAAGCAACAAAAGAAGGATGGTGATGCCACCGCAGAGAGAGGGAAAAAAGCATCGGCTGCTCAGTTAAGAATCCATAAAGGTAAAAGTCTATGACTACAGACGAGTTCGAGTCTTGACCAATTCGGCCAAAAGTATTTTATATATTAAGTACACACACATATATGATGGTCTCCGTACTTAAGGGTGCCTTAAATAAATATACCTTGATATATTACAATCATATGCACGATTTCACTGATTTTGTGTGCGCGTGTGTCATAGACATCAACGAACTAAATCTTCCAAAGACTTGCCAAGTTGACTTTCCAGACCCAGACGACCTCCTAAACTTCAAACTTATCATCTGCCCAGATGAGGTAAACATTTGTTGTCGTCAGAAAACGCTGTGGTCTGAAAGCAGACACGATACCAACCTTCACGAACTAGCACACGCAATTACTTTGTCGCCTGGCAATGGCAGCCAACTTCGTCGTTAGACAAGTTATCTATGAAAAGATGAACAAGTTTAAATTGGTTCACGTTAAATCTTATTAAAAATAACTATCAGATGATATATTTCTTTTAGAGTTGATGGAAGTTTCATTTAGTTAGTATTTTTGTGCTGAAGTAAAATCATGGAATCTGCTGCATTAATGACAGGCTGTCTTGGGTGTTGCCTAAATCTTTATCTACTTCACAGCTCATTTGCCTGAAAGAGGTCCTTATATCTTGAGACATGCCAATAACACTTTGTGTCTTATTTTTCAGTGTGGTTGAGGGAGGGGTAGAGATAGCTGTTCAAGTGCTTGTCACCACAACATTGTGGGTTGTTGGTTCAGATAGAAGGGTGGAGGTGATTTTTTTTTTTTTTTGCGGGGGGGGGAGTCATTTCAGTGCAGTAAGCACTGCTACTATCTGCTTTTTCTGGAGAGCACTTCTTGCTTTGAGCTATTATTTGAAACATGTGGACTATCTCTAGAATTTCACCTTTGACAATGATGCCATTGGTGTTTATTAGTGTATTTTATAGCTATTGTTTCATTAGTTTAACCTTTTTCTGCATTGATCTCCATACCATATGGCGTTGATGCTTTTTCAAGGCTAGCAAGCTCCTGTCTTTTACTAGGTAACTCATCAGTGTCACTGACACATCAAATATTTGTGGTTGTTTGGCCAATGTAAACATAGGCACAAGAAATTAGAAATGCATATGAATACACTTGCATTGTCAAGCTTGCTTATCAATGGGAGAGCAAGGACCATATGTTAATTAAGCATATCTGTAGACATTTGTGACATTACAGGTTTGACCTCTTTCTGTGCATGGTGATGTTTCTCTTGAGAATGGGGGGTGTTATTTTTTTAGATTTTGAGAAATAGTATGTTCACCAAGACTACCCAGATATTTGAAAAAAAAAGTACTTTGCTTGACCTTTATACACATCGTGGCTTCTTTGCTGTCTACATTGTATTTTCACAAACTTCTAGGTGTCACATTCTTAGATCGTCTTTTGCTTTAGCAGCCTGATGATAAATATTTCATATGAAACATATTTCAGAAAACACTTTTTTGTGTATAACACTGATTTCAGGATTTATTTTCACAGGGTTATTACAGAGGAGGACGATTTGTGTTCAGTTTCAAGGTGGGTCAAGGTTATCCTCATGACCCTCCAAAGGTGAAGTGTGAGACAATGGTGTACCATCCAAACATCGATCTGGAGGGCAATGTCTGTCTTAACATCCTCAGGTACAGCCCTCTTCTGTTAATGAAAGATAACATGCCAGCTTCACACTAGGTGACATTGAACTATTCCCAATCAGTGACAGTCATTGACACCAGATACTTGTAGGCCAGATTCATACAACTGGATCTCAAAGAGCATTCTTGACTGCATTAAAGACAAATTTTGATCTCGTGTAAAACAAGCCGGGGTATTGCAGAACAATGTCTGTTTGAAAAGAATACGTGAAATATTGTATGCATACTTTTCAACAACTAAAGGCATTTTTTTATTCTTGCATATTATAGTTATTTACAATAATAGCCATCATTTATTTAGCTTGATAATGAATTTTTAAAGTATCTTCCTGCCATATCTCTTTATCATGAGTGTATGACTTTCCTCATTTCTTGCTGACTCTCTTTGTGTCGATGCAAATTTATCTTAGCATATATTTTCAGGGAAGACTGGAAGCCTGTCCTCACAATCAACTCCATAGTATATGGTCTTCAGTATCTGTTTTTGGTAAGACATGGGCAAGTTATTGAATGTAGTATCACCCACACTCTCCACATTTAACAAAGGAGGGAAAATGGCTTCATGATACCCTAATTGATCAATTTTTACCTTATGTATTTTACTACTGTTTTAGTGAAGAATACTGTTTTAATGAGCACTACTCAGCTGTTCCTGGATGATCATTTTTAGTACTTGATAAATTTTATTACTTTGATGCTACCCTTAGTGAAAGTATGTTGCATACAAACAATCTGGTCAGAGGATTCTTTTGATTCAGTTAAATGATTTCTTTTTTACCAGGAACCGAATCCTGAAGATCCTCTTAACAAAGAAGCTGCAGAAGTCCTACAGTCTAACCGGCGCCTGTTCGAGCAAAATGTTGCAAAGTCCATGCGTGGGGGGCATATAGGTTCTCTCTATTTTGAGCGTTGTTTGAAGTAAAAGGACTAAACATCAAATTTATTATTCTGCAGAAGAACTGAAACAGTGTTCTCAAAATGAAACAGGGGCAATTCCCCCCACCCCAAAAAAAATGCATTATATAGATTTAAGTTGAAGTACTTGATATTTTTTAAATGAAACAACTATAGAAGAGTAAAGAAAATATGACAGGGGATTGTGCCTCACTTTTTCGTGCCCTTCAGAGGCTTTTTTAACCAGTGTTTTTATTTGGTGTTGACAGAAGGGGTAGGAATGGGTCTGAAGTAATAAAAATATGCTTTAGTGTTGTCAATAGTGCCAAGTAACAACATAAAGTGCTGGGTAACTGATGTGTGTTCACAGCTATGATGTACATTGTTTTTGTTCCAAAAGTGATGTTAATGTGAATTTATGTTTTGTGTATAAAAAATAATACTTTCCATTTGTTACCTTGTCAAGCTGCTGTTTTGTATGCTTATGCTCCATTTGTAAATAGCAGAGGAGGGGAAGATTTTGTGTGTTTCTATGTGTGCTTGAGAAAATGTGCATTTTCATTATTTGGCATGGATTTACACATACATGCATCCCAAAAGATAGGTAGAACCTTAGTTTCAGTCACATATCAGCCATTTATGCTAAGGCATCACCCACTAAACAAGATTAGTGGACCACTTGTAATAATGTGTTGCATCAATCACAAATCAAGCAGCCACTGGGCTCTAAGTATGTAATTTAGTATGTATGGTCTTTTGAGATCTTAAGAAAATGGTGTCAAAGATTCTGAACAAGAGGAAGATATATAAGCTTGATACCTTGATGTTTGAATGGGTGAAGCACCCCATCTATGGTGACACATCTAAGAATTTTCAAGTTAAGAAAAACAGAGGCCAAGAATATTTAAAGAAACTATGTGTGTTTAGACTACCACATGGTTCGCTCACACAAGACCTAGAGTTTGTGGCCACAATAGGTGCACTCAAAGATATGGCACATTGGTATTGTAGGTGACATCCCTACAGTTTTCACAATATTGATGAACACAATCCTAATTATTATTTCATGAAAAAAAAACCTGCAGCTGTTAACATTGTTGCCCATTATCATTAGACATCTAACACAAGTGTATGCCCTAGATGTCAGGCCAGGTCTTGCAGAACAAGAAGATTAACATCAAAATACAAAAGGAATTAATAAATGTCTTCTGTACCACTTGGTTAGAATAAAACAAAATCCAGTCTGCTGTCACCTAATTCCAGCTATAATATTTTGACAGCCTTTTAACATTACTTAGATATTCCATTACTGTTGAGGAATGCTACACTCTGAAAAGATAAAATAAATTTTTCAACGATCCAGTTAATTATTTTTGTATTTAGTAATTGTATTTCTTATTCTATCTTTGCAAAAATAAAAACTCTTTGATCTCTTGATGCTGCTGCACATTGAATAAAAGGATAAACGACCCCTCTGTTGCACAAAGAGGCAATGAAGGGGCCAAGGGGGTGTGAGATGATTCAGGGTTAATCAACATTTAAGCAAAGGCGAAAAAAACTCATAACATTATCAGATATCTATGGACTGGTGTGTTGTAACGTTATAGTTTACCACCATTTTAAATTCATTTGAATCGATATGGTAAAAACAGGAAGGCTGTTGCCTGCATTATAAATGTTGTCGATGTTTAATTTTAGGGACTGATGCAGTTATATACCCTGCAGTTATATACCCTTTACTTCATACAACATATCCACCATATGAATTTAATAGCAATGTATACTGACATTCCTATGAACATCTATTTTATATACACAGCCATTATAATGATAAAAAGATCAAGTACATTTTCTAGGTTAAATGGAGTTTATGCATGTGTTTTGTCATAGTTTAGTAGGGACTGGCTATCACTTACCTAAGCCTTGTGACCAATTTAACATCACTTCTTCAAAATCATTTAAATATTGTGTGAGTCTGAGTTTTCAACATAATAATGTAGATAGTTAATCATCAAAACTGTAAAATAGATCGAGAAATTTTGAACTATTATCTAGAGCCGCGGTTCTCAACCTGGGAGGCGCGCCCCCCAAGGCGGGCGCAAGCTGCTGAAAAGGGGGCCGCAAAGGCGGTCATTTTCTCATATCTCATATAGGTATTAGTGGCTAAGGGGGGCGCGCGGACGTACCTTTATTCGTCTGGGGAGGGGCGTCAAAAGTAAAAGGTTGAGAAACCCTGATCTAGAGAGTTCCTGAAGCTGTATTTTGGTATATATTTAACATGAGTAGGCAATGAGTTCAAATTTGCAGCGACTCTGCATGTGTAAAAAGAAATATTTGCATTTAGTATGGTTGATAAACTTCTCCATTCTGAATTTCAAGTACTGTTAGTATGTGGTGGTCAAAAAAATATATGCTTGTCGATATCATCGTATCCGTGAAAAATCTTGACCATTTGAAGGAGATTCCGCCCCCCCCCCTCCCAAATTCTCCTATCATTCAGAGACTGGAGTTTTAGGTATCTAAGTCTATCGACAAAGTAAGAATGTCTTTATATTCTACAATTAATGTTGTAGCACGTCTTTGTAATTTTTTTACTAATAAAGATTTTCTTCATAATATTGGACTCAAGATAACATTCGCATATTCCGAATGTGGACGCAGAAGCTAGTGCTTGAATAATATTTAATTTATTTATCCAAATAACTGAAATTTCTTTTAATAATGCTAGCCCTCTGATTTGCCTTAGTGACCACTCTTTGAACACGTGCTTGATGGCAGGGAGCTCTTTATCTGTGGATTATAGCATTTTCTCCCAGTTGTTAAATGAAAGATGAAAACACTGGGTGATTTTTTTTCCTCTGTCAACCCCCTTACCAATTTTTCGTTTCAATTGTTATTATCAAAATCAAACCCAGCGTAGTAAGCCCTCCTGCTTGAGAAAACCCTAAATTTTTCATCTTTATAATTTTTTACTTAACGATCTTCTACTTTATTTGAGTCCGACTTATCTGCTGGTAGAAATCGATCATAAAATATGTTTACGCAGTAACCGCAAATTGGTCAGGATTCTGGGTTAACACACAGAGTAACCACCCTTGACAAAGAAGTCGCTGACGTAATACGTCTCCGAGTCTAAACCAAAACAAACTTCAGTATCTATTTCTGCGTTGGTTTCTCTTTGGCATCGAATTGAACAACGTTATCTGAGTTAAGATGTATTACGAGTGAGGAATCCATGCTTTATTTTTTTCGGTGAAATGTGTTTCCGATCTGATTGTTTGCTGGCGGCAACAAACCAATATAATAACCCGACCGAGCGGACAAAGCAAAGCACACACCAAAGCTTTGTGAGTGTAGTTCGAAATGAACGCAAGATCTCATGTTTTCGAGCTGGTAAGACACGATTTTCTTTGTGGTTTCAAACGTTATTTATTTTCATTGCTACAAGTGCTTAGATAATTGCAAAATAAATTTCCTGTCTTGCTAATCAGCTGTCAGAAATAGGTCAACGGAACGATTCTTTTACAAAGACAAGTGAACTGTATCTCGTCATTCGTCTAGATCACAGAATGGCTATTAGAAACCGCTTTTTGTACGAGTAATTTTATATGAAGTAAACTAGTATTTATTTTCCAGGAGGTGCTCGGAAGACAAATCGAAGAAGTGGCGCAATGTAAGTTCATGAAACACGTGTTTAGTAAATGACACAGATAATACAGATTGACCAACCTTGATTCAACATTTCGTAGAAGACAATGTCAATGTCCAAGGTTTATAACATAATATTTTTAGACTTTATATTTATTATAGAGAAAGAGAGAGCAGCAGAATTAGCCGTCTAGAACAGATTTACATCCATAATAGACCATTCAGATACTGTCCAAAAGTCATTTGACCGTATCATAGGATTTACAAAGTTTTTTTGTTTAAGAACTTAGAAGTCACAGGAGAATGAATATTGACCTGCGTCAAATCCATTAATTTCAAGGCAACACCTCCTTGTTACAATGAAATAGATGTTTCAGACATTGCTATAATTTTTTTGGGGGGTAGCGGGGAGGTATAGGATGTTCATTATACCTTCTGAATATTTGCTTTAGGATCAAAGCTGATCTGTCCAAATAATTGTTTCAGGTATTTTTCACACTCTTCTAATATATCGTTCTGTGGGAAAGGTAAGTACATCATTGTACTGGGATATCAAAAAGGGTTTACAGAGGAGCTTACTTTTTGCTAAACACAGTTTATTTGTGGTTAGGGTTATGGTTTGTGAAATCCCTTTAGTTGCACTAGATCAGGGGTAGGCAAAGTACGGCCCTCAGGCCGGATGCAGCCCATAGACGTCTTTGGACTGGCACATCTGCACAAGTTAAGTGCACTTTTTTCAGTTTTTTTATTCAGCCTAGGTTAATTTGATTGAAATTACAACAGCATTAGAAATCTACAGTCTGTAACATTCAGTGGCGTAGGAACAGGGGGGGCAGCCGCCCCCCCCAAAAAAAGATGCTGGGAAGGCAGGAATGTGAACGTTATTCATTGTCATCATGGAGCTTGCCCCCCCAAAGCCGAGCATCTTCCTACGCCACTGACATTCTAACACAAAGAAATTACAAGGATAACAAATAACATGGCTGACATGTCTGATGTAGTCATAAAAGAGCATCGGGGTGGCTGCCTTCAAAGGAAAGCTGGTTTTAAAGTGTTATTGTGAGCAAATTTAAACAGCTTCACTTTACACAATTCAGTAAGTGAGCAGCACTGTACTCATTTGATGTCCATTCCATAATCACTAGGTTTGTTGTGTAGTCACCTGGTGTGGCTTTTTGGTATTTTACCAGCCTGCTGCGTAACTTAGAATTTTGATACCGGCATGGGAAGCTGCCCACCCCTGCAGACACAAGGCTTCATAGTAGTCTCACATGTCCCCATACAAAGTAATTGTATCAAACTAAAGTAGATACATGATTCTAGTTTGTAAAATCAGTTTCTACCACAGTGTACTTATTCGATGTGCTGTCCATTTGATCAACTCTGGTTGCTGTGCTGATCATGTTCACAGTTAATCTAATGTTCCTATGCTGTGCATTGCTGTTGTTACTGTAATTTGTCATTAGGCTGTGTAATTGTTTGCAAGCAAGCCACTATAATTGGGCTGGTGGATAAATAAAGTTGTTAGCTTCATATAATGTATGCATTAACATTGTAATGGTCAAAATAGTATAAGATTTCAATCCCCTTTTTCAAGTTCCTGGTTTTCTTTGTTGAGGGCTGAAGAATGCATTTATCGATGAAGTTATATAAGTATTCGGAGTATTGTTTTTCTTTTAATTTCTTTGCATTAGATCTCATACACACAAGAAGCCAAGTACTCAACGGGAACACTTGGCTTTGTGGATGTTGACTGTGACTTCATTGACTTAACCTATGTAAGCGGACATGTTTTTTCTTTTCTTTTCTTTTTTATTGGCAAAGCTTATGAAAGAAACTTATCCAAAATATCATTTTATATCTTTGAAAGTATATAGAGATCAGTTTATGTTGTTTATAACACTGAAATATTTTAAAGACATAATCATCAAATCATCAGTCTTGTAGCTTTTATTGGCTGTGGGGGTATCCTGATGATTTTACCAGCAACTATTTGTATCTCTGTTGGTTCCCTGCCATTTTCTTGCATCTGCAGACTGAAAGGCTTATCTGCTGTTTCCCCATTACCATTCTGTTCTGTTTTACCTCCCTAATTTGTTTTATGCAGCTTAGTCTTTGCTAGTAAAGCAGCACTTTTGTTTCAGGCTTTTTGATTTGGCCAGCAAGTGTTCATTGGGTCCACTCCTTTGGCCAATTCTGTCTCGTGTTTCCTTTTTCAAAAGAAATCCTAAATAAATTTAAGGAAAGAAAAGTATGTAAATATTTTGTAGAAGCCAAACCCTGAAATGCGTATTGCTTGTGAATTGTACAAAAATTTAAATGTGTAGATCTATTTATTTGTATGCAGTGAAAAGCTAACACAAGAAGCCAACACATTTATCCCTCTTAAAGTGTTCTTTGAGAAAATAAGCGAACAAAGGAAAAGAAGAAAGCAAAGAGTAAGGCATAAAAATGGAGGATGAAGAAAATTTAGACAAAAGCCTATTTATTTCTAGGTCTCTCTGTTGACTGTAGTTGTATTGCAGATTTTGGTCACTGTTTAATGTTGAAGTGGTAGCAATCAGTATTATGCAATTAATATCTTGGCACAGTGTTAAAAGTGAAATGCTTGGAAATTTCCACAAAAGTAAACTGTCAAAGAAAATGTAACATAGAATTAATTCTCTTGATTAGGTTCCTTTTATTTTTTGTGACAGGTGAGACTAGCTTGTGATCAGCTTGATCATCATTTAAAGAGGGAGATAAGTAGTTTCAGAGATGCTCTTAGAGTGACAGATGGACCTCAGTCTGGTGAGGTGAGATGGTCTTTTCATGTTTTCAGAAGTTCTTAAGCATTTTTGAAAAAGCAGTATATGATACAATAAATACACACTTTTCTAATAATGTTCATTTTACTTACAAGTTCTCTGACTATAGAGATTATGATTTTGACCTCTTGGGTACAGGATTCTCAGAGCAGATAATATTAGAAGGTAGTCACCATAAAAACAAAATAATAATAATAATTTGCCTTTGATCATCATGTTCATAACTAATTTGTCATGGTACAATATTTATTTGTACCTAAAGAAAGTCAAGATGCCATTACAGATTTGTCTGGAGTTTTACCAGAAAAAGCGTGCTCGCTGGCCTTTCCAAGCAGAGTGCATTCCTTGGGAGCTGTGGACACTGAAAATGGATGTCATAAATTTCAACAGTGAACATGGTAGCAAAAATTATTATTGTATTTTAAATCTCAATTTTTAAATAACCATTAAAATACAAAAACTACTGAACCTGGGTTTCATTATTTAACAGCACAAGACTGAAACTAATCATGAAGAAATGCTGAAGCAACATAAATGTAAATGTAGAAAGATTTTATTCTGATAGATATATATATATATAGCTTTATGCTGATTTTTTAATGTCTACAGAACGCAATGCTCACCGGCAGAACTTAGGGGTAGCACTGGCAGAAAAAATAATGTTTGTGGCAGATAATATGTCACATCATCAATATGTTCCCAAAACACCTAACCAGAATGAAGTGGACCTGGTGTTTGACACTGGTTATGATATTGTTCAACCATACCTGTTCAGGGTGAGTATCACACTACATGTGTTGTCATCAACAGCTAGTGACTCAAGCAGCAATGTCATTTTTTCCCATTAATGTTGTACTCATGATTGTAGCCTTGTTGTTGTCTTTGTGATCTGAGACATCCTTAAAGCTGATGATAAATTGACAGGATAATGACGACAGTTATGAAGAGAGATCTAGGCTGCTATTTATGCAAAGACGACATTGTTACCAACAACATTATACCTTACTAAGTAGGGAAATGTTTTATGCTGTAATGTTTGCAATTTAAAGAACCAAAAAACTGAAAGGTTTTTTATTTTTTCTTATTCACTCATTTTTCATTCCCTATTTTTAATCCCTTCCCCATAATTATTATTATTATGATTTTATGTTTTTTGCATGATTATATTTCTTTTAACAGATCAGTCATCAAGGGCCTGGAGTTTCTGTAGGTAACACAATGAGGAAATTCTTGAAGGACACACTGATGTTGTAACAAAAGGTCAGAATTTCCTGGTTCGTGCCTTAAAGCTTCACACCTATCAACTTTCATACTCTCGTTCATTTGGTCTTACCTATTTGAACTCTGTAGACAAAAATCTTTAAAGATAACCTTCACTCTGCTTTTGATAGATATATATATATAACTTCTTATATATAACAGAAATGATGCTGAAGTTTTAAAGTGATAGAAACATTATTTATATTGTCTCCCTAATTTAGCTAATCAGGGAATGGTGACTATATCATTAAAGGCATAATTTGATCAGAGGAGAAACAAAAATGACAGCTGTCAGATACTAGATAGTTTAAGCATCGGTAAATAAACAGTTTGTTCAGGGAAAGCAAGCCTTATAGTCTGCTGTGACAAGGTTTGCTATTGTACACTTAAGTGTCACATAATAATGACATATCTGTTTAAATGTGTTGCAGGTTTTGATTTAGGGCAACTGTAAGATTTAGTGCAGCACTGCTTTTTTGTTCTGAAACTGAAACTGTTTGCTTCAAAGACAATTATACTCTTCAATTCCAATGGTTGCTCACTGTACAGCTCGAGCAAGAGATGCTTCAGTTATTATGTTTATTATTTACGTGTGTGTGTGTGTATGGATAGGTTTTCAGAGTTATAAATTATTTTATAATAACCCCACTTATGTTTTGTTTCCAGATATATAAAGTACTAAACTAATTTTAGTTTTAAAATTCCTCATTAAATGTCAGCTGTTGCTCTCAAAAATTAATACTTGACATTTTTGTAGTATGTACTACACTGCTTGTAGTATAGAATATCATCTGCAAATACATAGATGGTAATTGCTTTATTGTTGTTTTATGCTAAGGATTTATCGTAATGAATTAGAGAGTGAGAAATTATGTGCTGAAGACAAGATAAGAGTATGCATTCTATGATTTACACTTTCTTGGTCATAAATGCTTTATTCTTCTCTCAAACATATGTGCTAAGATGGAAAAAAATTCATGACTTGAATTTGCATAATTCATTAATCCAAGGATGAAATGGAAACTGCACCAGTGCTTAGTGATTAATCTATTAAGAATGGAACATCTTAGATTTGATGAGATTCAGAAGTGTTAAAAAAAGTATTTGGCACAGAGAACAAGAAAAACACTTACTATAGGCAATCAGAATCAAAGCCCAGAGGGAACCTCACATATTAAAAATAAATAAGCTGTGTACAATTCAGTTTTTCAGAAGCAGTTACAAAACTATTTCAAAATAAACTCTTCCACTTACTTCACTCTAGTCATCACACAGACAAAATCAAAATTAAAAAGGGAGTTTTAAATACCAAAAATTATGTGAGCATAATAAGCAGTGGAAGTTGTTAGTGATCTTTTTTTCTAATTTTTACATGACTGCATTATATTGAAAAACAACTTTAACATCATTAAATTTCAGTCTAATTTTAGTCTGCGACTCTTGTCAAGAGAGAGGTGGTAAGCACCCAAAGAACGTATAAAATATTGGTGAATGTGGACAAACAATATTGATATGTATGCAAAATATATGGTGGTTTTCTTTGTATTCGATCTTATCTGCAGCAATGTAAATACAGATTGTTATAACAAAAACTAAACTGATATGCAGAAGAAAACCTCACTTATGAAAGAATCATCTTAATATTTGCTTTCTGGACAGATATTCATTACCCTTATATACTAATAATCCTCCCTGGATATCTCGTCATCTTTACCATTTTCCTTTTCACACAAGTGGTGACAACCGTTATTAACACCATGTCGTGAAAGGCTTTGCATTGTGCAAAATTATTCACAAAACATTAACAGCATATCAATATTCATTTATTTATCAACCTTTCAAAGTGAAGGTGTGATTTATTCTGGGCCATTTTTCAGCTTTTGTGTGTAGACGGTGAAAAAGGAGGAGAGGACAGAAAATTGGTGCTAAAAATGCCAGTTTATACATAAACAATGGTGAATCTAATCTAACATAAGACTATTGGGCAAAATGTATCCATTGTGTGGTTTACAAAAAAATGACCAATGTTTAAGTGGGACATGTTTTTAAAAATGGAGTGCATACCGAGGATGAAGATTTTTAACTATATTCCAGAGGACTGTTTGAAAAAGTGCTTCTATGAAGAAGTCTGTATTCCAGGATCTTCATTTTTACTTGACATGTATACAAAAGTTTGGAAAATCCCAGAACATGTGGAACTAGGACTTCACTTGACATTTTTGTTGTCTGTACAAAGCTCTGTGATCAGTATATCTGTTTCTCAGCGATTGCCCTGCTGATAATGCGTAAATGATAAAAAGAGATGTGAAGGAAATTGGATACCTGCTGTTTGTAGCCTTGTTGTGAGACTTGCTCACAACACGTCAAGATAGGCATGTTTTGTGTACATGCACTTTGCATATAATTAAAAATTTTATATGGAGATACATGCTGCTACAATTTGTGCTTGTTAAGGTATGGATTTTTATTTGTTGGGGTGATGGGAGTCATTCGTGTTGCTTTGTGCAAAACTTGACACAGTGCACTTTATACTTCTGCATATGATTGCTACATTTGCAAGTCTCATCTCTATACAGGTTTTGGCCCCACCCCCATGTTTGTAATGCTTGTATTTATGTAAATAATGTGTACAGATGTACTAGAAGCTTCCCTCAGCTCATAAAGCTTCATATGTGCAGGGTGTGATTACGTTATTGTTTTAATATTTTGTACAATTGGCTTTCCTTGTACAGTATATTGCGTCAACATTATTAGTACATCCATGTTGTAGAAATATTATTCATAAACATAGCCAATAAAAACAGAATTTCTGAGAAAGTTGAAAAATTCTAGAAGACTGCACATTTGCTAAGGTCCTTATGTGATTCTGAATGTCTTGAAAACTGCAGCGAAAGGTGTAACTCCTGCCCAAGCTGGCGAGACTTCCCTTCTCCCACCTGCTTGCCTCCCCCTTCCCCTGCCTGCCTCCACCTTAAAGACCAGCGTCTGGTCCAGCAGCGCGATTGTCGCGGCTTTATAGTCTGTATCAAACTTTGCATCTGATGACAGGAGCAACAGGTCCTCACTAACAAGCACTAACAGCGCCATGTCGTGCAGAGTGGAAATCAGCTCAGCAGGCATGATAAACAGTATCGGACCAGGTACGTATAAGATATACGTCTGTCGTCGGACAAGGAAAAGCTGAGTCCGATTTGAGCGCCAGAGCGGTACATGAAGAGGTGCAGAGCTCTCTAAGGACGGTAGCTTATTGCGTGTCAACAATTCTACATAGAATCACAGCAGCGATGGCCAGACTGAATAAAATCTTGGACAGCAGAAGTGTAAACTTTTTCACCAAGTTCAATCTATACAAGTCCATAGTTGTTTTCATCATGTTGTACTGTTTAGAAACTGAGAGAAAGACCAAGGAGACTTCTCCGAATTTCTTAAAATGAACCCCAAACAAATGAATTGTTATGCAACGCGGTCGCGACCCTGGTGGGTCTCCAGGAACCTCTGCTCGCCATCGTCAACTTGGTTCGACCATGTCGCTCGGCATGAGATTATTACCGAAGACAGTCCTCCAGGGATATGCGGAAGGAAGAGGTGATTAAAAAAAAAAAAAACGAAATTGGTTGGGAAACATCAAAAGTGATCATGCTCCCAGATAGGGGACATATACTCAAAGGAGCTCAAGATCGGCTCTGATGACGCGCCTTTACCACTGCTGCGTCTCATCGTTTCCCCCTCTCCCTCAACGACTAGTACCGGCGAGGTGGCTTGCTCTGAGACCGGTCGGTACCAGTTAAGGGAGTGATGATGAGGATTGAGGATGCCGTTTTAAACTGAGAAAAGTGCCAAAGCGCGAAACCTCCGGAAAGATTCAATGTTCCATTGTCTGGATTCAGCTCGGAATGTTGACCAAAGTTTCAACGTCCAGAACGTTGCCCCAAAACCATTGGTTCTTTGTGACATTCACACACATCTTTGCCAATCTTCATCAAACGTTCGATATTTGTCCTCTTACGAAGGATCTTGATATAAAAGCTTGGCCAAATTGTTCTTAATATTTCTGGTTATAAATGACCTTTAAAAGCTTGTCTATTTAACAGTTTAATAATTGTATTCAGTCTTGAATCACCTTTAGATGAAACTGGCTATAGTTAAAACTACATGGGAAGATTGACAGGGGGCGCACGCGCGCACATACACGTGTACTGCTCGCTGAAGTAGTGATGGAAGCACGAGTGATGGTGCTGCTAAGATTATCGCTCGTTCCTGTCTGCCACCCCGTTCACCCGAAATGTAATCCGTTAGACGGCCATGGCTAAAGTAACTTCATTAAGTGTCACTAATATTGCAGTACACTTTATTTTCCCCAAATTAGAATGTCAACCATATTTAATACAGAAAAGTTTACTCAAAAAATAACTATCATCGGTGACCGTAGGTGGACGTCAGCTAGCCATAGTGAAGCCATCTATCAGGCCCTCGTCATGCAAGGGCCGTTTTGTCTAACGAGCCTAGCTATTCGAGCGTTTGTTGAAAAAGAGCAGTTTTCAATGAGATGACACCCCCTCTGAGTTCCCGACCAGCGATGCACAAGTCTCCCTGTCAGCAGTCTGGCGGAAAGCCGAGTTGGGGGCCAAGCGTTGGTGGCAATCACTGCAAGAGATCGACTTACTGGAAAGTCGCCTGGCTGTTGTCAATCATAAAACAAACCACACAATAAATTAACTAAATGAACGAATTGGCTGAAGGCTAATTAGCTGTGATTTAATCGATTCATTCAAAGTTTTTAATCTTTCTTTCTCTAAGACCCCAATGGATGGTGCAAGTGTACAAGTTTCACACAGTTGGTTGGGAAAAAAGTAAGTCTGTATTTAAAAAGGAAATTTCCTGATCATGACCTGCAGCTAAGAATGAACGAAAAAGAAGCAGAAAACAAAAGATCTAATGCCACACCAAAATAACAAAGTAGGCCTCGGGAAGTCCGCATATCGCCAAGCATGCCAATCTGGAGTTGAAAGATCGGTGTCGCGTGTCATGTCGTTTTCACGTGCGCCTTTTAATTTTCTTGTCTTAAAAAAAAAAAAACTTACGGCGGGCAGGATTGTGGGCACTTGATTTTGCATGTCACAGATGATGAGTTAGTAGACGTCCACACCTTAAACCGTCATCGAGAATTTTCCAGTATTTGCAACAAACTGATAAAGTATTTAACGACCTTGCGTGATTCCGGGATGTAAAATGGAAACAAATTTGCGAGAAATAGAAACAGACTGCATGTTAGAACTCTTTATGGTGCCATGGTCCGCGTTGAAAATAGCAGATGTCGGACCGAAACATTTTGAGACTGCAGGCAAAGTAGCGAACCTTCTATTGAAGGCAAAACGCTATGACACTTTGGAAAACTTTGTGTCATCCTTACCGGAAGATGTCCGGAATGTCTTTCTTGAGGACGAGACTTTTCGCCGAGTGATGATACACCTGCGACACCGGCAAGAACGTTTTGAAGACGTGTGTGACCTCATAAAGGTATGTTGAATTATTGCAAGTTTAAATTGACGATTTACTACGAAATGTGGACAGTATTCTACCAAATGACGAATTTTTCCAACACTTTGTTGATTTGTTTGTAATGAGGTTTCGATGCAAAACGGATGCTGTAACTTGAACAGTAATATAGCGTTCCGAATGTTGTTGAGAGAGAACTGCATGGCCATCCCCCAGACCACAGTACCCTTTCAGTTGATATTTTTTAAAAGAAATATCAAAGAAACATTTAGTGGATGAAGCCAATAATTGTTGTTTATTTTATTAAATATCACGAGTTGCTGAAAGATGTGCTGCTGTCTCAAAGATTGCATCTCTCACGTTGTCTCTATACCAGGGAACAGATGGAAATCAGGTTCTAGTGTATCACTATACTGTATACTGTTGCGGCCCGTTTGTTTTATACTCGCAAATCAAAATTAGCCTCCAAAGTTAGTAGACAAGAAATCTAGATCAGTTGATAGAAACCGATAATCAAATCTTTCAACCATCGAATGAAGTATACTTTTTCTTGCTGGCGTAGACCTACGCTACCGGCCGTCGCTACTAACACATATAGTGTCTAGCTCTTTGAATCATGTCTTGCTTCCTGTGAATTTTTTTTTTACACCTATCGACCACTGACTGACCAATCTATACTTCCCCGGCAAAACCTGACCACTACCGTTCTTGCAGCTGAGAGTTTCTCTCATACTAAACCTTGCCATTAAAGCAAACAAAAATAAAAAGACAAAAGGTTTTTCATAACCCTCTGGTGCGGCGCGCGCGCCCCCTTTCCTTACGGCCCCCTTGACCTACTACCTCCCTCGTGACGTCACAGTGGGCGGTCCGGTGGCGCAACGGTTAGCGCCTGTCACCAATACAGTGAAGGTTGGCTGTGCTGGGTTCAGTTCTCGTCTCGGGCACGCTGCTCTTTCTCTGCATGTGGCATCTGTTTACAGGGCTGGCTGCCTTGCCGTGATATAGCCTTAGTTGCTAGCTCGGTGTAAAACACCAATTAAAAAAAAAAGTGTCCGCACTGGGTGAATCGAAAAAAGTAGTAGGGAGCTAAACCAAAATACATTTCAAAGTGAATATGTGACTAACTCTTTTCCCAGTCTGGCAGATTCTCACAAGGAGCAGACTTGGTAGACATATGGGATGAGGCTCATTACTACATTTGGAAGAAGCAACATGCTGACAGACCACTAACATCACTTCTGAGATTTCGCATCAGGAAAAGGTTTAGCCTTTTATTAACTTTCTGCTAGGTTTTCTTAGAGATAATAATTGAGAGAGTGTGTGTCAGTGCAAGACATGGGCATTCTGTTATATGTAAATTCCTGGACTTCAGAAACAGTAAATAGTTTCTTCATTGGTCATTGTGAGCCACAGAAAACAAAAGTTTTAATTTACACTTTCTTTGGAGTGTATTGTAATAACCTGGTTTATATTCCCCCATTTGAAGTATTTATCACTTTCCATCTGCTAAACCGTTTTTCTGTTACTGTTTTGTCTTCTAGAAATCCACCACCAATCAGCATTTGTCCAGATGAACAACGACCTTCTAGATCTCTGGACCAGAAAGTCAGGACAATTCTCTTGACATGGTTTCAGGATAATGCGCATGCACCGTATCCATCACTCAGAGAGCGAGAGGAGATAGCACAGAAGACTGGATTGACAGATTTGCAGATTCGAAACTGGTTTTCCAATGCTCGGCGCCGAACAAAGCAAAAGAAGGGAAAACAGCAGGTATCGAAGATTATGACAGCTGGGCTGAAATGTCCATATGATGAAAACACAAAAAGTCTAACCTCTGATGGAGAAGCAAATACTAGAAATCCAGCACAAGCATCAAGAAATGATGAGGTACCATTGCAAATGCAGCATGAGTGACAGTAAGGTTAAGTGTTTTATGGACAATATGTTATATCATTATGATGTCTTTCCTTTGCTCACTATCTTCCCCATTGTTCTTACATGGCTACATAAGGGTCAAGGTTCACTGTGTGTGTGTGTGGTAAGGGTGATCTATTTTCAGTTTTATGGCTGTGGTGTCATACTGATGTGTAAAGGATATATACATGATTCATTTTTTTCTTTTTAAACTCATTAATTTAGATTTGCACTCAGATGCATGAGAACAAAATTATCGCTAATAGATTTGATATTTCACACTTTAATAACTACTTTTCTCAAAGAATGTTCATGTTGCAAAATGCTGTTCAAGCAACACTTACTAAGGGAAGATTATTATGTCATGAATTCCTTCCCTTTATCAACCAGTGAGTGCATCCTTTTGGAAGCTTACATCTACAGAACTTGAAAGTCTTTGCTAATGTACTTCAAGGCCAGATTTCTTGCAGGGGCATGCTCAAATCTCCCAGCAACTGGTTGAAGCAGAAAGTGTGGCAGTCCATCCACCTGTTAGCAAAGCCTCTTTGTGTGATCCAGTCCCAACTATGACCATGACCACATCTTCCATCAGAGATGTGTGGCAGCCTACAAGAACTGCTGCTGGACCATCTGGCTTACAAGGACTGCTCTTAATGCACCAGCAGTTTGTTCAAGGAGAAAGCTCAGGAGAGCATTCATTCACCACCAGAGATTTTTCCAATGATCATCTTATTCCCACATCTAATAGAGGCAACGTCACCCACACCACAGCTGTCACCAGGAATGATGCACAGCCATTCTTCGAAACCGTTACATTATGGTCTGCCCCTTGTGGCACTGCAAGACCTCTTCTTAAGGACACGATGCTTCCATCCTCCTTCAGGCTGCCTTGTCCACATGACCTTCAAATGCCTCATCATTTCATCCCATGTCAGCAAAGCACAGTTTGGGGAAACTGGGGACATGTCTGTGTCTCCAATGCAGCACATTGCTCAAGGAATGACCCAGGGTGTTGTCAAACAAAGGTCTCACAGGAAGCAGAAACAAGGATGATGTCCTTCGTCTCCTCCATACCAGAAGCATCACGGTTCTCATGTCCTTTTACTGGAATGCCTCAGTCTTCACACATTATACTTCCGAATCCTTCAAGTATGTAGTTACTTTGTGAAGGTTGATATGAGTTTTAAAGCAGAAGGTGATGCAAGTTTATGGTGCACACCTGATTCTTGCTTTGTTTCTTTTTCCCCTTGATTTTTCTGTAAAATTTTCTTTCCCATATGTATAATCGTCTTCACTATGTATAATTATCTTCCCTATATAATTTTCTCTCTGTTCTTTTTCACACATTGTCTGATATGAAAGGAACATTTCTATTGGCACATTTCATGTGTTAATGAAAAATAAAATATTATTTATCAACAGTTTGTGTTGAAGCACCACCACCACTACCATCAAAGCCGCTAATCCAGCTTTTAGGTAAGCAGATATGTGTATTGCAATTTACATTTGCATTTATTCTAATCGGCAAGGCTCCAATGCCGGATGCTTGAGAAAGGTACCAATTTAAGGGCTGCTCATGCCTTTTTCTGGGAAAGTTTCCCCTCCCTGTGTAGCAGCATTCCAAATAAATAGCCAAACATAAAGTCAGTGATTAGATAACGTGAACAATTTGATGTATGCTGCTGGAAATGATTCTGGGAGTGTGGGAATCCTTTTTTTTTTTTTTTTTTGATGGTTGGTGACTGCTATCTCCTTCAACATCATTCCACAAAGAATCAGAAGTGAGGAGAGAGTCCAAAAATCAGG
This sequence comes from Marisa cornuarietis, assembly GCA_004794655.1. Taxonomy (NCBI): domain Eukaryota; kingdom Metazoa; phylum Mollusca; class Gastropoda; order Architaenioglossa; family Ampullariidae; genus Marisa; species Marisa cornuarietis. The sequence goes on along the minus strand of SMMW01000057.1, from coordinate 1,600,500 downwards.
AGATGCCAGAACCAGCAGTGCCATGCTTTGGGTCACCTCACTCAATCGGTGTTTCATCTGCAACTGCGAATAACACCAGCCCTCCTTTTTCAAGCCCCGAGCCTTTGTTTAGTCCACTCTTGCAAACAAACACAGATTCTTCACAAGAACAGCCATCATTTGATGGTAGATCTACACAGCAGTTAAAACAAAAGGCTGTCGTCAATATAGCAGAGAGTGCAGGGGACATAGAATCACCTTACATTGGTCGGGATAACACCTTCCTACCTGAACCAGAACTGCGAGCTTCCTGGCCGGTTCTGCCTTTGGTTTCTACACTCAGGTACAGAAATTTGTGGTTCAACAAGCATCTGGTTTTGTTGATTACTGTTTCACTCTTCAACATTGCTATGAAAAATGACAGCAGTAATTTACATAATGTTGAAACATGTCTCATCCTATAATTTTCCAGGGAGAAATTAAGAAATCTGAAGACATTAAATGGATTGAAAAACATTTATACAAAAGATTAGTTAATTTGCATATTCCTGGTCAATGTTCAGACATGGCTTTTCAGTTTTCTTTCTGTGTAGCAGTGGCATGCCTAGTACTTCTAGTTTGGAAGTCATTGCATCAAATCATTTGGTGAATTTACCAGCCATTCAATTACAGGTGTAGTACCTATATTTAGTCTTTGGAGATTGTGTGTGTGCATGTGTGCATTTCATTTGACATCATCGCTCGGAGATCAACTGATACCGAAGCTTGTTTTATCTGTACATGTGGCTTGTTGGCAGGGCTAGAAGAAAGTTGGGAAGGAATGAAATTGATGAGTAGACACCAGGGCAAGCAGGGTAATAGTCCTGATCAGAAATCAAAGAACAAGGAGTTTGCTTTAACCTCTGCTGGGATGAACTTTTTTGAAAAGCTAGTTCTCAGATGCTTACAAGTCCTAGTCCAGGACTCCTTAGATACCCTATAGAATAAATGCAGTGTAGAAAAAGGTCATTTAGGGAATGAGGCAACAGAACTTTTTTGTGGATTTTACATTACCTAATAGACCTTAATTTACCCTCTAGTGATGTTATTTCTGATACTCTGTACACAAGGTTCTGCTCTGCAAACTCTGACAGGAATTTGACATCAGACATACAGAAGTGGTAGGTTTAGAGTTCCTAGAGCTAAAACAGCACGTTACCTTCGCAGATCACAGTGAAATAGCTTCTAATCCATCTAAGCAAGTCTTCGCAAATTTCATTTATGGCTAGTTTGACTAACAGATTTGATGTGTAGTTTTACAAATCATTCAAAGCTGCACTAAACAGGCCCACTTTTGGCCATGAGCTGCATGGCTGTGCCATGCTGACTGCTATTGCATAAATTAAGCAAGAAATGTATTTTGTTTCCTTCCTTATATATAGGTATCCATGTGCCATATTACTTTGAACAACATCCATTTTTCATGGGAGCCCTACTTCTTTGCTAGTATGTGTTGACTGTAAAAGTATGTGGCTAAAGTCTATCATAAAACAGGTTATTTAGCTGTCCATAGGAGAGTTTAGTAAAATGAGTCGGATATGATATTTTGATCATAAAATATGAGTTACTATGTTGCTGTAGACCTAGCTCATGATGTTTTATTATTTTAGACAATGTAGTTATTTGTGCAGGAAACCAGATCGAAGAGAAAAGAAGCTGAAGAAATGGCTGCACATATTCTTCTCAACATGGCAGTAACTAACAACTGATTTATAACTGCAAACTATAATTACATGAAATGACTTTCTACAAATGAATTCTTTTGGAAAAGAAACACTTTGATGTGAAGATCTTTTTTTATGTTTTTCTTTTATTGTTACAAACTTTGGAGTGAAGAATTATTTGTGAGGATTTTCCCCCAAACACAAAAACGTTTTCTGCATAGTCAGTTTCTAAATTTAATTTGCATATTGAAGATTTAATCTTCTGTTGTTGTATTTAGAAAAAGTATGCCATTTTGAAGCATGATTTTAATTCCTTTTGAAACATTTAATGTTGGAGATTTTTTTTAGAGTGGTCTGTTCATTCCCTGGAGTGGGTCAAAACTAGCTGTTCATTATTTGGGTTACATGAGTTATTCCATAAGAATATTTTCTAAACAACATAAGAAATGTTTTGTCAAATAATTCTTGTTTGATAATTTTGCACTGGAGAATGTACAACCTGTCATTTTGCTTTTTAACTGCAGTTTGTGTCGCAGTAAAGTTCAGACAGTAGATCAATAAATTTGTAGTATTTCTTTTACATCATTTACTTGGTACTTTAGTACAGGCAAAGTGTGCAGAAATTTATATTGTTCTCCCTTGTTTCACTGGATTGCTGTACGCAATCATTATTTTGTTAGCAAGTTTTTTTTTTATCATTTTAAGGATTTAAAAAAAAATAAAACCTCTTACACATGCAGTATAAGCAGTTAGAATGTGTGTTAAGCTGATGACGTAGGGTTGAATCTGTCGGGGTGAGTGAGGAGATTGACAGGCGTGTTCTGATCCTCCATAGATTTGGGTTGCACAGTCTTCATTTGACTAATGTCATCCTAAATTCTTTGTCTCTTCTCTTAATTGTCTACAGAAAAAAAATATCACCAGCCACTCTTTACTTCTGAAACTATGGGGGCGGGGGGGGGGGGAAGTGTCCCAGTCTTGTGGTTTTGTGGACACGACTTAAGAGAAGAAAACTGTCACTTAGAATCTAGCATAGGCCTGTGACTGGACAAATTTTACCTACCCTGGATGTAATTTTTCTCCTTAGTGCGTGGTTATGCACAAAAACAAATGATAGAAATGAATGTGAATGTTAACGCACTCGTATTACACACACACACACAAAACGGGAAAATATATTGTCTGTCATCTTTAGTAGAGACTACTTTTGTAATATCTTTGAGTCTCAACCCCCATAGCAAAATGCCTGCTTCTACAAAATGTTACCATCTGAAGACTATGCTCATGGTCACAAGTATACAATGATGAAGGTTAAATCACTGCATTCATCACTTAATCATGCTGACACAGTTCTTAATCCCTGTCCTGCCGACATCCCCATGTACGTTAAAGAGTATTCAGGAGACTAGATGATTATTGATGTACATTTTCATTTGACATGTGATAATATTCAAAATATAAAAAACTTTGATAATAATGCAACTTTTTAACTTAATTCAACAGGCAGCAGGACTCACTAACAAAGGAATGGTAGGAAGTGTGTGAGAAGGGCTTCAAGCAAATGTGCTAGAAACAGCTGCAGAATAAGGAGAGGAACAATATAAATTGTACAGGTGATGGAGGAGTGTGTAAAAGCTCAGCATGCTGGGACAGCAGGTAGCTGAAACTTTTCACACAGTACCATAGGCATCACTTTAGACTGCCCAATACCATAGGCCTGATGTTAAAATCCAATACACTGAGAAATGTGAAGCAAAGGTTTCTTGGGTTTGCCAGATCTTTTTCACAATTTTGTTTCAAAAGGCACATATGTGCACTGAAGTAATTTTACATTTTTTGCTGCTGAGTCTTTAGAAGAAAAACAGCCCTAAGATCCTTGATGGATGATTAATTAAGTTATCATGCTCAGTAACATGACCATTTTATTATTTTGCTTACAGAAAAATATGGTTTTAATAACCACTTACACATGAACTATTTATACTTGCTGGTCATTTTTTTAGCAAGGCATCAGTACAGCAAGCTTAAATACTTTTCTTTCACCAGTATCTAACTAAAGAATTGGGGAAGTGGATAGCCAAGTGGTTTGAGGAACAGTATCCAAACCTGACAGTGTGCACATTCGCCATTTCTATAAACATTATTATTCATGTGATATAATGTGCTCACATTTATGATACCAAACACTGGGAAAAATGATCTGAAGTAATTTAGAACATGATTGCTTATGCAGCTTTCTCTTAAACTTAACATTTATAATATAATAAACCCAACAAGTCCACAGAAGAGACCATGTCACTAACGCTAAAATGGAGGAATGCCTTAAAAAAGTGCATTCTGCCTGTGCACCCTGCACATTGAAAAAATAGGCTCTAAAATGGAGCAGGAATGGGCTCACAATGGTTTGGTCACTGGCTTGTAAAAAAAAAACTATTAATATTTTCTAAAAGACCGCTCCAACTTTACTAATAAGTTTAAGCTGGCATTAACAATTCCACACCTTTGCTCTATTAGGCACCAAAATTACAAAATAAAAAAATTTAAGACAAATTCTGAATATTTTTTTATACATTTGAAGAAAATAAAGTCAGATCTTTCCATGCAAGCATAAAAATTGTAGAGCGTGATCTTGTAAGCTTCATCCTCAGCATGTGTTTAATAACAATAAAAGACAAAGATAAGCACAAATAATGCCTCTGAAATTACATGAATTTGGTACCATCACTAATGAAAAATATAGCAAATAGCTGCTAGAAAACAATGCCTCTATACTGGAGCTTGAACAACTTACTGGGTAAAAAATTTCTTGTAATTATTTGACATTTGATTATTTGAATAAATGAGACTAGATAACGAAAATGATATCATCCTACATCTGCTGAAATAAAACTTTCGGATACAGAAATTTTTTTGAAGAATATTTTTTGCTTTATAGTGTTACATACAAATATACAGCTGCACAATAATCTTGTGCTGTGTACTCCAAGCAGATCTTGGCTTAGGTATCCTTAAATAAATGATGGATGATCCTGGACTGCACAGACACTACACTTGCAATTGGAGTTTCAAACTTTACAAAATTATGATTGAAGCATTTTTGATGACTTGTATTTCACAATAAGACTAACAAGTAATAACTGCAAATATAAAGTGGAATAAACATGTCAAAATGATGACATGCCTGTGTACCTGATTTGAGAAATGTCGAGCAGACTCCCTAAATAAACCCAACTGCATGACCCATTCATATGACGAGACATTTGGTAAGAGTCCTATTGGCTGTTGAAGCTCTGAATATAAACTCCTGCTATAAGCATGTTTATGTCTGGTCCAACAGCACCCATACAAATGGGAGTGCACCATAATTTTAAAATATCTAAATGTATCAACAAAGGCATTTTTAAGGCTAAATAAGGCTTAGGTTATAAAAGAGGTTTTGTATAGAACACAGAAGCTGTATAAAGAAAAAATATTTTACTGCATGTTCTGTAAGCAGCATCTGGTCTGTGTAAATCTAGACAAGGAAACGGCAAACACCACCATTTGTCAACAAAATACTAAAAACAGACTATGGAGGAAGGCGTTTTTGTGTGAAGATGCATCTTATTCCTAAACAGCGCAACTGAAGACTTGTGATAAAATTTGTAGATCATTTCTGTTTTAGATATGAAGAAATCTCTTAAATGTTTTTTTTTTTAATCCTAGAACAATCTATCCTCTAAGCCTGTCAACACACTGTCTTTAGTATTTCCAATCCATTTCAAAGCCCATAATTTCTTTTTCCTTGACAATTAATCCTAGACAGATGGTTAGAGTAAGGCACATATTAATATCTGTGCAGAGAAGGTCCTTGGACACTGTAGCATTGTTACTGGTGGCTGTAAATCAATTGAATATTTTTTCAGCTTAATGCGTGAGATCACAGATCTGTGTCAAGAGTTCCCTAAAACTGCTGTAGCCAAGCAGGCTGTTTATCACATCTGCCCTCCTACATCCATAAGCTACAATATCGCGAGAGTCTCGAGGTCATCTGGAGTTCTTGGGAGTGCTAGAGACACTGCGATCTCCCCTGTCACTTCTTTCAGACTCATGTGAGTGAGTTGATTTTGGGTGTGAGCGGGAGTGCTCACGTCCACCATGCCTCCGTGGAGAGTCACGTGCATTGCTGCCATTAGGAGTGAGGGAACGAGAGCGTGTCAGTTTGCGTCTGAAAAAAAGAGGAACCCTTTCACAAAACTGTGCGTCTCAAAAAGAATGCTTAGATCAAAAGCAAAATCGAAACAAGTTTTATGAGAAATGCACTATTAGACCATAAAACCCAGCGCAGAATCTTGTGGGATGTCTTTTAATTAAATCATTAGGCAAAAACTATAAAAATATGCTTAAAATCTTGCATGTTCTTCTGATGACAAAATACCGCCCTTCCCCCACCCACCCCCCAAAAAAAAACCCCATATCTTTGGCACAACTTTTGGAGAAATGATCATGTTTACTGAAACCCCTACATTATCTTTTGTTTTACACAAACCGTTTGCTGTTGCTTTCCGACTCTGAATCAGGTTCTGAGTCTGCACTATCATCAGAGGATGAAGATGAAGAAGAGGATGATGAAGCAGAGCTGGAGCTGTCAGAATTAAAGCCCGTGGGTTTCTGCAGATCAACCTTGTCTGCCATGGTAGCTACTTCTGGTCGTAATTTCTGTTTAAAAAAACCAACACAGCCAAGATAATTACATAGTTATAATCAGCCACATAGTTTTCACTTCAGCTAAACAAAACATTCCACAATTAAATATGATGTAGCATAAAAGTAACACTTTACAGGCGACTTTCTTTAGTTTTGCCACACTGCTTCCTCACCTTCAAAGCCTTGTACCACTTGTGGGAAAGCTTGGGCCGCCCACGAACTGTTTTGTGCCAGACAATGGGAAAATTCACAACACTGCAAAAGTTCTGTGTCACAGCAATAGTGTCATCCATGTTGATGACAACATGCCACCAACCCCCTGGAACAAAAACGGTTTCCCCAGGATGCTGAAGAATCTCCAGCTGAGGAAACCAAAACCTTGTCCTCAGAAACTTTTTAGGCAAATTATGTTGATAAAAATAAATTATCCAGACTATTATTCAAACCTCTGAAAATGGAAGACTTATTTAACCCACAAAAGCTCGTGGTTAAACAAATTTCCAGTGTTGCCATTTATCTACATCCATTGAAACTCATTCAATTCTCTTTTACTGAAAACCCATCGGAATATCTGGAAAAGCAACTATTGGAGTTTGTCACAGAGGGGTTACATAAGGTTAACAAGTTAGCACAGCGCGGGTGGCAGAGCAGCACAAGTCGTCGCACGAGTATAGGTTATTTTTCCTTTATTCTTTATATAAATATGTATTAGTAATTTGTTTTTGTTGTGATTCTCAATAGGTGCAGTCTAAGGAGATGGGCCATGAAGTCTTGGTCTGTAAGTGTTTGGACATGACTAATGCCATGGAGTAATGGGCCTAAAAGATGCTACGGAGTTATTTATTTTCATCCTGGAATATTTGGCCCAGGAAAGTGTGGTCACTCGTCCCCAAGAGGCAGCGCTGAGTTGTGTGTATAACGCCTGTTCCCCTAGAGCCAGCATCTATGAAACAAGTGAGTGCAGTTGCTTGTCCCCAAGAGGCAGTGCTGATTTGTTTTAACACCTGTCCCCTAGTGGAAGCATCTGTAATTTTTTTTATAGATAATTTGTGAAATATATATACTTTTCATGGATCAATGCAATATCAGATTCCAGTAATTATAATTAACAGTGTTGTAAAAGATCGCCATTAAAAGTGAACGGTAAAAGTGACCTTGTGCCGAACTATTAAACTCTAGTATTCTTCTGTTAACAATCAAACTGAGAAAAAGAAATTTTCTATTAGAATATTTGATAAGAGTTGCTGTATAATTAGTAACTTTCGTGATGTGTATTAAGAATTAGTTTTTCTTCAACAATTATTTAATTTTATTAAGTACATTACCATGTTTTTTAAAAATACAATTAAATGTATACAGGACCCATAAATAGGCAGATTTAATTGTTCTGTTTACAACCAAAGGAAAAAAACCATACAAATGTCCAGGTGACTGCGTGAGTAAGAGCATCTGTGACAAAGTTACAAATGAGACCGACTTTTTCATTAGAATTCAATTATGAATAACATGTTTTTGCAAGGGGGTTATTACTAGACTTGGCTATTTTTGGCGCATCCCACCCGTTTAAATAACTGCAAAACAAAGGCACCTAACTGTTTTTTTCCCTCTCTATGTTGTCTGACATGAAACTCGGTGCCTAGTTACATTTAAAACATAACATATCCAAGGCAGAAACAACAAAGGTACATAAACAATGGGTTTTATGCAATCATTCATCTGAAATTTTAACCCAAAGAATAAACAAAAATAGGGTGTTTGGATAAATGAGAGCTATATTCAAAAGCAACGTTCAAAAGGGAAACCATCTAAAAGTAAAACTTACAGGCTTGTACTCCTGAGGCCATGTTGGTGACTGTGTCAAAGGGTAAACATGTGTAAACCATGTGATTGCCTCATCTCGCTGCTTACCCCCCATATCTGGCTTCACTTTCACAAGTTCACGTGGAGTATTTGTTGGCAAAAGACACCACCTGGACAAGTGACCAAAAGAAAAATCATACAGATGGTAAATGACTTCAAGGGATATAAAGCAAATGGCTAAAATACTGATCTAAATGGCCTCCAGTAACATCCTTGTGCTGTGTACAGATTCCTCTCTTACTCTCTAACAACATCAGAAATTTCTGTAGGGGAGCTTTGTAGCAGCCAGTACATAAGAATATAATGCAGGATACATTAAACAAAAACTTTATAGCAGCAAGTACATAAGTATATGATGCAAGATGCATTAAACAAAACTTTATAGCTTTATTTGAAATACAGTGGTGGGTAAAGAAAACAAGCAGAACAATAAATCCTGAAAGTGACAAACCGTTTGTGACCCTTAACAAGGGCATTCCAAGCGCTGGTACCCAATGGATCAATATGAATACCTGTTCCTGATCGAGCTGAGCCCATCACAAACCACCTGTGGAGACAAATCTTGATTGATGAAAGAAGTGAACACAGATATGGTTTTAAATGCTTTCTTGATGGTATGTGAAAGGAGTCTTCTCCTGGGCAGAACAAGACTGCACATAACATCTTATCCTCAAGCCATTATAGGTAATACACACTTTATACATATCTATCAGTATCTGCAGACCTACCTAGCCTGAACATTTTGGTACAGAAATAATATTCAAATCAGGAGATGCCTGTTAGAGTACTGAATTGAGCCTCAATATTAATATATAATTCAACTTCAATATAGATGAATCATACCAGTATATATATATATATATATCATACCTATATATGTGTATATAAAAATAAACCATACCTATAAGGTGGACGCTTGGGTTCTCCAGCATACTTGAAGAGATCATCTCGAAAGTAACTTGGCACTTCATAGTCTTCAAGCAGACACTTTCGTTTCGGATGCTGTGTCAAAATCACTCACTTTATACACAGATAATACATAGCATAGTTTGTACTTCTCTATTCATGCTTTGAGGAGCTTGATGTTAACAGAATATTTGCATTTTTCTTCTTTTGAGTTATAGCCACCATCACACACACATATAAAAGTGTTTTAAGACGAATCACAACTTTTTGCTTCCTAGATGCAGGACTAAATAAATGATACATACCTGCTCCATCCTGATGTGAATAAACGAGCATTTGTGAATACATTTTTAAATTATTTACCTTCTGCCATCCCAAAAGTTGTTAGCAAGTTATCTCAATCATTTCACAAATTTCTATCAGAATGTGCCGACTTACCTCTCCATAGCTGCTGTCAAAAATGTAGAGAGGGCTGTCATCAGAATTATTCTTCATGTAAGCAACAAAGTATTTCATCTTCATTTTCACAGAATAACCTTCATCATCCTCTCCACACTTGAATCGTTGATTACGGTATTTTTTGCATAGCCGCTGCAAACACACAAAATGAAACCTACATAAAAAGCCACTGCAAATACACAAACCCATCATATAAAAAGTAAGGAAAAGACCAGCTTAAGACTGCATGCATCAATACATTAAATAACTGAATAACATAGCAACACAACAGGCACTGGAAAAGAAGTTTCCTGTTCAGCTCAGTAGTGATGGTCTTGAACTATATATTAAACTTTTTAAGTAAACTGCAAATAGTTGAGTTTAAAACTTTTCCATTTAATTTTTTTAAAAAGAATTCAAACTCACATCAAGTGTCCATTTGTACTTGGCAGGCCAGTCTTCTTGAACATTGGTTAGGACTGCTGGGGTATAAGTTTTCTCGTACCGAGTGACAAACTCTTCCGTGCTGACCTTGGTAACATCAATTCGTTCTACGTTATCTCGAACAGTTGACAGAGATAAATCAAAAGTCTCTGCATAATTCAGGCAGTGCCATCCATGTTTCTCTGATGAAAGCTCTGTGAGTAAATAAAACCTTTTTTTATTTTAACACATATCAGACATGTGATTTCAAACTCTGAAATAAGTCCAACCATTATTCAGTATGCATCATGCAGCCTAAGTCAATCCCTCGTCCTTTACAAGCACTTTAGTTAGCACACTCCAAAAGATGTAGTTTTGTTTTTTAGCTTATCTACACCTTGACTGTAGTAAGCTTTGTAACAGATAGTAATAAGCTATTCATCAGACAGCCGTTAGTAACCTTTGTATCAGACAGCAGTCAGTAAGGTTTATATCAGACAGTAGTAAGCTTTGTATCAGATAAATGCAGATTCTTTGCATATCAGTCACTAACCACAGATATTTCATGGAAGACCACCTGAAACATGTGGTCAGTGGCTGAAACTCAAAGAAACTATGCAGTCAATATGACCACAAATACAAAGGATCTCTGCCGCAGGCTCCTTTATTTGTTTATGCTTTGGTGATTAAAAAAAGGAATACACCTGTATGCACCTTTGGTAGTTGCTGATATTTTGGTTGACCAGTTGATGTTGATCCTCTTTCGCGCGCGCGTGTGTGTGTGTGTGTTGTTTAATGCTAATCTCACTCTGGTAATGATTGACTTGACTAGCAATGTGTGCCATATGTGGTCAAATTGACTCAGGCTGTGGCTGACCAAGTTATGTACAAACGAACTTGGTCGAATCACCACTTTCCACTACCACCTAGAGCCAACTTTATTTTTTGCATGTTCTTTCTTGTGATGGAGGATGGGTAGTAGGCACTTAATACTAAGAAGGTTAAACAACTGAAAAGATTCTTTTAAAATATGTGTAAACCTGACTTCATTAGTATGACAGATGATGTATAATTCAACTACTTAGACAAAAATATATTAAAGGTCACAAACACATAAGAAAACATTTACTATTAAAAATAACCCAGTATAAGTGTGGTAAAGTTGACTATTTCAGAAGTTAGCTATTCAGTTAGACTCTTCCACTGTCAATCATGGTTTAAAACTTTCATTATATTCAAACTAAACAGTTCTAAAAAGGGAAACCACTGCATTACTTTATTTCAACCTATGATCTGATGCCCTTTCCCAAAAAGGTAATCTATTAGTAGAAAGCATAAAAAGATGTGCTACTAAATTACTAGTAGACTGTAGACATATGTCTTATTACAATAGATTTAAGTACTCAAGACTCAAACTCTCTAAAGGGAAGGACAATCAGGGAAGACCTTATTCAGATGTTTAAGATATATCATGTATGCAATGACATCCATAACGGCTATGCATGTATTTTTCTCCTCACCACAAACTAACACTACTAGAAATTCAGAAGAGTTTTTATCAGATGTTGCAGCACTACTAAACAGAAATGTTCTTTTTTACAAAGCATTGCTGCTAATTGAAACTGACTGCCAGCTAGCAGTAAACATGCACCATATTTGATTACCTTCAAGAGCTCTCTAGGTAACATACCAGAATTTATAGAACTATTTTACAGTTTTGGCGGACAATAACGTGTATGTGAAACGCTGACCCAGACAACAATTATCAAGAGACTTTGTGGGGAGACATTAAATAGGCCGTAAGGCCTAAGTAATTATAGCCAATCTTTCATACTATTACTTTTTCCTCTGAAATATAAACTAAGGAGTCATTAAAATATAAATTCTCTTCAGCTGTTTGACTTAATTCCACCAACATCATCTTGGCCGACGACGAAAATAATACTGAAACACCGCTCTACACACTACAGCCTATGCATACTTTCAATCCCAAAATAAAAATCGAATCGGTACTCAAACCTGTTATGCAACATCCTCATGAGTATTACGCTGAGATTTTTCCCACATTCCAATAATACTGAATCAACAAGGTATTCGTATAAAACAATATTCCAGTTTACATCGAATTTAGTTAACGACGTGCATAACCACATGTTCGGGGTAACCCACCTGGTCGAGCTTTAGATTTCGCTTCTCGAACTCTTTTGCGAAGTCTGTGGTCCATACAGGACAAGCGTTAATGAGAAAAAATATCACAATAGCCTGATTTATAAAGATGGGGTTAAAGACGAAGAGTCACGCTTCCCACCAGATTCTAAGATTTGACCTGATGAGCCACAATTGCTGCAAAGCACATTAAAGGGAGACAATTCTTGTTGCTAAACAATTCCGTGACCCGGATATGACCTCTTAAATGGTGGGGGGGAAAATATCAACATCAAGTCGCAGAATGTAAATAACCTGGCCTTCTGTCTTCACGGACTGCTTTACTTGTTTCTGCCGTTCCGTTTTTACTGTTACGTCCTACTCTCGAGCTGTTATGTCTGCTTGAATTGCGAGCAGCGTGAGAAGTATGCATCCACGCAAAAAAGCTGTGAATGGTTTTTTGGTCTGAGAATCAGAATGTGACATTACACGACCCTTGGCGTCAACAAACCAGGTGCACAATCCAGCTGCGATGGATCGTAAGCAGTTGTCGACTCTGTCCTCTTTATTGTGATAAATACTGTTTTTTTAAGAGATCTCTTGTTCTTCTGAATGAAATGGGACATGACACTTTCCCCCATTCTGTTGCCAAATTAAAACCACAATAAGCTAGACTGAGATGTACATAAACCGCAGAGTAACAGAAATGTTGCAGTAATCTTTTTAATACACATTTTTCATTATAAACCGAATACTTATTGAAAAAATATAAACCATTCCTACTACAGATAATCGATTTTAAGTTTTTAGGTCTGGAATAATGGAAATTCATTCTTTTTTAGTCTCCTACACTTATATACTCTACCTAGATGAGGTAAACCTGCTTGTTCAATATAATTTTAACTGTTTGGCTATATGATTTTACTAGCTAATGCAATGTTTAAGGCATCATCATATTTAAGGCGTATTGAGTGGATATGCTTATGAGTTATTTTGGTACTGATTATTAATTTGGGCATGATGGAAACATGTAGCCATTTATTTAATGTTAGAATGTGTGACATATAGATGTCTGTCATGTCAGAGTCTTTTATAGTTTCTAAAATAAAAAAAATGTCTCTTTTGAAATGAATTTAAAAGAATATAATTACATTATACTTTTAAAATAAATACATACAAAAGATACACCAGCAAGTATACTTGTCCAAATACTTTTTTATTTACATTTTTAAATATTGTTTTTATTTATACATTCACAAGCAAGTCTGGTGTATTGTTGGTCTCTTTTCTTGTTATTGTCCTTTTGCATCTTTTTGCAATTTCAGTACTTCTGTAGTGTGTGTGTATTTGTATTAATTATTCTATCTTTTGCTAACACACAGTATTGCTGGCAATAAGAGGCACCATATAATTTTTCAACTTTTCATTATTACTGTTTCCAGGTTCAGATGAAGATATAAAAATTCAGAAACAGGAGGAAAACAGTGATGATGCTGAAAGTGTCACAGTCATTGATCTGAACAAAGAGTATGTCGATCAGTCTTATGTCAGTGAGGATGAAGGTGACACCATGGAGGCCACCCACAAAACACATGCAGACGACCACAATCATGAAGAACAGCAGCAAGGGATGAACCTCATTGTTGAACGACCTTCAGATGGACACAGGAGGGCCTTTGCTCAGGAAGAGATGGACCCATACTTCCAGGCAGGGCAAGGAGACAGTGGAGAAGGAGACAGAGTTGAAAGCGAACAGTTTGGTGAACTGCCACTCGTGTTTCAGTTCCCTGGTAACATGGATGACTCAGCCAAAGTCTATTCCTGTCACATATGCAACTTTAAAACTGCCTTTAAGAACAGTCTGGTCAACCATCAGGCAGTCCATTCGGATGCCAGGCCTTGGATCTGTGAAATCTGTGACTATGCAGCAAAACGAAAGCAGGACCTTAAAAAGCACCTACAGACCATGCATGGATTGGTAGTTGATTCTCTAGCCTTAAAACCTGGCATCAACCCTTTCTCATCTTCTGCCTCCTCCAGCAGTCTCACCAGCCCCGTTGAGACCAAGCCTCAGGTAGCTAACACATCTCCATTGCATGGCAACACTGCAGGATCCATGCATGTGCATCAGCAGGTAGTGAACAGCTTGATTCCGCCAGTGACAACGTCTGTGCAGATGACTGGGGCTGTACCAGGCCTGCTGTCAACTGCTGGAAAATTTCTTGCAGACAAATTCCCCTACTCGCAGGTCTGCAGTGACGGGGTAGCAAAGCCAGGTTTGCCTCCCCTCTCTGTGCGTGATTCCAACTTCTTACCTTCCATGGACTCCGATACTGAGCTGTCAGATGATATCTCAATGTCTGATCACAAGAAGGGAGTGGTGGCCAGGAGTGTTCATTATCAATCAGTGGCCAACTCCAAGAGACTGCCTTCAGTACGAGAAATGCTTCTCAAAGACAAACTGCACCATTCCTCAAACATTGAGGACAAATTACTTTTCAGGACATCATCTTCACCCTCAGAACTTGAGAGTGGGCCTACCAGAGAGCAGTCCAAGTCATCTGTAGATCATTGGCACCGTGAGCTGGAAACAGAATCAAAGCGTGGACGAAAACAAATATTGTTGGATTCTTATGAAGGTAGAAGCCCTGACTCAGAGAAGGGGTGCTCTTCTGCTAAAATGGGGCGATACCTGTTTGCAGCTGAGTTGTCTGCTCATGTCACCAGTCAGAGTGATCAGGGCACAAATATGGAGCCCATGAGTAGCACTGTGATGCGGTCGAAATCTTTGGAGACCAAACGATCATTCCACTGTGCCCACTGTGACATTCTTTTCTTTGAGAATGCTCTCTATCTAATGCATATGGGCTTACATGATGGTACCAACCCATGGAAGTGTGCAATATGCAAATGTACCTTTTTTGAGAAGTATAGTTTCACATCACATTTTATCAACCAGCATTGAAATGATAATATTTTAGAGTTTCCCTCACATCATAGTGTCCGTAAATCATTTTACAGAGCTCCTACTCATATAAAGAAAATTTGCCAAGTTGGTCTATAATATAAACAGTTGGACGTCATGAGTCAGAAAACAAGAGTTTAGGTCAGAGATCTCATTATATAAATCATTCTGTAGAATGTGGACATGGAAAGTGATATTTCATCACTGTTTATTATCAAGTATCAACAACGTACTTTTATGCATAAAAGCATTACATGAGGGATGAAGGTCAAGATAATATAAATAAATTTATGTTGCTATTTTTTCTGATAAATAAGACCTTTAATATGTTGATCAAGCCGGGGAAGGAGGGAGGGGGCTAAAACCCCCAACAATTTTAATGAAGGGTGTGCAAAACGCCAACAATTTTAAATGGGAATCTGAAAATCCCCTCTCTTCCTATTGCAGGAGACCCTGATTTATTATAATTATTGCTGTGCAGTTGATAGGCAGCTCTTATCTGACTTTTCCTGTTCGTTGAAGGAATTCCGTGAATGTTTGTCTCGTCACTCCTCAGCTATTGGTGTTCAGGTCCCAGTTTTAATGGCAGCATCTACATTTTACTGCTCTAACTTTGACAAATAATGTTGTGCATTTAGTGTGTGATTTTGTCCTTTACCATGTGAGCTGTGGATGTAGTTTTACTTGTTTTTCTTTTTTGTTTCTTTGTGGCCTGGTAGATGAACACGGGAATACATTGGTGTTTCTCTTTTACTGTCATTTGATGACAATCAGGATATTGTTACTGGTTACTACAGATCACAGGATCCTGTACCTATTCAGAAGAAAACTCCTAAAGTGACAATCCTTCATGGGCATAGGACATATCACCTAAAACATCAGTTGTTGGTTAATAATAAATGCATGATTTATATAGTTAAGATTATATGGTAAAGTTTTAAGGAGGGTGGGAAAGTAGGTGTACATGATCAACAATGAGAAAATATATACATCTGTTCTGCTATATATATATATATATTTGCTATTGTCATATAGCTTGTGCACCCATGCTAAATTTCTCTCCATCAGTAATAAAATGTTCCTTAATTATTCGATGTAATACCACATTTACTACTTAAAATTAAATGCAGCAGTGTGTACGTAGCATGAAAGTCACAAAGAAGGTTTGGAAGATGACAAGTACATTGTAAAGATGACCTAGCAGTAATAGAAATCTGGTGACTTGGTTACATGAGAAGCCATTTTGGGAATCACTGTACTGAACTACATGTTCAAGACCCTGATAGTCTGTATTGAACTAAATGTTCAAGACCCTGATGGTCTGTAGTGAACTACATGTTCAAGACCCTGATGGTCTGTAGTGAACTACATGTTCAAGACCCTGATAGTCTAATGAACTACATGTTCAAGACCCTGATGGTCAGAGGTACAGGCGTGAGAAAGGGAAGTGTGTCGATATGTTCTTGGAAACTGACAAGCAAAATGATGTATAGCAAAATTAATTTTGATTATAAGCTAATTAATATGTGTGTAAACAAGAGTCAAGTTCCTGTTGTATATTTCTGCTCACAAAAACACGTAACATTTAAATAAATACCAGATCATATAGGAGTTTGAGTTCAAGTTCAACTTCTTTATTATGTAAACCCTTTGGTTTGTTTCAAGGGGGAAATATAAATAAAACAACATCAATGGTATTTACAATAGCATTACATTTTGTAAGCTAACATTTCTTTATGTTTCCATAGACTAGCTATTTCTTTTCTTGTTAAAATACAGGGAAATAGGCTAAACCACCCATCCACCTGTTGGGTTATAAGTTTGTCAGCTCAGTGCCTCATTGAGGCCAGTGACTGGAAACACAGCTGTTTGCCAAGCAACAAACTGGTGTGGAAGTTATAACAAAACGTTCTTAGTATATGCTGAACATATATCAGATGATATATGTACCTTTTTAACAGCCTCAAACCTTTGGAAACTCCAAATTTCCGACCTGTAAGTAAGTATCGGTACAACCTGAGAACCAAACATTTTAAAAAACATACTTCTTGGTATATCTCCTATTTTCCATATGCATTTTAATAGCTGGCTGGTTCTGATTTTGGCCTTAGCTGCAAGATCATCAACAGCAAGGGAGAGGAAGAGTTTAGTTACTAAACAGAGACCTACATACTTATACATGTTAACAACTTCTGTCCCTTTTTCACCATATTACCATGACTCCTTTGAGGTTAAAAATCCACCTTTCCTAAAGTGATCATATAGGAGGAAACTAGAGAATCATGAGAAAATTCACACAGACTTGGGGAGAACATGCAACCCACACACAGACAGTGGTCCAGCTGAATCTATTTATTTAATTAGTATAATGAAACAACTTTGAATCACGATTTACTGTATTTCTACTGCTTCCTTTCATTCAAGATTTTTTCTTTTACAACTGGGTTACCTTTCTAGACTACCCCAACGGCCAACAACCTATGTTAATCATGAGAAGAGATTAAGCCCATGATGCATTGGAGGAAGGGAAAACTCTGGTTGCAATCTCATCTTTAGTAAAAGAGGTATGAAATGATTGTTGGACTCAAATGTCAGTCACTCATCTGTCATTTGTCCCTTGGCTGGTACCAGTTGTTGGAGGAACTTATGGATAGACATGGCAGTTGACAAGGCCCACCGCTCAGGCCTGTCTTTAGTGATAGTGAACAGATACTGCCTGGGACAACCAGTTCACTCTTTCATGTTTATTAGGCAGTTCTTTCTCTGGCTATTGCGGTGTCAACCTCCCTCCAAGGAACTTTGAAGTACAGTCTTCAAGAGAGTGTTGTGGTAGGTCACATGACCAAATCAATCCAGCTTACACTGCTTACACAGCAGTGGTTTTTGGTGTCCTATAAGAGTGGCCACTGTGCTTTATACAGTCATTGGTTTTATCTTCCCTGTACGAGATCCAGAGCACCATCCTCAGGCACTTGTTTTTGAAAGTCTGGATTCTCCTCTCTAGCTTATTGTCAAGAGAGACTATGTTGCACATCTGTAAAGCAGAATTGGTACTTTGAGGGGGCTTGTACAGATTGTACTTTGTAATACTTTTAATGTTATGGCTGCATCAGGTCCTGTCCGGCCTAGCCATTGCTAGTGTTACTGTTACCATCCTGTTGCAGATATCTGTCATGACTTTGCTCTTGTCAATGCTGGTCTTCATTCTATATGCGTAAAAACTATCAGTCTGTTGGTAAGTTTTGCAGTTGTCTGTGTCTATCAGATCAATGTCACCTGCAACTTGTAGGTTGTAAATCGACCTTCCACCAATGGAAATGAAAGTTTGATGTCCTCAAGAAAAATGTTAAGCAACACAGTCAGTAGGGGTTAGCTTTGAAAGTTGCCTACTGTTGTATGAAAGAAAGTTCCCATTTGGTTATCCAGCAGTATTACACTCACTGAGTTATTATATAGCGCTTATACATGATTTGGACAAGACCTTGGATGCAAAATTTTTGCATTGCATGCCGTAGTCCCTCATGCTAGACTCATAAAAAAAATGAAGTTGTGATAGGGGTCACAGTGATGCTAGATATGCTTCTTTATCAGTATGTAAAAGTTGAACATTTCAACAATGCTCCTACCTGGTCTGAAGCCAGGCTGTTCTTCTGACAGTAGTTCATCAGAGGTAGTGCTGATGCAGTTCTGTATTACTTTCAGCAAGACCTTGTCTAATTAGACTTATGGTTCTGTGGTCCTTATATCGTTAGCTGTTTTGTTTTTTTTGGAAGGGGTGTGACGAGTGATTGCATCCATTATCTGGACCATTGTGTTCATGTGTCAGTGGTTTGGATCTGTGCTTGACAGGATTAGGTGAAAAAGGTTTACTAATCTAGGTATGATTGTTATTAAACTCGTATGCATGCACACAAACATTACAGAAGTCACTTTCAGCTCTGTACATTCCAATGTTCTGGTGTTCAGTGGAGTTCTTCTTTGCATATTTAAAGTTTTCCAAAGCTGTTGAAATTACTCTCATGTCAACAGATATGTTGATGTCTAAACTCTCATTTGTCTCCTTTCTCCAACAAATGTTTTAAAATGATAATAAATGTTAAAGAAACAACACTTTTGAGTGCTTTACAGAATAAACTGGATTATCTATTGCGGCAGCAAAGAGCTTGTACTGCTTTGTATATTTGCTCTGTTGACACAATGACCAATTTCTTTTGCAGTTTCTTATCAGGTTGTGCATGTACATATGCCCACCCTCCATACAAACTCACACACACCATGCACTTAAGAAAATTACACATAAACCATTCTCTGTTGCAAGCTAATTTATTATATCCCTGACATGGAATGACTTGGAGCAAGTCAAATGGAAAGTCTATAAGTAGATGGAGCAGTTTTACATTTGCTGTGTTTATGTAAAAGGTGTTTTGTCACTGCTTTAAATGTTTGTGCACTTAATACAACTGACTGCCACCACCTATCTAGACACAAGGATAATCTATCAAGTAAATGAACCATGAATAACCATTATGGCACACATGCAGGTGGCAGCAACTTTCAACTTCTTTCATGGTTTCTATAGCAACAGGCTTGTGTCCTAGCACAAAACACAGCTTATGTCTTCTGTCCAAATTTGATACATTGAGAACAAATATTGACATGTAGCACATGAATCCACACACATCTATGACAGAAGAATGAATCAGCGCCCGAATTTGTAAACCCCATATTTTTTTTTTTAATGGCATCATGTCCTTTCCAAATTAAAAATATGGCTAGACACTGTATCATGAGGAAATGGGAAAAAAAACACCCTCACTTGGCAAGCCAAACAACACCAAGATTTTGTGTCTGTCGTCATCACCAACAGTTTATTTAAATATAATGCACTTTTGCTGGATATGGCAATGAAGATTGCCCTTCAGTCTCTGACGAGACTCAGGCATGTTCTGCGAGATGAAAGGAACTGCAATTTGTTAATAGATTTCCACTCTGCAGACCTTCACAAGGCAGCTCTCACAGCAAGAAATATGCAAGATGGTTCTTCCTTTTATTTCTTATTAAAAGTATATACTTCAAACCAGATCCGTTAGTGAATCCCAGTAGCAGCAGACACTTCTGAATTGTCCCATCTCATTATCTCTCCTGCATTCCAGTCTAGGTCAGGCTGTCATCCCTTTTTGTGACCAGCAAGTCAGCTTCAACTGAATAGTTACAAGGAGACAGGGTAGAAAAGAAACTTTCACTCCCACTCAGAAACAATGGCGCTCCAGTTTTCTTCTTCCACAAACTGTTTGTCAATGCATCTGAAGCAAACAAAAAAGAGCAAAGAAAATAAGACACATCTGCAAATATGCACAGATTAACATATTAAAGCACCCATGTGTGCCCATGCATGTTGCCCTCTCTCTCTCTCTCTACATACATGCACATACGCATACACACATGCACAAGCATTTTTTAGTATGACAAATGTTATTGATCATAGTTTTATTATGAAAGAACTGTAATGAGAAAACAGCCTGATAATATTTTTTATAATGAAAACTCTTCTGTCATTAAGAAAGCTTAACCAGAATATATGATATGTATATCGATAATCTAAAGCTGTAAAAAAAAAAAATAGTGATCACTGCTGACAACAACCAATATGATATTAAATGCATGACAGCACCCCTGACCTGATCATGAAGTCACCACAGTAAATACATTCTGAAGAAACCAGGTCATGAAGCTTGGTCTAGAAAAGAACAGCAACAGTTTGTTACTCATACATGCAAAATTCAAGTGCTCTGGCACTACATGTGTAAGTTTATGCACTCATACATGGATGTACATGTCTGCATATGTATGAACTCATATGTGTACATGAAAGAATGTCAAATATGCATTTACAAACATTGATACATGTTATGAATTTTGTTTTTCTTTAGCTGGATCCAAACCTTGTACGTAACTGTCAGTTCATTTGCTGTCCTGTGATCACAACACAGCAATTTTGCCACCACATGAAGAAATTCGCTTAAATTTCCATTATTATTCTTGTCCTCAAAAAGACAACTCTAGAGCAATGAAAAAAAGCATGTCAACATTTTAAGCACTAATCTATCCAATCCTCACATCTACCAGCCAAACACGCTGGCCAGCTGACCTCCTAAACCAATTAACTCAGGAAATAAAAAAGTTAATAATAAAGTTCACTTGTATAGCGCCTGTGGACAAGCTCAAGGCATTTCACAAATGACAGAAGGTGGTGTGATGTCAAAATAAGGTGACAACAAAATGGCGTAGGTTTTGAGCAGACTGTGTACTCCACACCAAAGGGCAGCATCCACACACAGAACAAACCACAATCCACAGCTCAAATATCAAACATATACAAGCTGGAATACACTGAAGTTCCAAATAGCACATCCAACAGACAGCACCAGCCGCACTGGAACGACGAATGAAGCCCAGCACACCCAAAAGTTCACAAAAGGTCAAGCAAACATGAAGCTCACAGAACTGTGCCGATTGTGAAGTCTGCACGTTGAAAAGGAACTGAAGTCACTGAAATGGAAGAGGCACCACCTTCCAAATGCAGGATGACAAGACACGTCAAAAACATACACAATCACAAGTCCAACCTGAGGAAGACGTCAAATAAGAAAAAAATACCACAGAATGAATGAATGAATGAATCTACCACTACTAGTTTACTATTTCATGAATGAATGAATACACACCTGCACGTCCATATCCTTAGTTGCTTTTTCTGGACCCCCAGGTGTACGAGCGTGGGCTGGGCTGCCCTCCATTTCAGCAAGTTTCCGCTGAAGACTCTCTACCTGACTTCTCTTTGAAGATGGTAGAGTTGGCAGAACCTGCAAGTTTTACGCTCTGTTTTCTTTTCTTCACTTTTTTTTTTTTTTTTTTCCCCCTTAGAATAGGTAATTTGGAATGAGTCACCTTTTGCTAAGATTTGGTTATGATAGCTCTAAAGATAAATATATATAAACATAAAATCACTTTTTTAGAAATATTTAACCTCTTAACTTTTATCACACTTTTCTGGAAGTGCATATCTCAATCCATCAGTCACTATAATTACTATCGGCCTTCCTCAGGACAGCATTTTTGTCTCAAATCATATTCCTTGTTTTTTTTCTGTTGATAATAGCACTGTAACACCACCACTACCCTCATTAAAATCCCCCTCTCCATGATAGTTTGGTGGCACTGTATCAATGGGCTAGAGATAACAAAACAGGTGATGCAGTTCATTGTTTTGAGCAAAAGTTGTGTGTGCTTAAGTCACCAGATTTTGGCCACAGAGAATTGAGGGTGAATGCATGAAGCAAGACTGCATACTGGCAAATGTTACATATTTTTGTTAAAAGTGTATAGAATGTTCCAGAAGTCCAACCACCTGACAAGTTTTCCACTTTCATCTGAGCTATGAAAGTCACCATGTTAAATTACATGTGTAAACTGTATCTTCCCAAAAAGGTGTGGCGCATATCATTTTTTGTTCATGTTTGCTGAATATTTGTAAAAGACTTTTTTAATATTGTAAATTAAGACAGTGTCTAATTACCTAAAACCTTGTTATACAGGTACAGTTGAGTTTGAATCAAGGCTCAGATGAAGGTGAGCTACAGTAACAGACTTTGAACATGCCTGGAGAAAGGATGACAGATGCAAGAGTCGGAATATATATTGTGTTGCAACAAGGACGTCAACCCCAAGAGATGGCACCAACACTGAGGAGTTTTGAGCTGAGCAAGGTCAACCTTGAAAGTTCATACTCGGATTTTATGTAAATTCAGAGGACACTGATTCCCAAGTGACGACATCAGGATTTTGTCACACAAAGTAGCAGACCATTCTACTCTATGGTTATGGTCAGTGAATTCATATAACAACTCTTTCTTCCCAGCAATGGGGTTGATACTTGCAAAAATCTAAAGCTGGAAAAGAACTGTTGGAAAGGTTTAATTCTTAAAATCCATTATTTTGTGTTCTAAATGCCATTTTATTGAAAACTGAACCTTTTACATAAATCAGCGACAGTGTATGTGAAGTTTACTGATTGTTGAGTGATATTTTTTGTTTGTGGTACGTATTAAAGTAGACAGAGCCTAAAAAGGCAGATTTAGTTTTGCTCTGTGTTGTGCAAAAGGACATGTTTTCTGCTTCAGCTTGTCTCATAGGATAATGAAATACTATCTGCTGTTTTAATTCCTCTCACACAGTAAGGAATGCAACCCAACTGCTTGTATTTGTCTCATAGGATAATAAAAAAATTACTAAATGGACTTACTTCTGCTATAAGACAGTCCATGTGAAACTTGTGTCCGCAGGGAAAGAGGTAGAATGCTCGGGACATGAGTGGGTATGTGCACACACTACACTTGTCCTCTGCCTTCACAAAGGAGTACCTGAAAATTCAGCCAAGAAAAGCAACACACTATAGTTATAAGTGAGAGTGATGACCCTTCGCCTAACCGGCTGGAGAGGACAGCTCTCTATATTTATTGTTGTCTCTGATGACCTGTTGTTTCATCCCTATTATTTGACACGATTCTTCGTCTTTCTGTTCAATGATCTTGTCTGCAGCCTTTTTGGTTCCAGCTATGGCCTTCTGTTGTCCCACTGAAAGTCAACCTCTTCGTAATGGTTTCTTTGTGCCATTCATCAGTGAGGTCATGATGCAGTCCGCTCTATCCTCTCTGCTTCACTATCAGTGTATAATGTTATCTACAGACAAGACTATTTCCAAGTCTAAATTGATCTGCTTTTATCACAGATTCAAAAGAACTTTTTAGAAGTGCACCACAAAATCTGTGAACAGCCCTCCATTTACTATTTGGACTATTGTTGATTGTTGATTTGGTACTCTTGCAAAAAAGAACAAAACAAAGCAAAAAAAAACACACACTAGTAATCTATCTTCTGTGATATTATTCTTTTCTGTGAAAGCTTCTATCAGTGTTTGACAATTCATAAAGCGCCAGATCTAACGATATCTGGATTATCTCTAGATTTGTGACTCATTATGGATGATGACAATTTAAACATATTTTGTAAACATTATATTGGTGGATTTGCACTGCTTTCCTGGCTAGTGAGCTCATCGGATATTAAAGTTTTCTGAGAAGCATTTTTCAAGCAGGAAAACCCAAACTGTGGTGTGGTGTGGTATGGTGTGGATAGGAGGATTTGCAGCCTCGCTTACTGCTGTGACTGACTACTGGCTTACGTTTCATCATCCCATTCGTCCTTCTATAGACATTTTTGTTGTTTGTTTGTTTGTTTTTTTGTGGGGAGGGGGGCTGGGAGCGGGGAGAGTTTATTAGTTCTATTGATATATCTCTGTACCATTGTTTGTCGACATATTTTAGTCTGTCTCAGTTTGTTGTGTAAATTTGTGTCTTTGAATTTTTGCATTTCTTTGTAAAGCACATTGAGCCTATTTTAAAGCAGGAAAATGTGCTACATAATTTTTTAAAATTATTATTAAGTTCTCTCATAAGCATTTTTATGGTACTACAAGTATCACTTGTAAGTACTTTCATTGCTCGTATTCACTTAACAACCCTGAACCCACCACATTACTACCAGATTAACCCTCATTTTTATACTTTTGCAAAATGACAGCTGACTTTTCACAACCACTGATATTAACAGAATGTTCTAGTCATTGCTTTAAATAGCCATTGTCTGAAGCCAGCATGCTCAAGTAAAAGGACAGAAGAAAAAACTTAAAAGAACTACACACTTGTTGCGGAAACTTTGAATCTCACGTCGTATTTCTTCTGCACTCTGTGTAGCCTCTTCCATTTCAATCTTGAGTGACTCAATATGCTGATTGTATTCTTGCAAGGACGACACAATGGCATCCTGTAAACAGTCACAAAACATAATTTAGTGAAGTGAAATGCATTTAGAATGCATCCTATGACATGAAATCGCTCTAATCTCGTGCTCTTCATTGCTGGAAGTCTCAGGATTTGGGGTATCTAGGTCTGTATATCAGTCCTTAGAATATTTGTTTATATTTACTTTGAAGTGATCAATGGTGACAAAGTCAGGGAAGAAAGGCAAGACGTCTTCAATCTTGAGCAAGTCACATTCATGAAGGAATTCCATGGCACGCTTGATGTCTTTCTCCTCCTCTACTACATGCCGAGCTGTTGAAAAAATAATTACATACTAACTAAATGGTCTCAAAAAAAACATAATGTGGCATATCCTGAAATAATCTAGTAACTGATATCTCTTAATAACGCACCAAGCAGACTTTGCATCTCTAACATAATGAAGAAAAGAAGAATACGCTGCAATAAGGGCACACTGACCAATTCGTAGCCACAGCTTTTTACGCAACTCGAGATCATCTTCAGCTGGCTTATTTGCTTGCTGCTTAGCAAGCTCCACATCCACCTGCAACAAGAAATGGATTTTTTTTTAAAGTAATACCTTACAGTGAACTTAGCTCCCATCATCTGAAAACATTTTGCTCTGGGGTGTTTCTTTAACAGCTTAAATAAAATGTAATCCTCATTCTTTCACTTGCCCACTCTAATATAATTGACTGAAATTTGCTGTTTAATTGCTTCTGAAAGTATAGACTCAAAAAGATAAAACCTGGACATTTTTTTAAGCATTCATCAGATGAATGTTCTTTTTCATTTTTCCTGTTTTCCAATACTCTCTCCCCAAAAGTTGTTAAATCATGAGTGCAAGAACATTATGAAAGCTATACAGTTAAACAGCCATGCACACACATGCTTATCAACACACACACAAAATTCATTTTCAAAGATGAACTGAACCAGTTATGAAAATACTATTTACTGTAAGGGCCATATCTACAGCCTCCTCATACAGCCCCATGAGAGAATACACATGGACACAGGCTCTGTGTTGATTGCATTCTGTACACAGCCGTAAGGCATATTTCACATCATAGCATATCTCGTCTGGGTCCTGAAACAAAAGAAATAAAAGCTTTTAAAATAAATCTAATTCTGAACCTGTTTTGAAATTAATTAAAATATACTAATGCAACTTGCTATGAAAATAATAACTTTTTACACAAAACTTTAAAGATATAAAGAATTTTTTAAAGCTAATATTGCTGTGATTCTCTTTGTCAAAAATACCTGTATACATTTTCCACAGACCGTTTTCAGGAAAGGGGTCATGTTGGTGGTGAGGAAATAAACTTAAATATTAAAAAAAAATGTCATCAAAATCTACTGCTCTACAAACCTCAACTCCATTTTATCATTTCATGAGGTCTCTCTCACTGAAACCAAGCGGATAAGTGTTCTGCATTATAATCAATTCTGGAGTCAAGGGCTACTCAAACTTTACCTCCCCTTGCAGCTGTAGGTAAGTCATGAGGTGGTCAGGCTGAAATTTGGCATACAGGGCTAGAAGGTAGTTGTGGATGGCACTGTCACGATTCTCAAACTTCTGAATGCATGTCTCCAGGTAACGGATGGCCTCATTTCCCTGCCAGTATTTCTAGATGCTAATTTTCTATAAAGATTAGGCAATGCTACATTGCTGTTATCAAACACACAAGATAAGCAAAGCACTCTTGCATGTATGTGTGTATGCACATGCACACACATATATATAAATATACAAGGACATGAACAGGTGTTCATCAACACACACACACACACACACTCAAAACCTCTGTTTCTGCAAATATATATTTGATACATACATTCAAATGCACACATTTAGCATACTTGCTCTATATTTCTCTGGTGGTCATATTGAACCAAAGCTGGAATTAGTTTTTTGGGATCCAGCTGCTTTCCCACTCTTATCCATGCATCTACAGTCTCCCTAGGAAGATGCTGCATCAGAACTGGGCTGAACTTGTAGTACAGTTCAATGTCGGGCTGATTCAAGAGAACAAATGGAATCAACTCCCATCACTAATGAAACATTCCTTTTATGATTTTTATCTTTGCTTTGGTGCTTACCAAACATCATCTCAGATCATTTTTGCACCTAATGATTACTGTAATCTTTGATGATGAGAAATTAAACTTTAAATATTTCAAAAGTTTATCAAAACAGCAAAGCCATTCACTTTGCTGATTTTGTGCTGTCTTCAGCCTATTCAACAATCAGTTAATAATGGGCCATAAACTAAGTCTGGAACAGCATGAAATTTGCAAAAGTTCAATGACTGTGAAACAATCTACACTTTTACCTACATCAGTAAAGAAGGAAAAAGGATACAAACCTGTTTGACGAGACATTCCAGAGCCCCCCGGTAGTTCTCATGGTGAAAATGGTGATTAATCACACGTTCATAATCTGAAAAATCGAAACAATTACGAAAACTTAACTTATTGGTCTGAAACTAACTATGACAAAAGATTAAAAGAAGGAGAATAAAGATGATAATTTTCTTTCCAGTAACATAATCCTGCTTTCGCTTACTTTCAAAACCAATCAGAATTCTGACTAATGATGGTTGGTTTCTAATGAATTCAAAGACTACACAATTATTGCTTTATGTTCTTAAGCAAAAAATATGGAAATCAGCTGATATGTTATCAGATAACATAGTCGTTACCTTTCATTAGGTGTGCAAAAAATACCAAGTCTTCAATATCACCATGACTGGAAATAAGGTCATAGATAACTGTACGATTGAGTGTAATGCATTCCTGCAAAAGAAATAAATGCACATAGATCTAAACTTATTCAGGCATGAAACATTACACAAACATTTTACAACTTTTCCCCCCTACAGCTATACAAGATTTTTAAAAGGCTAATGCTTATATTAGGGACCCATAAAAGCTATCAAATCAAACAATAGGAAGAAACTTGAATCATCTTAATCATGGTGAAACTTCCTACACTTTTACTACACAAATGTTTCTTGAGGTAAGACCTTTTGTTTACTTATAATAGTTAGAAAATCACTACAAGTTGATTTCTAAACTTCAGGTATCTTTTACAATAGGCCATAAGTCATTTGAAGTCTGGGAGATATTGTAATGCATAGTATCACACCACATACCTTGATCCGTGTGCTTGCCATGAACTTGCGAAACTTTTCCTGAGTGTGTTCATATTCATAGCTTTCGTCCTGACCCTGTTCTTTCAATCTGCCAAGAGTGTTCAGAAACAACTCAACTATCCATGTCACCAGCATTGTCATCTGCGTCTTGTCCTGCACATCACAGAAAACTGATCAAAATGGATGCTGTTTCAGTTCAGCACACACACCTACATGTGTTCTAAGAAGGCAGATGAAAGCACAAATTCAGGAATAAAGGCCTTGGCCCATGTCTTTGTAAAAACATCTAGAAAATAACATGGAGATGGATTTCCCAGCAAAAAAAATAAATACCCCTTTAGCTGCCAGGAAACTTATAAAAACATTGAGAAGTGAGACTGAGCAAAAAGTATGCAAAAGGTGAAAGGTGAAGAACAGAGGCAGTGAACAAGTGTGTGTCCTTCACTATGTTAATGGTATGGCAAGTGAGTGCGCATGCATCCCTGTCTCAATGGTATGACAAGTGTGTGTGTGTCAATGGTATGATGTGTCACTGTGTCAATGGTGTGACAAGTGTAAGCCGCAGCCCACTGTCTCTATTTTCCCTGATTTTTTGTGAAAACTGCTGGGTGAGGATGGGAAGACTTCTGATCAAAGTCACATGTGTAAGCCTCCAAGTGATCTTCTGATCAACAATCATCCACCCCAGGATACAGAGTATTCCCAAACAGTTGAGCATCAGGTGACACCAGTCATTACTGATGACTCAAGATTAGTGACTCACAGTTATGAACATAAAGTGACACCAGTCATTACTGAATACTCAAGATTAGTAACTTGCATGCACGTGCGGTGCAAACCTGAGGTCGCAAGGAGCTGAGCTTCTCAATGATAAACGTCTGTAGCGGCTCTTTGTTGTTCAGTTTGATGAACTTAAGGGCTACTTCTTCAAATGAATTTTGTGTTTGAGCATACATGGCTGCACTCTCTTCATACCTGTTCCACAAACCCAAGAAGCTGTTATTATTCAACATAGCTAAACAGAAGAAAGAAGGAATGAAGAATAAGTGTGAAAATCATAAATTTGAGCTCACTGTGAAACAATACCAAGCAAAACTGTTTAAAAAAAAAAGGATCATCTTCGGAAATTTAGTCTGGAAGAAACTTTCATAAAGGTATACTCACTTTCCTATTTCAAACAGGTGTTCAGCTTGCTTGATCAATACCTTTTCCAGGTTAAAGCGACTGTCCTGAGTAACAGAAGATATGCATGCAATACTGTAGAATGATAAACTACATTTGTACGCAAACAGCTGTTACCTAAGTAAAGTTTCTGATTAAGCTTCACTCATGGAAAAGCACAGAATCATCTAGAACACAGAGTTGTTAAGCCACTGCAACATCTTTGTCCCGCTGAACATCCCATAAAATGTATATTTGAAAAATTTGAATTTCTAATCTTCTCCTTTCCCTTGTGAACTCTTTTCTTTATGAAAAGGATGGTTCAGCATGATCTGGATCATGAAATTTCCTGTACAATCAAGACAGTGTGTATGCATGCACGCACAGGTCCATGTACACACAGATGCATGCAATGATTGTGATATCTACCTGGCAGTATTTCTTTGCCATCTCAAAATCTCCTTTCTCCAGGTACATCTGCCATACATCCCTGTTAAAAAAAAGGGCAAAAACAATTCACTTGCACTGACATTACAAAAGACATATGTAGTGAATGATCTTGTTTTTAATCTCTGAACTAGCAAACTCTTTCAAAGGTACAGCTATAGATACGCTGCATATCTAGGATTCTCAATATATATATTTGTGATGGCAAGGATCCATGAAAGTAGTGGTGGTGTAGGAGAAGTTATTTTAAAAACACAACCGTACTGGATTATTGTGTGGGCAAACAGTATTATGAAGCATCAAGCTGACATTTCCTATACTTAATCGAAATATACTTGTAGCAGTAGGAATTTTAACTGTTGAGAGATAAAACAGAGACAGTGACTTTGACAAGTTTTATATTGATCTGTCTTGCATGTGACAAAATGGCAATGATGAGGAGACATCAACTCAAACTATTTATCATAGTGGGGAGGGGGGTTGTTGGGGGATAAGGGTGAGGAACAGTATTTCTTATTCTCACAGACACAGACCTGGACTCTCTGCATATTTTGTAGAAAAACACCACCTGTGAGGAGAAGGCCCAGATGGTACCTCGGATAGGATCTTTGCGTATTCCTAGCATGCGACCAAAGCGCTGAAAACAAAAGTCTTGAAACAGAAATAGGAACAAGAAATCTATAACATGTCATCATAATGTATTCCTCTTTGATATTTGCAATTTAGCAGTTTGGGAGAAGGGCACCATCACTAAAGATACAACAGATAAATAGAATATCTTGATGCTTACATCAGGTATCACATCATCCAGTATCATCTGCTCATTCAGGGAACAGATAGCTCTTGTCCTGTGACATGAAGCAAGAAGGTTAGTTGCATCACATGGCATGCTAAAAATATCAGGACAAACTGTAGAAATCCAAAATGAGTTTGCAATTTTCAATGTTTGATGTAAATTTATGCAGGTAAATTTTAAAATATGACTGAATCTCATCCACTCTTTTTTGATTGGGCAGAACAGAGTGTATGTGTGGCAGGTAACCTTTCGTTTTCTGCAGGCTTACTCAGCATTTCTGCAGCCTAATTAAATCCTAAATGTAAGCTGACAATAAATGCACTTGCTTACAAAGACAGCCCACTTGTGCTGTGTGGGGATGAATTATGTTTTGAGTGGCTACAGGAAAAAGAGAAAAGTTAAAGAGGAAGCAGAAAGCAAAGAAAAAAACCACCACACAAGATGCTCCACCTGTCAGAGTATAGCACTAGCATATGGAATTCTGTCAAGGCCATGCCAATGGGATGCACCTTTTGCTCATCAATATCCTTAGGATAACTGTATTACCATAAGAAAAAAATACCTTGCAAACTTTTGAAAAATAATTAATCATAAATGTCTTTTCCTAAAAACAACATACATTTTTTATTAGTAACTCTATATGCACATTAAGCCATCTTACTAACACTGTAACAAAGATTGAAAATTATCAGAAACCATTACAATATAATTAACTGGACATAAAAACAGACCAAGACATGGATCTAGCCATCCTCATCACAAAGCAAACCATGGTTCTTATGTTTGAAAACAAAAGCTAGACAAGGATACGGAATAAGCTTGGAGCTGGACATGACAGAATTAGGGCCCGCAGAGCCTGTGACATCGATGTTACCATAATAAATACCTGGACCTGTGAAAGAAGTGATTAACAGATTTAACTATTGCTCATCAATGTAGTTCATGAGTATAAATAATTTAATATTAACAAAATAATTGAAAGAGACACCAGAAATACAATGCAGGGTGACCTAAAAATCACAAACAGTATACAGTGGTTAGATTCTCATAAAATATAAGCTCATCTATGCTGAATGCCATGAATATAAAGCCAAGATATACCAGTTAGCCATGCAAATGTCAGGGCAGGCTGGCGGAATTTTGGAAAAAACAGGTGCAAGTCACTGTAACCAAAGTTTCCTGGCAGCTCCAGGAACTGTGGATGATCTGTAACAAAGTCAGTTCTAAAATATGGTTATGTATACTAAAGTCTGTAGACAAGTTTGTTGGCAAACTGTGTAGATGTTAGAAATAATCCAAGAACTCTTGAAAGCCTTCATGGTGCTAACTTCCAAGCTAATTTAAAACCTCTTTATGTTACAGGCTCTAGAACACCAGCTAGCAAACTGGAATGCCTAATACTTAATCCCAAAAGCACCTAGCACCTTATAAAAGCTCCTAAAAAAACACAGACACTTCCATGCTACAAAAAAATAATAATAAAACCTCCATAACATTACAAAGACTCCTGCACCATTAAAAATGTTATTATAGTGCTTAAAACACTACTACTAAGATACCATTTTAGAAAACCCATAACTGCAAAACAAAACACAAACCATTCAACAATGCAAGAAATTGGGAAAATAGCATCCTAATTTCTAAAGCTAATTTCTAATGGCCTTCAGATGGTTATATGATATATAAACATTATGAGTTTGAAAAAAGAGATACAGAAGTATGACTGCTGTCACAAAGATACCAGATATTTTATTGCTTATTTCCTTTGTGTGAAACCTACACTGCTGTCAAAAAGACACTAGATATAAAGGATTTTGTGTGAAATCCTACCTGCTCCGGACTCATATTGCTGGAAAAGGGGTGTGAACATGGGAGGATCTGCACTTGTTGATACAGTTCCAATAAACTGATACAAACGTCTGAAAGATGCCAAAAAATAATTCCCTCAGTACTGAAAAATATTTGGCACTGAACATAAGTCATGGTTTAAACAACTGGTGACTTAGTTTAAACAACTAAGGCATGCAGCGCATACCCAAATAAATGCATAAGCCCCTTCATTTTGTGTGTGTGTGTGCCCATGCACGTGTGCACACGCGTGTAAGTGAATCAACATATTTTTGGAATGCATATTTATGAATAACCTTGTGTGGTGCTTCAGTTTTATAAGGTATTTAGTTTGGTATTTCTACATTTAAAACTATTAATTTTTCAGATCATGAAATAAAGCCACTCACACAATGCATGTTCAATACTACTGGATTTTATCTGTACACATCTATATCTTAACCACATGATATGCTATAATACCCATTATTAAAGGTTAATGATAAATAATACACACCAATGTTCCCACTTACCCTGGTGTTGTAACAAGTATGTAGTATCGGTACACAGACAGGTCAGAACATGGCATACGGTCAAACTGAAGTCCTGTTACTGGTTCTGCACGCTCACGGCCAAGATTGAACAGCTAGATTTTAAAACAAAACTATACAAATTACAGTAACATTTTTGCCAACCATTCTGCAATACTTTGATTTTTAAAAACTGTAATTTCAGGAACACATAGATCACTTACATGCTTAAAGCAAGCAGTAATGCCTGTGTGTGTGCATGTGTGTGTGTGAGAGAGAGAGAGATAACAGACACGTTGACATTTTTTATATACAACCCCTACGACACATCAACGCCAAAACGTTTGACTGTATTACAATTTTTCTGATTTCAAAATTATATGAGAACTGGTAGTAAGACTACATATTTCACAAATCCTTTGTCATTTCTTTTGACATTTTGTTTAAAATGCAACATACTCCAAGGACATTTTATATTGAAAAGCCATGATCTTTCATTGTTTCTCTCCTATTACTTTATTCACCCAAATATTTCACCCTTTTTTTGGAAGCCAGTCACTTTATTCTGTAGGAATTCTATTAAAAGTACAAATATTCTATCCTACTCAAAAAACTTGCTTTAATGTCAAATTTGCTTTGCTTTTCACTTCAAATATCTGTGACATATGTTTCTTTTTAAACCCTACATGAAAGTTTCCTAAGTCAGAAAAACAAATCCAGCTTTGCATCGATCACAGTTACTCACAACCACAACACTAAAACTGTAGTGCCCTTACCTTAAACAGCTTGCAGCCAAACATAAAAAATAAAAGTGTAATTGTTTTTCTAACATATTTTATTCCTTCCCTCTGCCCAAACCTTGTACATACTACCAAATAATTATCAAAATTATCAAATATTTTGCATTTGACACTAAAGACAACACCATGAGGAAAAATGTGCAAAAAAGCCCCCTTAAAACAACTTTTTCAGTATATTGTAACAATATTTCAAAACACAAACATCTCATCACACAACCTATATCTTACAAGTGAGAAATATTATATATTTACAGGTAAATTTGTCTGCATGCTTTCTTGGAGCTGTGATAACAAATCATTGGATAGCCAGAAAGAAAGTATGCATGGAAGCATGTACACACAAAAGTGAACATGAAATACTATAAGACTTTGTACCTGCTTGAGATAAAGATCAACATTCCCCTGAAAAAAACGGCTATCATCAAACTGTGTCAGCTCTGTTTCGAAAATCAGACCTGCAAAGAAAATAAGCACATTACAGATATTTCTATCATGCTCATAATTCATTAACATATATGATCAAGACCACAATAATGTCAAATCCTCACACTTTATTTTCCTGTAATAAAATATTTAGTGTACACATCAATGTGTGTGGGTGTGTGTGTGCATGCACATTTATACACATATGTGCATATTCATGTATTAATGTGATTGTGTTTCAGACCAGACAGGAGTACAGTTGAATAGACCTTAAACTGTTGCATCCTGAAAGAAAACATCTACAGAGTGGATTCTCTTCCACAACGTCAAGAGTACTGGTTATGAGAGAAAACAGCTGGATAGATGCAGAGGCGGGAAACCCTTCAAGACTATCACACCTCCATTTTCATCAATGGGAGGCCCATATGCACCTATGCTTTGCAAATGACATTGATCTGATGGTAGGCAGCAACAGCAAACTGCAAGACCTTACCTCCAGACTGACAGTGTCAATGCACATGGAATGTAGATTAGCACTGACAAGAGCAAAGTCATGGTTAACATCAACAGCAACAGCAAACATAAGATTTACATGGAGTACAGCTTCAGGACGTTAACATGTTTCTCGATGTGTTTATAGCAAACAACTGATTTGAAAAGAATGTTCAAAATGAAATATGTAAATACTATGAAAGACTACCATAGACTAATTTAACAACCAATCTGGTTTTATTCGCAAAGATAGTTTGAGCTGTTAAAGCAACAAACTGAGTGTGCAAATAAGTAACAATGGTCGACATGTCCGCACACTTTTTTTGTTCAGCATTGTCTTTCTTCCCTACATGTGCCTTCATTTAATAGATGTGTTTGAAAAAAAGGTAAAAAGGTAAAGGTCAAGGTAATCATCTAGCCTTTTGGCCATTGGGGAGTAAGGTGTTAGAAACTACACTTTCTCACAGACAGCTTTATGTGAGTGTGGAGCCATCTCATTTACTGCCGTACCTTCCACAACTCTCTATGGAGTCAAGAACCCATTCTCAACAGCTGGGTAGACAGGTGGAAGTTCACCCCCTCCTACAGGTGTTGAAAAGGCTATCCCCTTTTACGAACATTTGAAAGGAAATAAATAAATAATGAAAGATAATATAACATTACCTTTGCTGGTCCCTAAAAGGATTGCACCTGTTGTTTTTTCATTAGCATTTTGCCAGTTCCATCCTACAGACTCAATCAAATGACCCTGAAAAGAGTGTTGATAATTATGAAATCCAGTTTCACACTCTTGCATTGTTCAATTGTAAACACTGAAATGTACAAACAGTAAGAAAATAATTATTTGTGGACGAATACATGTAACGTAAGACATAAATTTGCAAATGAACTAAAAAAATGTGCACACTTCTATGCATAAAATTGCACTCGTGCATATTCATGCACAGACACATTCATGTACCTCTGGAAATCCAGTGAAAAAGTTCTAAATCAGTTTGTGTAATACGTGTACGAAATCTTTACAAACATTTATATTTGACCTGCTTTAGCTTTTTTTCTGAACACATAAGGAACATAAATAATTTTCTTATCCATGATATTATCTAAGCACTGCAAAGTAAAAAAAAAGCAAAAAACAAAATAGATACAGTAAGATATACAGTTGTCTAACACTACAAACCTTCAGCTTTGCAATATTTTTAGGCTTCCTTGCTGATGTCCCAAGAGAAACATAATAATTTTCCTGTGAAGCTAAGGAGATAAGCAAGTGCTTCCCTGTAGGGTCCAGAAAAATCTGATGCACTCTGTCTGTTACAGGACTTGGCAACTCAATTTCAGCTGTGAGAAACATTTTTAATACAGGTAAGAATCTGACAAAAGTATTTGGTCCTCACAATAAAAAATAACTGGCTTCATTCCCCACCTCCACAGAAGAAATCAAACAAAGCCCACCTTCCATGCTTTGGTGTGCATATTTAAGAAAACAAATCTCTGGGTCCTCCATTGAGAATTATGGAGAGAAGATGAAAAATATGAGTATGAACAGTAGTACCTTTACATTTAAATGTATTCGATGCAGTTTTCTATATGTATGTTAAAATATATGCATGTATGACTGCTAATTACTAAATCATGTTTTCCCACAAAAGGATTCTCAATAATAACATATTTAGGGCCTCTAACTCTGCATGTTAGTATTCCCAAATACATGGCACCCAACAACACACAAAATGCACGAACAAATCGTAACGAAGTTAAAATGAAGACAGTGCATCAAATGTGTAATCTGAAAGTTTCAAAAATTCAATTTGTTGGCAAATTATTTTTCATTAAAAAAATTGAATTATGGCACACCGTCACATATAAAGTATGGTTTATTTTTTTTATATATACATCCTTGCATTTATCATCAGAAATAACATTCACTACATACTGGTCTGTTGAGTTTCCACTTCCACACGAACCAAACAGTTGGTCGAAAGAGCAAGAACCAGAGTATTATTCCCAGAACACATATGTGTTATTGTAGCACCTGGAGGTCTGGGGTTGAAGGAAGAGGACAAAAAAACCATGAACATAATACTCTTATAGGGTCTGGATTTTATAAAAATAACATTTAATTTTATGATTGCAAAAGACAAGACTATACCTTCTGTGGTTCTTAGTTTAATCGGCCCCTGTTTGATTTAATGAAATAGATCACTTTTGTTATTTCTTTCCAACTATTTGAAGTAAATTTGGGTTGATAGTTGACAGAAACATGTGGTTCTATAGATCACTTTTTAGGCCATAACTGGTCCCTAACCAGAACAAATAACCCTTGAGTTAGTGAAGCAATACAGCAAGCATTACTCTACTGGCCATAGGATAAATGATACATTGCTTTCCTTAAAGCTTCAAATAATAAAATTTAATTTTAGTTCTTTTTGCTTAATATGTTATCAGTCAATTCATTCTCTTCCACTTACAATAAGAATCAAGAGTCACTCATAATGACTTCTGATGCAAAATTAAAACTTAGATCAGTAATTAAACATCTCAAAGTAGTGTCTACCATTGGCAGTATGCAACTGTTGAATGTTGCAAATCATAATTCAAAAAGATGAACAAGAAAATATTTAATGTCTTACTTGTAGTTGAGTTTGACTCTACTAAATATTGGTGTCTCATCTTCCAGCCTGGCATCGACATAGCCTGGTAACACCTAACATATAACAAGATAATTTAAGATGATGAAAGTAGGTGTGTGGATGACCTGTTTATTACCATTTTATTATAGATAAAGCATGTTTATCTAATAATAATAATGTTGATTAAAATTGCACATTTTACCACCAATGTAGCAGGCTTAATGCTCTTTATAAAACCAAAACAAAGCAATATCCAAAAAATAGACACAAAATGTATGTAGCATAAAGGCCAAAATATATCAGCATATTAAGAACAATATTAATGGTTTTAATCTCATCTCTTTCTCTTAAACACATGCATACATCAAAATACAAAACAGCAAGCAGAATGCAACACAAAGACATATCCTGTGGCTTGTTTTGTGAAAAAAAAAATTTTAAGGAGAGTTCAGATATTGCAAAATATTCTTTTTTAAATCATATTGCATACCCCCCAGATATCAGAATACAGTAATGAGGAACGTAATGACAATGACAGCTCTTTAAAGACCTGGCCTTCCTTTTTTAATTTTAGTTTCTGCTGCTATTCATATTTATTTTTCAATGGAAGAATTTTAAACATTCTCTAAAACATTAAGAACTGCCATTGTTCCACTAAGGAAAATAAATTTCAAACTGATGACAGGTATCACTAACTATGTCTTGGGCTGTTGGTCGCACAGGAGGTCTTCCTGTTGATGTTCGTGTGAATTCTTCTTCATACTGGTCCAAGATGGATGCCATCTTACACTGATAGATTTCAGTATTTCAACCTGGAAAATGAAAAATCAGGTGATCATTCCAACATTAAGAGTCTCAATCACTTTCTTCTCTGCTCTTGTCCATGAGTGAGAGACATGTCATCTTTTATTGCTTCAGGCACATTGGCTACAGCAAGGGGTGCAAGAACCTTCTCAGTATGGCAATATGTATATAAATTATGGTGCACTGACAACATTACCAATAAAACTGAAAGAAAGGCAAAACTTCTTCAAATCCCTGTGGACGTTAGATTGCAAATATAAGTGAGAAAGTGTGAGTGAGTGGGTGAGTAAGTGAGAGGAAGAGAAAGAGTGTGTGTATGTGTGTCCACACAAATACAAAGTTTATCATTTCTTCAACACATTTACCTGAATCAGCTCCAGACAATTGGAAATCCAATATAGATCCCAAATCCAACAACAACTGATAAGAACCACGATTATATAAAATAATATCATCATTATATAAATATAAATAATACATTCACAAATATACTCATTTGCTTACACACAAGGCTATATCAGCAGTTTTATAAACTATTTTTGATTACTATGTTGTTTTCAACAAATATTTTATTACTTCCTGCTCTCTGAATCAAACTTTTTACATTGTATCTTTATTGCCATAGACATACTAAGAGGTAACAAATAATTTCAAATCTTCTCTCTCTCTCTCACTCGCTCATTCTTCAAATCCATCTCTCTCAGTTTCCGACTTTATGCCTTAAATCATGGAGGTGTATATGTACAGCAAATGTAGTAATAGTAGAGATTGGCTATCAAGTCCTACTTAATGTCCCCTCTTAAAATAAACTGAATATTGCCTGGGTCTGAGTTTTAAGCAGATTACAATATATTTTGTCAACCATCAAAACTGTAAAAAAATAGTTCGACAAATATTCTCTAAAGAAGCTTTTTGAATCTGTTCAAATTTGGTGCGTATTTAAAGTGACTGCTATTATAGTAGCAATACTTAAAACTGGCATCCATGCACCGGAAGCAAAGACGACCTAAGGCTGGGAAACGATTGTTTTATAGCTGTACAAATGTTGTTGTTATGCCTTACTACGTATCTATAAGGGTTTAACTTGGACTGAACACAATCACATGATCTGGCAACATTCAACGCACAATCAGTTTTAAGTCCTGGCTTCTGCAAGAAATAATTGACTATTTTCAATAGCACTGACATAAGCAAAGACAGTTTTTAAAAATGTAATCTGTGGATAAGGTGAGAGATTTCGCAGACTAGCAGCGATGCAGTACGTGACAACTCTTTCTACTAGCACTATAAGTATAGTCGGCATCTTCGTCGCTTTCGTCTTCACCAGTTTTACGTCTCTTTAAGGTTGTAACGTATCTAACAATGGCTTCAGTCATCAATAGACACTCACCTTAAAAAATTGTGTGCGATAATCATTTCATATTAACAGCAGCAAAGCCTAAGTAGGTCGGTGGTCCTATCGCTCCACTCAGGAGGCGTTCCACCATCATGACAAAGGCTGTGGAGTTACTGGCCTTAGAACAGCGGAGAGTTCCGGTGGCTCAGTGGGCAAGTGAATAGCATTAAGACAGGGACGCAGGTTCAGATCCCTTCAGAGATCAGATCACCACAAGGTCGAGGAAATTTCTTTATCGAACCAGCCAAACACTTACGTCGGTCACCGATCACGTCGACTTAAAACCCACATCGGTCCAGACGTATCGACTTCCTGCCAGAGTCGATTCGACCCCAGCCAGGACCAAATCGCCCCACATTAACACCGAAAGTCGAATCGACCCAGGTCCAAAAGACGAATCGACCACCGATAGTACAATACAGCTAGAGCTATTAACGTCAAATATTTCAGCAGAGACGTGCGTTTTTTGGCAGAACTTTCTTATAGTGGGTAATGTGACGTCATATGTTGGTCTATGTTATTTTTTCAGAGGTTTGGGGTAGGGTTAGAGTTAGGTTTAGTTTATTAGGTACAATTGGGCAATTGAGTGAAGCGATCGAGCAGACGATAATGCCGCGAGCCATTTCTGTTATGGCCGCCATGTTTTACCCCATATAAGAAAGCTGTTCCCTTTTTTTTTTTTAGCCTTTGTATTTATTTGTTCTTTGGTGTTTCGTATTAAATGCACTCCGACACAGTATACGTACTGTTCTTTCTCTGCATGTGGCATCTGTTTACAGGGCTGGCAGCTTTGACGTGATATAGCCCTAGTTGCTGGTTCGGCGTAAAACACCAGCCCCCCCCCCACACACACACCCTTGGATTAAATGTATATGCGGACGTTCGATTGATATGAGCCCCACTTCTAAAGAAGTGCTGGATAACCAAATAGCAGCTCACTTAATTTCGCACTACAGTAGGCATATGTTGAGGGTGCCCCTTTATCACCGGTGCTGTTCAACATCTTCTTGGAGAATAGCATGCAAGATATCTTCGCTAAAAACATTAAAGAGGTGTTCAGCCGAGGAAGTTGTAGGGCGTCAATGGAAGAAGAAACAACCATGGGTCACGAACGACATCCTAGATCACTGTGACCAAAGGAGGACCAACGAGAGAAAGGAAAAGCAAACCCGAAGCAGCTTCCAAATACAAAGACGTGAACTGTGCCATTAAGAAAAGGATGAAGGTAGCCAGGGAGAACTGGATCGAGAGCCAATGCCGGACCATAGAGGAGGGAATGCCATGGAGTGAAAGCAAAAAGGCCTACCAACTATAAGGACCATCACTAAGACAGGTCAACACAAGACCTCGGCCATAGAAGACAGCAATAACCACTTTCTCACAGAAAGCAATATTGTATTCAACCAATTGACTGAATACTGCAAAGACCTGTACAACCTGCGGCTGACGACAGACGCTATCATCTTTCAAAATTACCAGACTGGAACCAGCTATATAACCTGCAGACCTACCAGTCCTACGGGAAGAGGTCGAAAGTGTTGTACACAATCTGAAGGAAGGAAACGTTTCAGCTGAGCTCCTCAAGCAGGGTGAGTAAGAAACTACAAAGGTCCTCAGTGTTCTGTGCCAAAGAGTGTGGGAACTCAAAGAATGGCTATAACGATGGGCTCTCTCGCGCTTTGTTCAACACACGCACAGGTGCATCCTCGCAATCAATAAAATAGATGCAGATGTGCAAAACAAAATATATTTAAGAAAGAGAGAAAAGCTCAACAATAATTCTAATGATTGTACGATACTTGAATTCTGTAAACTTAGCTTTCTGTCTGTCACTTGTAATCACACTTTTGTTTCACAGAGGGTGAGGAAATATTCAGACTCCATCGTTCATATAGATATAACCTAATATTCACTTTATTCGCACCAACATGGACAGTTCTCCGCAATACACATTCAGAATTCACAGTCCATGTATATACATATAATTCAATATTCACTGGGTTCGTACCAACATAATGGCTCTGTTCTGCTGAGACCCGGTCTGTACCAATGACCAAGTCTCCGCGAGACTGACCCTCCTCTCGCTTGCACCCAGTTCGGAAAAGTGATTAGTTTTTCTTACGCAGAAGCCAAGATGCTTCTGCCTCCGCGTGGAGTGTCCATGGTCACCCTTTGATGTCGGACTGATTCAGGGAAGTTCTAGCAGGTAGTCAAAATCTTCGATCCCGCTTCCGTGTGTTCAGGCCAGCGTGTCCCGTCACTGGTCAGGATTTGTAGTCCCTGCCTTTCGGGTCATTAACAGAGGCGGTGGTAATTTGACCAGTGCACTTTAGGTGGTCTAACAATTGCAACTAAAAGTAGAAAATACGTTTTCTACAATGCCCCAAAGAATGGAAGCAGTCAGTAGGTCTGGTCTGGCCATATGATCCGGCACAACACCTTGTCGAAGACTGTCCCTCACCTTGGGTGGGTGAGTGCGGGGGAGGGGAAGTCGACACTGCGGTGGCCAGAGGAAGACCTTACGAAAGTCAAAGAATGGACTGGTTGTCCTGTGCAGGACCTTTTCAGTATCCTCCAAAAAACCCGGGAGTGACGGGCGTTGTCAGCTGCCACCTCTGTCCATGTGTTTTCCCCAACACCAGGTACCAGTGAATGGGTCGAATGACTGATGACTGTATTCAATGCATATGCGGACGTTTGGTTAGTGTGAACCCCACTTCAAAAGAATCTTGATGTGTACCAGCGTACGTAGACGAGATCAAGCCAAGGTATAATTTAACACAGTGTCATCGAGTTTGAAGCAATTCCATAAGCTGGAAGGAAAAAAAAAATACAGAATCAGTAGCCCGAAGCCCATCGATCTTCTCTAACCAAAGACGTTTGCACCTTCAGCCCGCTACGTCTCACTCACGCCTACTCATCTTGGAAAATTTTCGAATATTGCAGCTCATCAAACGGATAAAGTTCTGCATGACTCCCTCTGACTAGCAACAGCTGAGTAGCTTGAGTAAAGGTCACAGACCTTGCGCTCGAGAAGTATGATGACTGTCACTGCTTTCGGACCTGGGTTGATTTTACTTTTGGTGATAGTACGATGTGGGAGGATTCGGGCATTGCAAGGGTCAATTCGACTCTAGCGGGAGGTCGATATGATTGGGGCGATGTGGTTTAGGGTCGAAATGACCACCCTCACAACCCCCACCACTACCTTACATTAAGAATGTTTCCAACACTGACGATTTCTGAGGAGTAGGGGTCCAGTGAGGGATACTGAGCTTTAATAAATGATATACTCATTTATTGATCAATCTAATGTAAAACTGCTCAGAAATGAAGCAGAGTTCCTACTTAAGAGCAGCAAATTTGAGAGTGAAATATGAATTTTTAAGTGTGTTTGATGTAGTAAAGTTTTTTT
The DNA here is from genome assembly GCA_004794655.1 of Marisa cornuarietis. Classification (NCBI taxonomy): domain Eukaryota; kingdom Metazoa; phylum Mollusca; class Gastropoda; order Architaenioglossa; family Ampullariidae; genus Marisa; species Marisa cornuarietis. The sequence continues at coordinate 1,557,632 of SMMW01000057.1, read as the reverse complement.
TTCAGCCAACTTCCAGTTAAATATTCTATGCTTTTTAAAATCACCTTTGATAGTATTATTACTAAATCTACGAGTAAAAGATCAGTGATTTGCAATAGCTGATAAGTGTGATGCTTTAATAATTACAGTTGCATTTTGCACAGTTTACCAGGTATGCCTTTTTGGTTTCTTTGGTGTTTGCCTTTTTTTTTTATCTCTAGTTGTTATTTTCAGATTCTCTGGATATACAGTACATATAATTGTGTGTGTGCTTTAAGGACTTGCCAAGTAACTCTGTGGTGTTCAGCATATCTGCGGGTACTGGCAGAGAGCTAGAGCGATCAGCAAGGTAGAAAGGTCCCAGCAGGACGTCCTGAAACCTTATGGTTCTCTGTTTCTTTGTATTATTGATTCATATAATTTCAGTTCTGAATTTTGCCCAGTTCTGTAAATAAATATATATTTACCCTGTTCTCAAAATATGTTTTGTTCACAAAGCCAATTATATACTGAGTCGTACACACAACATGTCATAGTTTTATGAGTCTTATTAACAGAATTAAAAGGCCAAAAATGAAATGTAAAGAACTTAAGTTGTTAAATAAACATGTCATTTAGGCCCACATTAATGTGATATTGGATTAGTCTTTCTTGTATTGCCAATTTGCAAGCAACCACCAATTAATAAAAAAAAAACCAATGCTTATGGTTGTTAAGTTTATTTTGCATAAAAATTTTACATTATTATTCAAAGAAATATGTAAGTCTGTACATAATCTAGGACTGAAATGTCTACAACTCTGACAAAAAGGCAGTGGCTCTTGGCAGAATCAATACTTCTTTCCTACAATGCTACAACTGAGAAAGAACAAATAACTGCATCTGCAAGGATGCAATATTGATAATGTCTAATTTATGGTCTGTTTCATGAAATTAAAATACAAAACAAGTTTCTCATTAAACAAAAATAGTACTTCCAAATATATCTATAATAATATGTCAAAGATCAGGGTTTGTAAAGGCCTAAATAAAACAATTCCCACGTGAATCCCCTTCCCCTTCCCAGATGAACGAAAAAAACAACATATTTAACAAAATGTTTTAGTCAAATTCCAAGTCAGATTTTTTAAAAATTTCCAAAGAATCAATTTTCTATTTTCAGTGACACTGTCAGAGAACACATTTTATTAGTAACAGAGTTAGCAGTCATCACGGCAGATATTTACATTACAGTCTTCTGTGTTGCCTCAAAGACATACAGTAAGACCTCTACATACGAGTGAACCAATAAACGAGTATATCCAGATACGAGCCAAAAATTCGTCGAAATTTTGCTCTTACTCACAAACGGAAATTCAATATATGAGCTCGTCATTAATATGTGGTAGCATAAAGACATAAAAAAGAATGTAGTCTCAATGTTTCAAGTTAAAAACAGTGTAACTAGTGTTTTCTCATTAGCTGATTCATTCAGCATCCCTCTGCTCTCCAGCTCCCTCACTCCTCCCCCGCCATCTGCATACCTCCGTTATTGATAGTCTTCGTCTCCTCCAAGGTAAGATTGATACATATAACATTATTTTATTATCTATTTTATATTTTTGTGCCATTAACCTTTACTACTATACACTACTGTATATTATACCATATTTAAATATAAATTGTATTGTTGTGAGAGGGTTGGAACTCATTAATCCTCCTTACTTTGTTTTATATGGAAAAAATAGTTTTATACGAGTTTTTTGACACGCGAGCTTGGTTGTGGAACGACTTAAACTCGTATGTAAAGGTACTACTGTAGTTTAAACACTGCACTACTTTGGTCAACTAACAAGCAGCAATGAAACATATTTAAGTTCTTTTCTTTTATTGCAAAAAAAAGTAAAATATTATGTACAGAGGCCTTTAATTTCCTATTCTGATGAAAGTGAAGTGCTTTGGGCTACAATCATAAAACAATTGTAGTGCTTTTTTGTTAAAGGACTGGAGTGATGATATAAAACAAAAGCAGATCTTTTTCAGAGCATATCTCTTTTTTATATGTTAACATTTACCTAAATATATATAGTTCCCAAGAACCTGAATTTCAATGTTTCCATTCAAACACAAGTACTGACGTCTAAAAATTTAGAGTATACTATTTAATGTGTGTAGATGTAGTTTAAAAAAAATTTAAATAGGATTTTTTGTGTGAAATAACTAGCGTGATAAGCTGCAACTATAATGAGTTTTTAGAAAAAGTACCTCTTCTGTGAAGAACATAAAGTGGATAAATAATAATACACAATAATGTAACAAAGTTTCTCTATTTTACATCATCTTAGCAAATATGTTCACAAAAATCAGTCAGTCATATTTGTTTCAAACATGAATAAAAATATGACAATATAAAATGTGCGAATGCATTTCTGGAATAGGATAAAACTGATATGTTAAGCTTTAACTATTGACGGATATGTTAAGCTTTTCATCCCTGCAAACAATACTTTACAACATGCAACCATTTCATAATTCCGAGCACAAAACTCGTTTTTATGATGAAGAATAATCTATGCAATGGACAGATTTTAAAACAAAAATAGAACTTCATGTGAAAACTGTGAAGAATTTCTTTTTTTGCTTCAAAAGGCACTGCATTTAAGCACATGGATACATATGGATTTGAGGATGTGCTGAGAAAATGTTTTGTAAGGAGAATAATTAAAAGTAATAAAAATAAGCAACAAGTGGAATGTTATAAAACAAAACAAAGCAGCAGGTAGACAAATACCATCTGCTGATCATCTCCCCTTCTTCAATGCCACTTTATAAAACTTTCTCAAAATGTATTGAAATATGAACAGATAAGGTTAAGCATTCACAAGTGACAGAATGCTCAGAGATGATAAAGCACTTTCACAGTGCAAGTTACCAACATGAGACCCATTACTACAATTACGTAAGCAAATCTTGGTGTTTTATATCCATTATCTTGGTTACACATGAAACCAATCCTAAGCCTATGACAAATCATGCAAATAATAATATATGAAACAAAAAAGCAAGGTATCTGTTTCTTTGCATAAAACAGTCACCATTCTTATTAGTGTAATCTGAAAGATGATATTCATCAGATTTTTATCTACTTTCCAGATATTCATTTTTTCTGTTGCTGTATTTTTTTTTGTTGCATATTCCATTAAAACACATGAATGTACATGTGCAACCATGCATACGCGCGCACACACACACACATGCTTACTAAGAGAAGCGAAGCAGCTCCCATTCTTCTCTAATTTTCTTTCATCAAAGACCAGCACTATCAATATCAGCATCATATTCAGAGATGCTTGCCATCATCATAATTTTTTTTTATCTCAGCACATAATCCTGAGTACACATGCTAATTATTTACAGACATTCCATTAAAGAATCTGAAGGACAGGAAACTTACATAAAAGTGTTCCAAGGACTCAGTCAAATCTAAAGCATTACAACCTATTCATGATATGATGATGCCTTCAAAACAGGTTAACTGCTGCAAACACTTGAAAAATCACCTTAGTGCAACAAGCAAGACATCACCTTTAATTGGAATGGAGTTAGATGCTACCCTTTTCCAAGTGTAAAGTGGTTTACCTCATTACAAATAGCGGGTAGAATTGTTCTATAAAGGTCCCAGATCTCCACGTGGCTATGTACTCTTCACATTCATATCACTCCATGCTTTTTTCCTTTCTCAATTCTGCATGCTTTTTTAAAACTATATTAGTACAGCGGACTCTCGATTAACCAGCACCCCCAGAGATTGGAAGAGGTAAAAAAAAAGTGGTTTCTGTTTGCTTAAGAGTTACTATTAAACAAAAAACTATACCATAAACTCTGCATTAACTTGATATTGATCTTGAAATATGATAATTACAAATTACGACAAACATAATGTAGCACAGTTTTATTATGAAAACAGCTTTGAGAATGCAGTGATCAATTTTAGTTAAATTGTAGTCAATAATCTTTTCAACTTAACGAACTTCACTAATACAATTAACTTAGAAAAAAAATCAGTAGACATCTCATCAAGACCAAGTTCGAACTTTTAAGCTAGAAGTTGACTTCATTGAAATCTAAATTTAAAGCATCATTAAAAAAATATTTTTTGTTTTTGCTGATTGTTTGAGCTCTGGTTAACAGAGAGTCTTCTGTAATATGACCTTTGAAATTAAAAATTTTCCACAAAAAACTTAACACTATTCATGAAGTTTAATTCGATGAAATGAAGCTTATTGACCTGGACATTAGAAATTCATTCTTTCATATTGCTGTCAAATCTTTTCTCAAATAATGCAGGTTCTAAAACTCTACATTAAAAAAAACCGCAGCAGTGTTAGTGTTCAGATGTTCTACAACTACATGTTGAAATCTTTTGCTTTAAAAGCGTACTTTTAGAAACTTTCAAATCAAGCAAATCTTCATTACTCGCTTTCGAGTATGTGCTCCTTCAGTTTTCAGTAGCTGTGACCCCCTCGAACACCAATAGGACTAAGGGCAAAAGCCAGTGCAATATATATGACAATGGAAGCAACAATAGTTATCATACATGTGAGAAAAGCATACTGGCTCCACTTGTCTGCATACCTCAGATCACCTTGTCGGAAAGCCCGGTTAGACATGACTGAAAAGAAAGAATTAATGTTTTCTAATCACTAATATGCAAATCTAGCCAATGTTTCCAATTTTCCTTAAAATAAAAGGGCCAGTCATCACTGTAAACTGTAATATAATAACTATAAATAAAGAAGCTCGACTTGAATTTTGGCTAATATAAATTTTTGCTAAAAGTTGTTTATTATGGCTGATACCTATTAACATCTGGCTGAAATCGCCAGCTGCAGAGAACTACGATGCCTGAGTGAATAATAACAATTAAAAAAAATGTAAACCTCCTGCTCTCATCAAACCGTAAATACCCATCTAACTCATCATCTCTCATCATCATAATGAACTCACCCGAGAAAACAATCGCAACAGGCCCCAGAAGGGGGTTAAAAACAGCACAGATGATTGCAAGTGGCAAGTAATCATAGGGCTGACGACCCACAATGACTCCATTTTGTATTGCTGGGTGGCAGTATACAGGGTCACGAGTCACCAAGATCTGTTTGTGATTTGTATTATACACATCCCCTGAAACAGGTGTTGTGAACCCTTTTCCTGCCATGGCCCCTTCTGAAAAAAAAATATATAGAATGATGCATAACTCAACCTGATGCTGGCCTCTTCAAGCATAAATGTAGCACAATTCCAACTTTTTCTGAAACTGACAGCACCCATAATGATTAATTACATACCGCAAATTTTTGAAAAATATTACCACAGAAAATTTTATGACAAAAAAGGAAATATATCTAGTATGTGATGGTTCCTAAAAGTAAAGCTGAAAGGCAACAAGAAAAGAAGTAACTTTAAAGGTCCAGGGGGGTACAACGTGTTTTTCTAATGATTAGGCAAAGCTCGGTGCAAAATGGGTGAATAGCACCTTTCTATTCTCAACAGATGCCATCACTAAACATCAGCATGTGCAGAAAGATTTCAGCAACACAGCAACATCATCACTGTACATTGATTCATTTACATTGTTCAGCCTTACCCAATAGGAAAACTGATCCCATATGTTAATTGGCCATACTATGCAAACATGACATCATGATTTTTGTGATGGCATTTACCTTGTGGACAGAGAGGTGGGATTCACTTAGATTTGGGAGCTTTACCCAGTCATTAATCACTGATTCAGTGCCTGCCAATGGGGTGAATAATTTACCATTGTTACCACCAAATCCAGTAATCATGCACTCCTGCTATTTGAAAAAAAAATAATCAAAGAGTCTAAATGCTGGTTCAAATCTATTACCCGGGTGGCATGCTTGAAAAGAGATATCAAGTGCAATCCTACTGAACAAAGAGGAGTGGAGCATGAAGTGGTTGTTCCGTTAATGAATTGACATTAATGAACCAGGTGATAGGGACATTTTTTTTTTAAATGTTAAAATTAGACCAGGCAAACCCATGCCACCCAAGTAACGCATTTGTTCCTAAATATTTTCGAACTCGGATATGGCACTGCAGTCATTAGGTCTACATTATACCTGAAATATAGAAATCCTCATACCGTTGAGATACTACCAGTTCCTGAAAAACTTTCAAAACTCTCTGACAAGTACTATCTGCCACTAAGTAAAGTATTAAAACTAGTTGAAAGCTGGAAACCCAAAAAGGCTACAATAATGTGACCATGAATTAAAAATGAGGAAACGCTAAATGTTACATTTTTAGGAGTGGTTACGGCAGAACTCAAAAGCTTGGTCACAATCCCAACCCGACAGTTCGAACTTTACAGTTAAATTTACTTGATCTTTCTATGTCTAGTCTGTTTTCTTTGAAACTAGCTTCACGAGTGTTTTGAACCTCAGACAACTAATTTATTTTGAAACGATATTCTGCAGACTTACAAATTCACAGTCGAAGCTCGCACAACTTTCTACTTACGGAAGTGCCTTCTAGTTTACCGATGAGTTAAAAATCTACAGGTAAAAACAGGTAAAGCGCATGCGCGCGGCAGGTGTAATATCCGTACTGGAGTGTAATAAGGGTACGTTTTGCTTCGATCATGTGTGGTCTGCTGAAGCATAGATCTGTGGCTAGAGTATGTTTTGAAAATTCCATGTCCCCTGAGTGTAACTAATAGAAGTCAATACTGTACATAAGGAGTGCATTGCTCGTAGAGGAATCTACGCTGTGTGCAATGTCCGACAAAACGTTGATGCTAGTAATGACTAAAGACTTTGGCGATTTGAAGATGATTAGTGGTTCGAATTAGTACATACCAAAACACCCCACCCCTCGTTTGATAAAGAATAACTTAAATGCAGCTTTCTACAGGTTACTTGTCTATTAAGAGAAACGAATCCTAACCATCTTTATTATTAAATTGTAGAGATGGGATTTGAATGAAGAGGGTGCCTTGGGTGTCGCCACCTTGCGTTAGGAGTCGGATCACTTCCCCTGATTTCACTACTTCCTGCTCTCGTCCCTCTGACGCCACGCGTTCAATTTAACAGTTATTATTTGGAGGTACAGTACACACAATTAAATAACAAAAGGATTAGTTAATGTTTAAAAGTTCAGAAACATGTTTATTCCTTGTACAAATTATGTAGTATGTTGCGTTATATTGCAAAATGCAATGTATCTAAATATTTGCCAGTCATTCGATTCCTTCATTGTGCTGCTACCACTGTACCCAACATCCTGCCGGAGATACTAAAGCTACACAAATTATACTCTCTTTTTTGGGGGTAGGGGGTGGGGGATCTGTATTCTGCCTTCTTGGCGTTTTCTGTTATTTATGCATGTCATATTTGTGAAAGATTTTTCACGTTTTGTTTTTGTCAAAACTGATGCGTTATCAAAAGTAGGTTAACTTATGAACTTATCAGTATCATGAACAGCCGCGTAATGCTACCTTTCATCTGGCGTAAAAAGTTTGACATTTAATATTGTTTCTTACAGTTGATTGTCACAGTTATTACTTTTAAAGTTGAATGTTTAAGAGTAATAGATAATTTGACACATTTTAATGTGTAAAAAGATTTAGTTATTGTCTTTCATAGCATTACCCTATATCTGTTTCAGAAACTTTGGTAAATGTGGAAATTTTCCGCATTTTCTTCTTCTTTACCCAGCTCTTTGCAAGTTTTTTTATGTCTAATAATTGAGTTAAGTGTATGCAGCCAATGCTTCTGTTTCAGGGCTTGTTTGTAGAATGTCTCACCCAAGAGACTGGAATCTGGACTGCAAAGTCTATGTTGGAGAACTTGGGCATGGTTGCCCCAAGCATGAACTTGAGGAAAAATTTTCAAAATATGGTACACTAAAGAATGTGTGGGTAGCCCGGAGACCGGCTGGATTTGCTTTTGTTGAGTTTGATGATCCACGTGATGCTGAAGATGCTGTGCGAGCACTTGATGGAACGTAAGTTATATTCAATGATACAATGCTGACATGCAGCACAAATGCTGCTGCAATCATGAGATACCATTTATAATATATTTTGTTTCTGGAAAAAAGGAAATGAGTCCCTCTCTTCCCTTATCCCACAGATTTCTTGTGCTAACTTCTATGAAACCTACCATAGCTAGAAAGAGGCCAAATGTCATGACTGTACATACAGAAATATATTTCCAAATGGATTGCAAAAACCATATGGTACTAATGTGTACTTAATGTACATGAACTGTTCAGACATCACGGCATATATTTGTTTCATTCATATTTATGGGAGGATAAAAAAAGGTAAAGGTCATCCCATAACCTTTTCAGGTCGTAGGGCAGTGAGGTGTTAGAGACCCCACTTTTCTCGGGGCCAGCGTTTACATGAGGGTGGTGCCAATCTCCTCTCCCTCGCTGCCTTACCTTCCCTAACCCTCTATGGCAGCGTTTCTCAACCTTTTACTTGTGACGCCCCCCCCAGACGAATAAAGGTACGTCCGGGCGCCCCCCATAGCCACTAATACCTATATGAGATATGAAAAAATGACCGCCTTTGCGGCCCCCTTTTCAGCAGCTTGCGCCCCCCTTGGGGGGCGCGCCCCCCAGGTTGAGAACCGCGGTTCTATGGAGTCAGGTACCCATTCCCGTCAGCTGGGTCGACTGGGGGAAGTTTGCTGCGCTTATTGGGAATTGAACCAGCGCGCTCTCGGTTCGGAAGCCAGCGCTCTAACCACTCGGCCATCCGCTTCCCCTGTCTTGGGGAGGGTTGCAGTTTTTCACTCCGACTTTGAGAAATTATGGTTTTAAAAGCCTAGCCATTTAAAGGATTTTAGTGTATGTTTAGTTACATACTATTAAACACATTCATCAGCGCAGAAAAGTATAAATGGTTTCTAATTCCATGTCAAGATTTTCATCATTTTTTTTCTAGTAGCAATAAAAAAAATGTGGATGCAGCTATGAAAGTCACATGCATGTTAACCTTACTACATAAGTATATTTGCAAGTGTATTAATGTATGAGTTTGGGGACCATGTGCATTATCTGTTTTGAACTATGCATATTGCAGTAAGCATCAGAATAATAAGTTGATTTAGTGAGACACCAAGACTGGAATGGCAACGTATTAAATTTAAAAGGCTAAATAATGCATGAACTGCTTTTGTCAGAAAATTGAAAACTTTAGCATAAAATTAATCTTGATGATGTTTCTTAAATTGTATTTTATCTTTAGAATTCATATTTCTCAACAGCAAATATTTTTTCTTACGACATTTATCATGGAAACTGTTTTCTGTGGTTTGTAACAGACGAATCAATGGCCGCAGAGTTCGAGTTGAAATGTCTACTGGAAGGTCACGCAGAGGTAGAGGATTTGGAGGTCCTCCACCAAGAGGTCGACCTGTGTATGATGAATATCGGTTCTCACGCAGGTAATATTTGTAAAGCAACCTTCATTACAATTTATGATAACATGCATTAGAAATTTGTTAAGGCCATTTTCTTACTATCTTTACAGCATGGCAGAGGTGGTATGAGGAAGGTCCAGATGTACTTACACATAGGCTTGCTTTTCCTGTTACTACTTCCTTCATTCTTTATCTTTACAGAATTTATGGTAATCATAAATCCTTTGTGCTGAACCAGTGCTCAGAGTAATGCTGATTGCCGATTTGGGGTCTTTTGTCATATGCTGCATTCTCCTTTTTTTTTTTAACCACTTTGAGTCTGCTTTGTCCCATTATCATATATTTTACCCCTCTTAATGATATTTTTGTTTACAAGTTATTCTGTGCACATTTATTGCTGCTCATTGTGTTTCGTTGCTGTTAAGTAAAATATACATTTAATAATTTTTACTTTCTTCCACTCAATAATTGCAGTGACAGTTTGAACTTGATCAGCAGTGTCCTTGAAACTGTCTCCATACTAACAATTAAATTAAGCACCTTTCAAGATGAAATCTTATCTGAAAGTGAGCGTTCCCTGACCATTTATTTTTTTTAAGTCATTGGGAGTTCAGGTTAAGATTACACTTTTTGTGAGGGCAGTGCCCATCTCTTTCTTTCTCTCAGCTTTATCTTTTCCCTACACTCTGTGGAGTCAGGTACCCATTCCCGACAGCTAAATTAATTAGGAAATGTTTGCGGCACCACATGGGTATCAAACTGACACACCTTGTTTAGAACTAGTGCTCTAATCCCTCATCTGTCTGCTTCCTTTATCCTATCTTTACAAACTAATATAGTCTTCAGTTAGTAAAAATAGGGCACCTGGTAGTGTAGTGGTTAAGACACTCAATTGTCACCGCAGCAGTAAAATGTTTCTGGGTTCAGATCTTGTCTCGGGATGCTCTCTTTGTGTGACACCTGTTCGTAGTGCTGGCTGTCAAGTTATTTCTCCAGATACTCTTGTTTCCTCCCCCCTTCCATCACTCCTTTCTCCCAAAGGAGATTGCCTCAAGGTGGAAGCAGTTTCCTACTAAACCAATCAGTTAGTAACGTGGTAGAAAACATATTTTCAAGAGGTTAATTTTTGTGGCATTGATCATATGTCTGTGGCCAGTGTGGGGAAAGTTTTTAAAGGCATGCAAGCATCACAAATGATGGTATATATAATGTTTTTGTTCTAGTCTTTAAGCATTTTCATGGCTTGTTGCTTCATAAGTTTTTTTTTTTTAAAGAAAAGTTTTTAGGGGTTTTTTCAGATATGTTAATAACCAGTCACCAACAATTTTAGATTTTAAAGAGTAAGTGTAACTGTTATCATCCCATCATCAAACAGTAAAATAAGAGTAAAGTTAATTATACAGTTTAAGGTATAGTTTCCACAATGTGTGTGTTAATGTAGCCTTTTGTTTCTGTGTTGCTTGTTTACACATCAATTTTTTTCATACACCTTAGTGTTTTAACAGACTTGCTGTGTAATCAGTATATTCTTGATTTAAAGTTGCATGTACATTGACCAAATTCCAGGCACAAGCTCAGCTTTATCTGCGCTCATCTGGGCATCTGAAATCAACTGCCTAATCTTCTCCCAGTCAGCCATAGTCTGCTGAGCAAACCTCAGCATCTGCTTCCATAGCACCGTTTCAACACGTGCACCGGCACACCATGCATCCACCCTGCCCGTCTGTCTGCCCTTCTTTTCAGCGAGAAGCCTCAGCTTGGCCACATCTGCCCTTCACTGTCAGCGCGGACTCCCCTTAATAGTAATGACTCCACAAAGGAAAATTTTAATTAGGACCAGGAAGATGATGAGCATAGTACAACAGTTAGCTATGTAGTCATAGTTCAGCTGAAGAGGCAGATAGGCTGACCCCATTGGTTTCTGACCTATTTTCACTTTTCTGGGCATTACATACAGAACTGACAGTACATATCTCCTCAAGGCTATTTCAGCCATCCATACTAAATATAATTGTTTGTGGGTGTGAAATGTGAAGAATAGCTAGTTTAATGGCATCAGAAGTCTCAAACTATGGACAGGGTGTGTCTAAAAGGGGGCCCACATTCTTTTGAACAATTTGTTCCTATGACTTTAGGATGATGTCTTCAGCAGACTTTGCACACTCAGATTCAGCTTGTGTCTAGACTGTCTGGACATGATTGTTATAAGATTATGGCAACTGCATTTGGTTGTGATCCTTATGTCAGAATGTTACAGCATCATTCCTTCTTTGTGGGGTTGCAGTTATTTTTATAAAAGAGTTGTGTTGTACTGGTATTTGGTATAGCGAGCAAATGTTTTGTCAGAAGATTTGCTGCTTGTCTCAAAATCATCAGGAATTTGAGTTGTAATAAGGTTTGAGAGCACTCTTTAAAAGAACGTATTAAAATGTTTCCATAAAAGGATTCTCCTTTAAAATTACTCTGTCTTTCAGTAGCAATGTTACATTGGTTTTCTGCATATTGGAACATTTCTGGATCTATGATATATTCTTAGTTATGCAAACCAAAAATGCAGATTTTTGTGTTATTGGAAGGTTACATATGTTATTGGTTATTTGGCATTTCCCAGATTCCACATTGGCATATCTTCAAAGGTTTTATTCCCCCCCCCCTTCCCTTTGGCCCTTTGATTTCCTCTGAAAGGCAGAGTAAAATCTTGAAATTTTTTTGTTCTCGCCTTTTTGAGAGGATTTTTCTTGTTTCACCTTTTCCAGCAGGTAACTTTATTAGTGCATGTCTGGTGGGTTTGCCATTCTTATTCTTACCAACTCATGAAATCATCTGTTTTGACGTTTGCTGCTTTGCCCTTATCATAGTTTGCGAATAGAAATTTGCTTTAAATTGGCCAGGTTGGATTATAAGTTTGCACATGTAACTTTGTTTCAGTCAAGTGGCTTTTGGCACACTAGTAGAAACAAGTTAAATGTGTTAATCGAAGCGTGACATTCTTTATGCTATTATAATTTATGTTCTTTCATCATCAAAGACCCTTATGAATAAGCTGTATTTATTGTGTGTCAGCTGTTAGAACAGGTGTTTGTATGACAACCCCCCTTTAAGCGTATTAGAAAGGACATATTGTTTAAGCAGACACTTTTATGCTGCAAGTGTTAGGGATATTATGCTTAATTTGAAATTTAGAGAAAGCTTAATATTTGAGATGCAAGGCTTTTCCTAAATTTAGTGCACTATGTTTTGTAGCTTAAGCATGCAAGACTAGTTATCAGTGATACCCATCAGACACCACCCCTCTATTTTACTGATTCAGAGAATTAAAAAAAATGATTTAAATATAGAATTAAACTGTTCTTAAAATTGATCGAGTCATTCTCATATCAAGAAACGTCTGATCTGTGAGAAAAATAATGTAATATCTAAGAAATACCATGATAAGAATTAATTAAGTTTTCATTCATAGAATCCATAGTTTTATGTGCAGTATCATCTGCAAATGCCTTTTGGTGGTTTTTTTTTTTTATTCTTAAGTACTTTTGAAGTATTCCAAGTCATGTTTTAAAATGTTTCTCTTATTTCGAGTAATAGCAAGTCATTCTTAACATAGGCTTTACTTTAGCTCTTCTTTTAAGCATTCCAGTGGGTGTTTTTTCAATCTCTGTGGAGTTATTCTGCAAGTCTTTGGTAATCTTTAAATTACTTATCTAAGGATTTGACAAACCTTCTAAATAAACTTCAATGTGTATTATGTAGCCGAACTTAAATTGATTTGTGGATGAAGCATGGAAAAAGTTATTTCGTCTACAGCAGATACCATTCAAGGGTGCAAATATTTTAAAAAGCAGAGTATGATTGTTTCAGGTCACCTTCACCACGTAGGCCACGTAGCAGAAGTCGATCCTTTTCTCCTGTTCGTGGCAAGAGGAGTAGTCGCAGTGGCAGTCGAGACCATGTCCGCCAGCACAGTGCAAGCCGAAGTCCCACTCGCAGCCGGTAATTCCTGCAGAGAACTTATAGTCAGGATATGTTTCCTGAAGTCTGTGTTCCTGTTAACTCTATTATTGATGATCAATCAAAAGACAAAAAAAAACCCTGAACTACTTAAATAATTTTCCTGTTCCAGAATCTATTTTTCTGGGTCTAATTTTTATGTGTTTAAAATGTAAAGCAATATTCATTTGTAATGCTTCGTTCTTGTCCTAGGTTTTTTATTCTGCAGACAAAATGAATTTTATATCTCTGCTATGGTAATTTTCTTACATTGTTTTGTTTTCAGGAGCAGAGATTGAGCACCTTATTGTGAAGAAATGTCATCAAAAATTGTTGAGGACTCTATTTGTTGGATGTAAATGTGGTACCCTTTTCTCATCTTCCAAAAATTGTGCTGTGTATATTCTTGATTCACTCTTTGACCACAAATCAGATAACCAAAGGGGAAAGTAAATCACATGATACATGTACATGGATTGGTCTCTGTCACAATGTTTTTGCTCATTCCACAAAAGACTTTTTATATAAAACATCATCCATGTGTCTATGGCAATGGGAAGTGTTTGTTGGCATTAAACCAATGCTGAGGCCTGAAATTTTGTGTTAGTGGTGTGGACAGTGCAACTTAACCAGTTTTAACCTGTAACAATTTTCGTTTTGCGCATGTTCGCCCTCAACCCTCCTTCTTTTGTTTTGTACAAGGAAACATTTTGGGTGGTTAAGTGATCTTGTGAATTCTCTTTTAGTTTGTTTACGAGTAACCTATTTTTTGTTTGTTTGTTTTTTGTAGTATAAGAAAAAAAGTGTCTTTGGTTTTAGTTTCTTTTTTAAGATTGTTGGCATCCTAAATGATTTCTAGCCACACTAAAATTCTCTGTTAGAATTCGCATATTTTTCGAAGCCCCAGTGCCATTTCTTTACATTTTTTACTGAAAAATTGCTGGTTTATGTAGATATTATTTTTAATCCATGCAAATCAAATCCAGTGCAATGTTACAGAATCTCTTAAATTTTCTATCGAGTTTCCACATAAGGCCTTTAATTGAATGTGGAGAGCAGAAATAAAAAGTAAATGTGGGCAGATGTTTACATCAGCTTCGTAAAACTATGCTTTCCACTAAACCATTGCACTTTTATTTTGGGTAGGCATCTCCAGCTTCAGCCATTTATAAAAACCTATCACCAAAACCGAAAAAATGTTTCTCATTCTTCAAAGACTTCATGAATATCTGTTATGTGTTCTGTGTTTTTATGGTTGTATGTTGCAAATAAATGTTATCCAAAAACTGATTGGTTAATGGATTTTTTTTTTGTTTTGGTTTGCTTTGCCATAGCTTGCTGGTTTGCTTTTCATGAAGTATTAGTGCCAGTCTTTGGTTTTTATTTTTATTATTATTATTTTACAGTCAATGATAATTTTAATGAAATTATGTACTATTGAGTATGGTCCATGCACATCATTTTGAAGTTTTTCAGACATGCAAAACTTTTTTGATTCGTGTTTTAATAAAAAGGAAAAAATATTGTCCACTATATGCTTTCGGAATATTCAAATGGAATAGTATATTTATGATCATGTAGACTGCCCCAACCTTGTGGCTTTGGTGACATAAAAGGTTGATTTATTGATATCTGATGCCTGAGGGAGGAAAGGACCCCTTTCCCTGCTGGCTGTGCATGAAGTGTAGACCAATGGTGGAAGAACTAATCATTGTCACCACTAAGGGGTGCAAGCTCACAAAAATGCTGCTCACACTGTATTCCATGTCGAACCGCTACTGCAATGGCTTCCAGTTAGGGCTTACATTGAATTCAAGATTGCCATACTTTTATGTTTGCGGCCTAGCCCCAATCTGAGTGAGTGTCGCCCTTCAAGTCTTGCATGTCAATTCGCTCTGCCCTTGCTGGTTTTTTTTTTTTACTGTCCAGTACAGTGGCAGAACTACAGAACCATAAACCTTAGCCACCCAAGCAAAGTCATGCTGAAGGTCATACAGAACATCAGCACCACAACAGAGGAACTGCTAGCGGAAGAACAGGCTGGCTTCAGACCACATAGAAGCACAGTTGAGCAGATCTTACAGAGGATTTACAGGACCTTCAGCGTCAGCAGGACCTCTGCTATAACTTCATTAACTTTAAAAGGCATTCTCACATGAGGGACTGTGTCATGTGATTCGAAAATTCAGCACTGAAGAAGGCCTTGTTCAAGTCATTGAAGTGCCCTATAATAGCTCAACAAGTACAGTACTGGTAGATAACCAATAGGAGCTTACTTTCACACCACAGTAGGCGTACTCAAGGATGTCCCCTATCACCATTGCATGTTTAGTATCTTCTTGGAGAACATCATAGTTCCATTTCAATTGCAGACAACATAGATCTTATAGCAGGCACTAACAAAGACCTTACCAACACACTAACTGTTCAAATGCATATGGAATGGAAACCTGAACTGAAAAGAGAAAAGGTATGATAAATGGTAGCAGCAAATCAGAGGACTACATGAACGGGATATAGATCGAAGAAGTAAGCAGCTTCAAGTACTTGAGAGCCACCCTCTCCAAAGATGACAGCTCCATGTCAGGTATTTGCATCAGGATTGCAATGGCGATGACTAAGCTAGATATGATCTGGCATAGCAATGAGATCAGGTTCACTAATAATAATAATGATTTTTCAAGCGCGTATTCACAGTCATAGAGAGCATGGTCTTAGCGGTTTAAAGGGGAAGAGACAGGGACTAAATGGATAGAACACGAGGGATGGAAGAATAAACAACAGTACTGACGACAAACAGAAAACAAAGATGGAAAACACAAAAAGGCACCTACAATAGTAATAGGAATAGAGAAAATAGTGATTCTGCAGAGATGGGTAGGAAAATAGCAAGAGCGGAAGGGGGGAGGGTAAGAAGGATGAGCATTGTGTGGACTGTGTTAGGAGTAATGCTCAAGGAAGAGGTGCGTTTTTCAATGCAGATTTGAAGGATTCAATTGTAGGAAGGTGGCGGATATGGAAAGGAAGATCGTTCCATTGTTTTGCTGCACAGTAGCCAAAAATTCTGTGACCATATGTTGTTGTTCTGGTGATACAATCTGTACAAATCCCTGATAGTACTGATCCTGCTCTATGAATGCAACACGTTGACTCTGCTCACCAAAATGGAAAGGAGAATCCAGGCATGTAAGAACAAGCATCTGAGAAGGCTGCTCTGGATCTCATACAGAGAACATAGAACCAACGGCTTTGTATAAAACAAGAACCTCTACTTTCAACTGTCAAGCGACGTAAGCTGGTCTTTTTTGGGCATGCGTCCTAGCACCACACTTTGTTGAAGACTATCCTTAAAGGCACCTTGGAGGGTAGTCGACACTGTGGTGGCCAGATGAAGAACTGGCTTACAAACGTCAATGACTGGACTGGTCATCCTCTACAGGACCTGCTCACTAGCACCCAAAATAGGCAAGAGTGGCAAGCCTTGTCAGCTGCTATGTCTATCCATGTGCTTCCCAACAATGACAGGTCAAAGGATGACTGACTGCATTAGACTGGAGAGGTTTGGCCATCGCTCATTCTCTTTTACTGGCCCCAGTATTTGGAATGCACTGCCTCTGTCTCTCCATACAGTGGAGACACTTCATGCTTTCCAGTCTGGACCTAAAACCTCTCGTTCCGAAACAGTGTAATTGCTTTACCCTGATACTTGCTGATCCACCTTCTCTTTTATATTCCTAGCAATGTTCACCATGCATGTGTGTGTTTGCATGATTGCTTGATTGTGATGCCCTTCTTTATCATATGGCACCACTACCTACTGCTCTTTACATCATGTAAACCACTGACCTCGCCTCCCTGTAGGGAAATGTGCTACATCAATCTATTATTATTATAGTGAATCAGAAAGGGTATAAAACTCTGCTTTTAGTGCCCTGTGTGTAATGTTAAAAACCCTTTTTTTAATTTAGCGTTTATGGATGTCACAAGAACAACCACATATGGTCACTGGATTTTCAGTTGCTGTCATGCAAAAAGTGTGGAACTTTCTCCCCTTTGATACCCACCATTGAATCAAAGAACATTATTCCTAAAAACAATCTGCACACTGCTAGTCCACTTCTAACCCTTTGCCATTTTTCATCTATTCACTAGTTCCACCTGCTAGTCTTACTCTGCAAATTCGCAAAACTCTGTACTGTTTGTTCCACAGACTTCACAGATCGTGCAGTCAGAGTAGGAATGTCAGCCTCACACAGTTGTTGTTTTTTTGTATTACTTGTCTCAGTTGTCTGTACGGTTGTTTGTCCTTCCGTCTGTCGTATGCTGTCCATGTCTCATTCTTGTCTGAAGTATTGACATCGTGCTCCTTTATAAGCGTTATCATGCACTTGATAAATCACATTATTATGGTGAGGGGAAAAGGGTATCAGTATGGTGCACAGTCGTTGTCGTTTGGAGCGGACAACCAAATAATTGCACACAAAATATTTTATACATCAACTGTGTGTTTTTTTTATAATAATCTAGTTTCATTATATTCTAATAAACACACATGCACACAAAAGTATGAAAATAAGTGTAACTTCGTTTCGCCAGTCACCGGAAGAATACACTTTATGTGTTCCCAGCATGCATTATCTTTTTCGTCCTCGGAAGAAGTCGTGTCAAGTGAGTGTAAATGTAGATTTTTTTTTTCTTGCAAAAGCGGCCAAATGATTAATATCTGTTCATACTAAATTGCATACTGAGTGTGCTTGTTGAAATTTAAATGAATTGTTGTTGTCTGGTGAAGTCTGTCATGCACGAAATCGAGTGCTTAATTCACGCTACGATCGGAATTTATTAAGCTAATAACCGTTGGCGTCGCGGCGTGGGTTGCGATTGTGTTTATTATCTGATTTGAGTTAGTAGGCAAAGTCATATGATCACGATGAAAAACCGAATAACAAGAAAGTTTAATGCAGATGCAATTGTATAATTGTTAAACAAACTTTCTTGTTCCAGAGACGATGGCCCGTGATTTAAAGTGTAAAGTGTACGTTGGAGACCTAGGGTATGGAGCAGCGAAGGAAGAATTAGAAGAAAAATTTTCCAAATATGGACCTTTACGCAGTGTCTGGGTTGCGAGAAAACCCCCAGGCTTTGCTTTTGTGGAATTCGAAGACAGTCGTGATGCCGCCGATGCTGTCAGGGCATTAGATGGAACGTTAGTGGAACTTTAATATTATTATTTTTGTTTAGTCTTTAGGCTATATAGCAGAAAGTAGTGTAAGACTGTATTTACCAGAACGTTGCCAGAATGGAATTGAGAAAATCACCACATCTTACCATTTTGATGGATTTTTATTATTTCACTAGTGTAAGAACTTGATTTTTTATTATCAGCTATTTATCTCCAATTTGTTGTAATGTACACCAGCTCTCAGTCCAGAGATTGTATTATTTCAGTCTCTTATATGTGTGGCAGCCAACACCAAAAGTGACACCAAAGGAAATATCTAAATAAACACAGCTAGAAAGGTCAAGAGCAGGAAATCACTCTAACCAAAATAGCAATTGTACTGCAGAAATATCCATCAAGCACGGTACTAACTGTGGAAGCCCATGGTAGTTTGCACCCTGCTATATGGATGCAAGACAAACACTGCTAACTGACAGTAAAAGGGATCCAGGCATTCAAGTAGCTGAGGAACCTGAACATAAGGCTGTACAGAGCACAGTCACCTTTCAAGATCCTCTGTTTGCAGCAGTTAATCAGCACAATCTTCTATGGATTAGCCATGTGACCAGGAACCAGACCATTTCGTCCCACACCAATGATTTGACTTTTCTGTCTTGTGACGAAATGGCCCATACGTGGGACAAAATGGACCTACCCGGGACGAATCGCCTTTCAGTGTGAGGCGAAATTGTACGGGCAAAATAGTCTTGGCCCAGAAAGACCTATGACCTTGTGACACAGTGCAGCACTGCAAGACCATACTTCAGGGTGCCCTTGAGAAAGGCAAACACTGAGGATAAAAATGACTAGTCAACATAAAGAAATGGATAGGCATTAACATTGCTCAGCAAAGGCCACTTGAAAACATTGTCAGATGTCTCTAAGTTGTCATCTCAATGACCAGCACTGGTCAAAACACTTACCTAAATATGTGTGGTTCAGCTGATATGGCTTCATATTTAACAAATGTAGTTCCTCTCACATGTGCAACCACAGAAGTTAGTTTTTAACTAGTAGTGGTCCCTCTCTTTCAAGCAAATGCTCCTTTAGGTCACCATAATTTGGCTATTTTTTGGAAAAAATATTTATAGGTACACACATACTATTTGTCACAAAAATTGGTTTAAAAAAACTTTTGTTATCAAAATAAGTTTCAAAAAACTGTTCTTAACTTTGGATGATGGTATGTTTTGTTCTTTAGAAACACATATCAGGTTTAAACATATTTCTAAAGCAAGTGAGGACTTTGTGTGCAGAAAATTCCAGTTACGACCGTGCACATCCAGTCTCTTAGAAACACCTTAATGCACCAGATAGACATGTTTTCTTGCTTCACCACACATGAATTAAAATCGATAGCCTGTCGTTAAACTTAAGTCAAGCAAAGTAACATACTGAAATGAATTCAGCTTTAAATGCAACATTTTCTTCCCCTGCAGCATTGATCATTTGCAAATGAAAAAAAGCCTGGCAAATTTGTTGGGTATTTATTTGAGCTGTAGCTATGTATGTTACCAGCTGTGGAAGGCAGTACATCCACATTGTGTTAACATTCTACTGCTAAAAAAATGTTTGTATTTGCCTTTTTTGGGAGTAAAAACTAAACTTTTAGGATGCTTATCTTGAAAGATTAATTTTTGTCTTAAAGTGAAATTTTGTTTCATCCTCACTCAGTTTTCGCCTCAACATGCATTGATGTACTATAACTAAAAAAGAATAGATTTACAATTAAAACTCCTGCTTTTTTAATTATTTTATTAGGCGCATAAATGGTGGCAGAGTACGAGTGGAATTATCAAGTGGCAAGCGACGATCAGATCGAAGAAGTCCTCCTAGGAATAAAGGTGGCAGCAGCGGTGGTGGCGGCGGCGGAGGTAGTTTTGGTGGTAGAGGCCGTGGAAGTCCATCTTATGATGACTACCGTTTGCCCAGAAGGTCAAGGTAATACTGTTTTCATAGGCCCCTTTTGTGAACTTAAGGATGGCTTTTTTTTTAACTAAGCAAAACCAAGATATTTCAGATATATTTGGAACTGAGGCTGCAATAGAGAAGTCTTTGATTTCAAATAATCACTGACAAAAATATGCAGTTTTAGGCTATAGCCAGAGATAGCATAGATTTCTATCATTCATTGCACATAAAGAACTGAGAATTAAAAGCTTTATAGAGATAAATGTTTGAGAAGTTTCCTGTGACAGGCTATGTCATTTTTAAGAAAATAAATAAAAATAGAAAGTCAACTTATGATCTTAAAAGCGCAGATGTCTCCATGCTTGGAAAACATCTTGACAATGATGTATTCAACTAGCATTGTGCTGTGCTTGTATCTGTGGACACCGCAGATGTTCATGTCTTTATGCTGTACCTGCACACATACAGTCTTCTCACATACATATGCCTAAGCTTTCTTTGTGTTTCTAACTTGCTTACACTCATGCACACATGCATGCTTGGTCACATGATACATCTTTTAATTTGGGTGTAAATACTTATATATTATTGGTATCAGAAGATTATTTGGAGTGACTATAGTGTGTAGTCTAAATTGAGACAAGGATTGTTAGTGTTGAAAAATACTTCACTGAAAAGATGCACTGCACAAATTCCAGGCACCTTCGCATTTCTTCGACCTCAACACATCGCCCTAAGCTTCTCCCAGACTATTACTGCTGGCTGCTTAATAGTTGAGTGTCAGCACTGGCACACCTATACACTACCACTTCTAGGAAATACTTCCTTCATCTACCGTCAGTCCGTCCATCGTTGGTTTCTTGACCATCAGTGGGGAGATACCCTCCCTGACATCTCAGCATGGTTAGCAACAGATGTAAAGGCAATAGCATTTGCTTGGTCAACGTCAGCAAATGCATACTGCATTTCTCTTCGTTCCAACATCGATCAAGTGCTAGGCCACAGGGGTTGTGGTGCAAGGGTCAGCCTCTACTCTTCCACCCTTCTCCCATCCATGCACCCCCTCCAGTCCCCATCGGTCGAACAGCGCTTCCTACAACCCATCTGTTGTGTCGTCTGGCCTCCCCGTCGCATCGCACATCATTCTGCATTGCTTCTCTTCCTGCACCCAACGGCTACGTATGCAGCCAGCATTTGTTTGTGGCCAGGACTCTAGCCCTCTTCTCCTCTGCTGCCGATCTGACAACCACATTCCCCACACTACCCATCTACTTCGCATCGTCGCATCATTTTGTCTGAGGTTTTTAGCTTGATTGATTGGCTTACCTGTTTTCATTTTCCAGGTGTATATTCAGATGCCCGGTACTGTTAAGAATTGCAGGGCCACTGGTGTAGGCAGTATGCTTACATGGAATATATCATTACATGTTACCAAGATGGATTTCACTGGGGTTTTTTTTTCAGTGACATTTGATGCATGCATTCCTTCCTTCTTTTTTCATTTATATGTATCCTGTATACAGGATTACATATGTATACAAAAATGTGAAGCAAACATTAAGCTAACAAATTAGAGTAAACTCTAGTTTTCATATTTCATTTTCTGCATGCATACATTTTTAACATTTTCATTGCAACTGAGTGTTAATAAAAACCAGAAAACTGATAATTGCTTAAAATAATCTTCAGAGAGGTAATTAGCTTTCCATAGATTATCTTGAAAGCTGATGATTTTGTAGACTCCTGTACTGTAAAAAATTGAGATTCCACCACCACCACCATCCCCACAAATAAAATGAACCATTTAAAAATACTTAAAAATATTATGAGCTCATACATGAATTGGAATTTTTTTCTTATATATCGGGGATAAACTGATCACCTTTGATTGTTTTTAATTTTTACCAGGTCTGCATCACCTCGCCGCTCAGCTCGCCGTAGAAGTGAATCTGGGTCCCCCTTTCGCAGACGCCGTAGCAGGAGCAGGTAAAATCCTTGACCCAGCGGCTTGGTTGTGGGTCTCTACGTCCCTCCTCCATTGCTGAACTGTGTTGCTTTTTGGGAGATGAATTGTTTGATACAGAAGTGCTTCTTATTTGAAGCAAAAAATCTGTGATGGCTGAATTTTTTGTGTGAAAACCTATAAAGGTTGTGAGATAAATCATACTGTAGTACTTGTAGATGGATTACTGAATGTGCTGCATGATGGCCATATCTGTATTGTTACAGGAGCTGAGCCAGTTTACCAGTTCTGTGAGAGCTGCTGAGACTAAAGACATTTCTTGTGAAGAGTGGAGGGCACTGTTAGAATCAAATACTGAACATTTATCTTGAACAGTATCTTCGTAAACACTATTTGGAGATGACTTTGGGTATTCCAACAGCATCTCCCATGTTCATATGTTTCAAGCTCTGGACACCACTGAAACGACTACATTGCCTTGGACTTTAGTGTATGTGAAGAAGCTGGGCATTTTAAAACTCCATCTTGTATTTTTATCTTTTTTTATAATTCCAAACTACCCTTCCCTTTTTTCTTGATTTAAGGACCAAACGCTTAGTGGCACAGGTATTTCCCCTTAGTTCTTCAGCATGGCCATGCAGTTAAGATGTGCTAACATTGTCAGAATTAATAAGTTGCTAACATACTCCTATTATGTTGCACTACCATTAGTTTTTCATACAAATTTATTTGGAGGAGGAGTGGAATAGCTTGCACCTATTGTCATATACTTGCAGGTTTTACCATGTTAATGAGATGTTCCCATCACAGAAAACTTGTTTTTATTACATAGTAGGAAATGTTTCAATCTCTTTCTGAAATAAGGTGATAATGTGATCTTTGCTGGTGAAAAGGGTTGAAAATGTAGGCAGGAAGATTTCTGTACTGACTGCTCATTAGTTTGGATGTAGAGGAACACAGTTTTTTTACAGTTCCACATGCACTTGAGAGCCAAAAGAAGCTGTCATTCTGATGTATTTACTGTATCTCACAAATTCAGTCACACATTGGGAATAAGTATGTTCAGATGAACACAATTCACTCCTCAGAAAATAAGTTTGGAATAAGGTTTAGTGGGTAATCCACTGTTATCGAAAAAGTTTAAAAATTATTTTAAAAATCTGCAGTGTGAGAATGCAACATGACATTCAGAAATGCTGGTCAAAAGGTTTGTACATGTATCACTGGGAAATACTTTGGTGCATTTTTATTGGAATAATTATTATGTACAGTGACAGTTATGACTGCTGTTAATGTGTGAAAAGGGTCAAGTTGAGACATGAGCGTACGCTAATACCATCTTTTTAAAGTTGATGCGTGTAAAATCCTTTTTAAAAGTTACTTGCATGAGTAAATTTCCAAATAAATCAGTTTGTTTTAACCTTTATGTAAAAACATAAACATCAGTGGGAAGAATATTGCATTTTAGTGTTGCTTATTTTCATATAGATGTGTAGGGGTTTAATAATCCAGTTTTCAACAAACATAGCAGTTTGAATTGTTTAGGTCGAAGATATGTTTCGCAGGGCAGTGGATTCCGTCTCGAGCATATTGGCTCCAATGTTGCAAGAGTTTAATGTCTTCTCAGAGTCGTGTTGCTTTGCCGAAACTGAATGTTTTGTGGAATTCCCTTGATAATGTGCATCACCTGTGAAACGTTGGTATTTTCACTGAACACCTCATCGGTTAGGAGTTATGAAATTATCTCAGTCATTTCCTACTACCAGATGAGCTCAGTGCTGTGAATCCTACTTGCACGAAAGGTAGAAGGTACGCTGGAGCTGGTCGACGTCGCGGTGGCGATGTTTTTGAAGTACTGACCATCTGCAGTGAAAGAGGCGCCTTAAAAAAAGTAAACAGCAGAGATAAAACAGCATGTGTTTAGATTTAGTACCTCAATTGTAGGTCACAGCTGTACGTGATACCAGGAGACGTGACTGCCGAACGTTTTAGATAACGACGTAGTCGCAGTAGCGTTGAGGAGGGGGGGGGGGAAGGCCGGGCGTGTTAAATGAAAGTTTATGTTCTCATTGTTAGACCATTCTTTAGTCACCATTTTCTCGCCATAGCCATTTGTCTAAAGTAAAAGGTGAAAGCTGCACTGGCTAGTGGCCGGAAAGCAGGAATCTGTTTTTTACCGTATCTACAACAAAACTCGGAAGGGGTTGACTAATCCCGCACCTTCGTCATCTTTAACCTTCCTATAAACTGCTAGGAGCTAGGTGGACAGAGAAAGTTTTCCCGTCCCTTTCCTCGAAGCAACGACCTATTTTGAGGTCGAGCGTTCTAAGCAGCGACTAAAGAAATTACGAAACGAGGGCCCCAAGATACGGGAATATGAAAGACGCCCGTCTCCAAACTCAAAAAGATCTCGCGTATGTTGCTTTCTTTATCTCAGAACGGGAGAGATGCAAGCAAATGAATAAAGACTGCAAACATGGGTGTTGCTAGTTCAACGGTCTAAATAAAAGCTTTCATACCATTTACCTGGGGACGGGGAAGTAGAAGCAGACTTCAGCTGCTTGTTATTTTGTGCGTCACATTTATTATTTAATTGCAAGGCACTGTCATGACAGCAAACTTGTTCAGCGTGGGAACTTTCTGTCAACGGGTAACAACTTGAGTAATAGAGCAAGGCATGAAAGCAAAGCACATGGGAGAAACCAAATACTAGGAAAATACAATATTAATCCTTCGCCTAACGTTATGAGTTCCAGTAAATACATAGTTCACGAAAAGATAATTTCCCAAGTCAGAAAAGAAACCCTTTGCGAGGTACATGGCATCAAACATACACAGAGAAAGAGGTGACATAGCTAACAGGTTAGGTCGTGAAACCTCCAGCTTTGTCATTGAACTATTTGGTTGGAGGGACAGGGTGTTGTGAGAAGAAATGAAGATAGCAAGCCGCTCCTGTTTGCGCACAAATGCACAATTTTCCCACATATGGCGTAAACACGAGAAGTGCCAAATAAACGTACAAGGCATTTCATCTGATTGCCATAGGAGCTCATCCACCCTCCTACAGCGTTCGGTCGCTAAAATTGTCGTGAAAATCGACCTTTTGTCGGCGACCTCACTTATAAATAGGGAACATGCAGCCTGAAATCAAAAGAGTCGACCTATGTCCTTATTGTCTCTCTCTTTTTGCTTTGGAATGGAGGCGGAAGAGAGTACAATTGTAGAACCAAGGTGTGAAGTAGATAACGTTAAATCTCGAGGGTCTCAGATCACGTAGCGGCTGATAAAAAAGATGAAAGATATATTATCGCTACTAAAAAGTGATATTACAACAAAACTATTGATCCATTTATACTTGCGCAAATATGGGTCAGGGGTAGCACGTTGCTGTTATTACATCGTACACAACTATTTCCTACTATAGAAGACGAACTAAGTTATTCATCTTTCCGAAAGTAACAGCCAGCATCACGAGCGTCTCCTGCCTCGCCCTGAAGTTCGCAGCCCTTGAGAACATCCAGGTCAAAGGCAAATGGGCAACGACACCTGATCTAATTTGTCACGCTGCACCTGCGTGCACCCTCTCCCGCACCTTGCCTTTCACTTCCCCGCTGGTTAGCTCGTTACTTCAAACGGGGAACTTTAATTTAACGCGCTTTCACTCCCTCAGATGATAGCGCTTTCCAATGACAATGACCAACTTTATTAGTCCCAATCGGCAATTTAATACGGGAAAGGTGTTCGGTTACTATATAACAAGTACTGGTTACGAAAACAACAAAAAAAAAAAAACCCAAACAAACAAAAATTAATTACAATGTGCACCCAGTATTGGTTTGGGGGTTTTTCCTTCCATGCCATGTAAATCATGAACGACATAATAATAATAGTGAAGATTTTTATAGCGCATATTCACACTCATAGAGAGCATGCTCTTAGCGCTTAAAACGGGGAAGAGACGTGGACTAAGTAGATACAGAACAAAGGGGACGAAAGAAAACGACATTGACAAAAACAGATAACAAAAGGCATCAAGTAACAGGAACAGAGAAAAATAGTGATGGGTCAAGTAGCAAGAGGGAAGGGGGGGGTAAGGACTAGGAGTAGTGCTCAAGGAAGAGGTGCGTTTTCAGTGCAGATGATAGAACACTGTCGACATCTTGCAAAAAGCACTCCACTGACCCCTCGATCTATGTCACCGTGCATGTCTGCTGACGAACGGTGGCAGTTCAAATGTCTGCAAGGAGATAGCGCGCAGCAGGATACATAAGGGGTAGCTGACCAGTCTCCCGCTCCTCACCGCAACTCAGCACTGACGTGGGCACAATAGACGTCTGTGGTCGTGGGCAGAGCCGGCGCTAGGGTCGGTGTTGGAAGGGGGGGGGGCGACTAACAAGTGCACCGTCGGGATTTCACAGTCCGTAATTTGCTTGAATGTATGTATACTAGTGTTAAAAATCCGATATGGTTAGTCATTATTCGGAAGACACCCCAGCACTTTTTATTGCCCTGTTGTCCCGGCTTCCAAAGACCTGAAATTATATTTCCCCAAGGCCCTGCATCTCCCTAGCATCAGCTCTGTCGTAGATATATCCGACAAGAGGGAAATATACTCATTTCTCGATCACGTTACTCATTTGGGTAAAGCTCCCATATCTCTCTCAGACTGCCACCCCACACTCTTATCTTTCATACCCCGAATTTTCTAGAAAGTACCTCAGGTCCCACCCGTCTCTCTTTCTCTGGGTGAGCCATTGGACACGGAGTGCCAGACATCGCGAATACCCCGCCCAATACTGTATTGCTGTGCGACAGCTTCTGTGTGTGTGTGTGTGTCAGGCCCCATCCTACTATAAAAACAGAAGCACATTTGTCCAGGAGCTCTATTTTATTCTTATTGAAGAATTATTTAAATGACATGCAGTGGTTATACATCTTTGAATAACGGTCGTTAGCATCAGTCCTGTATTTTGCCCTCGCCAGCTTCCCTGGAAGCCAAAAGTCAAAGGACGTTTCCGAGTTTTGTCATTGGTCAAAACAGTTGACCCAGATCACACGATGCGCACTGTGTATGCGCCCAGCACGCGGCTAAGCAGACGGCGATAACGAAAACGGTTGCGAGCAGACTGGATGCAAAATATTCTGCAAGCATGCTATCGAGTCGAAGAGCTCATGCGTAGATGGTGGCAGCAGCAAACGTTTAGGAGTTAGACATGGCCACATTTCTGACTGGAAGTCGGTGCCGCTGCCTCGCAAGCACATGCAATGTGAGTATGGCGCGGTAACCAACGAGTCGGAATCTGCAGTAGTGCTGCACTATTTGCACTCAAAGAAAGGTTATAAGTCGCCTGGGTTTAGTGAATCAAACTCAGTGTGAGTCAGTAATTTGTTAAGTTAATTTACTATGCAATTTGAACGGTCATAGGTGCCAGGTCATTGGGTTTCAGTCGTGTTTGTGTGTGTGTGTGTGTGCTAATGCTGATGCTGAATGAAGTGGTTTTGTGCTACCGTAGGCTGCATTCACTAGGTCAATTATCTGTAGTAAGTAAATGTAGAGAGTTGAATATCTTTAGTTTTGTTCTTGCGCTTGATTGCTTAAACACTCTAGGTGTGCTATATGCACATTTCTGATCAATTGAAAAAAAAAATAACAGCATGGTTAAAAATACTTTTTTTCGCAGGTCGTTAGCTTAGCTCAGTTCCGATGGCAATCAGGACTACCACCCCTGACAGTAAGAACACTTGACAAAACCATGGAACTCCGTTCTGCCGAGAATAGAACGGAGAGAGAACGCCCCTTAGCCGTACTGTTTGGCTGGCTGCAGGCAAAGAAACGCCACATAAATAAATACGGTAATTTGTACCTGAGCAAAGGCTTTGATGTCTTGACAGTACAGGTGCCGCCATCTCAAGTCTTATGGCCGCGGCACACACAAGAGAAAATGTCCAAGCTTCTTTCATTGCTGCAGGTAAGAAGGCGCCAACAGATTCCACCATTTTCTCTCAAGAAATAAAAAAGTGATGAGCAGAATACAATATGTCTGGGGTATTAGTTGATGGTACCGATCTTTTGGAGTTTATAATAAATAACAGGTCAGATAGTAATAGAAACATGTGTCTTGTGAGCATGATTTGTAGCAGACAAATGAATGCAGACAAAATAGAGTAGGAAGTTAAATGTGACTGGTCTTATGAAGTGTTTTATTAGAGCAAGGTGATAAAATGACATTTTTATTTAGTTTGAAGAAGGAATAGAAGCATGAAAGAGTTGAGCTAGATGACATTTTTAGTCTTTAGTCAGTCACACTTCTCACAGTTTGGATTATCTAGATAATTCTGCTGCAGGTTATGTGGTGGAGTTTTAAGATCCAACCTGATTATTTATCGTGTCAGATGTTTCAGTATGTGGCATTATTTGTTTGAATTTTTTTTATTACTGTGTC
Organism: Marisa cornuarietis; assembly: GCA_004794655.1. NCBI lineage: Eukaryota > Metazoa > Mollusca > Gastropoda > Architaenioglossa > Ampullariidae > Marisa > Marisa cornuarietis. The sequence continues at coordinate 1,528,691 of SMMW01000057.1, read as the reverse complement.
AGTTTTGTACTCATACCGTGGGACTTTGATACAACTTATTTCATTTGTATGTATATATATATATGCTGCATGAATTTTTTTTTATTACTGCGTCAGTTTTGTACTCATACCCTGGGACTTTGATACAACTTATTTCATTTGTATGTATGTATGTATATATACTGCACCAAAGTAGAATTATTTCAATGATAACGATTATAATTAGAATGCTTGTAATGTGTGGAAACCCATTAATGTGATCAGGCTATTTGCACTTTACCAGACACAGAAAGTATTATTGCATTTTAAAAGAATGCAAAGAATACTTCCACTGAAAAAACATTGTCCATAGTTTTAAAAATCGTTGTTACACTCCCTTTTTTTTTTGTTGGGTTAGCAAAGGGATATTTATCCATTATTGTGAATAAAATGAACTTGAAAAGTTTGTAATATCTATTTTTGCCAGTGTCATATTTTGCATATTTTACAAATACTGTACATTGCACAGAATGCCCTTTGTTAAACCACTCACATCTGTTTGTGTTTTTTAAAACATTTAATTCATAGCTGTTAGTGACAAAAATTTCCATGGGTGGCAATGCATTGTAGTTGGTATGGGTAACTAAATGTCTCAGTCATGGCATGAGGTGGAGTCAGATTTGATGTTCTCATTAGCTTTCAGTTTCAAGTTATAAAATAGCAAGGGATTTTACTTAAACTTTCCCACAGCTCCCAGTTGTGCTGAATTACTGATGAGAGCAAGGGTTGACCTTTTCCTGCACTAAAAGAATGTGTGTGCACTGGCTGGCTACATGCTGCAACTACAGTGCACAGATTTTACTTCTGTAAGCTTTTGATTGAGATATGTAGTGTCAACACATTGTCATCATGTGTTGATAGCTCATCTTGTCAGCTGCCTTAACTGTTATATAAAAACAAGGACATTCAAATTGGCTGCCATTTGTTTTTAGACATAACAAAGAAATAACTAGAAACAATTTAGACCTTGCCTGATGTATGTAGCTCTTATAATTATATTCTGCCACCTATTGCAGTGTGACTATAATACTTATACTAAAATGAAGTCTAAATAAACTTAGGCATGCCAGTTTTCATCATACACTACTTTATAGCACACATTAGCCTGCCAGGTTTTATTATAGCTTAGTTGCCATGCACCACTTGACATGATTTTAATTTGCTATCTTTAGCATCATTGCTTGCATTCTTATAAAGGGTTGCAACCACCTTTACATTTATGCACGTACACACTTGCAAATTTGTGCAAAGTTTGTTATTGGGAACCAGAACTGATCTTTTGTTACTTGTTTGTGGGCGTCCTGCAGCAAAAGAGACTTCTGGAGTAACAGTTGCCATTAAAATAAAAAAATTGTCCTGATGCAGGAGATCAGCAGACCATCACGTCCCATCGTGACTCATGGATTTTCGGTTGGAGGTTACCTCTATGGTGAAATGCTGCTGAAGCTAGAGCAGCAACCTGATAAATATGCAGACATCCGTAGCCGTTTGGTGGGACAGGTGAGATGTGGTCAAAGATTCAAATAGTTTGTTGGTGGACTAAATATTTGTAACAAAAAATGTTTTGGGGGTATTTTTCCCTGTTGGAGCTTTTAGAGTATCTGTCATTGTTAGGTCTGTAACTTATTAAATAATTTCTGTTCTGAATTATAGGAAAATTGTCTTCTTAACATAAATTATTACTTACAAAGTATATCTTAGCTAAAGCAATCGAAATATGATACTTTGTAATGTGAAGATCCTTTAGCAAAATAATGCTGACTGTTTGTTGCAGATGTGTGAGGATGAAAGATAGGAAAAAGTGTGTACAGTCACCAAAAATCCACCACAAAATACATTTTTTTAATGAAACAGGTATTTGACAGCCCAGTTGACTTTGAAGGTGTTCCCAGAGGGTTCTCCAATGTATTAGTCAGTAATCCATTGCTGCGGTCAACTATACGCAAGTTGCTTGAGACCTATCTGAAAGTCATGCAGTCCCAGGTCACAAACCACTATTTACAGGTAAGCCATTTTTGAAACTAACTTACATGCACAGATTTGTAACATGACTGATTTTTCTGTATGCTCTTTTCAAGTATATCTCACTTTTTTGAATGAAAGATTATCCTGTTGTTTTTGCAAAATGTCACATTAATCCTCTTAGTATTGCATATAAGTATGTACAAAGACAATGGCTAATAACTGAAGACTTTGAAGACAACAGGGAGTGATGTTTGCTTTTATATTATTGTGGCTCTCAGGTAAAACATTAGACCAACAAACTTATATGTTTTTAGAAAGGAGAAAGCTTGAACTTTGCAATAAAAGTAATGACAATTGCCTTCCCTGTGCTTTCCTGGCAAAGCCAAGATCATGATTGTGTTTTGTCAACATAAATTCTAAAATTCATTTGCTTTACTTCATGAAAAAGTGTACATTATAATATTTCATAGCCTGATGACTAGTGCCTGTGGAGCAGAAGGTTGCCAGTCCAAGGCCTGTTGGTGCCTAAGGCTGGAACCATGCCCCATTCCCCAAGCAGCTGTGTAGCAGAAAGTGGTATCTGACATAAGGGGAGGTAAAAGCAGGGGGTTGGTTGGACATAGACATGGTGAGCCATGAACATTTACTTCCTGTAAGCTGATTCTCTGTAAGTGTAACTTCACCTTTTACAGTGTAAGGAGATTTCAAAACAAAAATGTATGCTTTGTTTCCAGTCATCGAAGGCATTTCACAATAACAGCCTGGACCTACCATCTCTCTTTTTGTACTCTCGCATTGATCCTATTGGGGTTGCTGAGATCATTGAGGGTGTGATGGACAAGTGGCAGAAAAAGGGTGTTGCAGTCAGCCACAAGTGCTGGGAGCGAACGCCACATGTCAGCCATTTTCATCATCACCCAGACCAGTATGTTGAGGCTTTGATAACGTTTCTGGAATCTCTTGGATTCTTCACTCCTGAGCAGCAAGAGTTGGAAAGAGAGAAAGATTTGCAAGGCAAGCAGCAAGCCTCAACTGTAAGTGGTGTCATCAGAGAATAAAAGGCTACCTGGGTTTAGCCCTCTTTGTCTGCTTTTTTTTCTTTTAGATTTAAACAAGTTCAATAAAGTGATAGGCAATGAAAGGTTAAGATGGTTAATATTAATTTACTATAATGTTTGAAGAACTGTGTTTGTCAGTTCTTTACTGTTGGGACCAGACAGTGGGAATTGTAAAAATGTATTGTTTTTTTTATTTTTAAGTTCCCTCATTTTTGTTTTTGGTTGCATAGAATGTGTTTTAAATATTTATTACAACATACACTCAAAAGAGCATTTTTGAGCTTGCTGAGACATGGGCAGCAAGCAAAATGGAGCGCTACTTGGGTGTATAAATACATTTTTTTACCGTCATGTTATGTCATGTTGTATTGCATTTTCCCCAGTGGTACTAGTATATCACATTCTTTTTTTTTTCATTATAGTTAACACAGTATGCACAGGCATACACATGAATGCGCATGCATACAAACACACATACAAAGTTAAGGAATATTTACAAGAATTTGATGTTAAAAGAATGAATATTTTATCCTCCCCACTGTACAAGTGAGCTCGATGCATTTACCACACCCACAGATGCACATATTAGAAATTCATTGAGTGCAGCATCCCACCCTGAGTGAAACACTTGACACTAAAGCTCATTGAATAATCATTTACAAAGATTGATAAAGCATTGCAAATAGTCAATCAGGCAACAGAATTTTCTTTTAGAGAAAAGTGTCCACAGAATCGGATGTCAGCTGTAGGAAAGATCAAATACGTTAGCAGTGGTGATGCGTTTCTGCATGTACTTAACAGAGTATACAGGTTACCATAGAAAATTGTTATCAGAACATAACTAGACAGCACATTCAAAATCATTGTTTGTGAATCAAGCATTAGGTCTGAACAATGGAATCAAAGACAGACACAGTTCCATAGTTTTTTACAACAAAGTCAGTTATTTAAAATAACTAAATGCTGATCACTTCAGTGAATAAAAAAATATAGATTACATATTACATACATACAGAGTACAAAAACTGAATGAGTCGTGGGTTTCTGTAACAGTGTCATAATGAATATCCAGTTGAGGAATAATATTCTGTGCAGTCCTTGTGGCTGGACACAACCCCCCCCACCCCCCCACAGAAGTTATAGTTCGGTCACAGATAAACTCACAAGCACAAGTGCATGAGTTGGCTGCAGGCGCAACCACGACCATTTAAAAATAAAGAAGAGCACAAAAGCTGTCATGCTAGTTAGTTGCAGCCTCGTTCACACAATAACCATTATATAAGGACAATGTACAATGAACGTAGAGGGTTAAAGTCCATTACTATTCCCCTATCAAGCTGAGTTCACTGACAGTAAGTTAGGGTTTCTGTTCCATGTCTGCACTTCTTGTTTCAAAGATCTAATATTATATGTTAGGTCATCTGTAACAAAATGAGAGATTGATCAAAATTTTTATCTGTGTAGTTCTAAGCTTCAGATTTTAAAATTTGGCCATTCAGACCATTATTAGATAAATCTACTGCAACTGCACTGTCCTGGGAATGTTCCTTCAGTTTCTTGACAGTGAACTATTATAATTTCTGGCACTTCTTTGCTGTATATTAATATGTAAACCATAAAATAGATGTTTTAACAAATTTTTTATGTAGGTTAACCAAAGGATTTTAAAAAATTAGTATTCAGTGACCTCTTATTTTGCATTTAAATGCTATAAACCACTTCTGCCAGCGATTCATCCTGCTGAAAATCCATGAAAATCATGACTGATCAAAAGAATGGAACAACAAAAGAAAAGACAGTCATCAAGATATTCAAAGCCTTTGACCATTTGCTGGAAGAAAACATATTTCACAATTTGTTCAACAGAATATCAGGATGGTTTCATTCTTACCTGGGAACTGAGCGTAGCGAAAGGGCTGATTTTCACCCTTTACTTTGTTGTACTTTGCCATCTTGGTAGCCATTAGCTCGAGGATCATTTTCTATTTTGGTATGAAAAAACACAAGTGCAATCCTACTTCAAAATAATTGGGCATTGTTTGCTTCTTTCCTTTTATGTTCAGCCCGGCGCTTTTCTGCAACAAACAGAATGCAGGGATGTTGCATACTTTGAAGTAGCTGCTGATGAAATTGTTTAAATCTTGGTGCATTTTTGTATAATCTGCTGTCTACATCTGAAGTAGATCATAAAATTTGTGGATTGTGCATGTGCAACATTTGCTGGTAATTGTTGAGTAACATTTGTTGGTTGACAAGAACGTACATGCTGACATCTGCTACTTTGTTTACTTTTAAGCCAATGATAGTTTGGATGGGAGCAAAGTCCACCCTACGTGTTGTTTAAAGCTCAACTTTGGAGTCTTTTTTTTTGGTTTTCAGAACAGGTAAAATGTAGTTGTTTCTGAAAGTAGTTTTTTTTTTAAGGATTTAAGGAGTCAGAATCAAACATGTTCGGTGTTTGAATGCCAATGGTTGTTGATATTATGAAATAAATGGTAGAGTATAATGCAAAATAATTCTGGAACAGACAAACTGAAATCTCAGAAAATAGAAGTTGTCTGGAAGAGGGGTTTTTGAGCAGACTTTTGAATTGCCAGTGCTGCAGCTTATACAGAAAGCAAGTATTTTTTCTGTTGCATGCAGAAAGATTGCAAGTTAAGTGCATATCAGAAACAATTTTGTCCCTGTAATTTTTTTTTTTCTTGGTAATCCAAAATGCAGGGACTAAAGAGAAATTTGTAGAGTCTGCAGACATAGGCATGGCTTTTCTGTGAAAAAAATAATGTATGCATGATCTTGTCCACTTGTATACTGTGTATACAGTAGTCAATTATTTGTTGTTTGTAATCTTACTTGTCTGAATTTATTTGGTGAACAAAATACTGTTTTTTTATTAATTCCTGCACATTTGTGTGCACTTTAGTTAGGAAGAGCCACAATAATTGTCAATTAGTTCATTGTTTGCAAGATGTGGTCCTTGTATATTAGCACAAATTGTGTTTGTAATCTAATGCATACACACTTTTAAGATGTTTGAAGAAAGGGGTCACATCAGAAGACCAATGCTAATCAGAATTTTATTTGTGAGCTTCCTGGAATTAGGCAGTAGATATGCAAGGTAAAAGACGATTAGATAATTTCTTTACAAAGGTGAAGTTTTGCATAACTCTATTAATTTTGCAATATTTATTTTACGAGTTGTAATTATTGTTAAGTAGCCCCAAAATATATCAAGTAGAAAAATCTGGTTATTCAGCCATTTACACCTGCTTTGGTTTAAGCATGAGTTTGAATACATTGGTACCAATAGCTTTTATCCAGATACCTGGTCAAAAACGTTTTACAGGGTATGTCTGATCAAAACTGATGCCGTGGACATGTATTAATGAATTGCCAATTGTTTTACTGTTGTAGCGTAGTTGTTGATTCCCTATCCCCTTCTGTGTAACAAAGATTTTGCATTTTTTAGCACCTTCTGCTGTAGTAGCAGTGATAGTGCATACACGTTTTGGGACATTTTCTCTTAGTATTTAATATTTTGTAATTTGCTGTTGGTGTTTAGTTTTGTCTTTTATTTGGATATTTGTTGTACTTCATTCAGTCATGAACTTTATCATAGTAGAAGAAAGTGAAGGGAAGGGGGAGAAAATGGAGAATGGGAAGGGAATGAGTAAAAGACTTTTTTTTAAAGTTCTGACAGGTTTGCATGGTATTTTTTCCCATTCCATAATGGGTTTTTTTCCCTGCCAAAGTTGGAATCAAGAAATGAAACAGTCTGAAGAATTACTTTCTGTTTGTCTTTGATAATGATGATGTCCATTTATAATGCGCAGGTATCCATTCAGAAGAATGCTCATTGCGCAGCAAAAACAGAAGAAAAAAATAAAACAACAGGAAAGTAAAAAATAATAAAGACAGAAGTGGTGCTTGGTTGTTGAAGTCCATCTTAAGTAAACAAACGAGTCTTCAGTCTTTTCCCAAACGTGGTTGCTGAGGTGATGGTTGACATTGATGATGGCAGAGTATTCCACAATTTAGGTGCAGCGTTTGTGAAGGCCCTGGCTCCAGTGCGCTTCTTGTGTCTTCCACTGCAGGGAGACAGAAGCGTGACTGGGAGCCAGAGCGCTGACCACGTGACGGCTGGTAAGGAGTAACTACCTCTTGTAAATAGTCAGGAACAGTTTTAAACATGCAGGACTGAGCAATTGAAACCACTTTGTGTTCAATATGCTTTTTCACTGGGAGCCAGTGAAGGCTCTGTAGGATTGGGGTGATGTGCTCAGTGGACAACTTTGCACGGGTGACAATCCTGGCAGCTATGTTTTGAACTCTTTGGAGTCGATCTAACTGCGTAGCAGGTATACCCCATAATGCACTGTTTCAGTAGTCTAATCTCAATATATGGTAATACATGTGCCAGTCTTTTTTGCTTTGCAAACATAGAAACTTCAGCATTGAACTCTTGGACTATTTTGTTCATGCAGGTCCACAAGTAATCCACTTTCCTTAAAGAACTGCTGGGAACACTTGGATCAGATTATTAGATTAGGGGAAAGAACACTTCTGGTAGTGCAATAAACTCAGCAGATCCTTCAGCGAGGCTAGTGATCCAGCCTTGTCAAGCCGCTGTAACATAGTAGATCTACTTTTCACTTCTTGGATTCTACTTTTGTCAAATTTAGCCTTGATGGCACTATTTTAATGCTGGTGATATAAACAAAAGAAAGAAAGCCATTGCTGATGTGCAGAACACTACAGCTAGAACTGTCACCAGGGCTCATTCATGAAGCACCTATCTATATCATTTACCTGAGCTGGGTAATTGGTTAACTAGAAATAGCAGCTAGAGCCCTGTATTCTTGGACTCGGGGGTAGGTCTACTTAAATTGTTTTACCAGCCAGTATTTTATCGATGTCCCCTTCCAATAACTCTCCTACCTAGGGTATACATGGCAGAAATCAACACTTGCTTGAGGAATATCATTTGGTCAGAATGAATAAATTTGACTTTTTGTAGCTTCTTGTTTTTTTTATGTTTTTTTTCCCTCAAGTTTTAAGCCTCATCCTGATCCAAATCCGCATGTACAGTGAATCCTTTAATGGAAATTCTCAGTCATCCAGTCAGTTGGGTAACTTCTCATTGACTCATGAATTAGTTTGCCTGTTGGGACAACTTAACCAGTTGGTTCTCTTCACATTAATTGCCAGTGTGCATGGATACGAACCAAGGTATTGATTCTGTAGTTGGATATCTTTGTTGGCTTTTTGAACATAAATTCATAACTTCAGTGTACAAAGGTTTTCATGTTACTTGTGACAGTCTTTGCTCTGTCATGCAGTATCATTTGTGTTTCTTCTGACAGTTCCTTTCAAGAGGACACTGAGATTTCACAAATTTTGCTTGACTCCTGTGGAGTGTCCTTACACTTTTAAATGGGGTTGTCAAGTGATTGGAAAGCAGAAAGCTGAGTGGTTAGAGCGCTGGCATCTGAACTGAAGAGTGCGCAGCAAACTTCCCACAGTCAACCCAGCTGGCGGTAAAGAGTACCTGACTCCAGAGGGTCAGGGAAGATAAGGCAGCGAGGGAGAGGAGATGGGTGTAAAGCTGGTCACAACAAAAGTGAGGCTCTAACATCTTATCCCACAACGACTTGAAAAGGTTAGGGGATGACCGTTACAGTGGTGCAGCAGTGCAATGCTTAGAAAGAAGTCAGGATTGTCTGTAGGTTGTGGTTTGAGATTAGGAATTACTAGTTCCTTTGTGTATGTTACATAGAGCTAGTCTAGCTCACTGTGATATACTTTTAAAGTTGCTTTCTTCCCATTAATGTCAATCAAGACATACCAAGATTTTTTTATATACATTAATAGCTGTCTTTATTTCCAAACTCTAAACACAAAAAATGTGTTGGCTTGTCAAGCATCTTCTTGTACTTTATATTGTCACTATAAAAACTTGCCGTTTATCCTCATACCCTGCATTCATTATTCCCCTTCTCTTGCAATTGATTTTTTATGAGCTTTTTAAATAATAAATAATAATAAATGTTTGAACAAACCAGCACAAAAACAGTTTGAAAACTACAGAAACAAAGGACATGGAAGAAAAGAGGGAAAGGTGATGAAGAAAGGAGACTAACTGTTGAGGGTATTCACTTGAAAGCTTGAAATGTTTTTAAGTTGTCCAGTTTTCTAGCATTTTTAATCTTGTTTGTATGCCTTGTTTTTATTGTTTTGATCCATGTTGAAAAAAAAATGTAAGCTGTATATATATCTCTTTGTCTTCACATTTCATTATTTTTGAGTTTGAGTGCTTCTTTGCCACCCAACAAATACAGCTAGTTCAGTGGGGTTAAGTCTCCAGTTCTAAAAGTGTGAAATAACCTCAACACGCTACTTTAGACAATACTTTAGACACATATTGAGATCCTGGTAGTGAATTTATCCTGCATAATTAAAATCTTTGTTTTCAATGCTGGAATTGCAATAGCCTAAAAAAGTTATTGAATGTAAGTTTATGATGAGCCTGTCGATGTTCATTAGCTTAATTTTATGAGAACAGGGGTGCGCACTTGCTCACCCTCACAAACATGAAATGCAGATACAGAGGGGAAGTCAAGGGGAAATGAATGCACGCACACACATGTACACATGAATATTTTGTTGAACAGGGGATTTGAGTAATATGGGTAATAGTATCCAATGGCTGCTTTATCTCAAAATTTTGTGCTTGCACCCAGTCAACTGTCTCAAGCATGCAAGATTTTCATTTTTCAGCTTGTCACTAAAATTATGTAAATTATCTTTTTATGGATCCTGAATAAAAATACACATGGCCTTTATTTGTGCTTTTTCTCACCATCTGTGAGTGTGCCTACTTGTGCATTGAACAAACGAAGTACATGTTGATGAATAGTAATAAATGTTTATACAATGTTCATATAACTTCTTGATGCAATACATTGCTGTTCACTTTTTAGATAAGAATATTCCCTCTTTACTTCTGAAAGCCCCATGCTTTTATAACTTGCGTTTCTAATATACTATGGAGGAAAAGGATCAGATATATGACTTCTATATACTATCAATATATAGAAAATTATGCTGTGCTTATTTCACTATTCTAAACAAAACACGCATGTGATAAATACTTCTGTGCATGTGTGCGCACTGACACGTCCACATGCAGTCTCTTAATGACAAAAGCAGAAACAAAATTGTTTTTTTTAATAGTTTTCAAAAACGTCTCTTTGAGAGCATGATGTGTTAATCCACTTAAAAATTCATTGAAAGTTCAGTACCACTGGGCTTGGAGGCCCAGTCTCTAGATGTGTGCTACCAGTCCCCTTGATCACACAAAAATTTGTTGATTGGTGCATGGTTGCACATTTATATTACATGTCTGCCTATACAATCAAGCTACTCAAACAGCATTTCCAGCCATACAGACAATGAAACCAATCAAACGCTTCACTTCATGCAGTATAACCCTAGTTATCCTTTCATCCTTGACTATTAAACCACATCCTTTACTCCTCTAAATGGACGCCATAATCAAATACTGTAATCATCTTTTATATGTGGTCAGATCATGTATTATATACATCCACACACTGTATAAAATGTAAAATCACTCCTGCATCAATTCCTGGCAACGGCTATATGCAATTAGGATCAGGTGGCTAGCATTTTTAATGTGGATGACCCAGCAACATTTGGGATGACAACATACCCAACTTGTAAGCAGAATCAGTAAGAGAACTTTTGTAATAGCCCTAGCCCCATTGGTAGACCAGCTTCATATCTGAGCATAAAAATGTTTTATCTGAAGATTACAATGTAAATAAATTTTATTTCAGAATAGCATAGGGCATTCTAATGCAGTTACCTTCATTCTAAATACAAACTTTTTGTGTTGGCAGAAAAATATTTTACACTGATTCACATGCAGTTTTGTATATTTTTACAAGGTAGAGAACACAGTTAAAATTCTGAAACTGGATGTTTTGTGAAGTATTTTAAAGCACTCACAATGTTTTCAACTGTTTAAAGGAAGTAGTTTTATCAATTTGTTTAAAATGACAGCACTAATACTATACAACATCCAATATCTTTAAATGACAGCCCTTTTTACACAGACGTTCAGTGCACTTTCAAGACATAATCACAATAATAACAATAATCAGAAACCAAATCCCCAACCAAAACCTCACCATGCTTCACAAAGCCTACTTTCACAAAATGAAAAATGTCGGATGCATACCATCCGAACACATACATATGCATGTCCTCAGTCCAAGGAAAGAAATCACTATGGACAACCCTATAGAGGCACAATAAGCACAAAGTGTAGAGTTATCATTTTCAAGGTCTGATGAAGAGGAACGAGAGAGAAAACAATACTGAAAGGGTTTGTTTAAAGGAGGCAAATATGGGGTTCCTTAATCACAGTATCCATGGTGCGCACCAATGCTCCCTGTGTCTCTTGGGTTAAACCATTGTTGCAGATAGTGTAGCTGATACCCAAACAAATGACATCAAAAACAATGACAGAATACTGTGTATTTCTCATTATGCAAATTAAATTGAGATTCAGTAGTACTTAGCAGCGAACAGAGCACAAACAAGTTTTCAACAACAACAAAAAAATTTTCCTGGCTGGATTAGGGAAGTTGCTGGTTGGTCTATTCTAAAAGCTGCTGATTGCTTGAAGATCAGCTCACACTTGCCACTTGATAATTTCTGTATAGCAGGCCAAGAAAGCCACAACAGAAATTTATAAATCCACACACTGCACCTTTTTGTCAATGGTTTCTCCTTGCTGTCAGAGATTTTGCTAATGTGCTGAGTCACCATGAGGGCACAGAGACCATGAGGTATAAACAGATGGCTTGCACAAAATCTAAATCCTCCTGGCCCCACATGACATGAGATATACACACCATTCTTTTCAAATATCCAGTGCTTTCCACTGTGCAACATTTACCTTCAGCAACTAACTAAGGAGATTCATTGCTCCAAAAATTATTGCATCATTATTTTTAAAAACTACTAAAAATAATCTCTAAACTGACCAGCACTGGTCATATAGAAAGAAGTATCGCTGCCTTTGAACCCATCCTGAGAGTCAAATGCTTTCATCAATCTTAATCAAGAGACAGGTATGAAAGGGCAACAAATAAAAGCTCTAATATGTGAACATGTGCCCATCCTCTACAGGTACGAAGTCTGTTGTACTAGCTTGCCTAGATTCAGGCGATCTAGAAAAAAAAACAAAGCCTTTGAATATTCTTCTGGGTGCTTACGTAGGTGTCCTACATGTGGCGAGTCGTACCATTTTTGCCCAACTACAAGGAGCTTCTTCTTACGCCAGGTCTCTATGTACCTCTCTGTCATTGCTGCCGATGAGATTTTGTCCGCCGAGGAGTACAAAAAGAGAGTTGGGACAGCGTTGCTGTAAAATATCCGTTCGGCCTCACAATAGTGAAATGTTACAGATTTGGGAAACATACGCAAGTAGAATCTAAGTGAGCTGTTGATAAGGATGCGGACAATGGAAACACTGCTGGCAGAGTCTGCGATACCTTGACACATGTGATCCATGTAGGCAGGACTGTCCATAACAACCCCTGTCACTCGCTGGCAGACATCTAGGAAACTGGTCGGATTCTTCTCGAAGGCAAGCTGAAGCTGGGTGTAGATGAAGGCTCCGATGGAGAAGCCATGTATCACGATTGATTTGGAAGCCAATATATCATTTTTCTGTCAGGACACACAAGGTACCTTTCAGCTCTCAATCCTATCAGCAGTTGTCATTCATTTAGACTTTCACGTTCATTCCAGGTATAGAAAAATACAAATTGTGTCAATACAATCACATTCTAAACAAATCTACAAACAATACAGGTATAAACAAATTCCCCAAAATAACCTGATTTTGGTCAAGAGATTATAGATATATATGTCATGCACAAAATGAAAACCAAACCCAGGAACACTGGAGGCTGGCCAAAATGGGAAAATCAGTTACCAATAGTGATAGCCACAAATTAACTGTTCACTAGAAACCAAACAAATTAACAAAACTTACAGTCTCATTAGGACAAGCTCCATTTACCTGCAGAACTTCAAGTAGCTCCATGGCATACTTTTTGCCTACAGTTGGCCGGATTATGTGTATGGGTGAGACATCCATTGTCAGGACATCGAATCCTTTTATGCGGTACAGGTCAGCAAACTTCTCTAGATGTTGTTTCTTGGCATTAAGCCAGCCCACCAGCACAACCACTGGTCGAGGGTGAGGGTTGCATGCTTTGCCAGTAGGATCTGGAGAGCAGAACTCGAAAGAACCAATCTTGAATCTGACCAGATGGGATGAGTCTGACAAACATCGAGTGAGCAGCGCAGGATTGATGTGGGTTGGTTTCTTAAAAAAAAAAAAAAAAAAAGACAAGCAGAAAAATGATCCATCAAACCTTGCAAATCAACATATAGTACTGTGATACACAATGATAAAGTAGTTGCCACCAAGACAGTAAAGATCACGGGTTGTGGATTCATATTCTGTATTGAGCACATGTATTTTCTTGTGATCAATGCCATCTATAGTTTATTGATGTGTACACAAATAAAGATAGGACCAAAACAAAGCACTTCAACTAAGAAAAGTTCAAATAATCAAGATTAAGAATTAAAAAAAAACAACAACATGCACACCCATGATAATAAACACAGTGGCCCATTTAATCAAAACACACCCACTCCTTCCTAATACAGCCCTGTATTACAGAATGCTTTGTGTTTCAAGCCACTCAGATTAGATGGCCTGTTATGATAACAGTTAGTTAAAGGGGTAATAATCAATAGCTTTTCTGGGCAATTTGAAGTAATCCAAATCCAGAAATGTGAACTTTCTCTGATTTTCAGATTTGAGCATCACATCTTTCCTCTTCCATTTTTCTGCACTGCTAGCTTTTGCTTCATCATGGATTATCAATATAAATTTTTCATCATCATCTGAGAAAGATGTTGCTACCATTAAGTAGTTTATACATTAATAGCTTTGGAAAAAAAAGCCCAGCTTTTCCAGACCAGAACTGCTGGCTTTTTTTTTTTAAAGAAGGAAGCAGGCAGAAAAGGGGAGCAGGAAAGGTGGGGGGGGGGAGGGTGCTCAATAAATCTCGATGAAAGGTAAAAGAGTAGATCTGAGTTCTGCAACTATGATCATTAATATAAGCCAAGAATTATAAATTTTACAGAATACCACCTTATCAACAACAACAATAAAATAACATATAGGAGATATATTATTTTTTATTAACACAAGTAATTTTGTTTACACTTTTTCAAAATAATAATAATAATAATAGGAAGAATTGTTAATCAAACAAAGCAGGCATTAGCTCACCAATTATTAACTATGATTTAAGCTAGGTAAGCTGACTTTAAAGTTACGTGTGCATTTTTAATGACAATGTGAAAATAAGCTCTGCATGCTGAAAGTATAATGTGAGGCCACTAGCCTTAATACGTATTTCTGTAAGCAGACAGACTGATGTAGGTCTTTATGATGTCTGCTTCTGAAACTCTAGCAGGTGTTTCTAGTAGCCTCCCAACCCCAGCATGATTTTTTAAATAGTTTTGTATGACACAGTGGCCTGATTAAACTAGATTTTACTGACTTCTATAATCTCTGGAGTTTCTAATATTAAAGTCTGTGGAGACAATCACAGACTTCTATAATCTCTGTAGTTTCTAATATTAAAGTCTGTGGAGACAATCACAGACTTCTATAATCTCTGTAGTTTCTAATATTAAAGTCTGTGGAGACAATCACAGACTTCTATAATCTCTGGAGTTTCTAATATTAAAGTCTGTGGAGACAATCACAGACTTCTATAATCTCTGTAGTTTCTAATATTGAAGTCTGTGGAGACAATCACAGACTCCTATTAGGCCTGTAAGGTTTGATGTGAGCGAGAGTTACTTGCCCTTACTTGAGGTAAACAAACACGATCAAGACTAAGCGGCTGTGTGCTGTCAGTGAGACAACATCACATTTTTAAGCATTTAAAAGCTCTTTTCACAAGATTTTTTTCTGTGAAAAATACATGGTCATATTCTGTGGAATAATCTACTAATAATAATAGAATTTGTGTTTGTTTTTTTGTGTGTTTTTTTTTTTAGCTGGCTAATAAATCAACACAACTTAGGCCTACTAAAAGTCCCTATACTGTCACAGTTGTAATTGGCTTACTGATAGTAAGTGGCGCCAACTCAAAGAATACCGTCTCATTGCCTTCAAGACTTTTATGTAGGTTAGTCAAAATATTGGCAACACCAGCTGTATGTGCCTGTTTATATTTAATAGAAATAACAGTCGAAAAAATAATTATTCTATGAAATTTTATTTCACGGAAGGGCTGTTCATTTTGTACAGTTTGTTCAAAACAAGCATAAAATATTTCATAGAAAGGAAATAGAAAAACAAAACAGAAAAAAACTAATTACGGACTGCATCATACAGTACCCCAAATTTAGTAATTTTTCTGATTGCAAGATCTAGTAAAAACTGGTAATGTAAAATACTAACATATCAGTTTAATTAATTTTGATAGGTGGTCCTTTCATTTGCACTACTTCTCTAAAGTTACAAAATCCTACATTTATCCTAAAAGTCATAAGCTTAGTTTCTTTTTGTCTGTTTGGGTACGAATCGTGTGATAGTCAATTATTTTAAGAATGTTAAATCATTATTGTTAAATAAAACACTTTGGTGACTTTTGAAAATGAATCAAGGCAAAGAGATAACTAACACAAGATTCAAGGAGAGTTTTGTTAAGTCTGAAAAGGTCATAAACTTGGACAGTGCACGGGTTCAATGCTTATCTGCAAACTATCAAGCTAAATTTAATTTTGTGGTTACTTCTGAAAAGATATTTTTAGCTTGTTTTTTACTTAGCACCTTTATGCTGCTTATTTGTCTCTTACTTTTGTGTATGCACACACACACACACACACTCACTCAGCGCAACACACACACACACACACACTGGTTGATAGAAACACAAAGATCTTCATCAAGATATTCATTTACACATATAGATGTTTGTCAGTTTTTTTTTCAATTGTCACTTGTATTGTTTGACAGAAAGAGCAGCATCTCATGATGCTACAGATCTCTTGTTCAAATCATATATCATCAATGTTCTGTTTTATGGTCTATTGTAAAAGTAGCTGTCTAGGAAATGTTAAAAGATGTTTGGAAAGAAGCCTGGAACTTAGTTCCCATCCGTTTGAATCCTGCAGTTAGGATAAACTAACCATTTTTTTTTTTAATAAGGCTTATGAATTTTTCTTCCTTAAAGTTAAGCTTTAGGAGGACTATTAAAATCATCAGTTATTTTTAGAGAAAATTTGTACTCCTGTCTTATATCATATCATTTTTTACAATTAATTTTAAGATTAGAATATTATAATTGAATGTTCATCCACCACTTACAAACTTCTGAAATCCACGGGTCAGTTTTAATTACACTAGGTTAAAAGTCAGGGTTCTATCTTAGTGTCTCCCTGTGTGTATATATATATATATCTTGATTTGTATGCTTATATATGACAATCTAAACCGTGATGAACTATAAATAATCCTATCTTAAATTTAAATTGATTATCAATGTTTGTTAAAAGTACAAAATAATAACACACAAAGTTATAGACCTTTCCTTACATCTAAAATTCAGTTCATCCGATTTTTGTCACCACATATTTTTCCACAAAACAGGATGGATAACATACATCTTTTAAGTACGATATTTATATCGGTGACCGGACACTTAATCCCCGGACACTTAATCCCCAACACTTCATCCCCGACACTTCATCCCCTAGACACTTAATCCCCAGACACTTCATCCCCAAATCGCAACACAACACTCAAAACTGCTATTTTGTGAACTTGAAATATTATAAAAGAAATGTGTCGCGTGGTAACTCTGGGTAACTCTGGTAAGACTGGGTTGCGCTGGGTTTACAATTATGTGCGCCCGGAGAGAGAAACGTCCAAAGAAGAAGTAGGCTGAATTGGCCATGAGAATCAGCAACATTGTACATCGATATGAGGCAATGGATCGTCTTCTGTACCTTCGATCATTAGCTTACCTGTCATATTGATTAACAACACTTTTCATATCTTAATGTTGAAGAACATTGACTTTAATAGCTCACATGAACTGTAACTAATGTTATAAATGTTGAAATTAAGTATTATTTTAATTGTCAAACTTATTTTGATGTTTACATGAAATAATTATTTGAATTTGAATTAAATTTTTCATTCACTTCATAATTTTTTTAGTTGAAATTTCATTTTGAGGATGAAGTGTCTGGGGATTAAGTGTCTGGGGATTAAGTGTCTAGGGGATGAAGTGTCTAGGGGATGAAGTGTCGGGGATGAAGTGTCTGGGATTCATTTATATCATAGTATAAAATATTATCATCTTTATATACCAGAGTTAGACTAATATGAATATGAGCTTAATGAGGACCCATCGTGCAAAGGCGTTGTTAAAGAATTGATCCAGTGATTTCGGTATAGGCGACTCATCCGTCACCTGTTGTAAATATACCTGACATAGTTTTGCACTTGGATAAGTAACAGAACTAGCACACATGGACTTTTAATAATGAAAAAAATGCGAATGACTTACTACTTTATTTCTATATTTAGCATATGGCGCATTCAGATTTTTTAACACTAGCTCAATAATGTCTTGGTCTTATAGTTTTCGAATCTCACGAAGCTGGCGGCTTCGTGGGCGGGTTTGTTTACCCCAACTAAGGGAAGTCACTCGCAGGTGATGACGTCAACCTTACAGGCCTCATAATCTCTGTAGTTTCTAATATTAAAGTCTGTGGAGACAATCATAGACTTCTATAATCTCTGTAGTTTCTAATATTAAAGTCTGTAAAGACAATCACAGACTTCTATAATCTCTGTAGTTTCTAGAATGACATGTGGAGACAATCACTGACTTCTTAATTTCTGTAGTTTTTGTGGAGACAATCATGGTACAACAAGGGCTCGTGTTCGTGCATCTCCGATTGAGGTACCCCCCCGAAAGATTAACGAACAGAGGAGTAACAACTTGAAGGGACTGCTCGATCTCTGTCTTGTCTCGCCTCGTGTCTTGTTCTGTCACTGAACTCTGATGTGTTTTGGGTCGTGCCTGCCACTGGATGTTTGAATGCGATGCTCCCTTCCATCTGGGTGGTAGTTTCCTTTGACTGGTGCCGACGGGGGTCCACAGGCTTCCGTAGATCTGTGGTATGTGTATGTGTGTGTGTGCACGCGCACATGAGTCAGTGGTTAAATTTGTAATGTAACTGGTAGAATGTAAAGCGTGGAAAGCCTGTGGCACATTGGGACTGAGGGCTAAAGAAATATACTTTATTAATAATAATTGCATGCCAGGAACTATTAAGCGACTTGCTCGGCAACAAGCCATGTTTGTCTAAGATCGACCCTCGTAGTACCACGGGACTCAGTTGGGCGGAACAAGAGGCGGGGTTATTAACGGTTAAATTAACCTACTGACATAGATTACAAAGAGGTAGGCTAAAGCTATTTTCTGATCTTTTACAGGACAATATGATATTGAACCGTTCTGATGAGCATCGGAATCGAAGTAAATGATCGAACAGGACATTGATCTCTCCGCATTCAGCCCCGACCCCTCCTGCATTTTTTTTTTGCGCGCGCAAACACAACACTATGCCGTATAAGCACATTTACATATTGAAGACTATTGTATACCATGCAGATTCCCCCCTCCCCACACACAATATTCAAATGTATAGCAGACTTTTTAAAATCACAAACTAAACAGTTTTTAACTCGTAAAAAAATATTTTTGTACACTCAAACCTCCGTACTAAGACAATCGGCGAAATCCGAAACCGACGAAAACCGAGGCAATTATTTCCCTATAAATCAATGTAAATCCAATTAATTTGTTCTAGACACTCCAAAATCCACACCAACAACGCATTTTATAGAGAATAAATATAGTGTTTAATACTAAAAACAGTATAAGCATTTTCCTTTCTGAAGACTTTTTGGCGTATGGAAGACAGCGAGGAGGAGGAGGAGAGAGAGCTGCAGATATTATTGTTTGGAAGGGGAATTCCCATCCATAATGACCGTATCAAGGCTCTCTCTCAGGTCTTTTGGCAATAGGACCAGGAGGAGGGAGGGGGGAATTGGTGTTTTACGTCGAGCCAGCAACTAAGGCTATGTCACTGCAAGGCAGTCAGCCCCTTAAACAGATGCCACATGCAGAGAAAAGACAGCCTGCCTGAGACAAAAGCTGAACCCAGAACAGCCAACCCTCACTGTATTGGTGACAGGTGCTACAATAGGCCCAGGAAACACCTAACATGGACAATGAGATTTGAACACGTGATTTTTATGTGCGTTACGTACATTTTGAAAATGAAAATAAACAAATTACACTGAGTACTGTATACGCAATAATCACTTACATGTTAATATAGTATTAACGCTCACAATCAATTACAAGTTACTAGTCAGTGTAATGGCACACTCGTTGTTTGTTGTACGTAAAGAAAACGAAAAGTCTTATAGAAAACTGCATTCGACCACTCTTTGCTCCTTCATAGACTCCACACCCTCTGCGGAATTTTCTGGACCTGTACTGGCATGGTTCAACTCCTATCTCACTGATAGGACGCACACTGTGTTCGCTGACGGTCAACCATCGCATCCTGCTCCACTTTCCTTCGGGGTTCCCCAAGACTCAGTACTTGGCGGAGTTTTTGTTCATTTTGTACACAAAACCACTTTCATCATGCATCCAGTCTCACCAGGTTTCTCATCAATCAAATGCTGACGACACAACTGTACTGCTCCACTCCACCGGCTGTCTTACTCTGCTACTAACACCATAGCAGCCTGTATTAGCGATGTCAAAGACTGGATGGTGAAAAACACTTAAACTCAGCGATGATAAAACGGAAACCCTCTTATGCCCGAGAAGAAAAAAAAACCAACCTTCGCTCGTCAGTCTGGCCAAGCACGTCAAGGTGGGCGAAACCATCCCCTTCATGTCATCCGACAGGAATCTGGGATTCATTGTCGCCGCAGGCATGACCCTTGATAAACAAGTGACAGCTGTCTGCCTATTATGATAGACAAGTTACAGCTGTCTGTCTACCTATTATGAGGTCCGTAAAATCAGCGCCATCCATCACACATCCTCTCTATGCCCGATACCAACACTCTTGTCTGTGCGCTTGTTCTAGGCTTGATTACTGAAACTCCTTGCTGGCAGGTTGCCCCTCATTCCTCATTCAGAAAGTACAGAACTCCGCTGCACGTCTGGTGCTTAGAACTAGGTAACGGGACCATGTCACTCCTCTCCTTCGTTTTCTACACTGGCTACCCAGACGTTCTCGCATCCTGTACAAGCTGTCTGTGCTGTTTTAATTTCTTTGCTGGCTCCTGCCCTATTTCTCTGAACTTCTCTTCCCCTACATCCCAGCCAATCCTTTACATGTACACTGAAAACGCACTTCTTTCTTGAGCATTACTCCTAACAACTGTCTCTTTTCACCCCCACCCGCCCCCTTTCCGTTTATTGCTACTTCCCTACTTGTCTTCCTCTGCAGAATCACGATACTCTCAGCTCTAGTTACTTTGTTCCTTTTTGCATTTTCTATATTTATCTTTTATTACTCAACACCACTGTTGTTTATCCTTTCGTCGTTCGTATGTTGTTTATTCTTCCGTCCTTCATATGCTATCCATGTTTCGTTCTTGTATCAAGTGTTAAGACCATGCTCCTTAGGAGTGTGAGTATGCGCTATACACATTTTGAATTTATTATTTTTATGAATACTGGTGGAAAAGCGAGGTCAGAAGGCACCGTCCTAGAATGGTTTTGCCGTGTTTCCGGTGTCGCAGTGCAGACCTCCATCCCTCCCCACAGCCCCAGTAAGCAAACAATGCATTCGTTACAAGCCGGCTAGCTCCCATGACACGGTGAACCCCATTTTAGAGGCCGCGCCTTCTACATAATGTTCGTGGAGGATAGTCAAACAATTATGCACTGAGTCCTGAGGCCGGGTGCACCGAATTTATATGTCAGAGGTGTTGCTGACTTAGTCATGATATTTCAGCAAAATAAAAAAAAAAGAGATACTTCACTCAACCACAAGCACTCTCGCACCAAAGTTCTCTCCTAATCCGACCTTCGTCCTGGGAATGGAACAATGACGCAGAGCAAGGCGGCTGCGGAGGTAACTTTTATTGGGGGATTGGGAGGAAACCACGATGACAACCAGTCCATGCACTGTACTCGTGACAATTGACGAGATAGCGCTGGCCGCACATCATCACGCGTGGTGTATGCGCACCAGTGTCAGTGACCCCCGAGCCCTGCTACCATGGAAACACGGCTGATGCTAAGCGGCATAAAGCAAACTATAAACCGCTCTGCTTGCAGCTCCCGTCATGTTGTCGTCTAGTTTTTCTTTCCTTTTTTTGGGGGGGGGGTAGTGTGTGTGTGTGTCTTTAATTTTTATGCTGTCTTCGTTACCTACCACGTCACAATTATCGATCCTAAGTTCAACAAATGTGGTATTTTCAACATGTGCGACCGGATTGCGTCTAGCTAAATAGAATCTCTCTCACACACACAGATTGCACAGAGGCTGACATTTTACCATTCACAAAAGCGTCCGTTATTCGGGAAAATATGCTGTATGTAAATTTACGAGTGTTTTTTTTATTAACAGGAAAGGAGATTTGAACCCTCATACAACACACCAGAGACTAGTTCAGTCCTTGTCAGATCCTTCCGTAGCACGTTTGCGTGTCTGACTGCAAGATGGAGCAGAATCATAATTTAAATATGACACCTTCCCCTCCCTCCACCTTCTCTCTCTCTCTCTCACGGGCAGTAAAGACTATAGGGGCATGCATTCTCTATCCATTGTTATGTGAAGCTTTCTTGTGCACACTGGCACTAGCTGGCCGCTAACGTTTAGCAGTCAGCTAAAATACAGTTTAGTTGACTGCTAGCCTCTATTTTGCACAGACCTACCGACATAACCCGTGCTTCATGCTATTCCGAGTCACAGCTGCCCCTGACATGTACCGTTCTCATGACATGTCAGGTCACTCACCTTGCCCATTTCAATTTTACCGTCGGCCTCCCCCCTCCCCTTAAACAGCCATTTAACTGCCTTATGAAGGAAAAGCCTTATGAAGACAGATAAGCGCGCGCGCACACACACACACACGTCACTGCACACCGACAGATGCGCCATGTGAACGCGGGGCTCGTTAGCAGAGTCGTAAACAGAGTATATGATCCGGATGATGATCCAGATGATGGCTGAGAACACTACCTCACTCCTGTCAGAATCAGATGGAGCGGACACTCGTCTTTCTCGACAGTCTTCAAATTTCAGTGAACTGTTTTTTTCTTTTCTTTTTTGGCTCTCTTTTTTAGTTCTATTTGCGAGGCCTCCCATTATATAAAATGCACAATGTAGATCCACTGAAAACAGTCACATCTCTCTTATCTGAGGCTATGCAAATTAAAAAGAACGTTATCTTGCTCAACGATCTTAACCGACGGCGATCAATGATGAAAGTACCTTTGACTGCAGTTTACACACGGGCCGTGGGAGTCTTCGATAGCTATATGGCCAACATGAAGGAGGAAATCTAATAGCAAGGTCCTAGCAACCGTCCAACATTTCTCCTCTGTGGGACTGAGACATTAATTGGGCAGTACCACTTTTCCTGGTACACGCATGTCATTTTCAGCTCTACCCTTGTCGCAAGAGACAGTGTACAATAGGCTTTGTAACCGTCTGATACAGCCTAGGCATTACGTACAAGCCACAATGCCGAGCAGTGGATGTAAAACTCGTCACATGCGTTTCAGCCATTACATATCTCATCACCGACTAGTCTACCTCTGTCTGTACTTTTATTTCCTTTTTTTGTGCGTTTTTTCCGCTTTCGGTTCTTAGCACGCAAAGCGTTGTGCTTCCATCAAAATTTAACACTAGGCTGACACTACTGCACGCGTATTATACATAACCATGGCACCAAATAATTTCTTGATGTAGGCATGCAATCTCTGCCCCCTTCACTGATGGATCAAACTCTACTGTTCCTGAACTATCCATAGCGTTTACTGTGCATCAATCCTGTAAACAGTGTAAAGGGTGTGTGAGAGAAGGGCAATACATTTTTATTTTACACATGCATTTTGTCATGCGTACTGATCACTGGGATTAGTTGGTGCACCAGCCTCTGACATTGAAAAATTAGTTTCAGACTGCCATCAATAAACTATCTGTCTCGTGCACCAACCGCTGGAATCAGCTGATCTGTCCAAATGACGAAATGTTTGTCAAATACTTGAAACAGTTCGATAATGATACAGCCATAGCCTTTGGTAGTCTGTCCCTGAATCTCTACCTATGAATGGAAGTGAGACATAAAATCTCCCCATGTACTGCAAAAGCTTCTGACACGATACTGACACTTTTGTAACTAAAAGACTTACCGCGCAAACCAACAGTGCTGTTCGGCAGAATTGGAAACACGCTTGGGTCGCTGCCACCGCCATCTTGTATCCCAGATGTGCTGCGTTCGATTGTCCAGAAACGCTATGATCCAAGCAGTACGAAGCAGCGTTCGAAACTGGCGATCAGCGCGCCAGAGGCAATTCAAAAGCGAAACCGGGCAACCACAGCGCAGCTGTTGGTGCCGCACTCATCTGTCAGCACTTACACACAGGCCACTTGTCAACGCAGACGGTACTGACGCCCCCCATCCCCACTTCTCTTTGATGCGGACGCCGCGCAGCTTCTCGCGAGCCCCGCGAGATTTTGTGTGGGACTTCAACGAGAACACGGAGACAGAAATAATGTCGATCTTAGTCGGCCTCATCTTAAACCCTGCAAATGAAAAACTGCACGTAATATATTTTCACGCTCCTTGTACTGAGAATCTATAACGAGTCTTTCTGACTGGGAAATGTTCTGGTTGGTTGTGTGACGGCCTCTCTGCCCTGCACACAAACGCGGGGCTGGTCGATTCGGCCATTTGCCAATTCGACCATCAGTCGATTCGACCATGGCTCATAGTCGATTCGACGACTGAGTACAGAAGTTACTACTCAGTGTAATGACACACTCGCTGTTTGTTGTATGTAAACAAAACAAAAAGACATTTTTTCTATACAGATTAGTCACGTGATATAACAGTCATTATTTTCAAATAAATAATAGACGCTGTTAAAAGTAAAGTGGCACATGCATGTACACTTATGTACGGGTGAGGAAAAAAAATACTTGTTTACCTGGCCATTGAAAAAGTTGTATATATTTGCGGCTTATAAACCAGTGCGACTTATTTGGGAATAAAATTGAGATTTTTTAAAATTTTAGTGGGTGCGGCTTAAATACAGGTGCGCTCAGTAGAGCAAAATATAAGGTAATTTACACAACAGCAGAGTAATAGGCCTGGCACAGCCGTGCGGGTCATGGTTTTAAGCTTTAAAAATGTGAAGATGTTAAAAGATGTATTAATGTTGATTCATATATTATTAACTTTTATCCACCTTCTCTCTCTTTGTCAGTGTAGTGGTTAAAACACTCGCATGTAGTAGTAGTAGCACATACGTCTGTAGCGCACTTCCCTGCTGGCAGAAAGCTCAAAGCGCTTTTGACATAAGTAATCGGTCACCAATATATTATAATATAATAATCCTTTAGCGCTTTTCTAAAGATTTGCTCAAAGCGCTTTACATAAATAATATAAAGACTGAATCCTAAACAGCCACGCACCCAACATACACCCACTCATACACAAAGTAAATTACAGACACACATTATGCACGCTCATGGTCAGAACAGGGTCGCAGTGAAGTCGTCTTACGTTTAGACTTTAAGGTGGTAAGAGAACCAGAGTGTCGAAGGCTGACGGGTAATCCGTTCCAAGTTGAAGAGGTTTGGTAGGAGAAACACTTTTGTCCATACGTCTTGGTCTCAGCTTGTGGGACTAGCAGAAGCTTGGTGTCAGAAGACGAGTGAAGAAGTCTTGCGGGCTTATAGATGGGAGTGAGTTCGGAGAGGTACCGCGGACCAGTGCCAGAAACTGCAGAGGAAGTCAAAGTGGAAAGTTTGTAGACTATACGGTCCACGACTAGCAACCAGTTGCTTGGTTGGTTGTGTTTAACGCCGTGCCAGCAACTAAAGCTATATCACGGCGAGAAAAAGTAATCTTATTTTTAACTGTTTAGGGACAAAAAAACCCAAGTGATATAACTATAACATCGTAAAAAATAAAAAAAGCCCACAAAAAAGCAGGAATAGCATAAGAGTGGGTAACATGTAATAGGAGTGTTGTGGCCCAAAAAGGCCACCAGCAAACCAAAAACCAAAAACTATCTGGGCATAAAAGCTTAAATCTGATGATAAAGTCCTATCCTTCCTAAAAAATAAAAATAGCTGTCGATGGGACGGACCTAAATAAAGAAAACAAGGAGTCTGCAGTAAAAAACTGCTGACGGCAAATCTGGAGTCCAGGAAAGGTAATTAAAACACGTATAACACTAAAAATTCATTGACACCAAGGACAAACTGGTTGTGGATCACCTTTTAAGAGGTGGAACTGCGTGGCATAGGTGTGTCCTAACCTTAGCCTAGTCAGAACTACCTCCTCCCGCCGCACAGGACGGCACGAAGACAGACGGTCTGAAAGGGGGGGAAGGGTGGAATGTAACTTGTTGTGGCCCAGAGTGTACATAGGCCGAGGATAGATTTACAGTCTGCTGATACTATCGAGTGCAATTTACCAGGAGACTGACATACAGCCTTGGCGGCCTGGTCCGCTCGAACATTGCCTGGGATACCAGCATGGCCAGGAGCCCAGATGAAAACAATGTCTTTTTTCCCGTTGGAGTAGAACTGCATGGATCGTATGAATCTGGACCACGATGGGGTGGTCAGAACGTTGGGATAGAAGGGCTTGGAGAGCAGATAACGAGTCTGAGATGATCAGACAGTTTTGCTCGGAAGAGTGGTGAACATGCTGCGAGGCTAGCAAGATGGCGGGAAGTTCCGCAGAGAAAATAAAGCAGCCATCTGCGTCGGGCAGAAAAGGCCTGTTCCGGCTGGCAGGACGGAACTACTGCCGCAGGTACAGAGCCATCATTTGGGATTTTTGAGCCATGTCTAAAGACAGAACAGGATCCAGGATAGTCAGAAAGAAGTTCTTGAAAGCGCTGGAGAAAGATGAGGACACAAGTGTCACCTTTTTGAAAGCTGAAAGATCGAGACGGATCTCTGGAACAAGAAGAGTCCAAGGAGGAGCTGGCAATAGAGGGAGAGCCTCTATCTGCTGAATATCAACTCCGGCTGCTTGTAAATGGGGTGCAGCATGGAGTGATACTGGTTTTTGCTCCTTTTGTTCTGACATCCCAGCAAGGTCAGGACACCGAATGGCCCCTTTGGAGGAGTTGAGGGATCTGTGAACAGTCACTTTGATGGTACGATCAACAAATTGCTTATCATTCCATCGACGAAGGGCTTCAGAAGCCTTCTGGGTGTTGCACTGGACCAGAAATTGTCCAAGGCGAAGACGCTTTATAGATGACAATCCTGTAGCGGAGATGTTTTTAAATTCTTTGTCAATGGCAAAGGGGGAGAGTTGCGAGCGCGGCCGGGCCGACTCTGCGTCATCCACGACAAGAAAACAGGGCCAGGCCCCCTCTGTTGCCTTTCGGACATTCTGTCTCACAGCTTCACGCACTTCATCCTTACTATTAGATAAAACGTCATCCTCTCGACATCTTTTCCCCAGTTTTAAGGAATTTTTTTTGCCATGATAAAATGAATAAGGTCAATTCCTTCTGCTCCCTACCCACCACGGAGCCCAACAAGGGGATGCGACCGAGCGGTACCACTTAGGGCATTTCCAGCAGGGTCGCAGCAGGGATAGAGAAGGAATATACTCTGGCCTATACAGAGTGTGAAGACCAGATTGACCCCAGCCGCTGCCTTCTAGCAAAGCTAGGGCAATACACGACCAGCAGATTGTTTAGCGTGGGCCACACCAACCTCCCGTCTAGGAGAAAGCCAGGCCAAGGAGATGTGTTGGTATGATGAGCCGCAACCCATCAGGGACCTCAACCTCCAGGATCCCATCCTCCCCCGACACGGGTCGCCCTGCACGGCAAACGCAAGGGGCCTAAAAGAGGCCACATAGAAATGAGCTATAGTAAAAGAAAGGAATGATGGAAAAAGAAGGCAGGAAAAGACTGGTGTAGTCAGAAGATAGAAAAGACAAACAGTAGTGTCACAGGGAGATGGTTGATTACAAAAAGTAGTATAGGTGAAAGGGCCAGTGAGGCAGAAACAAGAAAAGCATAAGAGAAAGGGGTGGGTCAGCTTAGTCACCCAGCCAGAGAGAGGCTGGGTGTTCACCCCCGGCACGAGAAGCACGGGGAGAGTGTATGATAGGTGATATATGTTCATATCTATAACGTCTGCAGATGCGAGCAGTATTATTCTGGATCCTCTAAACTCTGTCAAGAACATAGCTTGAAATTTTGAGACCCGCCCGCAAAAAGAAAACTTTGCACACCCCTGCTGTAGCCAGTTAGGCGAAGGGACATGACTTTTATCACAAGATGTCAGCATGTCATCACTGCAGTGAGAAGCTCTGGGCAGTGGCCTAGGAACCAGGGCGATACGGGGAGGGGGCAGTTTCCCTCTCAAAAAACATACTGAGGAGGCAAGAATGTGAACGTCGTTCACTGTCAGCATGGAGTTTGCTCCCATCCTCCTATAACGCCGAGCATCTTCCTACCCCACCGCTGGGTTCAGGGTTCAGGCTTAGGCCTGTATGTGACACCTATCAACGGGGCCGGGCATCATGGGTTTTCTCCTGGCAATTAATTACGGGGCTCATAATCTGATGTCTCTCCAGCATCGTCATTACAGAAGTCCAGAGATTCTCTCTACGCACCATTCTTGTTCAAGGGAGACCAAAGCGTTGAGAACGGAAACCTGAACAAATAAGAGTTACATCCCCTATATTAGCCAACGACATTGTTTACATAAATGTATTTTTCATCTGGGGGGTGGGGGTGGGGTGGGGTGGGTTGGGTAAGGCGGTTTTTTTTCATTTTCACATACACACACGGGCACATGCTGGCGATCTGTAATGAGCTGCCTGCAATGTACGTGCTATTGGGCCAAAGGATAAGGCAGGAAACTTACAACTAAAACGAGAAATATTTAAAATAAAGTTAAAAGCAAGCAAGAAGCTGCCAACAGTTGAATTTATTCATTCTGACCAATTTTAGTGCGTTGGTCTCAGAAGAGTTGTGTTGGTGGAACGATATTTCTATCTGCGAAAGTTGGGCCACTGGACCGAAGATTGCAAGTTGAACCTCCACACAAATATAATATTTTTGCTCCTTTCTTGGGTAACTTGAAGATGAGGTCTGTCTTCCACGCATCGGGGATCTGTCCTGATTCCCAAACTTGCCTGAAGATTTCAGTCAACATGGGAGCTGTCACATTCACATCTGCTTTCAACATCTCTGCTGTTATTCCATCTGCCCCTGGTGCTTTGCCGCTTTTCATTGCCTTGATTGCACCTCAGTATATGTAAGAAGGTATTTGAAATGCAAGAATATATTAAATTTTTTGCAGGTATGTTGATGCGACTGATTTATTCAATGGCATATTCATACAAAAAGTTGTGATCACAATCGCCCCTTCCCCCCCAGAATACACGGCGTGTATATTTACCACGCACGTTGAATATATTTATCACCGAAATAATATCTATGCTCATATCACGCTTTGCAGAACCTTTGAAACTAAATTTATCCAAAATGCAAACTTTGACAGGACAATGACATTTGTCCCCCAGTCATGTAGCAATACCTGAACCGGAAAAATCGAACAGTTTGTTTTTCTGCGCATATTTTTCGTGCAAATATAATTATAATTACAAAAAGACGGACAGGCCACGCTGGCGATGAGAAACCGGCATGTGCTCTTGTCCCGTCTATCCTGTAATAGACCTTCCTTGCTTGTTTCTCAAAATTTACCTTATTAATATGACTTACTTAGCGCAAATTTATGTTAATAGGAAAAAAGCTTATAGATTTGCTAGATATGTGTAATTGCTTTGGCGGGCCGGATCAAATGATTTTGCGGGTTGCTTTTAGGGTATATTGTTAGAAAATTAATGTCATTAACATTGTATTGGGACATAATACATTTATTACAACTTTTATATTTATAATAATAATCACATTTGTATAGGGCCTTTCTCCAGCAACAGGATGACAAAGCGCTTTACAGTAATAAGAGTGCACTTGTATAATGTACTTGGCTGGCAAAAAAGATGAGCTCAGTGCACTGCACAGGAAGAGCAAATAACTGTCCAGTCAAGAAATAAAACACGAAGATGAAGCGGGGATGTAACACAACAGGACACAATGTGGCGATAGGAAGAATGCAGGAAGAAGATCAAGCTAGGTGATCAGCGTGAAGAATACGGTGTCAGAAAACAAAAATTCTCTTCAACCAGTTAGCAGAAGGGAGATGAGTCAGATGACCCCAATCAACGACGTGAGACTATGGATGTAAATATAATCATTTGTTGTTCATCCAAGTAATGAAGTTGGAGCATTACATCGTGTAAACAAGTGTTTATTATGACATAAAACAACCTTGCTTTCTCACCCCCTCTATCCCGTCGACCCACCTGATCACTACTCCATTAGGCCTGGGAATAGCATATAATGAAACTTAAAATTCAATTTCTTTTCGTGGGATGCTTCGGTATTCTTTTTCTGGATATTTGTTTATAAGAAAAAGAGAACGAAAAAAATTACTGACCAAGGCTGGGCCACTTCCACAGCCGCGAACCCGGGTACACCAGCTCTCCCTGACACCTTCCCCTCGTCAGGCCTGCCTTCTGACCATTATATTCTCAAGCAAAAATCCCACCCCAATAATAGTTTCGGATGCGGTCACGCTCGTGTGCGACGACCCTTACCTGGACACAGGTGCAAATTTCCGATTACTTTGAAATTAGGTGATAAATAAAGCGCTGTGTTTCAGGGGCTGAGATTTACAGAGGACATATTTGCATTATCTCTACCCACCAGAATTTATTACTAACTCAGATCAATCGGGTATATGATGATGAATCCATGGACTTGGAGGTTTTAGCCTCAGGTTAGCCGATTTACCCAGCTCGGGTAGCCTAAGAGACTTGACAAACATGGTTCGTGAACACGAACCCTGGCTGCCTCCTTATCTACATACCTGCCTGTTTGGGTGTTTGCTTGTCTGCTTATCTGCCTACTCTTTTGCGTGTCGAATTATTTTTTTTCTATCACAGTCGTCGGTCGATTTCCTTATGTGGAAAATGTAGCAACCTTACCTCTTGACATTAGTTTGAGACCTCGATCGTGGAGTCCACAGACGATCAAGAGAGTAAGTCGTCGGAACTGTTTACCCATTATGTGGGTTAAGGATGTAATCAGATACAGCTGTCTACCTAGCGCAGGCGTCCAGCTGGTAATCAAAGACAGCTGTTGTCCGGTGAGAAAACAATGATCTCAGGAGGAAAGAACAGCCGAGAGCTGCGAGGCGAGGCTGTGGAGGTTGTGGTGGTGGTGGTGTTTACGATCGCCATGCTGGCGATATTGAGCATCGCCATCAATCATTAGCGACAGTTCATTAACAACACTACCGCATCACCAAGTTTCGATTAAGACGCTAAACAGCAGAAAATGGGGAACATGAACATCGACGACTTACAGCCGTACACTCTGTGCTTGAGGAAACTAATCACCTGATACTAAACACTCAAACTTGTAAAATGTAAATTTGTACTTTTTTTTTTAGAACGACGTATATTACTACTAATAATGATGCTGGGGAAAGAAAGTCAGTGATACTCTGGGCATTGATAATGATGTGCTCTTTTTATATCTTTATTTAATTTTCTTTTTAAGAAAATATTGAAAGTGAAAGATGACACTGCGGCGACGATGGTAGAAGACAAAACATAACAAAACAAAAAACGACATGACTAGACGTCACGCATGCCTGATGCCGCTCAAGGTGTTGCGGCCAAGACCGACACACCTGGCTTACCTGGCCGATGACGGGAAATCCATTCATGCGTGGGATGTTAGGAACACGTGCTTTTATTAGTATTTCGACTCTTGGATTATCCCACGGACGTGTATAGGTGGACTGCTGTCTGTCTGCCGAGACCAACGCTGAGCCTCTTGCGAAGTTCTCCGCTGTTAGTCTCGGTGAGCCTTAACAATGAATGTGAATAAACCGGAAGCTGTTTCGTAACCAGCCTTGTTCTATGACTTCACTGAAAAAAAATCGTCTGCAAGCAGTCCAGTAATACACGTCCGTGATTATCCGATAGCGGCTACCAACAATCAGCAAGACCTACTGTAGGATGAGGTGCCAGCAGTCAATATTTATCTAGTCATGCAGAATGCTCGTGCCGTCTGACCAGTCTGACGCCTGACGGACGGAGGGACAAGCAAGCAGGCCAGTCTGCTCAGTGTTCTGATTCTATTCCTTCCCTCTTTACTCATCGTAAGAGCAGCCTCAGTCCAGACATATAGATGCTGTCACCATGACGACGTTGGTCCAAACGGCTATCGTTCTCACATTGCTGACTCAGTTTATAGGTGAGTATACAGGTGTGTTTAGCCAGAATCCATAGCTGGTCTTCATGTATTGAATTATCATGATGGAAATTCAAACACAGTTCGATGATAAAGAGAAATAATAAAAGTAATAATCAAAGGGAAAATAATAATAATAAAACAAAATGAAAAAGAACGCAAGAAGAGAGAAGGAGGAAACAAATGTAGAGTGGAGGAATATTCATTAACACACCAGTTAGAAACTGGAAGAAGAAATGTCTTATTAAAGATGAAGTGTGCCAGCTAAGGCCGAGGTTTCCAGATAAACTGGGGGTAAACTTGAGAGGAACACTATCGACGGACACGCTTTTTTTTTCTCGAGACAGAGAAGATCAAAGAAACCATCTTTTCAGTTGGTAAAGTTGCAACCGGTTGGAAAGGTAGCCGGAGGGGGGTGGGTTGTCAAAGCTGTAAATGCGAACATGAACTTCCATCCAATTCCACTCACAAATTGTAACACCTTTAACATGGCCAGTATTCACTCATCAGTTCACCTGCGTACGTCCAGGTGGGCGACACCAACATCACCATGTCGCCCGTCCGAAATGTCGGATTCATACCTGCTGCAGATATGACCCTTGATAGACAACATTCTCTCTACTATAATAATTAAAAATTAAATTAAACGATTAAAAAGCATTTCCTTACACCAGTTAACATAGTTGTCAATAGTTGTGGTTATAGTTCATTGACTAGACCACTGGCTCGTCTTCCTCTGCAGATTTATGACATTCTCTACCTTTACTGTTTGTTCCCTGATTCCTCTTTGTGTCCTCTATGTTTGTCTTTTATTAGTTGTCTGCATATTGCTGTTTCTCCTTCCGTTCTTCGTGTTCTGTCCATGTCTCCTACTTGTCTTAAGCGTTGAGCGCATGCTCCTTCGTGAACGGGATTATGTGTTATATAAACTATACGATGTATTATTATTATTATTCCGCTTAGAGAACAATGTCCTTTCTGCACTGATTATACTCTGGGGGTTCTTGATCCTGGGATCCAGCAGCAATCTGTGTCAGAGGAAAGAAGGAGAGACGGGTTATTTATTGTCTTGTCGAGATCGACTTAGAGCATCTAGGGTTGTTTGTGGGTTTCAAGAGTTATGTCGTCGTTGATCTGATGGTGTTCTTGCGTAGATATGGTTACACGCGTGCGACTGCACGAACGAAGAAATCCACAAGAATTCACATTGCACGTGGAGTGAGTCAGAGATCTCTGAGTGAGTGAAGAAAGAAACGGGAGTCAGTCGACAGCCACAGTAACTGTAGAAATAATGATGATGACGATGATGATGACGACGATGATGATGATGTCGCCCACTCAAGACCCTGTCCTACACGTATTTTGCACACTTATTTTATTATGTTTCTTGCATTTCTGCAATTCCTCGCAATTTTGTAACTTATTTACATGTCTGTGTAGAAGTTTGTTATATTCCATTTTGAGGCCTGCTGGGTGAATGTCCTGAAGTGTTGTGGTGTAAATGTATCTCAGAGTGTTGTGAAGTGAAATATGTACTAGTGTGTTGTACAGTGTAAATGCAGTTGTGGTTGTGGTTGCAAACTAGGAAGACTGCGGGGAGCTAATATGAAACAAGACTTTATACCCGTGTTGAAGACAAAGTGTCTGAAGGCGTCAAGCTGTAACTGACTAAACGGCGGCTGTGGAAAATCTACTTGAAAAATTTATCTGCAAAGAAGATGCTAATTATGACCACTGGTTTGAAGTAATACGTGTGTCTATACATACACTAAACATTCTGGGAACAAAGTTTTATGAAACTGTGCAAAACATCCACAATAGTTTAAATCCATGTATTTTTGGCGAAAAAACAAATCAGATGAATCCCACCCGGGATTGTAATTCTTCATTCCAGGCATTTCGTCGGGTGCGGCCTATGACGAAGTTTGCAAAGAAGGTTCCTGTGACAACCACCTAGTCTGCAGCAGCACCTCCACCTGTAGTAAGTGTTATTACCCCGGGTACATGTACAGCTCTTGTGACACTCGCTGTCACTTCCTGATTACCGCTATTATCAGCAATGTTGGCGTTTACTTGCAGTTTACTAGTCGATCTTTATATGACAATATTTTATATGATAATATCTAGTAAATGAACGGATATCTGTATAAGAAATACTTGCTATTATAAAAGCAAAACATATGACTGGGAGAAGAAACAACCAACCCACCCCAAACCAGTGGGGTACCAAAGAAGTAAAATGGGGGGCGGAACAGGACGCTTGTAAGTGATTAATATTATTTAATATTTGATTACTTCCAAGTACTTTCAAGAGCCTTTTGGCTTTGTCTTTTACAAAATGAGCAAGTGATGGTGACGCGGTTTGATGATGATGATGATGACGACGAGGACGACGACGACGACGACGACGATGATGATGATGATGATGTCGATTTATAATGCGCAGGTATCCATTCAAAAGAATGCTCATTGCGCAGCAAAAACAGAAGAGAAGAAAAGAATAAAACAATAGGAAAGTAAAAAATAATAAAGACAGAAATGGTGCTAGGTTGTTTAAGTCTGTGCATTAAGTTTGCTTGGCTGGCTCCAGGTACCAACACTTGGTACACCACTGCGGACTAGCTACAAGCTCGATCCTTTCCATGCTTATATTTTTCAAAAAAAATTTTAAACAGGGAAGTAAAGATAGACGATGCAGTTTATTTTCGAATTTTCCACATAATCATTATAACTTACATAAATTTTGCGCGGCGCTAGTTTCATGGGTTAACTATGCATTAAAGTTTTACCAAAAGTATTTTCGCAAGGAAAATATTTCTCGTCATCCACAAGATAGTCATAAACAACAAGTGGTCATCGTCAGGCACAAAATAGTCATTTCACTGACACATTAGTCACGATCATACGCACAGTAGTCATGCACGAAATTCATGTAATAATCGTCACGCTTCGTGACCATCGTCTGAAGAAGTGATCTTGTTGAGCTGTGACGAGTGCCGACACAAATCAATCAATCAATCAATCCTCTTTGTGCTAGTTGCACATAAGGCCTCAACCAGAGCGCTCCACTGATGTTGATCGGCTGAAACCCGCTCCAGGCGACCCCATGTCCAGCCCTTTCCTTTCATCTCCCTTTCCCCTGTTCTTCTCCAGGTTTCCCTTGGGCGGCCTCGTTTTCTTCGGCCGTCTGGAGTCCATCGTAGGGCGATTCTGGAGAGGTCTGCTGTCTGCTGGCGGAGCACATGTCCAATCCATCGCCAACGCCTTCGTTGAACCTGCGTGGTCATGGACTCGGTTTCAGTTCTTTGGTGGAGTTCTTCATTGGTGATGGTGTTTTGCCAAAAGATGTTAAGTATGCGCCTGAGGCATCTGTTTTGAAGACGTCAAGTCTGTTACCGATGTTTTTGGTCATCTTCCATGTTTCTGATCCAAAAAGGAGGGTGCTGATCACATTCGACTTGAAGATTCTCAGCTTGGTCTTCTCTCTGATGGTTTTTGCCTTCCATGTGCTCCTGAGTGAGGCGAAGGCTTGGATGGCTTTCGCCAGTCGGGCTCGAATCTCCACCTCCACATCCCCGGTGTTGGACATCTTGGATCCAAGATAGGTAATACTGTCAACTTCCTCAATCTCTTCTCCATTTAGTTTGATGTTTTCTTGGACTCTGGCGTTCACTCTCATACTTTTTGTTTTCTTTGCGCTGACCTTCAAGCCAAGGTTTCCAGCTGTTTCTGAGAAGGCATTTGTTTTCTCCTGCGTGTCTTGGTGGCGGTGTGACAACAGGGTAATGTCATCAGCAAAGTCCAAGTCTTCCAGCATTGTTGTTGCTGTCATAGTCATGGTCCATTTGATCCCTCTCCTCTCTCTATCGGTGGAATTCTTCATGATCCAGTCCATGGCCAGGATGAAAAGGAACGGCGACAGAATGCAGCCCTGCTTCACCCCAGTGCTGACGTTGAAGGGGGCTGTGAGCTCCGTGTCACAGACCACCTGAGATCTGAAATCGCTGTACAGCATTCCAACGACCTGGACAAGTTTCGCAGGGACTCCATAATGCCTCAGGATCTTCCATAAGGACTCGCGGTAGATGCTGTCAAAAGCCTTCTCCAGGTCGATGAAGTTGATGTACAGCGGTGCGTTCCACTCATTGCTCTGCTCCAGAATATGACGCAGAGTGAAAATAAGTTCAGAGCAGGATCACCCAGGGCGAAATCCTGCTTGCTGAGGCCGGAGGTCTTTCTCAACGGTTGCTGTCAGTCTTGACAAAACAATCTTGCTGAAGACCTTGATGGTGAGGGAAAGAAGTGTTGTACCCCTCCAGTTATTACAGTCTCCAAGATCTCCTTTCTTGGGTAACTTGAAGATGAGCCCTGTCTTCCACGCATCGGGGATCTGTCCTGATTCCCAAACTTGCCTGAAGATTTCAGTCAACATGGGAGCTGTCACATTCACATCTGCTTTCAACATCTCTGCTGTTATTCCATCTGCCCCTGGTGCTTTGCCGCTTTTCATTGCCTTGATTGCTGCTGTCACTTCTTCCAGGTTTGGCCGGTCTGTGCAGATGTCAAGGTCTGTATCTGCTGGCTGGATGTCTGCGAGCTGAGGGGGGTCTGGTCTGTTTAGAACTGACTCAAAATGTTCCCTCCAGCGCTGTAGTTTTTCTGCCTCTCCCTGGACAACATTTCCGTTCTTGTCTTTCACTGGTACCTCATTGTTTTTGAACCTGTTGTTTAGCTGTTTATTGATTTTATACAGTGTCTTCAGGTCATTTTTTCGTGCTGTTTCTTCTGCTTCATCTGCCAATTTCTCTATGTAGTCCCTTTTGTCGGTTTTAATCATCCTCTTTACCTCTTTGTTTATTTCTGTATATCTTTGTCTGTGCTGTTCCTTCAGACGTTCAGATCTGGTGTTGTTGATTTTCTGCTTGGTTGACTTTTCTCTTCTATCCTTTTCCATGTCTCTTCTCTGATCCACTGTTCTTTCTTTTTTCGTTGGAAGCCCAGTATTTTCTCTACTGTTTCCTGTAAGACTCGATTGAAGTCCTCTAAGGTCATCTCCTGTTGGTCCCCTAGTGCCTGGAACCTGTTCTTAACTTCCACTACAAAGGCCCGTTTGGTGGCTGGGTCCTTCAGTCTGCCGGAGTCCACTCTCTGCTGACCTGCCTGTTTTCCTCGATATCGACGTAGCTTCAGAGAAACTGCGGCTATCACAAGAGTGTGGTCACTGGCAACGTCTGCTCCTCTGTAGGCTCTGACATCTTGAAGTGAGCTCCTCCATCTTCGGTTGATGATTACATGGTCTATCTGGTTTCTTATGATCCCGTCTGGTGATGTCCACGTTGCCTTGTGGATGTCTTTGTGTTGGAAGAGTGTGCCTCCAATCAGTAGATTGTTTTCTTCACAAAAGTCTGCAAGTCGTTCTCCGTTGTCATTTATGGTTCCAATTCCATGCTTGCCCATGATATGCTCCCTGCAGGTATTGTCACTTCCCACCTTGGCATTGAGATCTCCGGTGATGAGCAACATATCATGCGCTCGGACGCTCTCCGTGGCTCCCTGGAGCTGATCGTAAAAAGCATCCTTGTCTTCTGCCTTGGAGTCTTCTGTTGGTGCATAGCAAACTAGCACTGTCAGCTTGGTGTACTTTGAATGGAATCTTGCTCTCAGAAGCCTGGGTCCATAAGGCTTCCATTCCACCAGTGTCTTTTCAGTTTTCCTATTGAGGAGTAGTGCTACGCCTTCAGAGTGTTGATCGTCTGATCTTCCGGAGAACAAGATGGTATGTCCTGATGCTAGTCTTCTTTTCCCCGTGCCGGTCCATCTGACCTCGCTGACTCCCAGGATGTCCAAGTTGTACTTGTCAAACTCCTTGACTAGTTGGGGCAACCTGCCAGTCTGATACAAGGTCTGGACGTTCCAGCACCCCACCTTCAACTTCTGCTTTGGCTTAAGTAAATCCACCATCGGGGCGCCAGCTCCCTCTGGGGTTTGACTGTCGTCCGTCATAAGTCCAGTTACCTGGTGTGTTTCATTACCTTCGCCATCCGTAATGAGTACTCTGGTTATGGTTTCTGAAACGGGTATTTTTTACATGGTGGGGTTGTTAGCCCCACCACAACCTAATTTACCTCTAGGTGAGGTGTCCACCTTAGTCGCCTCTTACGACATGCCTGGCTGGACAGCAGGGACCCTATTCTTACAATGCTCGCTAAGCAAGCATACCCCGGGGTCCCACGGGGGGACACAAAGCAGTTCACAGTTACAATCTTTTTGATTTGAGGTAGTGGCAAATATATCTACATGTCTTCTTTCCACTGCTGACTCGCCGTTGGCACGCGTATGGCCGATGGTTTGTCATGCTTGACACAGCTACTCCATGAACCAGCAAATGTTATCTGTACTTGTTGAACAGGACTAGCGGTGGGTGCTGCTGGATGTCAGAACAACAGGCAGTGTGGTGACTTGATGGCGTGCAACGCAAGTGGTGTAGTTCATCTTTGTCAGTGCAAGAGAGGCTACGTTGCCATGGCAAATGGAAACTGCGGTGAGTTTACTATAACGAGTCCAAAGACATGTCTTTGGCATGAGTCGAGTTTAGGGCTACATGGAGACCTTAATTTCTACCAGACTTGACTATCCCTCAAATTCCTCTCCAGTAACATTCCTACCCAAACAAGCAAATTTCATATAGTCATTTATTAGTAACAATACAAACAGCGACATTTTCCAACTACTGTTACTATAGTCACTGTTGGTAGTTGGTTCAAAAATTATGTCGTTGGGCTTCCTTGCGATCACCCCTATCAAATCGGATTTCCTTTACTCTGGTCTTCTGCTGATCATGGCAAACCTTTGATCTTGATTTCTGTTGAGAGCGCACCTTCGAAAAAAACACCATTGCTCACTCGGTAGAACTTCGCAGACTACATCGACCTGATAGCAGGTAGGAACGGAGAACTGCAAGACCTTACCAGAACACATATGGAATGGAGACCAGCACTGACACAGAGTAAGGTTATGGTCACCGGAAAAACAGATATCTACATGAACACGACAGTAACAGCGGCAATGGCTAAACTGGACAGGGTCTGGCGCACCCATGACATCAGATTTACGAGGTGCAAAGGTGTACAAGTCCTTCAGTACCAGTCCTGGTTTACGGATGTGGCCACACTCGTGGAACCTCACCAAGGATAAGCCAAGGATCAGCAGTCTGTGAAGACTCTTCAAGGGACCCTGCAAGGAGGGCGACGCTGAGGTGGTCAGAGGAAGAACTGACTAACGAAGGAATGGACTGGTTGTCTCGTGCAGAACCTACTCATCATCGCTCAGTGCAAAGAGAGTCTTGTCTGTCTATTCGCTCTCTCCCGACTTTCCGCCGCCCCCCAACGACCGGTATCAGTCAAGGGACGAATGAATCAGCTGTAGAAATTACAAGTGTGGAGGGACCTTATTTCTCATGGCGATGTTAGGAGTAGGATGGCAGATTTAATAAGGACTCTTTATTCATTTGCTGCAAGCACTGTCTGACCATTGTAAGTGTGCATTTTATTACAGTTGTGGTTAACCTTAGTTTTTCTCAGGATAATATACCAAAATAGTGCTTTGCAGGCAGAATGTGAGACATTCATCAAGCCTTTTAGATCATCTCTACATATTCAAAGGTCGCAATTAAGGTGCTTGAAGGCGAAGGTAGATAAAGTGTAAACTTAAGAAGCATCTTTTCATAACAGCAGCTTTACTGCCATCCTGTCCGGCCATGAGCATGCCTAACATGTTGTCAGGGATCGTGGATATAGCCCTGGCTGGTTGAGAGTGTGCAGTATGTTGAAAGCGAAGAATTAGCGAATGTCAGAAATGGAGTTAGCCCCCTTGTTTGTTTTGTGCAGCAGGGATAGTAGCCCTTGGATGTACGTTTGGTGTATGGTTTAGAACACGTGACGTAAAAGAAGGTATGACGTCAGGTGTCGTTTGGGGGGATTGGAGAGAAAGGAGTCGTCTGCTGAGGAGTGTGTGAGAACGGGCGTTGACAGAAGGTTGGAGAAAAAAAGAAAAGGTGTTCTGCGTTTGGAGTATTGCTGTGTGTTTGGAGAGTTTCCCCAGCTGCTGTGTGTCTGCTGGTGGATTCGGATAATCGGAGTATTGCTGGTGTTTGAAGAGTTTCCCCAGTTGCGGTGTGTCTGCTGGAGGATTCTGTATTGGGAGTAATTGTTGTGTGCTTTGGAGATTCGCAGTGTTGTGTACTTCTGTATAGTTTCAAGGAGGAGTATTACATGCAAGTTTATATCTGTGAGTACGTGTTTCTGACCTGACGTTGACAGTGTGTTTTGGTCATTTACTTTCTGAGAAACTGTTGGTGAACATTGGAAGGAAGTTCGACAAATAGAAAGGAGAGATGTTTAGCGACGATTGATTGGAAGGTTGAGAGACATCTATACGTTGTTGAAAGGATATTCCTGTTTGCTTATTGTCATAAATTGATTCCAGCTTGTTGTCATAAAATGACTGGAGATATTTATATTATTAGAACAGAAGGGTTTACGTAGACATTAATTAGTTGCGAGATATGTTGATGTAAAATTTATTTGAAATTCGTTGAGAGTGGGAAAAATATTTGGAATTTTTGAATTATAGAGATTTAGGAACCCACGTACAGGTCTTAGTACTTTGTTGTGTGAAAGAACACGTGAGGAACGCTGTGTGGTCAGTGTGTGTTGTATGTGACCCGTCTGCACGTCCCGTGTGTTCCTGACATGTGTGCGTTTACTTGGTGTATGAGCGGGTATTCTGTTGTAGAAGTGAGCGTGTTTGTTATATGTGAATATGGGTGCATGATTGTTGGTGATTCAGTTTACTTCTGTATATCATTTCTATAAAGTGCTTCAAGAAAATCATTGGAAAAGTGCGACATAAATGTTCATTATTATTATTATTATTAGATTTTTTTAAACTAAGGAAGTTTTATTTACAGCAGGTAAAGCAAACATTTCAGACATTAAATAGATTCATACACACAACTGGTAACATGAATTCTTTAAACAATCAAAAATGCAAGTAAGTTCATGGCACACTTATATCCTTGTTGCTCTATTACTATATAGGTAACAGAACTGGTGTGGCCTGTATAGGAAAGAAGGATTGTGGAGACATGATGGACTGTGTAGGTCGGGCTGGTGCTTACATCTGCACTTGCATGTATGGCTATGTTGAGAGATCTGATGGGAGCTGTGGTGAGTTGATACAGAATACTGCTCAAGAGGAAAGAACTTCATCCACTGACTGCACAGTGCAGCATTCAGTGTGGCATGTCTTAACTAAAAGTAGAAAAGGAGAATGTTTACATTTTTTCTTTTTTTTTCTTTTCTGCAACAATTTATATGCTAGCTAGTGTACATGTGTGTGTGTGTGTGTGTGCGTGCGCACGCACGCACAACTGCTTGGATTCAAATTTGTGAATGTCCTCATGAAGACCAGCTACAAGATCTGTCAAGTTTACAAATACAAATACATTTATTGCATACAGGCCTGGGCGTGAACATTCAATGCAGCAAGGTGACTGATTGTGGTGACAATATGGAATGCGATGCAATAGGAGAACAGGCAAAGTGCTCCTGCAACAAAAACTTTGTTCCTCGACTTGATGCCTCTTGTGGTAAGCTCATAACATTATACTGTACACATGAAATTTTAAGTTGTTCAATCCTTCAGAATGAGACACAACCTTTCATGACATTATGTTGTCATATGAAGCCTTAAACAAGTAAAACCTCCAGTCTTTCTGAATGCTTTTATGATAATAATGACTGCACATATAATGCGAAATGTTATATAAAACATGATATTTGTGTAACATGCATAAATATGATAAAGTTTAATTGATAAATTATGCACAGTAAGACATTACCAGCATGAAACAAAAAGTAATAATGTGTACTGTATATTACATTGTACATTTCAAGTGTAGTTTTAGAAGAAAGGTGAGCAGTACTGGTCTAGGTTAAAAATTCAGATATGTATAGTGAGTATACTGCAAACTTTTATTTTCCAAATATGCAGGCATAAAGGTTAGTCGAAAGTGTCAACAATCCAGTGACTGTGGAGACAACATGACATGCGTGGGTGAGCTGGACAATAGCTTGTGTGCCTGCAATGCTACATACATTCCAAGAGAAGATGGCTCATGTGGTCAGAGTTCATTACATATCATTAACAATTTTAATTACTGCAGTATCTCTCACCTTCAATGTTCGCTCAAGACTATTCATGCTGTGTGTCTATCAAGATGAAAGTATTTTAGCCATTGAAAATATGTTGCTTTGTTGAAGGGATAAATGTCAGAAGCTGTAATATTAAAGAGTTATCCTAGTACTATGCATATACATGCATAATTTTTGAGGAAGCGGATGGCCGAGTGGTTAGAGCGCTGGCTTCCGAACCGAGAGCGCGCTGGATCAATTCCCGATAAGCTCAGCAAACTTCCCCCAGTCGACCCAGCTGACAGGAATGGGTACCTGACTCCATAGAGGGTTGGGGAAGGTAAGGCAGCGAGGGAGAGGAGATTGGCACCACCCTCATGTAAAAGCTGGCCCCGAGAAAAGTGGGGTCTCTAACACCTCACTCCCCTACGACCTGAAAAGGTTATGGGATGACCTTTACCTTTTACCTTTTATAATTTTTGACTGAATATTTTTTGGAAGTGTAGAGTGAGGAAAGTTCTGGGAGTTTTGCAGCGAAGTGAAAGGTGACAATACCTGGGTGATCTGGAAGGTGAAAACAAGAATAAAGACCACAGCTGCAAACATGACTTGTTTTTGTTGTCATAATAGAGGTACAATGCTTGACAAATAAGGAGCAACATTTAATGGTTGTGCATAGGTTACTTCCATTTTCAGGTCCAAAGGAGAGATTCCTTTTCTTTTCTCAGGCTTAAGGCATGGTGCTGGGTGCTCTAAAAAAGAAGAATGTGCAGACAATATGAAATGCTCAGGACCTACTAGCAGATCAACTTGCACTTGTGACATGAGTTACACTTCCAAGGATTCTGGTGCATGTGGTGAGCATCACTATTCCTTCCAACTGTATATTTACTCAGCATTCTTCCAAGTGTTTGGAATGAAAACTGCATGTGCATGATACTAGTCTCAAATATTATGGGAGTTTGTGTTAAAAATGAGCTAAGTAGTTAATACTTTTATTTGTATTCTCGTCTGGTGTCAGCTTTTTATCAGGTACTGTTCACAGACATGGTGTGTTTCTAAAATACAGGCTAAGATTATCTGAAAAAGACTAAAGATCAAGCTGAAGATGATGTTTAGTTGTGACATCTATTTAAAATTTCTAAAATTCACCAGGTTCTAATGTTTTCACAGGTAAAACTGCCATGTCTCCATGTAGTTCAAGTGATGAATGTTCTGACAACATGGAATGCCATGAAGCTCAAGGAGGTCAAGTGTGCACATGCCCACAGGCCTACATTGCCCGGAAGGATGGATTATGTGGTCTGGTTCTCACATTATATTTGAAATGATGGGCATAGTGTTGCTATGAATAGTCATTATATAAGCTGGAAATAGAATGTGACCATCTGAAGCATCAAAATATTTGTTTTTATCGGAGTCATATTGTACCTTTATCAACATGCTGGACTGATGGATTGAGATATTGACCCAGTTGAATTCTCATAATAATATTAAGCATTTTTTGATCGATTTTTGTCGTTTTATGATATTTGCTATGTTTCAGGCAGAGTTGAACAAGAGGAGTGTTTAAGTGCTGATGATTGTGGAGACTACATGAGCTGCACTCGCATTCAAGAGAAACAGATCTGCGTGTGTCATGACAACTACACCGTGAGATTAGATGGTTTTTGTGGTGTGTGTTATTTCAATACTTCTACCCAACCATGCAATAGTTTATCTGTAGTTGGATGGTGTTAATACTGGCTATGCCCATAAATTTGGTCAGACACTTTGAGATTGGGTGCATGAACCCTGGTGGCCAAGCATTTGGATTGGCACTGGCTGGCCATATGCAGTCAGCCATGTCACTGACTTGACAATTTGGGGGAAAGTTTCAGAGCAGTCCAGTCGCTTGGATCTGACAATAAGATACTGATTAGACATGGCAGTGCCAGCAGAAAGATGCTCAACAGACATTATCTTAAAAAGGAGAGGCATGAGTAGAGGGCAGATGGAACACGGCACGATCAAGAGAAAGATGCAGTATAGGATGATAGGACTAGATGATTAGCAGGAGAAATGTAAAACTGTCTGGCTTGTGTGTCACACCTGCATCTTATTTATAAAGAGTGGTGTGTACTCAGGCACTTAGCTTTCATGTATTTGACACATGAAAGCTATTTTTCCTGGTTCATATTCATAACATTTTATTTCAGGAAGAGCTTTCATGCAGCCTTGTTCAGCAGACACTGACTGTGGCAGCAATATGATATGCAGTGAATCTGCAAGTCAGGTTTGCCTATGTGCTCCTGGTTTTGCAGCCAGACTGGATGGAAGTTGTGGTAAGTTGGCTGCTTTGGAGTTTTTGAGCTGTCATCTGTAAGAGATGGTGGGAGAGTGAAAGAAAAAGCTTCCTTGTGATTATGTTCATATGCGTATCAGCGTATAGGTATGCACACAGGTTACTGCAGCACATGCAGCTTCACTCGAGCAGGCAGCAGGACGTACATTAATTTTTCTTTGTCACTAACACAACTACTTTGCCTATGCAGGACCTGTCTAAAATTTATTATATAGTAACTTTCTTCACATAAAAATTAAATCACATACTACTTTCTCAAATTCGTCAAAGCTTTACATTTATAACTTATCAGGGATGTCATTGTATAGTTATCAAACATAGAAAATATGCTTCAACAAATGCCTCTGAGCTCTCAGCATGTGGCCTAAAACAACAAACATTTCTGT
The DNA here is from genome assembly GCA_004794655.1 of Marisa cornuarietis. NCBI lineage: Eukaryota > Metazoa > Mollusca > Gastropoda > Architaenioglossa > Ampullariidae > Marisa > Marisa cornuarietis. The sequence continues at coordinate 1,483,934 of SMMW01000057.1, read as the reverse complement.
TAACTTATCACAGGGCAATGACACATCCGAGTCCAACAATGGAACATTTAACATATCGTTAAACCTGACCATTGTACATCTTTCAGAAATTCCATTTAAAGGAAGTTTGAAAAGACATTACAACACTTCAGACCTGATGATCTTGTACTGTAATAGAAACAAGTACCACACGTTGCAGGCCAGCGAAATAGAAATGGCTAGCTACACTTCTAGAATGTTTATGCTACTCTTTTTACAACAAAAATACCCAAACTATATAAATACTTCACTAAACTTATTCTTTCTCACATTATCGCTTCATATTTGTGGTCGGACTTGGTTGTTAACAAAACATGCAGGATCATGACGCTCAGCTATGGCTTTAAAAAAAAACCAACAAAGTGTTGCTTCTCCGTTAGCACATATAGTGCCTGTGGTAAGCCTGCTTCACGAGTACAGCAGTAAGAAAGGTCACAAAGAAAGAAAAAAACTCATCAAAAAACAATATTTTCTCTGTTTCTCACATAGGTGTATCACCTGGTGGCCCATGCAATGTCACAGCTCAATGTGGGAACAACATGGAGTGTAATGGAAATGGGACTCAAAGCAAATACTGTGACTGTTTGGAAAATTTTGTTTCAAAATCAAGTGGAATTTGTGGTATAAAATATAATTATGTTGTAGGCATTTTAGTTTGCTTGTATTTTTTATGATTGAATATATGTCTTCCTTAGAGGGGAGCTCAATGGCTTTAAATGAGCTGAAATATTATCAAGATGATGTTACATGAACACTTTTCTGACTTATCTAATGTCCTGAACAGTTTTTGTGTGTTTAAATTCGTTTTTAAGAATTGTGGTGGCACAGTAAATTGTATGGATGTTCAGGCAGAAATGTGGGAACAGCATGCATTGGACCTGAGGAATGTGGAGATTTCATGACCTGTGGCAAAGGCTTTAATGAAAGTGTGTGTATGTGCTCCAAAGGATATGAAGCAAACATTTATGGACGATGTGGTAGGTGATGTAATGATATCATTCACATTGTTGAAGTGCAGGTTGCATAGATAATGCAGAGTTAAAAGATTAGCTTTCTTAACTAAATTCCATGTAAAAAGCTGTTTATTTTCTCAAACTGAAAGTCATAAATGCATTCATGATTTCTGGTTTTAAATGCTTGACAATTTAAGGGATAATAACTCAATTTCTTACAGTCAATCATGTTAAAGGTCTAGTAGGGTGCACAATTTTTTCTCATGACTGGGTGATGCTCAATGCAAGATAATATTTTCAAAATCTGGATAAATAACCACCTTTTCATGCACAGAAAGAGGTCAAATTTGCAGTGTCACATTTGTCAACAGATACGGCTAATTAACACATGGTCCCAGCTCTCTCATTAGCTGAAGCCTTGACAATGAAATTTACAACCTTGACCTCTGTTTTGTTGACTTCTTTCTCTGTATGGTGATGTTTGTAGGATTGTATCTTGAGAACAGAAGTGGGGCATTCACCCAGATTTGGGAAAATTAGTATCTTTTCACTGAGATTTATCCAGTCACTAGAAAAAAAATACTGCACCTCACTAGATATCTAAAGGTTATGCACTTCAGCAGTTAGACCTTCATTTGCGTTTACAGCCTCTAAGAATTGCATTTGATATTTTTTCAATACAGTTCTGCACATCAGTTAACATTTACAGGTCTGTTATCTTTTTCTGTAATTGAAAATGCTTGGAGTTTCAGCCATTTTAGGCTAGCAAGCACCCACACAGCTGGTATAACCTACCTGCTGATGGTGATTTCAGGGTTCAGTGCTGGCAAGAGATGTACTCAAGCAAAGTACTGTGGTAATGGGATGACTTGTGACCAAGTGTGCACATGCAGTCTTGGCTACAGGTTGAAGAGTGATGGTTTTTGTGGTGAGTTGCAGTGACTATAAACTGGATGAGTGCTTAAGCTGAAAGCAAATGTACACATAGCATGCTCCTAAAGCTGCATTCAGACTAATCTGTAAAAGCTGTTGATTTATGTTCAGTGTGTGCTAAATTTTTCTAACCTATGTTTTTATCTGTGCTGTGTCTTGTTTTAGGTAAAAGTTTAGGACAAGTGTGTACAGCAAGCAGTGAGTGTGGCGACAATATGAAGTGTGATGAAATAAATGGTTCCAGTGTCTGCGTCTGTGCTGGCAACTTTGTTCCAGCCTCAGAAGGACGTTGTGGTGAGACTTTATAGCTTACTATTCAGCATTTGTGTTAGAGAACTTTATCCAGCCATTTTCCCCATCTTTCTTCTGTCACTTATGGGGAAAAAAGGGTCACTGTAGCTTCCTGCCATTCTGAGGGGGAACTCTGTGTGTTTACAGGAGTATGGGAACAGGGAGAGTGTAGTACAGACACTGACTGTGGCAGCAGAATGGTGTGTGTCAACAAAACCTGTCTTTGCCAAGATGGCTATGTGCATAGAGTAGACCACAGCTGCGGTAAGTCGCTATATTCCATTTAGCTAACGTGAATGACCAGTATCACAACATGGTTATAAAATACATCAACTCCTTACCCACTGTCTCAATTCACAGTGTTGACTGTTTGCTGGCCATAAAGAAATTAAATTTTGTAAGTACTTTTCAGAATTCTATTTATTTTTTACCCGAATATTTTAGCTTCAATGCTGTATCTTGTTTCAGGGAATAGTGTAGGACAGGCATGTACAGTGAGCATCGAGTGTGGGAACAACATGGAATGTGCTGGAATAAATGGTTCTAGTGTCTGTGTCTGTTCTGGCAAATTTGTTCCTGCCTCAGGAGGAGGTTGTGGTATGTGATGCTTTCTCTATTACTTTTCTTCCCTTTTCACATCTTTTTCAAATTATTTCTTCCATTTAGGAAGAAACTGGACTTCTCAGAAAAAGGTGGAAAAGGTAAATGTAATCCCATATCCAGGGTCTTGAGGAAGTGAGGGTTAGAGCTCCTTTATCTTGGGAACAGCTTTGGTGAGGGTGAGCGTGGTGCCAATATCCTCACTGCCTTACTTCCCCAGCCTTCTATGGTGTCAGGTATGCACTCCACAGTTGGGTCAATTGGGATAATTTGCTGCATCACAATGGTATTGAACTGGCTAGCATGAATCTTCTATCTACTAGGCCATTCAGTCCCCTGCTGTTTGATAGTTTCATGCTGAGCTGGAATTGAACTCTGTATTCACAGGAGTATGGGAACAGGGAGAGTGTGGCACAGATGCTGACTGTGGCAGCATGATGGTGTGCATCAACAAAACTTGTCTTTGTCAAAATGGCTTTATCCTCCAATCAGACCACAGATGTGGTAAGACAGCATGCCACTGATATTTTTCCATATTTCCACTATGTAATTAGTTTCTTTGTGTGAAATCATATTAGCATTTGAATTCTGTGCTTAGTTACTATGTTTATGTCTTGGAATTTTCTTGAAACTTTTTACAGCTTTGGCATTTTCCGTTTATAATAAGTAAAAATACCTTTGGTAATACCTGTGGCATTAACTATCAAAGGCTTTGCTGATCCTAGCACAGCTTTAAACTGCAGTGAAAATAATAATGAAATAAGTATTCTATACAAAGTGATGATAATAATAATAAATGAAGATTTTTATAGCGCATAATTCACACTCATAGAGAGCATGCTCTTAGCACTTAAAACTGGGAAGAGACATGGACTAAATGGACAGAGCACGAGGGACGGAAGAAGAAACAACAGTACTGACGACAAACAGAAAATAAAGATAGAAACACAAAAAGGCACCAAGTAACAGGAACAGAGAATATAGTGATTCTACAGAGAAAGATGGGTAGAAAAGTAGCAAGAGCGGAAGGGGGAGGGTAAGAAGGAAACCTTAACAAAGTGCAATGTGATAGCAAATACTCTGAACATTATGTCTGCACACAGGTAGAGCAGTGGGAAAATCCTGCTTCTTCAGTACTGACTGTGGCAGAAACATGGATTGCCTTAGAATTGCAGACACTGGGGTATGCATTTGCTCCACAAACTACACAGCCAGCATGCTTGGCACTTGTGGTACGATGATGATCTTTCAAACTAAATGGATACATTCTAACTTGTTCTTTTTATTATTATTATTATTATCAGAACTTACATTTTTATTTTATCTCTCTAACAGGTGTATTTTACCTTGATAGGTAAATAACTTTTTGATAATAACTGGCTTTCCTCTTCAGAATTTTATATCAATGCACTTTTTAACTCATTCAATGGATATCAATTAAGGAATACATGTATCTTCAGATAAATTATGAGTCATCCAAAATAGAATCATTTATGGTGCTCAGGAGACAACTATTACCACTAAGCAAGGATGACTATTATTCTTGAAGCAATATGTTTCTCAACAAAAACATTGTTATACATGTTCATATATGTATACACAACCTCTCCTTTTTTTCCCAAACTATAATACTGAAGACAATGAGATTTTCCTTAATTATGTAGAACGGTAGGCTGTTGGACTCTAAAGCAACTTTGGCTGTATCACAGCCAGATGATTATGCAGAAGTAATGATGTATAGAGATGAGTGGTAGACTCTTATACTCAAAGTAATTTTAGAGCATTTTAAACAAGCACAAAGATGTTGTTTTACACAGTGTTGCCAGTTGGTGCCAATTGCAGTATGTCAGAGGATTGTGGTCCGGACATGCAGTGCACAGGGACCCAACAAGACAAAGAATGTACCTGTAATGCAGGGTTCATACCTACAAGGCAGGGCTTCTGTGGTAGGTCATGATCGAGGCTTTTAGTTTCTGACCTGTAATTACAAAACATGATGAGGGTGCATGCTGAGGAAAGATTCGCAATGTTAATCTTTGATCTGATCGTTTGGGGTACAGATTTTATGATTTCCGTTATTTGGAGGATACATTTAGTGGTTATATTTTAACCTGCTCTGTTGAGTAGTCTGTGGTGGAGGGAGGGGTAGTTGGGCTGGTCAGTTTTATGTAGTAAAATTTACAAGGTTGATGCTAATTTCTTGTAATTGTAGACAGATTTTCAGGTTGCCACTGTTTATTATGAAATATTTATTGAGAAGTTCATTTTGGCATAGTGACATTTTGTCCAGGTAAAGCAGCAGGCCAGATATGCACAACAACAAGCGAGTGTGGTGACAACATGCTGTGCTTCACTTCTTATGAGCAGCCAGTTTGTGAATGTTCTGCAGGGTTCCAGAGAGAGTTGTCCATGTCTTGTGGTAAGATCAGGGAACACATCCATTAACCTGCTTTCCTGGTTTTGATTCAACTCAGATTAGTTTATTTTTGATGCAGGATAATTTAGATTTTGTTGCATTTACCTCAGATATTAATTGAATAGTAAATCATTATCATGCATGAGATGTCATAGTTTTTGCTGTTACTGCATTTGAGTTGTATTACAAAAAAGTCTTTATTCACTTGGGATTTTTGCTGCTATTGTATTATGTTTGCACATAAAAATGTTTTCCAAATAATGGTGATGTTTCAGAATGTTAAATATTTATGGTTAAAATTTCCTGGTGTAGTGTTGTCATCATTGTTGTGGATAGTAACAAAAGACAGACTCCATTTTTGTTGTGCTCATGCACTGTACAGTATGGGCTCCGCAACAAAGACTGGGCAGTGAATGCCGACAGGTCAGTGACTGTGGTCAAAACATGGAATGCAGCCCAAGCAATGCATCAGGCGTTTTTGTCTGTCAGTGTGCAAGCAAGTTCTTGCCAAGTGATGACCTGGAATCTTGCTGTGAGAAGTGTTCTTAGCATGAAAACATTTTTCGAAAATTCTTTTCTGGTAAACGTTTGCACTTAAAGATATGCAAATATAGTCCTATTCAATGATATTGAAGTTTGCATCTAACTAGCTGAAAACTGTGCTTTAATCTGAGATTTGTAAATGCCACCATGCATTAAACATGCAACCATTAAAGCGCTTACACACTTACCCAAACCCCTACCCATGATTTTTATTTAAAATATCCGCAACACAAGAAAAATGTATGTCCATGGATACTTCATTATGTAAGCAAGACCATGCCAAACAATGCACCTAACAATTAATGGTGATGCTGTTTTTGAATAAACACTGTGAGGTAAGCTATGCTTAGTCATTCTTGAAAGTGCTGTTGTGAAATAAAAGATGTCCAGTGGCACAACAATGTGTTCATCACCAAGACAAGATCATAGATCATGGGGTTTAGATCTTGTTGCCATTATGTGTAACTATTTCTCTCTGAAACCTGTTTCCAGAGATGCAGCATGCTATAAAATAGCTTCAGTTACTGATGGCTTACAACAATGCAAAGAGACAAAAATTGCAGATCAGTAATCAGTGACTTATCACTGTTCCCCACAGATCACTTCAACCAGACATCTCCTCCTGAAGGCTCATCTGACTGCAAGGTGAATCCACAAGAAAACTCTGGTGATTGTGTGAGGGAAAACCCTGAGGAGCAGCCTGGCTGCAACACGGATGAAGACTGTGATGAACACCAAATATGTGTGGAATTGGTTGAGGGCAGAAAGTGTGTGTGTGGAGAAGGGTTTCATGTCACAGATAGCGGCATTTGTGGTGAGACACTTTTTCTGTTTTGTTACTACCTCATTTAGTTGTCTACCTGGGCGAGTTAACGAGGTTTTAAAAAAATTAACCTACTTAAGTTTCTTCCTGCACAATACACAAGGCAATACCCCACACCAGGCCTGAAACCTGCATTATATATGTGTGTGTGTGTGCGCGCGCGCATGCACACGTGTGTGAATTAGCCCCAAATTATTGGTAGTGGCAGAATAAAACTGTTTAAGGCATATGTGAGAGCCCATCCAAGTTCATGAATGAGCTGATGATGTTCCAGTCTGGTGGCTGATAGTTTTAATGAAAGTCCTCTCCCTTATTAGTTGAGTAGTTTGAATCTTTGACTAGGGAAAACACTAGCTGGTGACAGATGCTCAACCATGGATGAATGCGGCTTGCACATGGTTTGTATGGGGCAGTCAGGAGCAGCAATATGCAGATGTATAACAGGAATGCAAGCCAAAAATGACCAGACATGTGGTTAGTATCAGAATTGTTTCATCAGTTTTTAGATATGTAAGCATTTGATATGTATATATGAGTCTTTTACACACCAATATTCTGTTACAAAGTAAAGGTTTTAATGCGTCGTAATAAGATTAAAACAAAAGAAATCCAAGCATAGATTAACACCTACATAACCACATACAAAGAACTTAGACATAGCATGTATGTATGCTGTAGACATGCACTGAATCTCATGGAACAAATGCTGAGATGAGATTTCACCCACTAACAACCTGCCTTGTAAGACAATGATAGATAATAGATGTGTTTTACTTCAATAGCGGGTGTCCTAGGTGCTCCCTGCACAGGTGCCCAGGACTGTGGGGATGGAATGGAGTGTGCTGTGACTGGACTAAACAGGACATGTAGATGTAGTTCGCACTATGTGGCAATGCAGAACGGTTCCTGTGGTATGTACTTATTCATGAAATGTTTTTGTGCTGACTTGATGTGGTGTATCATTTTATGATCATAGACTATATAGGCAGGATAGACATTATCCATGCTCATTCTGGCAAGTGTAGTTTGACCAAGGGATTTTGATATTCACCTTGTCTTTGACAACAGGTCTTGCATTTGGACAGCCATGCTCAAGGAGCCAGGACTGTGCCGATTATATGATGTGCAACAAAAATGCACTTAACACTCCTGTTTGCTCCTGTATTCAGGGATTTATTATTACCAGCTCAATGTCTTGTGGTAAGTAGTGCATTTTTTACGTTGAATTTTGCTCAGCTACTTGGCAGACACTACTTTTAGGCCAGGATTTTTTTTTTGTTTTCATTTTTCTGGTATGGTTTTATGAAGCAAACCTCAGAAGAATGAAAAAAAAAACCTTAAATAATTTAATTGCAAAATGCAAGATCTTCTACCACTGATAATTTGAAATCACATTTGTTGTAATGGTAGTCCATTTGACTTTCCCTCTCCAGTGGTTACATACCAATAAATAAAAGTAATTTTTAAAATGTTATCAGGATGACTCACAAGAACATTTTATTTTTAATCATTGTATTTTAACTAACCATGTCTTGTAAAATAAGTACTGCTGACTTGCAGTTGTCAAAGTACAGCCAAGTGCTCATTCTGGACACAGCATGCAGAACTCAACCGTCAGTGCACTGCTGTTTCTGTTTGTTATCTGGACTTGTATCTGGCCTATATGAGCTGGATTACAGCACTTTCCAGGAGATCTTATCAAACAATTGCTTCTTTGAAAAACAAATTGCTGCATGGATAAGATATGAAAAAATACCGAAGTCTTTTCTATGTAAGCTGATATTTAAGATTGAAAAGTATTGCAGGCTGCAGGCTAATGAAGAAATACTTAGGTGATGATGTAGTTGACATATTCAGAATAAATGTTTCACTTCTACCGCTTCAAACTTCAGTCATCTTCAGACATGGCTGTTGCATTAGTATAATACTATGTTGTGATAAGCCAATGAGTCCTCGCTGTGCAGTGATGGTCAGTTCTCCTATATCCCTTGACTGTCCACAAACTACTTTAAGACTTGGAATGAGTTAAATTCACTTGATGGAACTTACTAACTACCAGCAGAAACAGCAGCTGCAGCACAGGGTTACTGGCAAACCACCCCTTATAAACTAAGCTGCACTGGAACAGAATTACAAAATCAGAAAACTGACTATTCTTGAGCGGTGATTTTAAACTGTTTGTAGTCTAGGTACATTCAAATGCATCTTGTTCACTGTTTGAGTAGATAGAAGAAACGCAAAGGCAATTTATGTAGTACACTTTACATATTTTTACCAAATGTTCAAGCAATTTTAATACAGTTATCTTTAACCTAACTTACTTGTGTTTGATTTTCATCAACATGTGCACAGAAAGGTCACAAAATAATGCCAAAATATTGCAAACATCTATCAGAGAACCATATCATTTTGTTTCTGAATTTATACAAACTAAATTAGTAAAAATAGATTTCTTAAGGGTGACCATAGTAATAAGGCATTTAAAAAAGTGATCAACATTAGAAGGCAATGATTAGTCTAAGCATGCTGATGAAGCAAGAAAGATGCAGCTTCATTCAGATCCACAAAAAAGGCTTCTTGAATAAGAAGCATCAACATCATGATAATATATGTATATATAATACCTAGTGGAAATCAAGTCAACAATGATGTCCTCGTCCACAGCAGTAACAGTGTTGTTGGGAATTTGAAAAACATAAAAGAGAACAGACTGGAAGACCTCTTACATTACAAGCATTCTTTTCCTTTTCTTCTCAGTACAGTTTTTTTTTTCGGGAGGAGGGAGTGGTGGTGCTGTAGTATCAGTAAAGGCACTCAAAAAAAGAGAGGAATAACTTCATAGAAGTAACATTCTCTTAACAACCTTTATAAGATAATAAGGGTCAGCAGTTGCACATACATTCATGTTTTCACAGGCATATGCTAGACACTGACCATCAAATGTAACTGAATAAATAATCAAAATAAAAATGTTACGCTAGGTGAACTAAATATAGATTGATACATGTTTTACTCCAGTGAACAGACTGCACATCTGGCTTAAGCACATCACTCCATTGCAATGTATAGTGGGACATCTTCCCTGTCCCCATGTATTCAGATATGTTTTTGATGAGGTTTATTTAATTCCCTCCCCCAATCAAAGTCTGTTTTGTGCCATTCTATGCTAGCAGAGTTACGTCAAAATCTGTTCACGAAGTGCAATTTCCACAATTCTGACAAAATTTATCTTTACTCTTATTAAGATTTTATATAATGTTGAACAGTAAAGAAGTTTTCCAAGAAGTGTTCTGAATATGTTTTTAAACTTGATCAGCTGTTAGCCAACCAGCTATCCTGATATTGTTTAGAGTTTAGGATACATACTTTTTAACACAAGAAATATCCCATCAGCAACATATCAGTAGCCATTTTGTCCAGACAAGAAGACTTTATCTGTAATTTTACTGTTCATTTTTAAGCAGGTCTATGTACATTAATGTTGACTTGAGCATGGTAACATGCATACAAGTGTGTATGTGTTTGTGAGAAAACATTTTCAAACTGCTTTTAATATTTCAGCCATTGGTTAATATTCAATGCTGATTGTCATATAGCTCCTTAAATGTCTTTGATGGTTCTAGAGTGTATTTCACATATGCAGCAGCACAAAAGGAGGGGAATAACATAACCAAGAGAATCTACCAAGCTTTACAGATAATCAGCACTAGAAGCGTCTTCAGCATAGTGCTCATGATCTAGTAATGTTTCATAAACTTCTCACCACTAGCAAGCCAAGACTATATCAAAGTCAAAATTTGTTTTCTGCTGCTTTTGAGGATATTGTTGATTTAATTTAGCAAAGCTAATGATGCACTTGGGAAAAATGCCTTGCATACATAGTCAGAGTCTATTCTAACACCATTTCTGTGATAGGTTCAGTATTACGTGTCTTCATCCCATCACACACACTTTGGATGATATAAATGCCACAAAGATGCCAGCAGCTGTTTTTTGTTATGATTTTGACCACATACCATGTCAAATGTCTGCGAGTAAGTCACAGGATACACACCTCGATCACATTCACATGAACTGTGATGTTCCTAAAGTGCATCACAAACTTAGTTCCTGGGTTCTTGGTTAAAAGGCAAATATAAGTTGATATTAAATTGGTTAAACTGCATACAAACACTTAAATCACAAACACTGTTATAAGATAAAAAAAACATTCAGTGATATGGATTTTGCGCAGTTCTCCTCAGCCCACTGTCAGTTATTATTTATTGGAAAAATGTGGCATGACATTTTATATTCTATTTAGTCAACCAAATAACTGCAAATAAGTACACAAACCTTACTATCAAATGTGTGATCCTTAAACAGATCAGCATACTCAATATTTATCTTTCTGTGCATATTACATGACAGCATACAAAAAGAATTACATTATGTTTAATGTTTACAAGCAAAAATCATTGTGCACACTGTAATTCATAAGAAATTAATCCCATAAAGATTTTATGGGTCATTTGTTAAGTTTGATTCAGAGATTAAGGTTAATTAAAGCAAGAGTCAATAAAGCTAAATAAGTGGAATGGATTTTTGGTCTGCATTTCTCTAAATCATTCAACAAAGTATCTTCAAACCCACATGTACCATTTACACTGCAAACATCCACAGCATACTGAATCATTGTCAGGAGAGCATCTGCAGAGAGGCACTACCACTGTATCTCTGGGATATGATCGGTCTTATAGCTGGCCTTGCGTGGCTTGCGCACAGGGGGTTTTCCATTACTGCCAATCTCTGGCGTCTGGTGTGAGCTAAGGTCTTTTGACCCCAGCTTCCCTGTTATTGTCTGTAATTCCTGTCTTATACTGTCAACTAGTTCTTTAGGGGATGCACCTGGCGCTAAGCTGGCAGAGATGACATCCATTTCATCTTTGTCACCAACATTTCTTGTGGGTGGCTGGTGGATTGGAATGGAAGCATTTGCAAGGCTGCCTTCATGGGATGGTGCTGAAGCAAACATGTTGTGATCATTACTTGTGTTCAGGGAGTCCTCTCTGTATGTGGGATATGTTCTGGACTCAGAGGCTCTTAGTGTTGGAATGCTGTTGTAAGACTTTGTCCTGGGATCGCCGATGTCAGAAGTCTCTTCCGAGTCGGCTATCGGCTGTCTATCTTTGTGTAAAGCAGCTCTTGCACTGTCTACACCTTTGTCACTACCACTATTGCTTCTCTTGTGAGAATTAGTGTTATCAGGCTGCTGGTGAGTGCGAATGGTGGGACGCGTGGCCTTTGTGGCCGAGTACTTGTCTGGTGTAGCCCAAGGCTCTGATTCAGGTACTGTAGTTGTGGTCTTCACTTGTGCTGGTGCTAGGATTGTAGATGGCTGTGCACACACACACACACACAGATGAACATAATGTTGCATCCAAATGCACAAAAAAATCTAAACGTTGACAATTGCCTACAGACTGGAAAGTAAAGGCAGGCAGACATTTGCACTCACATACATGCACACACACACATTTGTATGTTGGCTCTCAACATGCATATGCAGTCAGCCAAGAATATATATATATATATAAAATCATTTCAAGACAAAAAGAGCCACATTTCACATCCATACAGATATACTTGCCTTGTTATCTGTCAGAACAATGTGTCCTAACTCTTCTGATGCTCTATAAGGATTCAGTGAGACAAAACCCTCAGGATCATAAGCGCCATGAGTGCGGTCCACATAAACAGGTGTGTGCTTCATTTCTACAAGAACAAAGCTAACAAAGTAAGTACAATTCACACAAAATATAACCATATATGACATATATAGAACCTGCAGTTCTTGAGGTGTTCAGTAATAAACATTGAAAAATGCAATGAGACACCATGGAAAGAGCTATGGATAAAACTTGTGTGGATGTGTATGGTTATGACCATCTTTCTGAAGCACACAGCTCTAGGGCAGCAGTAATTCAAAACATCTTCATTATTTGTAATCAAAGACTTTGTGGCTTTATCAAGAAACTCTGCCCTTCACAGTCAATATTATCCAGAAACTGAGTCCTCTGTGTTCCATACTCTCTAGAAACAGTAACCCACATGTTCACCTCAATCAAGAAACAGCTCCCTTCATGTTTCGGTTTTTAGATTTACATACTTCAAGAGGGGTCCAAGTGCATGATAATCATTTACCTCCAGGTTTGGGGCCAAAAGTTGTTTCCACATCAGGCAGCACTCCTTCTGAGACTCTTCTGAAATACAATGTATTTACACAAATTTTTGCACTCAATTACAAGCACAACAGTCTCTTTGTTTAAGTCTATAACAGCTCTGCAAAAGAAATACAAAATACAATAGAAAATATTTTTTTAATCAATCCTTTTGTCTGCAAACGGTAATATAAGAACATCACTTAACATAAAATATTAACACAGGCTATTTATAGAACACATGTTCATTTATTGCTGGCCCTGACATTCTATCTCACAATTTGTAAAAATCTGTAAACATTCATTTTGCCACTCAAAATAGGAAAACACAGAGGCTAGCATTAAGTTCAAATGTTTATAAATAAATGGACACTCTGGAAAGGAGGCAAGCAGTATGTGGCTGTATACCTGTCAATATATTTATGTGTCTGTCCTATTCATGAGTTGTGTATCTGGATTGCAGCCAAGATGAATGAGTGCAGATAATGTGTGGTTCTAGCTCTAGGAACTTTAAACCTACCACTTCTACACATCTGATGTCAAATTCCTGTCAGAGTGGGTGTGTGAATCATTGGCTAAAACTGCAGTTTGCAGATCAGAAGCTTGTCATACACTGTATGTTGTTATGTACCCTACCAACCACACTTCCTGCTTATTCAATGGTGACACCCACCATTATTTCTTGATAAGGGCCTGTTATAGGGGAGCCATTGTTGTTTCATGTGTCCAAAAGAATGCAATGCGATGATGCTATGAGGATTACAATAATGCTATCTGAAACAACCTTTAGTGTTGATCTCTTACTTATCACTCGGCTGTCCCCTTCTGTTATCATCATCATTTTTTAGAGTGTCCTGTCTTGTTGCTCTGGAAATATCTTCTTGCACACCAGCAGAAGGCACCACTCTATTTCTAAAAAAAAAAAAAATGGACATGAAAGTAATTCTAAGTAATTAAAAAATCAAATGGAAGATGAAACAGAAAGCAAGTCTTTTATTTTGGAAAAATAAGACTCAAGAATAGTTATCAGAGTTGGACACTGAGAGGGAAAAAACTGAAAGTGTTCCTAATTCACTGAGGCAATCATTTACAAACCTCTTGTTGATGTTCAAGCTCTGTCCTAAGTAGGCAATGTGAATAAAGGTTAATGATGTAAGCAGTTGAAATGAGTGGGCTCTTTACTGCTCATTTGCTGTTCCAAGATAATGACACTAAGAGGTGCATTTATATGTTTCTGTGTATGGACAAAAATGGTGAAGTTGTACAATAGAATTATATACTTAAGCAGTTGAGCTCTGAGCATATGAATGTGCAACATTGTTGCAAATACTTCTCACTCTTAAAATAAAAAAAACTCACAAAAACACTTTCATTGTTCCCCTCCCCTGCTAAGTTCAGTGTTACTATCATAAATAGTGACAAAGAAGGACACCTACCCCAGGTTTGCCCGGTTGTTGGACAGAAGAGAGAAAGCATCATCAAGTAGAGAGTAGATACGGGACTTCACTTCTTCCAGTGACTCGGATGGCTGCAGTGCTGACTTTGGCTGTAAACCTGATGGTTTATTCTCATCTTGTTCATAGGCTAGATTCTGTGAAAAATACATGGACATGGCCATCTATACATAAATTGTGTACACTTTTTGAATCAGTCAGTTAATAATTGAAGAAAAAGCCATTAACATTTGCTGGACTAAGTGTACTACATCTGACCTGCCAGTAGATCCTATGAGTACAACTTAGAATAGGTATATACAGAATTTAAGCAGCTGCTGAAATACATCTGAAAATATTATTTTTTAAAAACAAATTACTGGAGACACGTTGTTGTAAACAGCAGCAGAATAAGACATCAAATTCACACATTCTCCCTGGAAAAATGTGTACGTACCACCTCCCCCTTTTTACTTCTCCTTTTAGACCTGAAACGTGAAGAAAATAATATGACGAGTATGACTAACATCTCAACATAATAATAAACTCTTTGCCTGTAGCAGATTTCATTAGAAAAATTTACATCTATATATATGCTTGGCACAAAAATATGTTGTGTTCAAACACTAACACCTACAAACCCATAAAAAAGATTATCATAATTCTCACGGCATTTCAAAGAGCATTTCTGAACCTGTTTAATATTGTACTTCTCAAGATGTATTTTCTTTGTTATCTTGCATTAAATCTAAGTGAAAGAGGGTAACTGAGTAGAGCAGAGCTGTGGTTATAAGGTTCTACCACGAGGCATTAATTAAAAAATGATTACACGTACATAAATTGGAAGCACCTGACAGCCATCAAGGCCCTAGATTGCACAAGAAAGCCCTAGACTCACAGATTTTAATGCATGTACCTTTAAATCATCAAAATAAGGGGTGCATGATTTTAGAAAGTAGTTCATGGCCAAAAAAAAAAAAAAAATTCCTGAAGGGACCAATGGTTACTTTTCTTATTAACTTGGTGGTTCTTGAAAAGCCTGAAATATTTTGCAATGCAACTGTTTGTCAAAAACTTGCATAGATCACTGACAATGCATCATATATGCATTTATAAGTGTAGATGGGAAAAGTAACGAGAATAAAATATGCACACTTTATATATGATGGTCTTGTTCAGTTTTATTCCCTTGGCAAAGTTGATGAATATGTGGTTTAAACAACTAATTTTGATGCTTGCTTCTAATATAATTGAGTATGTTTGAACTTGCCAATAGTTATTTCTGAGTAGGAACAAAAGGAATGAGAGAAACATAAGGGGATGAAATGATGAGAGAATTAAAGCAAGAGAGTGAAGACCTGTTATTTACACAGGTACAAACACAAAGTTTCTCAATGTGACCATCATAACTCTCTAAGATATAAACAAGGAGAATTGATAACTGCAATTATTTCAAATTGGTTAGGCCCACCCTACCTTTTTCTGTCACTGCCTGCTATGACATCAGGTGGGGATTTACTGTCACGCGGTCCCAAGACTTTGTCAATTTCTTTTTGTGCACGTTCATATGCTGTGTGGGCGTCTGATGGAGCTATTGTCATGCCTCAGGAAACGGAAAAATAGTACTATAATACTATGCAGATACAATGTTTCATTTCAAACTTGATCTGTAACTCTGGATTTGACAGTACAAATGTCTATCTGCAGACTCCGCTTGTGTCATTTTACTCAGGAGTGAATCTAATGTTGCCATTCATCCCTTATTTTGTTTGTATTATACCATACTATGATTTCAACAACTGCCCCAATGATATACTGTGCAGGATTTATATGGCCCCAAATCACAGCAATTCATATATGACTGTCTAAACACAAGGGTCTTTGGATGATAAGGAGAGTTAAGTTTGTATTCGTCACTCACCTGTTTCCATTTCCTGCTTTTTCTTCAACCTCTGCCTCTGTTTATTCTTCTTTCTCTCTTCTTCTGCATTATCACGGAATTCCTCTTCCTCCTCCTGAAAATGTGAAGACTCAGATAAAACTGGTTTGTACTCTGTTGCACAAGTGTGAGCCAATGCCAGTGTTAACTCTTTTTATACAGTTTGCACCCGCATATGCGAATATCTTCATAGCTACAGCTCAACTGTGTCAACTGACTGATTTAATGATCATCTTTCACCTAATGTTGACATCTATTTCTCCCATTCTAAACAAAAATAAACTAAAAGCTTCATTAATTATAATGTAAATATGTTGTATTAGTTACAAATATGTCAACTGGGTGGCTCAATAAATAAAAAGTACTCTTGTTCAAAAAGTGGACATGTCAAAAAGATTAAACAGCCACACCAAAAGCTAAAAAAAAATTCTTTTAATTAAGTGCGAAATGAAATTTATATGCTCAAAAACAAAAATTCTGGCTGAACCTGACTGACAATCTGCGATAACTATAAAATATTGCCACACATATATGAAAGTCATAACAAGATGAAGACCTTTCAGTCGGTATATGATGCAGTGTTACCAAACTGGGCACTGCTGTGAAAAGACCAGATGCATACCTCAAATGAGGTCTGTGCTTGAAAACGAGGAAGTGTGCTACTGGCTGAGAGCTCCATGTTCTCCACACTCTGTAGTGCAGGTTCCATAGGGCTCATTTCTAGCTCTGCAAAGCAAAAAATCTCACCTCCTGAAGAATCCCTCTATTTACATATAACATATACCTCCTACAGCAGCCCTCAATTGACATAAGGCATACAACGTCTAACAGCCAGAGCTAAAAATCCCTCCTATGATTCAGCAAAGAAGGAAGTCACTCACCCTCACCTTCAGATTGTGCAGCACCAGACTCTTTTAAAGGCTTTTTCTTGACTTTTAAGGTCCCTTCCTTTGTGCTCTCTGGATGATTTTCTTCATTAAGAGCTCCATTCAAGGCTGCAGAAGCTCTTTAAAAACAAAAAAAAACTTGGGAACTTACATGAAGAAGAGGATCTGCATGGTGCAGTGAAGTCTCCCTAATCAGGGGTGCTTGACAAGTGAGAAAGGTAAAGGAGGAAAATTTATGTGTTTGTGTCCCCATACGCGCACATAAAATGTGGATCAAGATCAGCTAAATTTTCATTTTTAAGATAGGGTGGTGGCTGAGGCTGGATTAGGGTTACATGGGGAGAAAGGGTGTGCTAATCATACCAGCTGGGGACCTTCAACATTTGGTGCTGGAACTTGCTGGGGAGGCAGGAAAGTCTTTTATTTTTTGGCCTTTCTTTTTTGTTTGGAAGAGTGAACATCTAGAAATGGAAAAAATTCTTGATTTTCTTTAGATTTCTGTGGATGTTCTATTGGTTTTCAGCCAGGGTGAAACAGGTCTTTAATGAAAACACAGATCGGCAGCTCGATCTAATATATAGCAGAGTTGAAAACTGAAAGAAAAGAGGGTAGAAGAGGGAGGGGGCGAGACGGATGAATAAATGGATAGTTAGACAAAGAAATTGTAGGGAAGAGAAAAATATTATGCCTCCCCCTACACTCTCTCTCTATATGCACAAGTATCAATTTTTATGTAGAGTGAAATATAATAATCAGGAGTGAAACCCACTTGTTTTTCTTTAAAGATCTTCTACCCTTCTTCTGAAGACGTGCCTCAGGAGGTGGAACATCAGGATATGGGTTGACTTCATACACCATTTTCCGTGGTCTAGACTTAAGCAATCCATTGGACTGGCTGGATGAAGGCCTTTCTTGATTTTCAGTGACATCCCCCTCTCCTCCCTAAACACCGCATATCCTTAGTATCCATTATAAGCGACAGGTATGTGACAGATGTTACAAATGTAATCTTAACAATTTTAAACTTTACAGTTTGTCCACACACTGCGATATCCTTCCTCCACACACACACACACATGTATGCATGCGCAAGTATATGCACAACTATTAGGACATACACGATCACATTTCCTTTAAATAAATTTTGCTGAAAGTTTTGCTACATTTCACCTTCTTTAGGATTTAAGGTATTGATTCTCGGATTTACAAGATATTTGATTCCCGCTTTCCCATCTTTCAATATTATTGCGACCTGAAAAGGTATAATATAATACTGATCATTTACCTGTTCGTTCTGACTGTGCTCTTCATCATTAGGTTTATCTAAAAGTTCATCACCTGGCTTTACTGCCTGCACTGAAGATCTTCCACAGCAAAGCAACACCATTACCGAAGATAGGCCTACACTTTAAAACCTTGCATTTATTTCTTTGATTCAATAATTGTGTAGAAATTTTCATACACTGAGAGTACAATATTTTATCTTTGCTCTTGTGCAGTTAACGGCAAGTGCCTTCTATGCTACAAACTGAACATTTTGTTCCGTTTGAGTGAAATACAGCGATACTTCACCAGAAATTACAATTTCACGCCCTTTATACAACGAAAGATTAACATGGTTTCGTGCTTGATTCTTGCAGAAGTCGCCCCAGTTCGTAACACTTGCTAGTATTGCTAAAGAAACCTTGGCTAGTGCAGCGCCATTTTTGTTTTTCCACTGTAGCAAGCCCTTGACGACAAACTGCTTTGACTTGTTGATGTTTGGTTAGTTTATGTTTATCTGAACAACGACGTCTTTTCAGTCGTTGAGACGTGTCTCAACAGGATTCAGACAACCGTTATACAAGGGAGGTAGCACTGCTTAGCAAGCCGCCTTACTAGTTACTTCCCTTGCATCGCACGTCGCTGTGATTGACCGGGTCCAATGTCATTGGGTCAAATGCCGAGCTTCGTGCAGGAAAAAAAAAAAAGGTAACTTTATTTTCACCGCCGACATGAAGTGACTGATAAGGTGTGCAGACTTCGGAATTTCACTAATGAGCTCTTTTAGCGCGTTGTTCGGAGGGCATTCCAACACCGAAATTAGCGAGAAATCTTCTCGTTATGTTTCACTGTTTCGAAAGGCGAATGTTGAAAGGTTGGACCTTGTAACTTATAACCTATTTATCTGTTGACTTTGAGTCTAAGGTATGTATTTCCGTAAAAAAAAAAACAAACTAATGGATACTTTTACTTGTCTCACTCACTATATGCAATTCACAAAATAAATAAAACATTACCAAAACTATACAGCAAATGTAATTAATGCAGTGGCGTAGGAAGATGCTCGGCTTTGAAGGATGGGGGTTGGGGGGCAAACTTCATGCTGACAGTGAACGGACTTACATTCTTGCCTTCTTCTTATCTTTTTGATGGGTTCCCCCCCCCCCGCGATTCCTACGCCACTGTAATGTATAACACGGTCTAAAAACACAGCTGCAAAGGCTTTAAGTATTGTTCTAGACACAACTCACAAGTATCACAAACTAATATAGTTTAAAAAATTCGTAAAAAAAAAAAAAGATCGCAGGGTCAGGAACCCCATACCACAACCGACAACTGTCAAGTGGAGTGTGGTCTCTGCATGATGGGTGCTATAGAATTCGAAGCCGGGTCTGTCACAGCGTGTTTACCCCTCCACCTCCCCTTGTTAAACCTACCTGTTGAATGGGCACCTGACCCTAGAGGTTAGGGAGAGGAGATGGGCAGACACAGAGGCAGGTACACACACTCAAAGTTATTGCTACTGACCGGCCCATGTTTGACTGTCAGGAGGTGCGGCTCGTTGTGGTCAGTCTGATCTTTCTCCCGCCTTTGCTGCGAGTGGCGGACCAGGAGGCACACTACCAACACCACGAGTATCACCAGAACCACTGGCCCCAGCACCGCCGCAATGATCCAGAGCTTCTTGTCCTCGCTAGTGCCTGTCGTCTGAGGCTGCACTGCCGCTGTCAATAAGAATTAAAGAATTAAACTCCTCTAGCCACTTTCTTCCTTAACCTTCTACACTTCAGGGTGTCAATGTACGGTCAGTTTGTACCGTATTTCCATTACTCTCTACATTTGTTGTTTAGTCTGTGGATGTATCGCAATATTTTTCTGTTAGTATCTGGATGTACAGTAATATTTTGGTGTTGCCCTTCACTAGCGAATCATCTGCACTATTTGCGTTTAGTTTCTTCATTTAAAGAAAGTGTTTTTAGTTTTCACACAAACTGGAAAACGTGATCTGAGATTCAGCGCCATGTATGCAGGCTATTATATACTAGCACAGCTTCCTTTCACGCGCATTTGCTGGAGGAACCCACCTTTTTTTCATCCCCTTTTTAAAACATCGAACTTTGCACCAATTTCGTTTTTGTGAAAAAGGCATGCTCTTTGAAATCGCACAGCGAGTATTAAAAAAATCTTCATTTTGATAAATCTGTTTTAAAACTTGTACGAAGCCAGTTTCTGATGCTTACGTTCAGCGACGGTCACCACCACGCGGTTGAGCTCGAGGGCCACTTCCTGGTCCAATAAGGTGTTGAGGGTCTCAGAAGCCCGTGCCCCTGACACCATCTGGCCATCCTTGGATACCGTGTAGGTCAGGTTAGCGTTACTGGGGTTAGTCGTCTGGCGCTGAACGCTCTGCATCTTACGAGGACAAAGTTCAAAGTGGGTAACCACCAGGATAAAGTACTGGCACTCATCATTTTACAATACAAAGACGCACATAGGTGAAAGCGTATTCATCTGTCAGCCTGCGCCAACGCTGGAACGTCTGCGATCACATGACCACCACAGTCTGAATGATGTTGTGGTCGATACAGATGACATCAGTGAACATCAGTGTATTAACACCACCGTCAAATTTGAATCGAGACTAAACAGCTTCAAACGGCTTTAAAACTGGACAGTCAAGCAGACTTAGCACATTAATAAAAAATACAACACAAAAGACTGCTCTTACTGTGATTTCAACATTCCCGACAACAGCTCGCTTGCTCCTGCCAGAAGTAGACACGAGGACCATTTGCCACAGCAAAGCGGACCTTCTTCTGCGGGCCCCTCCACCAGCTGTTTGCCGTTCGAACGCAATCTGATAGGCCCTGGCCAGACCCTCCTCCATATTGGTGACAAATTGTGGGGAGGTGATGTTGTCTCCTGACTGCAGCTTGATCACTGCCAATGACGACAGACCGTTACATTTACACTCTGTGGTGTTTCTCTATTTATTTCATGTAATGTTTGATATTTCTCTCCTTATTTCATGTAATATTTGTGGTTTATCTCCTTATTTTATGTTATAATATTTGTGATGTTTCTCTCCTAATTCGTGTTGTAATATTTGTGATATTTCTCTCTTTATTTCATGTAATATTTGTGGTTTATCTCCTCATTTTATGTTGTAATATTTGTGATGTTTCTCTCCTTATTTTATGTTTTAACATTTGTCCATGACTTGATTCTCAAGATAACAAACATTGTACATCGAAAAGAAATATGACAAATTTTAACGGGCATTTTCCGTTCGCTGTATAAGTTCATCTTTTCGAAGATATTGGAAATCCCAAAGTGTGAATTATTTGCTGTGCCCGGGGGTAATCAAATTTACCTCTTTTCTTTATTATTAGCACACAGACACCGCCTTCCCCAACCAGAAGAAAAAACAAACAAACAAGAAAGTTACTGTAAATTGTGAAAACGAGGCAAAAGAAAGGGACATGAGGATCAACTAGGAATGGGAAGATGATGCAACAAAAGGGAATATAGTGTCGGGGGATGGAGGGAAAAGAGGAAATGTCTGACAGGTTTCTGTCAACTCACCGGTGATAACAAGAAAGTCCAGGCCAGGCACGGCGGTTGTAGATGCGGTGGTCACTACTTGGGATGTAGTTGTAGTTGTTGTAGATGGCGTAGTCGGCACAGATGATGATGCCAGGATCTCTGTACTCGATGGTAGTATGGCCTCTGTACTGGATGATTGTGTGACCACTGTACTTGATGTTAAGATCTCTGTGCTTGATGATGGTATGACCTCAGTACTTGGTGATGGTAGGATCTCTGTACTTGGTGATGCTATGATCTCTGTACTTGGTGATGGTGGGATCTCTGTACTTGATGATGGTAGGATCTCTGCACTTGATGATGGTGGGATCTCTGTACTGGGTGATGGTAGGATCTCTGTACTTGGTGATGGTAGGATCTCTGCACTTGATGATGGTAGGATCTCTGTACTGGGTGATGGTAGGATCTCTGTACTTGGTGATGGTAGGATCTCAGTACTTGGTGATGGTAGGATCTCAGTACTTGGTGATGGTAGGATCTCTGTACTTGGTGATGCTATGACCTCAGTACTTGGTGACACTATGACCTCAGTACTTGGTGATGGTAGGATCTCAGTACTTGGTGATGGTAGGATCTCTGTACTTGGTGATGGTAGGATCTCTGTACTTGGTGACACTACGATCTCTGTACTTGGTGATGGTGTAACTTCTGCACTGGACGACTGTATGATCTGTGTGCTCAAGATCTGGAAAGACGTGCTGTCAAGCGTACTAGATGATGGTACACCTTCTGTACTGGATGATAACATGGCTTCTGTACTGGATGATAACATGGCTTCTGTACTGGATGATAACATGGCTTCTGTACTGGATGATAACATGGCTTCTGTACTGGATGCTTGTGTAACCTCTGCACTTGATGTTACGACCTCCGTACTTGGCGAGACCTCATTAGTGGAGATCTGGAAAGACGAGCTGTCAGGTGTATTTGATGATAGTATACCTTCTGTACGGGATGATAGTATAGCTTCTGTACTGGATGGCGGTATGATTTCTGTACTTGATGACGATATGATCTCTGTACTTGATGAATGTATGTGGAAACTCGTGCTATCAGCCGGGGTGGAATGGATGACAGACACTTCAGATGGCAGTGTTGTCCAATCAGAGCTGTCCAAACGTATATCGGTGCTTTTATCAACTATTTCTGACGACGAGCTCTCGCTAAACAGCGAGGTAGACAAGCCCTGCCCACCACTGCCATCAGGAAAACTTGAAGTCAGCATTTCCGAGACGAGCGTCTCCACAAGACTTCTGGACTGCAGTGCTTCTGATAAAGATGACAAAGTAAAGGACTCTGTAGAGACAGTGCTGATAACAACTTCTGTCTCAGGTCGATGTGAGGGAGACGAGGACTCCATTTCTGCAGAAGATATTGTGAATGGTAATATCTCAGTAGCGGATGTAGCAGATGGTGAAATCTCCATAAGAGAAGATGTGGCAAATGGTGATATCGCCACACTAGAAGAAGTGAATGGTGATGTCTCCACGCTGAAAATCGTGGTCAATGTACTAGGATTAAAAGATATGGCGGAGACTGTTATCTGCTCACTAGACGATGTAGTGGATGAGGATGACTCCGCACTCAGTGTGGTGACTGGTGACATCTCTATAGCAGAAGATGGCGATGTCTCCACATTTGAAGATGTGGTGAATGGTGAAGTCTCCACACTAGAGAGGCGCGTGGCTAAAGAAGTTATTTCCGATTCTGCTCCAGTAGGAGATACCTCAGAATAAAGTGACAGCATGCTGACTTGCATTGTGGACATGACACCATCGTGTGATGACTGCACAGTGTCACGTGAATAAGGCCATGTTTCTAAACTCCGTGAAGCCACAATTTCTTGAGAATAAGGCAACGATTCTGAACTCGATGATGTTACTTCAAAAATGGATACGTTTTCAGTAGGAGTTACATAATATGTCTCTGACACTGTCATTTCTTCCGATGGTTGCTGCCAGGTTACTGAGGACGGTGTCAAGGCGGGTGAAGGCGACAGCATAACAGCAAAGGATGATTCTTGAGAAGATGAAACGGGGATCGGTGCACTGAAAGAAAGGGTCTCTGATGGTTCAATTCCCGATGTGTGTTCCACCAAAGATTCGTACGTAGAAATGGGCACACCTGCCCCGGTCTGTGAAAAAATCGGTAAGATTGTCAGAGAATCCACAACAGGAGGACTTACTGACACAAGATGTGTCTCTGAAATGGGCGGAGTCTTTGAAATGATTGACGTCTGACTTGGAGGAACCTCTTCCGAACTTTGGTGCAATGAGCTGGTCACCACTTCTATGTTGGAAGAAGTTCCCATCAAGGACGATGACTCAAAGAAGAAAGACGACGAGGGCAAGGCATCAGTGACGAGAACATCAGAAGAGAAGACGTCGCTCAAAGACGATTCCTCAACGACAAAAGGAAACGAGATTATCGACGACGGATTTGACGAGAAAGTCTCCAGAGAAGAAAACAAAGGCACGGACTTGGTAGGCGGAGCTTCAGCCGTTATCACCACCTCACTCGTTGACGTCGTCTCCCAAGATGGAAGTGTTGCCGTTGTCGTAGCGGACGGAGCTAGAGAATGTGACCAGTCTGCTGGCTGCAAAACACTGGGCGTAGCACTTGTGGAGACCTTTTCGGTGGTTTCTGAGGCTGTAACAGCAGGAGAAGGTAACTCTGAACTATGGGACGAGCCAGACATCGATGAACCTAACGTTTCTAGCATCCTTGATTCAACGGGCAAGGCCGCAGTCGACTGAGTAGCCAGTGTCCCGCTTAGAAACTGGAGGTGGGACTCGGTTAGTGTAAAAGATGTCAGGACAGAAGTGAAAGTTTGCAAACTTTGCTCGGAAGATGTTTCAGAAGTTAGAACGGTTGTAGATGAAAACAAATAGTGGACGGATGATGTTTCTGTAGCTAAAGCTAACGATGTTTCACCATAGTTATCTGTAGTCACGGATCTCTCTGGCATTAAGAAAATACTTGTAGGCTGGCCTTGTACTTTCCCGGATATGTCACCAATAGAAGATGACAACATTAAAGACGGAGATGAAGCCTGCGTTGCATGCATATCTGTCAAAACATAATCTGAAGTGAAATCTGACTGAACTACTGAACTGTGAAAACCAGTTAGTGTTTCCGTGAAGGACTCAGACAGCATGCTGGACAAAGAGTCATGAAGCATGCTAGTTAGTTTAAATTCCCTCCCGTCGGAACTGACCTCTAGAGTTTCGATATTTTGTGCAGCAGTCGTGAGGGAGGATGCTGCAGGAGCAAACATTTCAGTGGGCTGCATGCTGGGGGTCTGCGCATGCACAGTGCTCGCACTTCCGCTCACGACAGAGGCATCGGTCATGCTTTGCACGGGAGAAGACGAAGAAAAAGCGAAGGCCGGCGAGGTGACCCCATCTAAGGTATACAGGGAAGAACTGCTGGTTGGGGTGCTGGAGTTTGGAATAGAGTCAGTAGACACCGTAGACACAGAAGACATCTCCCAGACTAGCTCTGTGGACTGACCCGTGTATCCACTCACCGTCTGTCCAACCTGTGGAAAAGTACCTTCAGGACTGGCGGTTAAGGAATCCACAATAGACACTATGCCTACGGGCGGGGTCTCTGTCTGGTCCTGTGATAAATGTTGAAGGCGCGAATTTTCAGTAGAAACGTCTAGAAGAAGGCTGTACGGCTCCATGGAAGTCTCCAGGACTAAGTGGATCAAGGAATTCGCTGAGGCAGTGATCTTGAGATCAAGGCCATCCACACTCGTATATGTCGGCCATGCTGAGGAAGAGAAAGTCTTGCAAAGAGATCCGAGGCAAAAGGTTTATAGACACGAGACCGCGAGCGAAACTGGGTCGGGAAGTCAGAGGTCACTAGGAAGCTTGACATCCTAACCTTGTTTCGATCGCAGTTCTTGTGTCTATAAACATTTGCAGAAGTTTGATAGAAAGTAACTTAATTACTACACTCCCCTTTCTCTTTGCTTCCACGCAAAATCTCATTACATGTGTTCTCGACAGTAATAAGATAACAGACTACTACAAGACAGATGAAAGAAGATGGTAGTGAAAAAAAGTATGTTAGAAAGTTTCACTAACACTAGCAAAATATTCCTAAGATGCAGGAAAAGAAGGTGTCTAGGTTAAATGTAGTTAAGTGGAGAAGCATACAAGAAAGACAATATTCTCTACATTGTGTTATCTTAACAAGGTAAGGCTCTCACCAAAGGAAGTTGAAGCATTAAGTGGAATATTACTGCTCAAGTCTCTCGCAGGTGCGGTGTGGTATGGCGAACTAATATTAGAAGCAAAGAAGTTCACAGTCTCAGTAGGGGAATGATGTGAGGTAAGTAGAACTGGTGTGACATCAGATGATAACAAGAAAAAAGATCCAGTCGAAGTGCTTGGTTCTTTTGGAATGATCAGTGGTGGGGAACTGACAGCTAGTTCCGTTTCTTTAGTTGCACGAACAGACGACGATCCAGTGAAAATGCTTGAAGCTTCTCCTATGGAAGTATCAACTGAATCAATAGAAGAATAAGATAAAACTAGTTTTGTTGGCTGATTATCGGCACTTGGAACTTCCAGTAGGCTAGACACAGCTGAAGATGCTACAGGTACTACCATGTTAGAGACAACAGCTGATGTAGCGGACGATAGGTGATCAAAAGTAAGTTGGTGATCAGAAGCAGGCTGGGGATTAGAAGTAGGGTGGACAGACACTGTGTTTGTAGCGAAACCTGTTGCATTTCTCGTTGCTGATGGTTCCCAGAAAGTAACATACTCAAACATGCGGAGATCAATGGTCTGGTCTTGTATCTTACTTTGCAGCACAGCCGTCTCCTTCACTAAAAAATGTCCGGTGGACGGCAAAAGTTGTTCTGTTTCCATGCTTGCAACACTGTCCGCTTTATATACACTAGATGTCATTTCTGCTCGCTCTGAAACCAAGGAAACTGTCCTGTACAAACTCGTCCCAGAAAAGATGTTTTCTAACCTGTCACCGGAAGACGACTTTTCTTCGGACACTGTTGACATAGTGCTAGTCCCTGGCTCACCCACGAGGGGTCGCCCTGTTTCTCTCCCTCCTGCAGCGGATGAGGTCAACACGGAGCTGGTGCTGTCTGGACCAGGCAGGGCAGTGGTGAGAAAGGCAGATACATGTTCTTTCGAGCTTTGAGATAAGATTATAGACGACTGAGGCACAAGCGTGGCAGTATAAACAGGTAGGTTAGTCAACTGAGACGAAATAGAAGCAGAGTTAAGCGTGCTGGGCGAGAATACTATATTCTGAGTATAGGACAGAAGCACGATGGAATCGTGGGAAATGTCATTAGATGCTGGCGTGGATCCCGCAAGGTTAGTTGTTATGCTATTGACATTAGTCTCGAAGGAAGTTAGTGCATTAGTGGCTACAGTCACGATGCTGTTACCCATGGGGTTTGAAGTCCACAGCGACCAACTGTCCTCAGTTGGACTGGCTTCTGGAACACCTGGATCATCTGGAAAAATATTGAAATTAAAGGAAAAGATTATTTTCAAGACTAAACGTGATATTCGTATTATTTTTTATTTTCTCATCAATTGTTAAACTATAAATTCTTCCCTTTAGTCTACGCTCAGTTCTATGGGAAGTGACCAAGATTCAAGAATATAAGAGTCTGTCACTGCGCAATCGACCATGTAATAAATATGACAATGTCTCTTTCAGCATTACTCCTAGCTTCATATCTAAAAAATAAAACTTGAAAATGTGTGAAATGCATCAGTTCTTGCATCATTTCAAGCCAGCAGGGTATTATTTTCAAATCGTATGGTCTCAATATTGCGAAATAAGAGAGACGTAGTCAAGAAGAGACTGAAGTATATGATCTTTGTAGAACACAAGCCGCTAGAGACCTGAAAGGTTTGGGTTTGTGCAAAAAGAAAGTTTGTGTATGAAGCAGTATTATACATTTTACTACATTAATATTGTATAGTACAACGTAGGCTGGACAAAAATCGTTTATCGTCTTTCATCATCATCATCATCATCATCATCATCATCATCATCATCATCATCATCATCATCTCCCATGTCGTTGTACACTGTAATAATATAAGGTATCACCGAGTTGTACTGGAATAGAATAAAACAGATCGTGGAGTCAGAACTAAGGTTAGCCATGTCCTCGTGTGTATCTGCTATCTTCTGACTGCTCATAAACAGATTCTAAAATTGTGCAACCACTTCTTCTCCGGCTGTCGCCTTTGCCTGCCTCTATTTACAAGCAAGCCAGTGCCAAACCCCAGGAATCAAATCGTCCACGTGTTAGTCGTCTTTTCTCTTTACCCCTAAGGTAAAGTTCTGCCCTGGAGGAGGCGGGACTTCAACTCACACAGCAGGTCATGTCCTCAGAGTAAACTGTGAGAATAGAGACCTTAGGGTGAGCTTTGGTTATCCACTGCCTTTTCTCTAGAGAACCATCATATCCTACTGCTCTGGCTGGTCCATGTGTGTTTGTGTATCTGTGTGTATGTGTGCGCGCTTGTGTGTGCGAGCGTGCTAGTGTACAATAGTTTTTCCTATTTTCTAAAAACCATAAAAGCTAATTTAAAGGGATAAATCTGTTGTACACAAATCCACTATTACAACCCTCGGTAAGGGTGAATGAAGACTCTCGTGCACGCCTCAGCTTGAGGTCATCATGTACGATCTCAATACTTTGTGTCGCTCATAAGAAAACAATGAATTTCTTAAGATGAGACTAGATCGAGATGCTTAGTTTGAATAGTCTCTCCAATGATTTACTTTTTAAAACTGTGTTTCTCTTTAGCTTCCTCCTTATCGCAAATATTTGAATTGACCTGAGGGTTAATGCACTTCTTTAAAGATGGTAGCATTTCATTGAAATCACTGGCAATGCTCGAGACACTAAAACTGTTTGTGACAGGTTCTATAGGAATAATTTATAAACTCTTTAAGCCTCGTGAATGAAGCGGATGTTGGTCTTTCTCTCTCTTTTCTCTTTCCTTCGCTTTCTCTCAGGTGCAGGGGATGGAAGGTAGCACTAAGCCGCACAAAGCAATTAAAAAGGAAGTACAGGCAGGAGAGCCACCTGTCTCCGGTTTATTTTATCGACTGCTTTGAAGCTTGAAATTTGCGTGCAGGTAAACTGGCCGACCACGTGACAGCTGAACGCGGGGAGGGGAATCGAACGTCTGCCAAGAATTTTCCGCACATTTGTGATTGTCAGTGATGTTCTCTTCTCACTTCACAGCCATGCATCTGCACCTTGTACAGAAGTTAAGCAATCCTCACGGCCCACAGAAAATAATTTGAGTGTTTTAGGAGACGAGGGTGCGCTGAAAAAGCAGCTGGAATCGAAATATGATTATTTTTATAGCTACGACCATTTTTTTTACCGATTTCTTTTTTCAGTTAGGCTTGTTCCTCTGTATTACACATCTTACGAGGTTACAAAGGGTGGACTGATCCAGACACTAAGCCGGAGGTTGTGTTCATGACTGCCTTTGGCATAGCAGGTGTCCGTCCATGCAATCTAAGAGAACCCAGTCTGTAATTTATTACAAGTAGACATGGCAGCAATCCACACGATGTACGCGGTTGACATCTTGAAATTGTGGTTGTCAAGTTGCACCTTACTGTATGAAGTGTGTGAATTTTATTCTCAGCTTGAACACCGTAAATACCAGACATTTTTTATCTGTCGATGAAATGACTGCCACTCAACTTGAGAATGTTTGATAAGGTTGTTGACTCTCACAACAGCTCAACATTTTTCTTTCTACGGTAGAGTGCGCAGAGTCAACGAGATTTGATCGAGGACAGCTGACTGGCAGGTTTGAAACTTTTGCAATGGCTGTTGGAGTTCACGGGGTGAAAGACTGAAAGGTGGGAACAGGTGAGATGACAGAGATGAAATGCATGGGATGGGGGGGGGTGCGGGCGGAGGAATTGGGTGGATGGGGCGATTTTCGTGCCATGATCGTAATAATGAGTAAAATAATGTCTATATTTTTCTCGCAATCCTTTCTATTCTTATAATGAGACCTGCTTAACTCATCATCCTTTCCCCTGCTCTCTTTACTTTGACGATCATTATCCCTGTATAATCACATTATAGAGAATGTTTTATTTTTCATAGAGAATTGTTTTCTTTACAAGACTGTTTTGCTGACTTATAGGGTATTTAGGAAACTGATGTATTTATTTATTCCTCTTATGCTGATAGAGAATAAAAATGAAAGGATGGGAAGAGCTCTTTCCAGTCTAGGACAGTGGTTTTCAAACTTTTCCAGAGGAGTACCACTTTCAAAAATTCGAATTGACTGAGTACCACCTCCCAACCCTACGTACACACCCCCCCGTAAAAATATATATATATATATATTATACATTCTTTTATTTGGGTGCATGGTGCTCGCGTACCACCCGTCATACCTTAGCGTACCAGTAGTGGTACACGTACCACAGTTTGAAAACCTCTGGTCTAGGATGTGCTACACGAACATTGTCACAGGTGCATGTCATCCTATCAGCCTAACTGCTTTATGTTTGCTCACAATTCGGGGCCCGTTTGTTTTCAATTACCAACGTAAGTTCCGCCATCTTCCACTGCTACACCTTTCTGTCGTCCCCTTTCCCAACAACCACCTCTCCTCTCGATCATTCAGCTGCCTCCATACTCTTATTTATACATCGGTGAAAAAACACTCCACCGTCTAAGCGTTACCTCTTACTCTTAGTCACACCCATCCACCCAAGACCCCGATGAAAACACCCCACACAGGCATTCCCTGAGCACGACCGACAGGAATGTGTGCGTGTTTGAATGTATGCATGTGTATTAATATTTGTAACACATACACACACACACACACACGCACACACATGCACGTTACTCGAGCATATACATTATGCATTCTTCTTCTTAATCTTCCACGTGTCTCAACAGACGAGATGATCTCATTGCTGCTGTGAGATTAATAATAATAAAAAAAAAATCAACCACAATCTTGCTCAGCTCCGTGTGTCTGTTATCGCCCATCTCGAGAACCCAAACTCGACCATCCCCGAAAACTTAGAACACTGCAAACTCCTTGTTTGAACAACAGGCGGTTTCTTACTCACGACGGTAGTTAAGTTCTTGGGGGATACAAAAAAAATCACTTTTGTTAAAGCCCTCACACCCCTCCCCCCAAGACACACAGTCACCTTGGTATCTGTGCTGATGTAGACAGCGGGTGGATGGGTCCAGCGAGGTTGAATTGCGGGGCTTGTTTGCCGCCAGGTCGCCCACAGCCTAAAATGCAAATAAATACAGGGTTCGTCCTGTGCCGTGTGACAGACTGTGTTCTGGGGGATTCGATGAACCTATCATCAACCCTTGTTTCGCCGAGAACATTCTAACAACCTGTACTCTGTACTCGTACCAGGTGACTGTGACTTCATCATTACAATCAACTCATTCGTAGTCATACCAATAGGTTCATAGCGCACGTCTGTACACGGTGTAAAAAGTAGTAAACTAGTATCACACCACAAAGGTCCACCCGCAAACTAACTTTGTGTAAACTACTATCTAAACGGTGAATCAGTGTGTACAGTTATAGTGTAGCTATCAGCGACCACTCTATGTTGCTGTTGCAGTCTGTTGCTGTACAAACATGCGTCAAGTGCACCAACTGTTGCTGTTGACGTTTTCATTTTCGAGTTTGTACTCAGCAGCCCAGTCCCAAGGATCTTTATTGCACAGTTAAGCAGTTTGCCTCGGGTATAAATCACACGATAACAGTTATATCTGTCTTCACACCAACGACCATCTTGTGTCCGCCTACCTGCCTCAGTATGAGTCAATGCTCGCATTCAATAGCCGCAGGTATTCCACGTATGGAAATCTTTCTCTTATTCACATCCACCCCCCCACACACACACACAGACACACACAGAGTGGGAGCGAGAGGCAGAGACAGGGAGACTACACTGCAGACTAGAGACGAAAAAGTGTTTCGTAACCTTACATATATCGTCCCCATCTGTGCTCTGCTCATTAAAATATGAGGTGGCATAGGGCAGAGCGGACCTGTAGCAGGACAACCTGTGTCCATCTTTCCTGCACCCATCCTCGTGTGTATGACACTGAACCGTTAGACCGAGAGCCGACGGACTGTCTCCGAAAAATACGACAGTTGTGTGTCCAGGTGCACAACACAGGAAACAATACAACAATGATGCCGACCCCAGAAGGCGCCACACATATTTTAATACAGTAAAACCTCCTTATTAAGACCTTCCTAATTATGACCCCATCTTAATGACGAACGAAAACATCTTCACGGGCGTATTTCACTGTATAAACATTGTTAACTAACGGGTCTTGATTAATGACCGTTAGTAGCTCGTTTTGGGTCCAGAAAATCTGGCGATGTCAACTTCTCACTCCAGACAGTCCGAAACGATAAACAACTCTTTACTATCAGTTTGATGATGCAAGTCAAAACAACAACACTCCTGCACTAAGTCTCACCCTATTAGCGACGACACACACCCACTTCAACTTTAAAATAAAACTCAATGGCAACACAAGCCTACACTACTCTAAACTACTATGATGGCGACACACGCCTACACTACTATAAACTACTATGATGGCGACACGCCTACAATACTATAAACTACTATGATGGCGACACACGCCTACAATACTATAAACTACTATGATGGCGACACACGCCTACACTACTATAAACTACTATGATGGCGACACGCCTACAATACTATAAACTACTATGATGGCGACACACGCCTACAATACTATAAACTACTATGATGGCGACACACACCTACAATACTCTAAACTACTATGATGGCGACACACACCTACAATACTCTAAACTACTATGATGGCGACACACGCCTACAATACTCTAAACTACTATAATGGCGACACACGCCTACAATACTCTAAACTACTATGATGGCGACACACACCTACAATACTCTAAACTACTATGATGGCGACACACGCCTACAATACTCTAAACTACTATAATGGCGACACACGCCTACAATACTCTAAACTACTATGATGGCGACACACGCCTACAATACTCTAAACTACTATAATGGCGACACACGTCTACAATACTCTAAACTACTATGATGGCGACACACGCCTACAATACTCTAAACTACTATAATGGCGACACACACCTACAATACTCTAAACTACTATGATGGCGACACACGCCTACAATACTCTAAACTACTATAATGGCGACACACGCCTACACTACTATAAACTACTATAATGGCGACACACGCCTACACTACTATAAACTACTATGATGGCGACACACGCCTACAATACTCTAAACTACTATAATGGCGACACACACCTACAATACTCTAAACTACTATAATGGCGACACACGCCTACAATACTCTAAACTACTATAATGGCGACACACGCCTACAATACTCTAACCTACTCGCTTTTTCTTTCTCAACGATGACACTAAACGCTACGTATGCGCTCTCTAGCTCGAACATTTGACATCAAAGCTTGCGTCATTCATCCAGACTTGCGTCATTCACCGAGGCTCACGTCATTCACACTTGCTCACGCGCTCGCTAGAACTAAAACATACGACTACCTCCCAACTCGACTTGCGTTCGACAATTTGTGTTCTTTCATCACTTTTTTTGTAGAGATCGCGAGTTAAAAAAAATAGACTGGTTTTTGTCCAACCTTACCTTATATTAGATTCTCTGCAGAAAATAAATTAAGTACATTTTGAAAGAGATTGCTTGTTCATTGTTCATTGCGACTTGAATATCGCTACAGTCATATCTACCACTGGCCTGAGTCGAATCGACCCTCTAATGATCATATCGTCCAGACACCGAAAGCTGAATCCATGCAGCCACAAAAGATGAATCGATCCCCGATGACAGGAGTAGCTATTAATGTAAAATATTACCAATAGAGTCATACGCTGTTCAACGAAGTTCAGCCACCATCTTACTAAACAAAAATGGCTGCTTAGCAATATATATATATATATCCAAAGAACAAATCACACACTGACGCATACATCGATTTTTCTTTAAATAATATTTTAAAAAGCCTTATCATCATTATTCTTTAGTTTGGAGGTTCGTATTAATTGGATATGCAGACGTTTGGTTAAAATCTCTTAATGGCGCATTAAAATGGCGATTTTTTCTTAAATCGTTTTTTGAAAACCTTCGTCTTCATTATTTTTTTAGTTTGTAGGATTTTATTAAATGAATATGTATATCGGTTCATATAAAACAGCTATCACTGCTTGGGCATTCATTTAGGCCGAGCCTGTGTCGATTGGACTTAGGGTGTTGGAACAATGTGGTCTGCGAGTGACAGTATGGTCCTGGTGGGGTCGACATAGCATTTTTTGGTCGAAGTGACCGCCGCCTCCCCGCCCCCCCACCCAACCTTTTGTTCACTGTCGTCTCTTTATCAGCGCACCTTACCAGTGGTTTCTCAATGCTTCAATAGCTGTTTTTTCCCCGGAAGTTACGCGTTTACAAAAATAAAATTCTTGTGACCAACTGTTTGTGATTTATTGCAGCGTTTTGCAAAAATGGAGTTCAAAGAGATCGCCTTTGTCTACCACGGTACATGTGTGATGATCGATTGCTCTTACCTGGACATAAATCTTCATTCAAGCCAAGCAATGACAGGCGGTGGTATTTCAATCTGTCAGTAGCTGAGACTATTATCAGAGCGAGTTAGCCCGCTCCTGCAAACAGGCGCCACATCGAAAGACACCCAAAACCTGGGTGTGTCGGAGGCAGGTACTCGCATGTCTTCAGCCTGACTTGGTGACAAGAATTTTACTATTGTTTTACTATTGTCTACTTTCGCCGCTTACCTGGGGACTGTGCAATTCTCTAAATGTTCTCCACTCCCCCCTTCAAAAGCCGACACACGTTAGTCGGCACTGACCGCGGTGTCGTTATCTTTTCTGACGGCACGCCTCGGTCGTGGAAGGATGAATCACTACATTCTTGTCAGCTGTTTCCGTAAGGTGCATG
The DNA here is from genome assembly GCA_004794655.1 of Marisa cornuarietis. Taxonomy (NCBI): domain Eukaryota; kingdom Metazoa; phylum Mollusca; class Gastropoda; order Architaenioglossa; family Ampullariidae; genus Marisa; species Marisa cornuarietis. Next base: position 1,448,952 of record SMMW01000057.1, on the reverse strand, counting down.
TGGAGGATGGGGCTGGGAAGTTTGAACATCTACACCACCATGCATCACTTTGGAAGAGGTCATCAATAAGATCAGTCTCTCTCTCTCTCTCTCAAATACCCAGGCAAACAGGGCAAGTCGTTCACGGCGTTATCTACGAAAGAATCGACAATGAAAAATAGTGGAGAGCCAACAAAATCGTAATCGGCTTCACAGAGCAAGGAGGGGAGAGGGGAGGGGATGGTGTCAATGAATCAGAGTGGGAGGAGCAGTTAATGGCTAACAGAGGCATAGGTTTACTGTTTTCTTTAGTTGCTCCAACAATGTTGATTGCACCGGTTCTCTTAAAAAACATTTTTAAATATCATCAGGTATGGGTTATAGAAATGGACTTTTATCAATAAATATCTAGTTTTTCCATAAAATCAAGCAAGCAACGTGTATCAGTAAGTATCTATATGTCTATATATCTAATTTTAACATTAAATATCTATATCTTTTTCCATAATCAAAAGCATTTTCATACAATGATGAACAAGACAGTTGACACAGGGCACCCTGGTTGTGACTGATCGGCCTCCGCGGCGGGGTGACAAGTCCTCCTTCACATTGCAACATAGAAATAAAAACATACACGGTGAAGTGGTAAGCAGTCGGACGTGTCAAAGGGTGGACCCCACCAGTCCGTGACATGCTGTCCTCGGTGCAGACAACATTCCACACTTGTGCAGTCATTGCCTCAAGCGCTCGCATTCTCCGATCTGCACGTGCAGTAACGCCATCAGGTGACAATAAAGACATAGCTGGCTGTTACTCCAGAGCAAAGATGGTGGTGGTGGTGGTGGTGGTGGATGGTACCCGACGACGGCGAGTCTACCTCGCAAACGTTACCTCAGCAAAGCTCGATAGACACCAGTGTCACAACGGAGGTCATACTGCACCCCCACTATCCCCGTCCCGTTTCCGCCACCCTCTCACGTACCACAGCTTATAACGGATCTACATTTGTAACAACGGTGCTACCACCTAACGGATGCTTTGCATTACATCAGCTCGCATCCTTTCTCCCCCACCTGGGAGCCCCAGTCTCCTTGCTTCAGCCAGCGACAGACGAAGTAACGACCGTCTGATGGTGTTCTCACCTGCACCAGCAATCTGTGCTCCTTTGGCTCCGTTTCTGCACCATGCACCTTAGGTCTGCGAATATTTGTATTTTCTTGTCCATCTGTGGAAATGGTCTATAAATGGAAATCACTGCAGGACCCTTTTGCCATTTGAAATCTCCGGGCAGATTAAAGGGAGACAGGAATGCTCGTGCGAGAATACTGATCTCTGCTGTGTTGAAGCTCGTCCACAGTTTCACAGTTACTCACCACATCTTTATTTTGTTGATGAAATTAAAAATCGGATAAAAACACAAACGGGTATTTCTGTCAGGGATTAATGCTTATGGATTCGTAATTTAGGGGCAATTAGTTTAGAGGACTTTCTGCATATATCTGTTGACGGTTAGTGACGAACAAAGGTAACACACACACACACACACACAGATTAAAAGCATGCATGCACACTGACAGCCTGCCAAAGTAACAGGTAGGAATAGTTCGAAAAAAGAGAAAATCTGATGTACAGCCTCTCCACCCTCAAGACTACTGACGACTGCTACGACGACGATGTTCTAGCTTTTATATATATATATATATATTCTCGCTCAACTCTCGTGGTTGTTATGCTTCGTCGTTTTTAGATTATGTCATTTTCATTAATCACTCTCTCTGTCATTCACTCTCTCTCTCTCTCACACACACACACACACACACACGCGCGCGCGCATGCGCAAACAAACACATATTCCTACTCCAAAGCACAAACAAAAATGAAAATCACTCATATAATGGAGAGCAGAAAGCCCCCGACCACCACCCGGCAGTTCCAAAAGCTATTTGCTCCAGCGGTGTGGTGCCCGCGCCTGAAGGCGACGCAAATAGGATCGAACATCACGCAAATAATTGATGGGACCTGACGGGGCTGTTTGGATTCTGACACTGAGCCCCGAGATCACGAGCTGCTCAGCTAATGACAACGACCAGAGGGCGCCCCGCCCAGACACTTCTGGAACGTGCAGTGTTAGATTTTTGTAAGCGAGCGCATGCACGCACGCACGCACTTTCATAAGGGAGGTAATATGCGATCAAAGACAAATAAGTCTGTAACCAATTTTTTAATAATTGTAAAATCTAGAAACACGGGTATACTTACAGGTGTAGATAAATAGGATACAGGTGTGTGTGTGTGTGTGTGTGTGTGTGTGTGTGTGTGTGTGAAAACAGCAACATAAATATCATAAATATTTAAAAAATACTGTGGAATGGTAAGCAGCCGGACATGTCAAAGGGTGAACCCCTCCTCCAATCCGTGACTTGCTGTCCTCAGTGTGTGTGTGTGTGTGTATATATATAAAACAGCAGAAACACAATATTCACGATATTTTCCAGTTATCCTCCCTGCCAGAAGCAGGTTTGATATCTAACCTACCCAAGAGCCGTCTGTCTACGGACGAGATGTCCGCCATGTCAGCTGTTGGTTCATATGGCGGTGCAGGCCGCAAGAGTTAGCGCCTGTCACAAAACAGTGAGGATCGGTTGTTGTAGGCTCAGATTTTATCTTAGTCATGCTCTTCTTTCTCTACCTGGGGCACCTATTTACATGTCCGGCTGCTTTGTCATGATAATTTTATAGTTGCTGGCTCGGTGTAAAAGATCAACACCTCCACCGCCCCCCGAAACTTCTACATACTCGAGTAACAACTGCTACCGAGTTCAACCCCAAGCGATCAAAATAAAAGTCTCATTAAAAACCAACAAGTATGTTTTCTTTGTTTAGTTTTCCTCTGTCTTCCTCTTGTATTTTTTTTATCTCTGATTTTCAGCACAACACTGTGCGAAAACAACATACATGTACCTTGTAAGTAACAACTTCAGTAAGCTTCGTGCCATGTGTCGGAGTTCTCAGCTGACAGCTGTATAGTTTACCACAATGTGCGTGCGTGCGTGCGTGTGTGTGTGTGTGTGTGTGTGTGTGTGTGCGAAAGCGACCACTGCACTATAAAACACATCATCGGTAGGTTGTAAATTGCTGACGAGCATTCAAACAGTCACGATCGTGACATAGGATCACGATGCCTGTACCGCTTCATTTCTTTACTTGCCATCAGCTTCACTCACACTGTGCAGAGAATGAATGCACTGTACCCTTGTCTCATCTTACTCCTAGGTTCTGTGGGTATGGACAGGAGACACAGCAAGACTTCTAGGGTAGCTCCAGACCCTCGCCAGCGCATTTCCCCTAATAATTGGCAAACAGTCGTTTATGTGTGGAAGCTTGTTGTGTGGTCGAGTAAACGACCTCTAGGTTCAGACATCCATAGCACCTCCATGGTAACCGCATATTCAGCCGACAGCCAAAACTACAAATGATTTCTAGTGTAGGTTCAAGATCATTCTTCAGAGGTGGTCAGTGATATGTGTTTTCTCACGGGTGCCTGAACCTAGATGCTGGCACACATGACAGTTGAAAGTCAGGGGGACTGGGATGGTTAACGAGTGTAAGTAACGGGGTTGTATCAGTTAATCTTTGTTCTCCTCACCCCCCCCCCGAACCAACCGTGCACTCTCTTTCTCATCCCTCCGTTGGTCACTCCCTTTAACCACCTCCTCGATACATTGTTTCTCTCCCGCCTACATGCTGACCTTCAACCCCGCGCGCTATGCCAGTCGGAGGACAAGTGTGAAAACAACAGAAACCTCCAAAGACCGTGCTGCGGGAGGAATCCATATTGACACCCAGGTACTGAATCAATAGGACAGGACAGCCACAGAGCGAAGGCAAAACTGTCGTCTGCCGAGTTTCGCGGCTGTTTGAGACATTGTTCTTTGCCCTGGTGGAGTCTGTGGTATCGACTCGCCAGCACTGGACTTTCTACATTTCTATTTCGAGGTGTAACAATCCTCTTTTGTTAATCCCTAGAACTCAAAATATTGTCCCACATTTTTTTTTATAAATAAGTAACAATAATTTGGATGACCTTTCTCTCTCTAGTCATAATTAGTCAGTTATTTAAAGCATGGAATACAACGATGTGTGCGGTTAATAGGATTAACCCCTTCCCCCACCTACAATTATCCCGCTTCTTATAATTCAAGCAATACAAATATGAATGTAGATATATTTGATGTAAAATAGTTCTGAAATGGTTAAATAAGTCAACAATTTTGCCAACCTCGTATAAGAGACAGCCAACAACACCTTTGATCGAGCTTACGATGAGAGTAGAAAAGTTACTGTAATTAAAGTATGTTAAAAATTAAAATTAAAGTTACTATGTTTCTGTAATTAAAGATAATAACAGCAGTAATGCAAAACTTGTTTTTCACTTCGCACTGTTCGAAGTTTTCCGTCGACGTTCGCTAACTTATTTGGGTGATAAATAAATAAATAAATCGCAGATAAATGGGCCAAAAGTCAAGAAAATATATTACAAGACAGTACATATTTGACGACATATTAAAAACCTGTATTAGACAATCTTATGGTCAAGCACAGTAGAAGAAATGTAAAGATGTGATGGCCAAAGACAACAATAGATACGTGATGTCCTGAACACCACAGAACTCGCTTTACTGAGGAGTTGTCACCCCTGGCACGAGATTCTCTGAAGGAACAAGATTTACGTGGATTGGTGGAGTACGTTTTCTACAATGCTGTGGCGACCCCTAGTTGCAAAATCGCACGAACGTAGGGGCAGCAATGCTTGCTCATCACAAACAGGCTGAAACGAGCAAACACACCAGCTGTCTAACTTTTTTCCCCGGTTCTCAATGTCCACGATTACAAGTCACTACTCGATGTTTCTGCACCCGTTGCGCAAATCCAGCTGATGGGAAATTTAGCTCGGGTGTATTTAAGTCGGGTACCAACAGTTCAAGCCCAGTAGTGTACTCTTAAGACCACGGACCTTCATTCACTGGATGAGTGTCTCTCATTCGTGGCCTCTTTGCTCTATCATAGGAGTGGCCACTCGTAACAAACCCTAAACACGAAGGGCTTTCGCTTCCGTTTTCTGTCAAAATGGCGGATCGTACTAACGTAGAAGAAATTTTAGAAGCGAGTAATTAAGCTTTTCTGTCATCATAACCTTGCTAAAGAAGATCGATTGCAAAATAAACAGTATTTTCTGTAAAAAGTATTCTGTTTGTTTATAGAAAACGCATTTAGATTTTTCGACAATTTTATAAAATAAAAACATCGTCACAACAGATGCTATTGACTTGTTTTACCACTAACAATTAAAAAAAACATTGTTTTTGATTTTTTTTGGTAACAATTGTATAGATTGTTCTGTTACGAAAACAAAACATCTGCTTTAAGGATTTATTTAAGGTATGCAAACAAAGAACCGGAAACACGAGACCTGTCTAAAGGAAAGCCGAGACTTACACCGGACATGAACCTGAGTCGCTTATCCAGTAATGAAGGTCCGTGGTTAAGACACTCGCTTGTCACCACTGGTGAGGTTTTTGGTGATCATCGGTTGACAAACAGTAACAAGGGTAAAAGTTTAAAACCATTTCAAACAAGCAGCAGTGGCTTAACTATTATAATTTTCTTTTCGGGTCATTCCGATAGCAAGTACAAGTGTATGTCCATACCACACCGAAATAGGCGTATGGCATACCACTTCCGAACTTTAACCCACAGTAAATATGCTAATGTAGACAAAAACTTCGAACCAGCATAGGCCAAAACTATCTTTAATTAGTACACGCGATGCATTTCAATGTTTACTATCGCACGAACTAAGGCCTCAGTCCACACATTAGCATAAATCATGTCCCACCTCGTTTTGTTGCCAAACAGACAGCATACCCACAAATAATCACAATCCTGCTACAAGCTGTGATGATTGCTACTGAAAAGATTCGCACTTATGGGCGGAGGAAAGACTATCACAGTAATAAACAGTACGGAAAGAAAAATTCATTCAGACTCGAAATTCCCACGTTCTATCAAACCGTTGGATCTTAACTGATATACACTTCAAACACAAAATATGTCAGGTATTTTAAAACGTTTCATTAGAGTATACAGCGCATTCGACTTGTTCATTTTTCGTTTAAAAAAAAATTGCTAAAAGCTAAATTGTTTTAAGAGCAGCCGGCTCGTTCAAGTTCGGTGGACTGATCTCGCCATATGATGAACTTGCCTCCAGTCCAAGACGAAGTGAACGAGTGGACTGCTGGGATCTCTCAGGTGTTTTACACCCCGAGTTTTGTGTACATTTACCTTGTCAGCCATCGAAAATTCGCATTGTCAGCAGACTGTGCTCTCAGCTTACATGTTGGGAGGGAACAGGCAAAATAGGGGGCTACTGCTATGGACCACTGACATTCATTGTTGTGGAACTGTTATCTCGGAGGTAGCTTTGAATCGGAAGCAATATGTCCTTCAGGTATCCATGTGCCTTTGGCCATTGTGATCCGTGGCAATTGTACAATCACGGACGTGTACAGGTGGACTGCTGTCTGTCTGCCGAGACCAACGCTGAGCCTCTTGCGAAGTTCTCCGCTGTTAGTCTCGGTGAGCCTTAACAATGAACGTGACTAAACCGGAAGCTATATCGTCCAAAGCCTCGTTCTATTACTTCACTGAAAAAATCGTCTGCAAGCAGTCCAGTAATACAAGTCCGTGGTACAATCAACAAGGATCTTCTTGCAACAGATCCTCACACAAGAGAAACCGATATAATAATAATAATAATAAAAGTTAGTTTGTATAGCGCCTTATATATCCTCCCTTTAGGACGAATTCAAGGCGCTTCACAAATGACAGATGGTGTGACGTGAAAATAATGTGACGTCAGAACAAAATGACGGAGCTCCAGCATCTACACACAGCACCAACACAGTCCGCAGGCCAAATATCAAACTTCACACAAGCCGTGTGTGTGTGTGTGTGTGTGTGTGTGTGTGTGTGTGTGTGTGTGTGTCTTCGATATACTAGTGCAGGGAGCAAATATAAGAAAAAAAAACGCAGTTTTAATCCTGGGGAAAGTGTATTCTTTCTTGAATTCTGGAGGGTTGGGTCCTGTCATCCTCAATAAACTTGCCTTCAGTCGGAGAAAAGGTTTAGACTGATGACAAGAAGCCAGACTTTTGACTGACAGAAATCTCGCCCTCCGCCGCTGTGAATGAATCCGGAACATCGCAAACACTTTTGCTGAGGAAGAACATCACAGGCTTCAATAACAGTTATGTGGCTTTCTTGTTGGCAGCCTCATTGACCTATCATCTACTCATCTAGCGTGTTTAATTCACTCCACGGTCGAGAGGGAAGGTCTTCAAAAGTGTTATCTTCTAATGCAATCTATAAATAGACCATACACCGATGATGTGTAAACAGGTAACAGTTTACACATTTAATTTGCAATTCAAAATGATTCCCACCAATTTTTGTTAGGTTTAGCAGTTTAGGTCAAATAGTGAACTACCTCCAAAATTAATGTCAGTTGCTTAACTGTAACAGGGGTTTGCGTCAGTTACGGCAGACGATCAAAGAATTCTCACAATTTTTGTTATTTTTTAATTATTATTTTGCTTTCTGGACGGGAGGGTTGGTTCTTCCCAAAGGGTGAAAGACGAAGGGTTACACGAGGAAGTATTTTGTGATGGTAGTGTTTTGTTCGTGTGGGTCAGGGTGTGGGAGAAAAAGAACAAAACAGATTTGCTTGTAACAACCCCCCCCCCACACACACACCAAGAAGAGCAGCCCGCGTTATCATGAACACAATATCTAAGCGGTCTTCATAAATTTGTGCAAGCTACTTTTTGTTTTTTTCTGGTCGATCAATGCATGCCTGCGTTTGCCCATCAGGTGTGTGTCATCACCCGTTACACCCACCTGTCATCCGGGGCAGCTCTCGATGACGCTGCTGACGACGTCAGAGCTCGAGGCAAACACGAGCTCAGTTCCTAGCGTGTGTGTGAATGGCTCCTTACCTGTGACACTCACAATATTCTCTTCTGTTTCTTTTTTTCTCCCATCCCTCTCCTACTTGTCTTCGTTTGCTTGCCCCTCCCGTTCTCCAACTCATGACATCACAAGTCTGATGTGAAGGACGGTGGGAGACAAGTGGGAGGACACGAGACTATAATGATGAAGTAGGAGGGAGGGAAGGGTCAACACATATGTAAACGTTGTCAAATACAGGTAACCAGTTAGAGATGACATTCCATCATCAAACTATACTTGTAAGCAATTAACAAATAGGGAAGAGGCTATTAAAGGACACTAAACAAAAAATTTCAGTCGGACAAAATGGTAACAGCTGTGGTCAGCTCATTAGTGATGATAGAAGAAAAAAAAATCCCTCGGTCACATCTTTTGCAAACTGTGAAATTCTCGATACAAGAGACTCGGCCTAACACATGACCGTGGACAACTTTCTCGACGGCGGGAAAAATGGACAACAGCCAAGTGAACCCTTGCCAGCGAGGGCAACAATCAATAAATATCTGCTTGATAAACTCGATATCATTAACTGTAAACGGATAAGAAGGGTGTGACTTTCAGTCTGGGCAATCATGCTTCATTGAACAAATGCGTCTTTCAAAACCATCTGCCAAACACATGAATTCATGTACACAGAGGTCTCGTGTCACACGCGATCAGAGTCTATCAACAGCGATTAACAACAAATAATCACGACAAAGGCAGTAGCTACGTGTTTCTAACCTCCCATTCCGAAGAATAAATGATTATTTTTACCACCAGGTACATTTACTGATTTTATCGCCGAAAAATGAATTTAGCACCGAGTAGGTAGAGAAAACTCCCAAATATACAAATAATTAAGGAGTAGTAAATTACAGACGACTGCGCACTAATGTTAACGGTTATATGCTTCTTATTGTTATGAAAAAGTCCCGAGAAATCCGAGACAGTTTGTGTGTGAACTCACCAGTCGTGGCGGATGAAAACAACCCAAGGTAACCCGTGCTGGTTGGAGCAGACGACAACTGAATCGCAGCATCCTGAGCGTGTACTCCAACCGCCAAAAGAATCAGTGGCACCGCTAACAGCAGGCACCGTGTACTCTGTACACCCGCATGGGTCTCTCGCACCAGCAGCAGCAGCAGCCGTGCCATCATCGTTCAACGAAACGCTGCACACGACACCTCCATCCAGTCTGGCCCGAGTCGTCTGCTCACACCGTCGATACTGCAGCTGCATGCCACTGTAATCTCATCTGACAGGTAGGACGAAGAGGTGCTGTCGATTAGGTGGACATAAACTTACACCTGACGAGAGAATCTAGCAAAGCATGAGCTTTCTCTCCCCCGCTGAAGTAGGCGAAAGACGAGCGTAAACTCGAGGCAACGAGACTGTCAAGCCAAAAGAAACGTCTGCCGAGTGTGGGGCACGGAGCGTGCGCGCGCAGCTCGCTTGAAAAAAAAAAATGACTTCATTTCTCTGTCTCGTGACAGAAAGGAGGGTCGGGAGTGTCCTACCGGCGTTTATCTGCCGCGAATTTGCTCCTCGTGTCCATTCCTCGCTGGGCCCTACCCAGCAACAGACACGTTGCAACCAGTCGCCAATCTGCAGACTGCCAAGCCGGGCTGCTTCTCATGTCGGGGAAAGGTGAGAGCGCGCGCCAAAACTCACATGTCGGTCGGTTGCGCATGTTTCTTCCACGACGCGCGTTTCCGTCTTCACCCACGTAGTGTCGTCTGCTGCTCCACGTACCTGACAGGCGCTTGTGCCAGGACAATGCAGAGACAGACGGGTCGCTCTGTAGCATTCAATGGTATGATATTTACGACCAGGTACAACCGTAAATCAATCCCCGGGGTTTTATGATAGACTCACGAGTAGTCTCAGGTGTCTAGTCCCGTCTACCGTTCTGCGAGTGTTCATATGAGTTATTTTACAGAGAGGTTCGGCGGTGAGCTTAGTTGATGCATCGATTGTAGAATCAGGGACGGATCGAGCGTGGAGCGGGTTCACTGCAGACTGTCACGTGATGTCCACGAGCACGGACACACTACGTCTCGCCTGGGGCACCAAGTAGCACGACCCCCGGCCCTGGCAAGGAAGGGAGGGAGGGGACAGTGTGGGGGGGGGATGTGCAAGAACGGTGACTGCTGTACATTTCACACAATCTATCAAAAGTCAGGCGATATAACACTTTCATCGTCTTCAGACCACCTAGTTACTTAAAACTTCAGTCGACTCGGTGGCGTCTCGGTGTCAAGACACTTGAATGTTGCTGGTCCTCTTTATCAAAAAGTAAATACCACACTTCCCAGCATCTCCATCCCAAAGTCCCATATGAGAAGCTCTCTTTATTCTCCTTGTTCTAGGACAACATGATGGTCTATTCACCAAATGTTCTGCTGCCCACGTCTAGTCTAATGAACCCCGAGACTAGACCCAGGATCTGACTTTTGAATTATTATTTCATGGACTTGGGTCAACTTTTCATGGCTCCGGCTTTTGTGATTCTCCTGTTGACTCTTGATGCCATAAATGAACTTAAAGTTTGCTGGTGCTGGTTGCTAAGATACTGTTAAGCTAATGTATAAACTGTAATTGCTGTCTGTGTGTGTGCTTCTAGACTTTTCTCTCAACTCTTACCGAAATAATCCTTCTGCTGGGTTGCTTAGGAATGAGGCGATAAATGTGAGGGATTCGAACTAAGAATCCTCCAGCAGTCAGAACAAGTCGCAAGAGAGACTTTTATTAGTAGACAAACACACGCACTGACGCACACACAGAGACACGCACTCTCTCTTTTACAAACACACTCACACACAGGGTGAGAGAGAGAGATGAAATGTCACCACGTTTCTCGCACTCAAGTTTCACACCTTACTAGAGGAATGTTCGACTATGTGTACCTGGTTTTAAAGTAAACTCTTGCCTGTCCGAATCCGGGTGGATGAAACGAAACAAGCGCCGCCGCCGGTATACAAAGAGCGCGTGACATGTCTAAAATGGGGTGTGGGTGGAGGGTGAAGACTAGTTCCTCACTGGTTTGCCCACCAACCTGCACACGGTGTTCACCCCTGACTGCCATTGAGGCTTGTGACAAGAGAGAGACGATACATTCCTGGGAAGTTCAGCGAGACCCAGAAGCAATGACTACACAAAGCTGTTGTTGTATTCACGTGGTTCCACCTCAGATAGCAAACCAATGGTGGACAAAGCATGTTTGTTGTGACATCCACAATCACAAGTTCAGGGCCTTGAACACGCCCTCTTATTTTGATCTTTGGCGGATTGCTTTCCTGTGACTTTTATGAACTTGCCAAATTTCATCGAGCTACTTCAGTGCCGCTAAAATAAATAAAGAAAAACTCTTTACATTGTACTAACTATACACGAGATTTATGTGTATTTTTTCAATTGGTTAACTGCTGTGCGCGTTTTATTAATGGGCTGCTAGATGTTTGAGTATAAAACTATTTTTATACACATGTGATTGTGTGATCTACTGGCTGGAAAGAAGTGTTTGAGTGTATTTTTTGTACACGTCATGAGCTCACCCATCAAGGGGTTGTATGTGCGTTGAAATCGTCATTGTTATCAATATTATTAAGAGATGATGTGTGTAATAAATTTACGGTAAATATTCAACCAAGGGTGTGTTTTATTTCTTTTTGATACATTGATAACATCGATGTACAAAGTTTTTATTGCATCATCATCATCATCATCATCATCATCATCATCATCATCATCATCATCTTCTTCTTCTTCTTCTTCTTCTCACAAGTAAGCTATACTGTGACGCTCAAGCGCTCGTCAACAATGTCCTCGGTTCCAATCTTGCCTCGGTCAGGTTGTTCTTTCTCTGCATGTAGCACTTGTTTACGAGGCCGTCTGCTTTGCCGCGATATATCCGTACTGGATGGCTCGGCATATCGCGGGTATACCCTACCTACCCGCTTTTACAAGCAGCGCTAATGGACCTGCGTAGGCCGATGACTGGCAGGAAGTGGCGCCCACTGCGAGTGGAAGTTGTCGCTGAGACCCTGCCCCACGTGTAAACCAATGCCACACAGTTTGCTTAATGTCTTATTTCCCTCGTCCACCCTAAGAGGATGACATCGATTTCACGAGACTGCACATCTGCAGCATAGCAGGGTATCCGGGTACCACAACACGCAGCCTGTCAACGCGGCAGATGAAGGGCTTTGCCCGGACACACGTTGTGGAATATGTGACTATATTTAGAAAAATCCTTAAATGAAAGTCATACAAACATTCGCCAAGCATAGGCACGTGTCGAACGACATGTTTCCGGTTCATGATTCAAGGAAGACAGGCACGCAAGCATGCAAACACGCGCACTAGCGAACTTTCTTCAAATGTGTCGACGACGATGCGTCTTGGTGAACCTCATAGGCGGACCGCCAGGAAAAAATTGTTGTACACTAAAACATCAGATTGGTATCTGGCACCTGTTCTGTTTGTGGTTTGTATTTCAAATTTATGAGTATCTGTGTCTGAATGTTGTGGCTGTTGTAGGTACTGTTACATCGGATGTGAGACTACAGTCAAGATCGAACATAGAGTTTGAGAGAGAGAGAGAGGCGGCGTCAATGGCGGAATGAGTTTCACTGCAAACCCTGGGAAGACGATTTGTGTCGCTGACTCACATCTACATAAACAGATCGCTGGTTACTGCCATCCACTAGGACGCAGAAGGCGCACGTGAGGACGCGCTTAATAATTGTTTGATTCATAACCATGCGCGCGCACGCACGCACATACACACACGCGCGTGTGCACCCACACATACATGCTTTACACGCAGACAAGACGAAGAGGTAATTGAAAACAACGTGGTAAAATTTATTCAGTGTAAAAAAATAGTTTTAAATTTGAGTCAGTCTTCCAAAAATGAGCATCAGAAAATCGGATTGTTATCAATCGCAATGAAAGAACTTGTATTTTTTTCAAATAAAAACAGGAAACAGAAATCGCACACATGAACTTCTCGGGACATGTATTCTCTAGTGAGTCTAGTCCCTCATGGATAGTATGCTGCGGTTTTGTGAAAGGCTATGTTCCTAATGACACCTAACATTATGCAACTAACATATATTATGTTTCTGTGCAAAAACCCAATTTCTCAAACCTATTCACTAAATTAAGTGAAGAATTCTAAATATCTCGCTTAATTATTTAGCATCAAAAAGGCTTGAAATTATCCTTTGGATAGGAAACTTTATCTTAGTTTGCTACACATTGCAAAGAACAGACTACCTAAAATGATTTCGTGGATAGAAATCTTAAGTACAAAAAAAAAAAGAAAGAGACTAAGTAAATTGTGTCTTGGACAGAAAATCCTGATCAGCATTACAGACTCAATAAATGAGAAATGTTAATATTATGCCTTGGGTACTTTAGTGCTCGTAGCAGACCTCTCCTTGTCCGGCCAGCCCCTGAGCAATGATGGGATGAAGCACAGGGGCAAGTGGTGACTCGCTAAAGTATGTCTGCCAGGGTTTAGCCCAAGAGTAGCCTCGCTAACTCTCGGCGTCGGAATTCGATTTACACTTATCTCCCTTTGCACTTAGTCCTCACATGCAACACTTTCTCCCTCTTCTCCCTCCATGTCTTGCTCTCTCTCGGTGTGTGTGTGTGTGTGCACGTGTACGTGAGAGAGAGAGAGAGAGAGGGGGGGGAGAGAAAGAGAGAGATTAGCTGATTCTCACATTGTCAAGAATAGTATAGTAGACATAATAAAATACATACACACGCTTGCAAAAAATGTGAAGCATTTTTCAGGAGTCGTACATACGACAGTGACCGGCACAAATATAAAAATGTGATTTCAGCAGAGATTTTCATCAGTCTAGCATTATTTACTGGGTTATGCACGTGTTAAAGCATTATTAACCGGGTATTGTGCACCACTTGAGCAGTACAAGTCATATCATTATACAACTTTTCGTGACTTCCCAAGTGTCTGAATGTGTTCTGGCAGTGAACACAGTGAAGTGCAGTACTGCAGTCAACTGTGAACACCATTCTCTCGCTCGCTGAGTGTTCCGTGTGTTCATGATGTCAAGGATCTTTCTGCCATTATTTTTTCAGGAGCAAAATTGTTACAGCGCCAACACAAGCTTACTTTTGATTCTGCTCCATGTGGACGCACGCTCAAACTCACCCACCCATGCACCCAAACCCATACCCACATACACACACGCATGCGCGCACATGCGTACAATTGCACATACGCACGCACGCACGCATACACAACTCTGCCTTCATACCTCCTCGCTCACGTTCAAGAAAATCTGTTAAATGCTATAAAAAATATTTTGCATTAAAAACCTGCTGTTCCACAACAAGTATAGAGCACACATCAGATGTATAGTCCGAAGAGAGCTGGAATATACGGGTGGAGCACCGTTGAAGTTGGTGTACAAATCTGGGTTGTTCTGGTCACCTGCAGGCACAGAAACACATGGACACTCAAACAAACTCACCTGCTCAAGTACATCACACACGACTGACTTCACGTGACACTTACTTAAATTAAAGCAAAACAACAGCAACATTCTTGTTCTATTCAGATAACATAAGTCGAATACAACTGTGACTGATTGACTCAATATCAACGGTTTCATAAAGTGTACACACATTTGTTGAGATAATTATAATACAAAACGGTAAAGATAAAACACTCATGTATGGGTTTAAAATACCCTTATTAAAATATCAGACACAAAGCCACAGGTGAAATGTTTAGTCGAAAGACGAGTTGATTTTTTTATATGTAATGTGATGGTGAGTAATTTATATTATGGATAATAATGGACTGGACTGGACTGGACGCGATACGAGCTGAACAGAACAGGGCAACCGTCCATGAGACACATTTTTGCAACAGCAACCACTGAAGGATTTACCTGTAAACTATACTACTGTGAACACAGAGGCGCAAGCGCCTGCAATAGATTTCAGGCTAAAAATAGACAAAACACTGCTATCACAGAGTATGCTCTTTGCTGCTATGTAGTTTAGGAAACCATGACTACGCATCCTGCAAAAGTTAATGGATCCTGTGATGGCCCTGCGTTCGTCTTCTGACCTGGTAGAATGTAGAAACCTCGAATAATGGAGGCCACGGACACCCTAGTGGTGTTTTATAAACGGCTGCCTTTAATATTCTCTACAGACTGGAAAGAGGCGGAAAGAAAGGAAGGCAAGGCAATGACTGGTCTGAAAGAGGCAGAAAGAAAGGAAGGCAAGGCAATGATTTGTCCGAAAAGAAACTAAGAATGGACGCCAACCCTGTTGCCCCTAGCAGAGCAGACCATGATGAAGAACCGTGTTCCACATGCTCTCCCTCCCTCTCCGACCATTAATAAAGCTGTTAAACGAAAACAGCTGTTGTAGGCTAACACAGCTGGGACAGGCTAACTCAGCTGGTGTAATCAAACACAGCTGGGACAGGCTAACTCAGCTGGTGTAATCTAACACAGCTGGGGCAGGCTAACTCAGCTGGGGCAGGCTAACTCAGCTGGTGTAATCAAACACAGCTGGGACAGGCTAACTCAGCTGGTGTAATCAAACACAGCTGGGACAGGCTTACTCAGCTGGTGTAATCAAACACAGCTGGGACAGGCTTACTCAGCTGGTGTAATCAAACACAGCTGGGACAGGCTAACTCAGCTGGTGTAATCAAACACAGCTGGGACAGGCTTACTCAGCTGGTGTAATCTAACACAGCTGGGGCAGGCTAACTCAGCTGGGGCAGGCTAACTCAGCTGGTGTAATCTAACTCAGCTGGGGCAGGCTAACTCAGACGTAGTTGGATTCAGCATCTGATTCAACCTCAGACGACAGCGCATTCAAGGAAACATCGAGAGGCCAAAGAAGCTGGTGTACTTGTAGAATCTCTTACTCGTTCACATTGGAAGCAGGATTCACCAGCAACTTCCACCAACATCCACCTTCCCCCTGTTTTACCCCAAGACCACAGCTCACAACAAGATAACCCCCGAGATAGCTAGCATGTCAACGAGAACTTCAACCCTGACGGGGACGGGTGGGAGTGAGTGAGACATGCATACCTGTCATCGAGCTTTCTGACAAACTGCTGCAGGTGGCGCAACAATGTTGGCGAACGGTGCCGTTGTAGCACCGGGATGGCGTCTGACGGAGGGTGGAGCACACACTGCTGTCGGTCTCGTTATCCAGACAGGCTTCAGGAGTACGCGTTGTCGTTGCTGTTGCTGAACCTGCAGCGGTCCGCGTGGCTGTTGTAGTTTTTGAAGCAGATGTCCAAGATGTCGAAGCAATTGTTGTTGCTGTTGTTGCCAGTAGAGTAGAAGTGGAAGAGGCGATGGGGATAGTTGGAAGTGTCGTCGTTGAAACGATTGTTGTGATGACGGTTGATGTAGTCGTCGGTGTTGAAAAGGAAGAAGGGGAAGTGACGTCAGCTGAGACAGAGTCACACAGTAACCGAATTGACTCCTCCGCAGTATATGTTTTCACGTGCACTCGTCTGGCTATTAGTGCTATCGTTGACAGGGGTTAGAGAGATCATACAATCCTACACGATAAGCAACTAGGTTTTCCACAACAAAATATAGCACAATCTTCAAAGATTGTTTTGAGTTCGAAAGATTCCAGAAGTGAAAATTTATTAAGTGTACGCTACAGTGAGTCATCCGATAATCGAATTTCTTTTTCTTACCGAGCTTTACAAGTAACCGATGTCTACAATGTTATAGTTTAACTAGTACCTTCAGCCTAATCCTGGAATATCTATTTAACTTGCACTTTCAGCCTAATCCTGGAATATCGGAAAGCCACATGGGTTCTCTGAGCATATACTGTTTAATAAGATGGTGGGGTAAAATAAAAACGAAATGAAGAGAAAATCATTGACCTGTCAGTCTGGTGGTAAAGCTGGGTATTCAGGTCCCATAAAGCTGGGTATTCAGGTCTCATAAAGCTGGGTACTCAGGTCCGATAATAAGGACGTTAACCTCGAGGACTAGTAACTCTAGTTAGTCATTAGTAAGTTTCGTAATGTCGGTTGGCTTTTTATTGTTATTACTTATTTGTTTTCTGATCTGTAACCGGTTATAATTGAAATTTGTAATACTTTCTACACCATCTTTCATCAGAAAATGTGCAGCCATACGAAGAGATTGGCCATCGTAATTAATGAGGGGAAGCTGCCATCGCGCACAGTGTTTCCGAAACGGCGTGCGTGGGCGTTGGAGCGTACAGAGACTAGAGACACACAGAGTAAACTCCATGCACGTGCAGTGGGGCAGCACTGACAGGTCTCTCGTCTTCTGTGAGGTGCACATGCAGCTTCCGCTTTCTCTGTTGTGCTGTACGGAAGCTGGTGGTCGTGTGGCTGTATCGCTGTCTATCTCTGAAATCGCTACCCGCAGACAAACGTACTTGTGTGGTAAACTTTGTTTTAAAAGAGCTGGAGATAAGTTCTGGCACAAAAGTCGTGTAGCAGCACCAAGAGGGTAACCTGATGACATGTGTGACCTACAATACTCAACCAACTGTGAAAGTGTGACGTACAGCGGGGAATCGCTCACCCATACTGTGATTACAACAGGGATTGTTATTACAACACGAATTATGTACAGCTTACTGAGATTACAACAGGGAATCACACACACACACACACACACACACACACACACGCGCGCGCGCGCGCGCGCATTAGGATGTACAGCACGGGTGAATCAACCACAGTGCGATGTACGACAGGGAATAACAATCACAATCTCTCTGCAATATATTGGTATCAAATCGGCTCGCCTCCGGGTTGGGACACTGTGTAAGTTCAGGTGCTCTAACCACCCGGCTGTCCGCTTTCCCTTGTCAGTGTAGAAGATCTTCCTATGACAAACAATTCTGGGGGTTTACTTGGTTTACTCGAGCCCCTACACCTGTACTATCGTCGTGGGGAATAGACGGATGTTGTCGTTGTTGTTTGGTTGCTGTGGTAGGAAAGTATGTAGAGGTGATTTTGTACTATAAGGTGGAAAGAAACCAGAGTATCCGGAGAAAATCTCTGACCACCGGCCCTGCGAACAGATGCCACATACAGAGAAAGTACCGAGACACGATCTGAACCCATGGCCTCTCTCTGCACTGATGACAAGCGAGTGTTCTAACCACTACACTACGGGCACCTCAGTAGGCAACTGTTCAGAAGGTTTACACCAATGGCCTTTGTTACACAGCCACGGGCAAGTCTCTGTACTTTCTCCAGCCATTTCTACCTTTGTCGACATCGATGTTACTTCCATGAAGGGTGCCCATGAAAACTGTCACCTGGAGACAATTTTCAGTATTACTCGTATGTTTTCTGAAGGCGTGTACCCTCCAGGTGTGTGCTATAATGTATCAACCTTCTGTCTGTCTGATGTGTGCCTGCGTCTGTTCAACTGCCTGTTAAAGCTGTGATGTGTGTCAGCCAGTTGTCTAGTCTGTAGTCGATATCAATCCATCTGTCTGATCTGCGGCCCACATCCATCCAGTCGCTGTATCCAGTTGTATAGCCTGTACCCCAACCACTTGCTCAGTGGGCATCAAGTGTCTATCAGCAGCTCCACCTGCGGCCTGCATCCAGTCAGCTAGCGGTAACTCCTTTTTCTCTCATCGAAATTCTTCTGGAACAGGTGATCAGTCACCAGCCAACTGTCCACTTGCTACATTGAACGCACAAGAAACTGTAGAATCGTCTCTGAAGAGCATTGGCAATTTTCTATAATAATAAAGTTAATTTACATAGCGATTTACTCCACCATCAAAGGCTAGCTCAAAGCGTTTGACACATAAACACACGGCCAGAATAATAATAACAAGGGTCTCAAAACAAAGAGTTCGTTGTGTTCACGGTTAGTGTAGCTATTCATGTTGAGAAGGTGAATGCCATCAGCATAGATGCACTCACTTCAGTACCACTACCAATATATCCCTTTCCAGCCTTCTCTTCTTCTCTGACAGTCTTTTGACTTGCACCTGGGATGTGTAGTTGTAGCAGTCTCTGTGATAATACTAGTGGTGGTGGCAGCAACAATATACAGTATATAGTTTGGCCCACACGTGACTCTCACGGCGGTGACAACACAAAATCAAAGCCATGCAGCGTGTTGGTGGTCAGATACACACAAGTCCCATCTACACCAGTGTAGAGAATGATGGCAGCTCTCAAGCAAAACATATTACATATACAGGTCTTACAGAACACACTACATATACAGGTCTTACAGAACACACTACAGATACAGGTCTCACAGAACACACTACAGATACAGGTCTCACAGAACACACTACATATACAGGTCTCACAGAACACACTACATATACAGGTCTTACAGAACACACTACAGATACAGGTCTCACAGAACACACTACAGATACAGGTCTCACAGAACACACTACATATACAGGTCTTATAGAACACACTACATATACAGGTCTTACAGAACACACTACAGATACAGGTCTCACAGAACACACTACAGATACAGGTCTCACAGAACACACTACATATACAGGTCTTACAGAACACACTACATATACAGGTCTCACAGAACACACTACATATACAGGTCTCACAGAACACACTACATATACAGGTCTTACAGAACACACTACATATACAGGTCTCACAGAACACACTACATATACAGGTCTTACAGAACACACTACAGATACAGGTCTTACAGAACACACTACAGATACAGGTCTCACAGAACACACTACAGATACAGGTCTTACAGAACACACTACATATACAGGTCTTACAGAACACACTACAGATACAGGTCTTACAGAACACACTACAGATACAGGTCTCACAGAACACACTACATATACAGGTCTTACTGAACACACTACATATACAGGTCTCACAGAACACACTACATATACAGGTCTTACAGAACACACTACATATACAGGTCTTACAGAACACACTACAGATACAGGTCTCACAGAACACACTACATATACAGGTCTTACAGCTCAACAGCGCCCGCAGACAGGTTATGAAGCATAATGAAGAAGCATGTTCATAAAGGCAGGTGGACAGAGCTTAAAGAATTGAGCGCACTTCACAAATCTTGCCAGAACTATCTACACTTGCAATAATCCCGCCTTTTAAGGCTTCATCCCCACACTCTGTTAACTAACTAGTCCTGGTTGATTGGCCGTCACTGGCTCGTTCGGGTCCAGAAAATCTGGCGGTGTCAACTTCTGAAGAAACACGGGACAGCGGCAGTCCAAAACGATAAACAATTCTTTACTTGAGGTAGATGCAAATCAAACCACAACACACTCCTGCAATAATTTCTAACTGTACTAGCGGCAACACGCCTGCTTCAACTTTAAAAACGTTACGGCGACACACGCCTACAATACCCTAGGCCTAAACCTAACCACTAGCAGCGACACACGCCCGCTTCAACTTTTAAAACTTAATGGCGACACGCCTACAATACTCTAAACTATTATAGTGGCGACACACGTCCGCTTCAACTTTAAAAACTTAATGGCGACACACGACTACAATGCTCTAACCAGTCTAACCTACTCGCTTCTTCTTTCTCAACGCTCACTCTAAACATTAGGCATGTGCTCTCTCGCTCGAACATTTCTGACCTCAAAACTTGCGTCATTCACCAAGACTTGCGTCATTCATCAAAGCTTGCGTCATTCACCAAGACTTGCGTCATTCATCAAAGCTCACGTCATTCACACTCGCTCACGCTCTCGCTAGGATTGACCTAGACCCACTAAAACATTTCATTCACAACACACTCCCCCCCCCCATTCTCCTTCAAAAAGCCCCAAGAAAGTAAAGCAGTAACAGGGTAGTTAACAGCCTCGCCAGTTGATGCCACTGTTACACAATATTTCATGCTTTGTGATTTGCTGATTAGAACCCCGTAGCTTCCTGTTCTTTTCTTTCGAGCAGACAATTTGAAACAGCTTCGGACTTGCAGTCTTTTATTGATCGCTGTTTGTTTTGTTTTTTTAAATTTTATTTTTGTGTTGTTGTTTTTTTTAGGGTGCGGGATGTTATTTGTTCGCCGATCATACAGGGAGCTGTTTGTTGAAAAAAAGACTTAAACCAAAGTTTTTGTGATTCAATGATAATTGACAGTTCAATATCATATCGAAGCTCAATCTGCTGTCGTGAACTAACTCTTCCATAATCCTCTTTATCTTTTCAAAGGCAAGCTCAAAATAGAAGTAGGGTTTAAACGACGAGTACTGATCTAATAATAGCAGTAAAGGTGCGATTTATTCACGAAACAGCATGGTCTCACCGCTGAAAACAAGTAGGAGACATGGACTTAATATGAAGGACGGGAAAAGAAACAACTACTTATTCTTATTCTCAACCACTCGAAGCTTTCTAGTCGCAAAAGGGATGTTTACTTACAAAAGTAAAAGTAAAACAAAACTCTGAGGTTGATCATGTAATGAGTTAGGGGTAGGTCTTGTATTGTTTCGTGTGTGAATGGTGTCTTGTGTTTGGTGTCTTGTGTTTGACGTCTTGTGTGCGTCATTTGTTCGTCGTCATTTTGAGAAAAGAATGACGTAAAAAGAAGAAGAAAGACGACGGTTCCATGGCCAGATAGAAAAGAGAGAGCAGCGAGTTCTTCATCTTCCATAAATCAACTAGAAATCTCTTCACCTTCATCCCCATCTACGGGGGCTCGTCGAGCGTGGTGTATGTGTGTAATATGCGTCGTGCGTATGCAAGGTAAGTGGATGTGCGTCCTATTACAGATCAATTAAACTGGTCTTTTCCTCGTCTTGCTCTTGAAGTGAACCCGGATGTCAATATTTTAATACTCAGTATGACGGCTTCAAATAATGACTTATGAGAAACTTTTGGTGGTAGCTATGCACGGAGGTGA
The DNA here is from genome assembly GCA_004794655.1 of Marisa cornuarietis. Lineage (NCBI taxonomy): Eukaryota > Metazoa > Mollusca > Gastropoda > Architaenioglossa > Ampullariidae > Marisa > Marisa cornuarietis. The sequence continues at coordinate 1,426,981 of SMMW01000057.1, read as the reverse complement.
AAAGTTGCCCAAACAAAGTGGGGAAACCAAGGGCAACCGTCACGTCCCAAAGTTGCGAACCAATGTGCAGAGCCCGCAAACATTCGTTTTTCTTACTTAACCCTAGGGCGTCTTTGGCACTGCTTTATAGCTACCTCCCCAGGGGTACAGCTACATTTGTGGTATCTGGACATCGCTTGATAACTACCGAGACAGGCCGCTTGTCGTTTACTTTCCCGTGCTGTCCCGACTTACCCTCACTTCATAACTACGACCCCTAGTGGTGGGAAACGAGGGTAATTTCCTCGGTAGCGAAATCAGGGGAGTTGGTTCAAGTGGGACAATGTTTCACAGGTGACACATATGTTAGGGCAGTACCAAAAGAAGGGTTCACTAAAGGATCGCACTGGAAGAATGTTGAAGACATTGTGATATTTCCCTTCGTCTGCGCGCATTGTGCTCCTAGACTAGACCAAAGGGCAGAAGTGAGGCTGCTAACCTTTTCTAGTGAAGGGGAGATAAATACTGCGCTTTGCTAGCTGCCACTCATTTCTCACTCTTAATCAGTGCTGATATAGCTCTATATTAAATAGTCTATTGATCAGCTTGGCGCGACTACTAAAATCTTATAACGGTTAAAATAAAAAAAAAATACTTCAGAGAAAAAAACATAGTGTCCGACATTTCTTTAGACAAAAGAAGTATTCCCGCAAAATCAGGATCGTACAAACGGTGGGAAGGTAAACAGCGCTCCACCCCTCCTCCCACACACATACATCACCCCGAGCTACATAAAGGAAGATGATTAGCAAGAAGCAAAAATATTTGACGAAAGAATGATTGAGTTTGTGATAAACAATTACTACTTGAATGAAGCTTTGAAGCGACGCACAATCCCTTCTTTCAAATCTACGGCGTTTGCTTTAGAGAAGCGAAAAATGGGACGAATATTGTCGAACGGGCCCAAAGTTCATTCCTTTTTTAATGAAGTTTCCAGAAAATAAATTGCTCGCAGGTCGTGACTGCACTGAGTCATGTGGCATACTCACCGGATACTGAGTTGGTTGAGCGGGTGGTGATGCGGGTACCGTAGCTGCAGGTTCCGCAACAAGAGGAAAGATAGTTGGTGTTCGTGCTTCCAGCAATGGAGCAGCCATTTTTGAGGCAGCCAGTAGCTTTGTCACCGTATTCACAATCTGTCAGATCATCATCATCATCAGCATCAATCATGTCGCGGAGTGAATAGGTAGGGACTGGGGTGGGTGAGCACGAATAATTTAAATGAAAACAGCGCTGACTATAAAAACGCATATCAACGACAATAAAATGCTATATGTAACTCATTAATAACTCATCATGGAAGTTCATGGTGGAAGACCCTCCCTCCTTCCATGCAACCCCACAAAAAAGAAAGAAAAATGGTTAAAAAGGAGAGTGAAGATAAGGGAAGCAAGTGTGATGAAATTCTTACTTTGCAGCCCAATATAATACTTGGCACACGATCCGCAGCACCGTTTGAGGACGGAGTCTTGGTAACAGTAGGCAGGGTAACCAGAAACCAGTTGCGCGCACGTCTGGTTGATGAACACCACCCCTGGTTGGTCTCCAAAGGGGCAGTCATCTGGACGACAAAATCTCCATCAGTTGCAGTGTGTGACTCACGAGACTCTTCGTGTCTTTTGTGTTCACGTGTATGTGTGGATCAGTGAATGCCCATGTGCTTGGATACGTGTGCGTGCGTGTGTACACGTGTGTTAATTGTTGGTGCTACGCTACAGCCACTGTTTTATGGTAACACCTCACGATCGATCAGTGATTAAGTAATGAATTTTAGCCAGTACTGATTAATTATCCGTGAAAGTATTTGTTCTTTCGGTGTCGATTAGTCATTATAATTCATCTTTCTTTTGTTTGTTGTTTATTTTAACTTACCGGACAGGGATGGTGCTTGAGTATCGAACACACACTGACCGTTGACACACCACTGAAAAATCCCAAAATACATGAAATAATTAGTTCTCAACAGTGGCATCGTCTTTCAGAGTTTGCAATTTTATTTTTAATTTCTCAAGCTACATTATCAAGTTACATTAATAAAATGAAAGGTCGTCCATAATTCTACATTGTCAAAGCCTGGTGAATGATATAATAATTATCGAGAACAACTGTACTGCGATAAAGAATGTTTGTATAGGAATGTCAGGTATCATTGTTATTAGTTATTGACTGTATCGTGATTAAGCTTAAATTTTATAAGGATTAATGTGGAAGAACAAAAGAGCGTGAATGACGTCAGATGTTCGGAAGACGTGTATGAGTGATGTAAAAAAGTGAAGGAAATGACGTGAAAGGGAGCGCGAGGAGCAGTTAGTAGTCAGGTGGGAGAAGAGAGAGGTTTAGGACGGAAAGACAAGTAGGATAGGAATTAAAAGAAGAATTTGTTGAGTAGGGCGTTTAGGAGTACATAGATCGATTAGGTGAGTAGGTATTCTTGTAGATATTCAGAAAGGCAGGACTCAAAGGTTAGGGATTTTATTATTTTAAAGTAATCTGGATGTAGGAATCGTTTTTGTTAACTGACTTTTCATTTGTGTATTTTTCTTGTTTTCTTCTTTTATTCATACTTAGTAAAGCAGAGAGATTCGTTAGACAAATCATTCTTTTCTTTTAATTTGTGTGAAAGAACACGTATTTGTAAGGCTCCGTGTATGTGTTGAAAGGATTGAGTGACTGATACACTGCGCGGTGGTCGTGACAAGGGTTATGTGTCTTAAGCTCTCTAACCCGTCACTGTGTGTGCCCAGTGCACCCCACCTCACCCTTAATACTTGTAATGAGGGTTCAGCTTCGTTTCTCAAAAAAAAAGGCTTTCGACAGAGCCTGGCACGAGGGGCTATGGCATGTGATGCAAAAATTCAACATCGACAAATACATCGTCCAAGTCATCAAAGCGCTGCACTGCTGGAGGACCAAATACGAGCTTACGTTCGCACTACAGTCGGGGTACCCTAAGGATGACCACTATCACTGGTGCTGATTAACATCTTCTTGGAGAACATCATGGTAAAACCTTCCACGACCATCACACTTCAACTTCCATCAGTGGAGAGCAGATTTGCAGCCTGCGCTTTGCAGACAACAGAGACCCGAGAGACCTATAAGCCGGCACTGACAAACAACTCCAATATCTTACCAGCAGACTAACAGACAGTTGGAATGTATATAGAATAGAAACCAGCACTGATAAGAGCAAAGATGTAATCACTGGAAACGGCAAAGCAGAAATTGATATGAACATGATACGACTCCAAAGTATTTGGGAGCCAGCCCCTCTCTAAGGACGGCATATGCACGACAGACATCCGCACAGGACCGCAACAGTAACAATTGCAACGGCTAGAGTGGACAGGGTCTGACAGCCACAACATCAGGTTTACTGTAAAGTACAGTCTGTGCAAATTCCTTGTAGTACCGATCCTGCTCTACGGATGTGAAACGTGGACTCTGCTTGTCGATACGAGACTAATAGATGCCAAGCGAGGAATATACCATTGTACACTTTCTTTTTTTGCAAGACTTTGTTTAGAAAAATTAAATGTGCTTTGGAATGGCTCGCTAGCAACACGCGATCTTCCGTAAAATTCCGCAGCAAGCATGTCTGGGAGCAGTCCACACATGCAATATTCGTCAAGATGGCTGGGGACAGCGCTCATCATCATCATCATCATTACTATTATTATTATTCGTCTTAAATTTTCACGTGATTTTTGAGTTCGAGCTACTGTTTCATAGTCTGGTATCTTCAACACCTATTCTGTTAAGTGCGCATACGGGGTGTGGCCTGTTTTGTATAAAACCTAGAAAGTGGCTCATCCATCAAGGGTCATAGCATCAAAAGAACTAGTTTAGCTGAGAGGCAGGGAAACTGGTGTTTTACGCCGAGCCAGCAACAAAGGCAAGACAAGTAGCTGACAAATAAAATAACGCACAAGAAATATAAATATTGCTGGGTTAGTGTTGAGTTGGGGTCAGGGATAAGTTTCTTTAACGACACGTTTGTCGGAAAGGTGCATTTTGAAACAATCAATTGTCTACAGGTCTATAGGTGACTTGGATGGTCGACAGGAGTTGTGTAGTACTGGTCGAAAGATGTGAGGTCCTGTGCAGGGTTAATGTCATTGGGAAGACATCCTACACGAGGCAGCGAATGCTCTCACCTTCTTGTTGCCGCAGGAAGTGCCCCTGGCGGCGATGACCGCTGCGCACCTATTGGCCGTTGTTACCTCGTTGCAGAACATGGTGGTGCAAATGTCTGCTGCCGAGCTGTAAAACTCCACACCCTGCCATAATAATAGAAGAACTGTAATTTATTGATGAGCGGTTATTCTATCAGGACAGGTAGGTGACAAAAGGTGGAGCAAGCATACCTGACATGCCGACGCAGCCTCTAGTTCTTCTATCAAAGGGAGATTATTTTCCAAAATGGTTGAAGCACAGGAGGCCTGATGGGAACAAAACTGAATGTGACATCAAACTGGGCGGAAAACGAGACCTACCCGACACATTGACGACGAGGGTCCATAAGTCTGTCTGCACTGAGCATCGTAGTCATACACCTGTCCAGGCTGCAGGCTGGACACGTCCGGGATGTTGTTGGATGTCAGGGCGTTGTTCAGGCACTGCTGACCTCGTCTGCAAACACGTAGTCGCTTATCAATTAAGGCGACTGTTCGTGGTACAAGGCTACATGTGGTGCCCTCCATTTCTCACTTTCCTTTATCTGTTCATTCTGCATTAAGTGTTTCTATTCTCTAATAGTCCTTCTGCCGTTCTTCCTACTATTCTTCCCCACGAACTAACATTTCTAAAGGATTTTTAGAAGTCCCCGCATCTCCATGAACTTTGTACATTTTCCTATGTTATTGCTGGTCTTACACTGCTTTCTATAAATTTCTGTCGAATTTATTTTGGTCTCTCTTTCTCTTTCCACACACACACACACACATATATATATATATAGGCAGATTCGCTATTAAACAAGTTTGGAGTACACCCATGTAATACAGCTGTTAGGTGAGTATCTGACCCTGTAGAGGGTTTGGTAAACGAAAGGCAGTGAATAAGAGGAATAATAATAAGAAAATCTGGCCCCGAGATATGTGCGTTCTGTAATACCTGACTCCTTAAACTAGGAAGAATCTTACTTCTGCCACCAGCCATTTGAACATTGAGAACATCATTTGCGGGTCACACAAAATTATCAACTTACAATTAACCCGCTATATTTGGTGAAGCTGTAGTTTCACCACAGTGTGCTAACACTTTTGCAACGTGTACATACCATGTCTACCTGGCACTGACTGTCCTCTCAGACACCGAAATAAAGGTAGACGGACCGACGAGAAGCATATATCTATTCCGTAATGGACGTTCCTTAATTGCCCCTCAAAGTTTACGTTAATCATACGATTCACTAAATACAAGTTTATGTTAGTATGAATAAAGATCCTAGATTTATTAAATTTTGAATCCTACCTGCGGTTGCCTTAGTAAGGCCAGACCACGTGATGTCGTGAGCATCCAATTCTACCCTAAACGTGCGAAAGGTGACACGACGACCTTTCTCAAACTTTTTACACCACCAACGGACGTCCCTGTGGCGTCTCCCCGAACACATGGTCTGCTTGAGAGGGGGGACTATCCACCCACAAAGGGCTGTCACTCTTCCTATTTCTGTTTCTGCTCCTATTTCTCTTTCTACTGCGGCAGCTAACACCCTTCCCATCCAACATTCTCACCATCCCCTCCACCGCTTTTACTCTGAGAACGACTTTGCTACATGTACTTTACTTCTGCTACAAGTGAGCTTTGGCCATGAATCTTCGTATGAGTGGTACTACAGGCAAGACAGACCTCGACAACACCGCTGTGACTACACTGCTCCACGTCTCTTGTGTCTGCAAGTCCGCCATGACTGTCCCTTTTATGAAAATGTGAGAGATGCGCTGATGGGGACTTTCCCTTGTCACGAGAATGTGAGTAGTCTGCTGATGTAGCTGCTGCTGCTGATGTGATTTGTGTGAGCAGTCTGTTGAAGTAGGTGCTGGTGACTTATGACTAGTGTGAGTAGTCTGCTGATGAAGCTCTTGCTGACTTGTGATTAGTGTGAATAGTCTGCTGATGTAGCTGCCTTGACTAATGACTAGTGTGAATAGTCTGCTGATGTAGCCGCCTTGACTAATGACTAGTGTGATTAGTCTGCTGATGTAGCTGCCTTGACTAATGACTAGTGTGAATAGTCTGCTGATGTAGCTGCCTTGACTAATGACTGGTGTGGGTAGTCTGCTGATGTAGCTGCCTTGACTAATGACTGGTGTGGGTAGTCTGCTGATGTAGCTGCCTTGACTAATGACTGGTGTGGGTAGTCTGCTGATGTAGCTGCCTTGACTAATGACTGGTGTGGGTAGTCTGCTGATGTAGCTGCCTTGACTAATGACTGGTGTGGGTAGTCTGCTGATGTAGCTGCCTTGACTAATGACTGGTGTGGGTAGTCTGCTGATGTAGCTGCCTTGACTAATGACTGGTGTGGGTAGTCTGCTGATGTAGCTGCCTTGACTAATGACTAGCGTGAGTAGTCTGCTGGTGTAGCTGCCTTGACTAATGACTAGTGTGAACAGTCTGCTGATGTAGCTGCCTTGACTAATGACTAGTGTGAACAGTCTGCTGATGTAGCTGCCTTGACTAATGACTGGTGTGAATAGTCTGCTGATGTAGCTGCCTTGACTAATGACTAGCGTGAGTAGTCTGCTGATGTAGCTGCCTTGACTAATGACTAGCGTGAGTAGTCTGCTGATGTAGCTGCCTTGACTAATGACTGGTGTGAATAGTCTGCTGATGTAGCTGCCTTGACTAATGACTGGTGTGAGTAGTCTGCTGATGTAGCTGCCTCAATTAATGACTAGTGTGAATAGTCTGCTGATGTAGCTGCATTGACTAATGACTAGTGTGAGTAGTCTGCTGATGTAGCTACCTTGACTAATGACTGGTGTGGGTAGTCTGCTGACGTAGCTGCTGCTGACTTACGCGGTTTTAAGTTGATTGCTGATGAAGGTGTTAAAGGAGCTGATGCTGCAGGAGGAGAAGCGCCAGAGGTTGAGTTTGTTAGTCTCTGATGCCACAGAAGAGGTTGATGCCATGATGAACTGATCACTGGCACTGCATGTGTTCTCATTCCCGTCATGCTCAGCGCTGAGGCTGACGAGAAAAAAAAAAAGTTATGGCACAGGAACGATGATACAGTCAAGAAACAGACATATTTCAACTGACAGGCAATATGCCGGATACTGCCTATGAATCTTAGTGCATAACAGAGCTTCTAACACGTCTGCTGTCCTACAGACAAGACACGATGGACATATTTTTCTTGTCAAAAATATATAACCCGACACATTCCAGCCGTGCTGAGCTATACTGGTCAAACCAACACACCTGTGCCACAATACGTCTTCTCCTCACGATTTGCAATGTTTTTAAGTCTTATTCACATCAACACGACTGACAGAGAGATACTTTTTTTTTTTACCTGTGCCCAAGCTCGTGCGCAGCGGTGAAGATGCATCTGAACCCTCCGTGATCCTCCACTACTGACGTAGACTTGCCGGTGGTTGAGCACAAAGTATTAAGGTATGCCAGACCTGCACATAGGTCAGTGCTCAGGCATGTCAACACCATTCCACCTCATGCCCTAACCTTAAGAAATTCTCTTTGTGTGTGTGTGTGTGTGTGTGTGTGTGTGTGTGTGTGTGTGTGTGTGTGTGTGTGTGTGTGCGTGAGAGAGAGAGAGAGAGAACAAGACGAATGGCAAAGCTGCTACTGAGGGGGACCTGTAAGGAAGAGTTTAGTCTGCTGAAGACCTAAATGCTTTACTCGGCTATTGAAAAATGATTGTAACGATTGTAAAAGATTACCTGTTATAGCATCAGAGGTTGTGGTGCCATCGGTCTTGGTGAGTTCGTATCTATAGGAACAGACAAAGAAATGAAGTCTTGATAATGAGAAGGGAGGAACTTATGTTTTACGCCGAGCCAGCAGCTAAAGCTATATCACAGCAAAGCTTCCAGCCCTGTAAGCATGCAGAGAAAGAAAAGCGTGCCCGAGACGAGGTCTGAACTCGTGACATCCAAGCCTGACTGTACTGGTGACAGGCGCGAACCGTTGCGCCACTGCCTCCGCCCCCGCCCCCGCCCCAAAAGTCTTGATAAAGTCAAAGTCGTACCTGCGCGTGCAGATGTATGTATGGTGTGCACAAACTTACATATCATAGAAGTCTGTGGGAGCGCGCAGTAACATGACTGCAGCCCGCATTTCGCTGAACAAAGCAAGGGAAGTAATGCTCATGGACGAACTGCTAATCTATACTGAATTGCATCCCTTGCACAGGCAGTCGTGATGGCACCCGTTGAGTTGTTATGACTCTTCTTCTTATTATTCCTTTTCGCCCCCAGTGGAGCATAGGGCTGCAACTACACCACGCCAGCGAACCCGGTTCTGGGCCTCCCTCCCCAGTTGGGTCCATGTCATTCCAGCTGCCTCCGCCTCGCCGTGGACCGATCTTCTCCACGTCTGTCTGGGTCTCCCAACCCTGCGTCTCCCCTGTGGGTTCCAGTCCAGAGCTTGTCGTGTTAGATTTTCGGCCGGCTTTCGCAGGGTGTGGCCGATCCAGCCCCACTTTCGCTTCTTGATGTCTTGGCTGGCAGGTTTCTGGTTGGCTCTCTCCCACAGGTATGCATTGGAGATTCTCTCGGGCCATCTGATGTTGAAAATGTGCCGCAGACATCTGTTTATGAATGTTTGAATCTTCCTGGTGATGTTGTTTGTTACACGCCATGTCTCAGACCCATATAGAAGGACAGATTTTACGTTCGTATGAAAGATGCGGATCTTGTTATGTTGAGATAGTGCCTTGGAATTCCAGATGGGTCGCAGGATGTGGAATGCTTGCCTGGCTTTATTTATTCTGCTTCTTACATCTTCATCAGCACCTCCATCTTTGGTGACTATGCTGCCTAGGTAGGTGAAGCGGTCAGTCTCTGTGATACATTCCCCGTGTAGTTGAAGTGGGGCTTCTTGCTTGTTGTTGATCCGCATTACTTCTGTCTTCTTGATGTTGTCAGGCCAGTTGTCGCTGCTTCTTCTGAGAGCCGAGTGAGCTTTGTCTGTGCATGTTGTTGCTTGTTGGACAGCAGGCTGATGTCGTCTGCAAAGTCGAGATCCTCAAGTTGCATGGCAAAGGTCCATTGAATGCCTGTGTTGCTGTTAGAGGTTGTTCTTCTCATGATCCAGTCTACGACGATCAGGAAGATTGTCGGCGAGAGCATGCAACCTTGCCTTACTCCAGTCCTCACTGCAAAGGGGTCCGTCAGCTTCCCATTGTGGATCACCTGGCATGTCGAGTCCTCATACAGCTGTTGGATGATGGCAATGGGGTAGGTCATCCCATAACCTTTTCAGGTCGTAGAGGAGTGAGGTGTTAGAGACCCCACTTTTCTCGGGGCCAGCTTTTACATGAGGGTGGTGCCAATCTCCTCTCCCTCGCTGCCTTACCTTCCCCAACCCTCTATGGAGTCAGGTACCCATTCCCGTCAGCTGGGTCGACTGGGGGAAGTTTGCTGCGCTTATCGGGAATTGATCCAGCGCGCTCTCGGTTCGGAAGCCAGCGCTCTAACCACTCGGCCATCCGCTTCCATGGCAATGAACTTTGGTGGAAATCCGTAGTGCTGCATCAACTTCCAGATGGTCTCTCTGTCTACGGAGTCAAATGCCTTCTCAAAGTCCACAAATGTCATGTATAGTGGGGACTGCCATTCGATTGACTGTTCAATAATGATTCGCAGTGTAGCAATATGGTCTGTGCATGATCTACCCTGCCGAAAGCCTGCCTGTTCTTGCCGCAGTCTCTTGTCTAGGGCATTCTTCAGTCTGTCCAGCATGATTCTGGTCAGCACCTTGCTGGGAATGGACAGTAGCATAATCCCACGCCAGTTGCTGCACTGGGTAAGGTCACCTTTCTTGGGTAGCTTTACCAGATAGCCAAGTTTCCAGTCTGCTGGAACTTGCTCCTGCGTCCAAATTTTCTGCAGCAGGGGGTGTAGCATCTCTGCTGCGGTTGTTGGATCCGCCTTGAGTGCCTCTGCAGGAATGCCATCTGGGCCTGCCGCCTTACCAGTTTTCAGAGACTTGATGGCTTTGATGATTTCTGCCTTGGTTGGTGGGTTGGTGTTCACCTGGAGTTGCTCGGTGACTGGGGCAGTGTCCAAAATTGTTGCTGGTGGTGGCCGATTCAGTATTTCTTTAAAATGTTCTGCCCAGCGAGATCTTTGTTCTGCATCCCCAGTAATGACGTTGCCATTTTTATTTTTTACTGGCCTGCGTGCATTGATGTTTTTCCGTCCTGACAGAGTTCTTGTAATTTCGTATAGTCTTTTCATGTTATTTTGCCCAGCTGCTTGTTCTGCCTCTTCTGTCATCCTGTGTGCGAACTGTCTCTTGTCGCCTCTTGCACTCTTCTTCACTTCTCGGTTCATCTCCCAGTACTTTGCTCTGCGCTCTTCTTTTTCCTGCTGGTCTTGACACTGGCTGATCTTCTGCTTCAGCTCTTTCCTTTCCTCTATCTTTTTCCAGGTCCCTATGCTCAGCCATTCCTTGTGTTGTTTCTGTTTCTTTCCCAGAACCCGTTTGCAGGCGGCCTTCCAGGTCTCCTGTAATCCTGTCCAGTGGTTGGCCACTGTTTCTTCAAAGAGTCCCTCCAGTGCCTCAAACCTGTTTTTGACTTCACAGTTGAACTCTTCTTGCTTCCTGCGATCTCTAAGAAACTGCACGTTGAATTTGTGGTGTGGTCTGTCTGATGACTCATGGAAGGACCTCAGCTTTATCTTCAAAGTTGCTACAAGCAGGTGGTGGTCTGAGGCTGCATCTGCACCACGCCTTACCCTGACATCCAGCAGACTTCTTCTAAACTGTCGATTAATGGTGATGTGATCGATCTGGTTTTCTGTCTTTCCATCTGGTGAAGTCCAGGTGGTCTTGTGGATGGTTTTGTGAGGAAAGACTGTGCCTCCGATTACAAGGTCATTAAACAAGCAGAAGTCTGTGAACAGCTCACCATTCTCATTGCAGTTGCCCACACCGTGCTTTCCCATTATGTGTTCTTTATCCGTGTTTTCATCTCCAACTTTGGCATTCATGTCGCCCATGATGATCTTCAGGTCTCGTCTTGGAGTACGATCAACCAGCGCTTGTAGGGAGTTGTAAAAGTCCTCCTTCTCCTCTTCTTTTGCTGCGTTGGTAGGTGCATAGCACTGGATGATGGTCATCTTTCTTCCTTTGGAGTTGAACCGAGCTGCCATGAGTCGTGGCGAAACTGGTTCCCATGATATTAGTGCCCTTGCAGCCTCCTGTGTCATCAGTACTGCTACTCCTTGTGAGTGGTCATGGTCAGGGTCTTCATGTCCAGAGTAGATGATAGTCTCTCCTGACGAGAGTCTGGTCTGACCGCTACCATTCCATCTGGTCTCGCACAGGCCAAGGAGCTTGATTCCATAATTCTTCATCTCCTGTGCTACCTGAGCTGATTTTCCTCTCTCGTATAGGGTTCTGATGTTCCAGGTCCCTATCCTGGTTTTTGCCTTGGCCGTAAGAAGATAGGTCGGCGAGCTGACTTCCCGAAGGCTTTCGCCAGCACGCGTCATAGGCCCCTCCAAAGAGGGATCTTCCCGTCCAGGCTCTCGTTGTGGTAGTGTTGTAGTTGTAGTTTCTGTAGCAAGGGTTGTTTTACAGGGTGGGGTTGCTAACCCCACGCCCAACCCTCCTCCTTCATCCGGGCTTGGGACCGGCAGGTTACCCGGGGGGTTTCCAGGCGGAGTTGTTATGACTCTTAGCTTGAGTATTTCAAAGACAGTAGAGGGACAGCAGCTGGCCCTATTCCGCGGTTGTAATGTAAAACCCAGCCAAACAAAAATGATTTCACGAGATGATTTTTGGGTAAATTCCCCAAAGTCCTATGTGTCGGCGCACTCAGACTCTGGGACAGCATGTATAGCCGGGCTAGCTCGATGCTAATGCGTACAGTCAGCTAGTTACTAACATTTTATCAGTGTTCGTCCGAATGCTAGATGACTGTACACCCGAGTCCTGAATATTCAGTCGCTTGAAGGTCTGGATTTCTCTGACCCTGGATGGATTTTCTTAACCCCCTGCCTTCCTCCGCCTTAACCTCCTTAAGGAGTATATGAACACGACATGACGAAGTGCAACGGGAAATCTTTGTCAGTTTTCATTCTGTCCTTTCTTCAGTCCTGAGGTCAGGAGGTCATAAAACGACAAAGCCCAGTAATACACTCATGCTTCACACACATTGTTATGCACAAATATAGGCATTGTGTGCCAGACACACAAACACATACATGCACACAAGCAATACCGACACACACACACACACACACACACACACACACACACACACACACACATACATTATCACAAACAATATTGACAAAAAAGGACTTTTTTCTTTCTCTCTCTCTTTCGTACATACACATTACACGTAGCCACATATACACGTTACACACAGCATCGTACATACACACGTACAAACCCACATCCCCATTCGTTACACACACACACACACACACACACACACACACACACACACACACACACACACACACAAAGAAGCTCACCCCGAGAAGAGGGTGAGGTGGTCGTAGCTCGGGAGCGTGTTTGTGGTGGATGCCCAGTTGGAGAAGTTGGTCAACGCCGCGTTGGTGTTCACCACATCCCGGGGCGAGGACTTCTGGCGAAGGGACTCCGTCCATGTTGACCCAGCCCCACTCTGAGGCCAAGATTTCCCCAACAAAATAATGTCATGTCATCACGTGTAGAAGACAGACAGACCACATGGGGGAGGGGGAGGGGAGGGAGAGAGGCTCTAGCAAATAAAAAGCTGCTTGTCACGAAGGCAGAAATAAAGTTATGGGACCCTCAACTGTGAAAGCGCCTTTGCGGGCATGTGAAAGGGATGACACTTTGAAATCTTCTGAAGTTCAGTTCAGAAAAGTTTATTGTTCTAGAAGATGTCAAAAAGGATCCTTAGAGAAAGTCTTGTATAAATTATTGACGTTTCATATCTGGCCTATGAAAGTTATTTTCATCTGATCTTATTTATATCTGGACTTGTTGCGGCGTGCTTTGAAATGTTTTGCGTGCTACAGTTTGCTTCTTCCGGGTCTGAATGTTTGCCAGAACTTCCGTAAACAATACACACAGCTTTACGAATATATGGAATAGTGACAAAGATTACTGAGATATAAACTGAATGTCACAACTAAATGCGCCATGCACGCTGATACATGTAGTATGACATTTGGCTGACAGCAGATAAATGTGCAAGAGTCAGGGCAAAAGGTCAACATTTAAAGTCGTTTTGTTTTAAATTAGGATAGAATCACAAAACAGACACATTGTGTGGCTTCCTAGTTAAAGGAAGATAATTTATCAATATGTAAGATGTCAAGAAGAGGGGTTTCCACTACCGTTGCGACGACGAGGGCGCTTAACTTGACGTGAATACTGTAGGATGATGAGGAGATGCCCTCATACAACATATTTACCTGCAATACAGATCGCTACCGTCAGAAAAAAATATCGCTACAATGTATGTATATATGAATATGCTACTATACAAATATAATGTATACACGTGAACAAATACCTAACAAACGCAAACAATATTTAGTTTTAAAATGTGCAAATAAAGTTCCAAACGTTTTTACCACGGACCTTCATTCACTGGATAAGTGTCTCTCATTCGTGTCCTCTTTGCTCTATCATAGGAGTGGCCAATCGTAACAAACCCTAACAACGAAGAGCTTTCGCTTTCATTTTCTGTCAAAATGGCGGATCTTCCTAACGTAGAAGAAATTTTAGAACTGAGTAATTAAGCTTTTCTGTCATCATAACCTTGTTAAAGAAGATTGATTGCAAAATAAACAATATTTTCTGTCAAATGTATTCTGTTTGTTTATAGAAAACGCATTTAGATTTTTCGACAGTTTTATAATACAAAAACATCGTCACAACAGATGCTGTTGACTTGTTTTACCACTAACAATTAAAAAAACATTGTTTTTGACAAACAAAGAACCGGAAACACGAGATCTGTCTAAAGGAAAACCAAGACTTACACCGGACATGAACCTGTGTCGCTTATCCAGTAATGAAGGTCCGTGGTTTTTACTACACACGGAACAACAGGTCGCCACCATAGATGTCCGATAGTTTCGCGCTTTAACATCCACCCACTTTGGTAAACCATTGGTACGAATGGTACCACAGACGATACAGTACTGGTACTTGTGGTACGTGTGGTACAGATCTGTGTGACTAGTAAGGGCTGTAAGTCTACTGTTAACATTTCGTCTCTAGCCAAGTTCTACACACGTGACGTCTGTTCACAAGGCCCACCACTCAGGGTTTTCTTGGAGCGACGAAGTTTTCTCCCCATTACCATCGCTTCCACTCTTATAGTGGAAACTCCCGCTGAAGCATTTCCTGTCAAATATAACCAGCTTCAGCCAGCATCCTGCACAGGTTTCACTCATTGCAAGCTCATGTCATAGATTTACAACGCACGTCTCCTGCTGTAAATGTCCGACATTTAAATACTGTCCATCGCCTCCGCCGCTAGAGTGATTAAGGGCTAAGGCATGCATCCTCCATACTTTCCAACATGTCCACGCTATAAATTCCAAACCACTTTCCTCCACCGACATCCACCACGTCCGAGAGCACTTTCCTCGTTCCTCTCCCCCAACAAAAACTAATAAGCAAGACCCGGATGTCCGCAGATCATCAGGCGCGGTTTGGCGGAGGCTTAGTTGACATCCTTCACGAGTCAAGCGAACAACAGCATTTGTAAAGGTTGTGAGCATGTAGTAATTAAGAGAGTGACCTTTGCCCTGAGTACACAGAGTGTGGCCGAGAACAGCGCGCGCTGACCTTACTTACCCCTGAGTACACGAAGGCGTAGTACTGGGAGATGCTGAGGATGGCGTCTTGTGTTTTCGCCTCCACCTTTACTGCGGAGCTGCGAGTGTACCAGCTGAGAACAGAGACACAGTAGTTTGTTCACTTTCCCGTCTTGAAATTTCGTCAAATGAAAGTAAAGAACGAAAGTCTTTATCTCTCCCCTTCAGCATATTATTAAAGATTCCCCGTAGGTCAAGGTCTTTAATACCCGAGGAACACATCGTTCAATGTATACGTGGAAATCCCCTCTTCCCACGTGGAATGCATGTGAATTGTGCAGTGGTACCTCGGCATTCGAACTACTTTGTGCTTGAACAGTTCGGTCCTCGACCAATATTTGAGAGAATTCAATTCTCTTTGCTCAGCACTCGACCATCGGCACTAAAACCTACATGAGATGTCACGCCTACCCGTCACGCTTCGGGGTGAAAGTGGAAAACGTCACTGTTCGTCGATTTCAAGAAGGCAGTGAACACCTGTCCTGGTGTTGTCTTCACACACACACACACACACACACACACACACACACACACACACACACACACACGCGTGCATATACTCAAAGAAACATTTAAGTGCTAAAAGTGAAGGAAAATGAAAATGAACAACGATTGAACTTAAAATCGTCAAGTATTAAGGTGGCACACTCGTATCTGAATTTTCCATTCAGTATGGCAGGATTAAGTCGACGATATCGAGAATATTAGGGAAGCGGATGGCCGAGTGGTTAGAGCGCTGGCGTCCGAACCGAGAGCGCGCTGGTTCAATTCCCGATAAGCGCAGCAAACTTCCCCCCCAGTCGACCCAGCTGACGGGAATGGGTACCTGACTCCATAGAGGGTTGGGGAAGGTAATGCAGCGAGGGAGAGGAGACTGGCACAACCCTCATGTAAAAGCTGGCCCTGAGAAAGGTGGGGTCTCTAACACCTCACTCCCCCAACGACCTGAACAGGTTATGGGATGACCTTTACCTTTACCTTTTTATCAACAGTACGGAAAGATAATGAGGCCATTAAAAAGCAGCTGATGTAGTGAAAGGAGTAAAAGCGGTAACAAAAGCAAATGTTTCAAAGAATGAAAGATATGAATAAGTTATTATTGGTGTCAACTGGTTTGAATAAAAACAAAACACCTGGAAACAAGCTAATCTTTTTCGCACACACCGTACAGTAAAATACTGTGAGTGATACAAGGTAGTCAATTAGTCATTGATGACTGCCATAACCAGTTATAATACAGTTACATGCTTTCCTATGGGGGAACAAGTGCTCGGCACTCAAACTGATCGACGTGTGTGTGTATACATATGTGTGTGTGTGTGTGTGTCAGTGAGTCATACCGCTGAGTCATTCGATGAGATTACTGTATTGTCGTCTGCTCAAAGGGGTGAATGAAAAGTCTCGAAAAGTCTAAAGCGCAATATTTTTACTGCCTACCTGGTTCTCAGGTGACAAGTGCTGGTTGTGAAATCTTAATTCATTCTTAAGAGCTACTACGCGACAAAAGAGCAGAGAGCCAGCCCTCAGCCTGGTGAAAAGATGTATTTAAAAGCTTTAGTACGGCAGTGCATAATACAGTTTCTTTGTCACTATTGTACAGTGCCGGCAAAATACTAGGAAATTCAAAAAAAAACATCCTGTGGGTCTAACCAGCAAGGCAGGTGTATATCTCGGCTGCCTTTTGCACGTCTAGCAACGCGAACAGCCACGAAAGGCGCAGCTACAAAATGGAGGTAACTACCTGCCCCCCGAAGTTGCTTCCCCTAGCTGTCAGCCTGCACGGAGCACCCCGAAACTTTAGTTAATGAATAATCTCCGAGTTCCGTGATATTTGAGGACCTATGCACTAAGGTACCCCCGAAGCAGATTTGCCTCCAATTTATAGCAACAATTAACCCCTGGACACGCTACGCAGATAGCATAGGGAGTGACACGAAGGCATTTGTAAGGCAAGGTTTCATTACTTTTTTTTTTTTTACACACTATGCTATGTGTAGCTATGTGGCTACACGTGTTTCACTAGTCATGGGGCTGTGGAGCCAAGGCAAAGCCGAGTCAAGCATAAACAGTCTGCTGCAAATTGCAGAATGTACAGCTGCTGTTGGTTACAAAAGTGTGCATTTTTTCAATTTAATTTAATTTTCATCTGGATCTAAAAACGCTCCCGTGTGCGTCTGACGTGATGCAAGCCAATAGGAGAGCTTCTAACACATCATTCTGAGGCATTGGCCAATCAGTAAACCGCTCTCTGGAGATCGCGGGGAACGAAGATAAGGACAACCCTGGTGAGAAGTCCAGTGTTCAAAAGGTTGCACTGAGATGTTGGTTTTAAAGACGTCAACAACAACAACAACAACAACAACGACGACGTCAAGAACAATAACGACGACTTCAACAACAACGACGACGACGACGACGTCAACAATAAAGGTTTTGTCAATGAAAATCACAGTCAACACTTACTCTGAGAAGACCGCATAGTCTACAACAGCGACCACATCGATGTAAATATTTTGCTGTTGGGACTGTCGTCGTCTGCGCACAGGTGGTGGTGCCGCTACTGGTGGTGGTGGCAGTTTGTTTCCCGTTAAGGTTCTCATCTCTATTGTTCTAACCACTGTGGGGGCTGTTGACAATAAACAAAGACCAGTCAGCGGACATCTGTAAGATGGTATGGCTGACAGACTGACTGATGGACGGATGGACTTAATTGGTTTCATTGATTAAATTGTCTGAAATATTTGTTCATAACACACGAGGCTATATAGGCGACATTGCACAAAAAAAATGAATTTCTTCAGGATTTCATTCGAGAGATTAGTAGAGAGTAGTTCATAGTCAATGACATATTTTTATTCAGAACTACTTTGCGTCGTGGTGTCAGGATATTGTGCGAAGATTCTGGACCTTGGAGGTCAGGGGTCACGAACTCGCCTACGCTGAGCTGGCTTTGCCCGCGATTAAATCTCTAGCCAAAATTAAAGAATGGCAAATAGTGACTCATTTTCCCCACACAAAATACTTATTTCAGATAAAATAATTTTTATCAGCGTCAGTATAACAACAAGTTTTATTTCTACAATTACTCGGGCACAAACTCTATTAATAGTCATGTCGGCAACACGGACTGTGCTGTCATGGCGACAGCATTTGTAATGTGGATAGTAAGGATTGCATTGTAATGTCGACATCGTGGACTGTAGTGTGTGTGTGTGTGTGTGTGTGTGTGTGTGTGTGTGTGTGTGTGTGTGTGTGTGTGTGTTATTAAGCTCCTTACGTGCTGCTACAGCGTCCCCGCGCTGTCCTCCGGCAAGCAAGTCGTCTCGAAGGTGCACGACGAACTCGTGGTTCTCCTCAGCCTCGTTCTGGCCGCTCTTGGCCTCATCGCCGCTGACGTCACGTCGCTTGACGTCGTGACCAGGCGCATGCGTAACGCTGTCCTCTGGAAGACTGGACTTCCGGTCCATCGTATCTTCACTCGAATTCTGGTTTCGGCGCCCCGTACTTTTAAGGTCGTACATTTTTCCTTCGACTTGCAGAATGCCTTCCTGTAATTATGTTTTCCTTTAGAGAACTAAATAATGTGCATATAAATTCATAACCGTTATGTTCCACAGTGTCAGATCGATCAAAATTCATAATTTAAAAAGATCGCGTTTTAAAATTGCCTTCAATGCGCCTGCTGAAATCCATAATCCTACAAACATGACTTTTTAAAGATTTCCTTACTCCAGCTTAAAACTGATCTCAAAGTCACTGAAAGATTAAAGGTACACCCGAGTAAAACACACAGTGAAGCTCACAGTTGCCGTTAGTTAATGGATCGTGATTTTTTTTTAAACTTATTTTGCTTTGGAAAAGTACAATTGCTTGACCCAGATTCTAGTTTCTGCCATCACTGAAGCAATAACCAATGCTAGACAATGAGCTCATGCTAACCATGTGTTACCAAAACAAGGTGCATATTTTGTGATGTCGTAAAAAGTGCGATCCTGATATTTTAAGAAAGCAAGTGAAAACTCCGGTGTGTCATGAGTCCACGAACACGTCCAGAAAATGAAAATCAAATTACTTGCGTAGATGACATTTGACCGGCCTTCCAGAGTATCCAGAGAAACCGCCACCGAGCAAGAAAAAGGGTTCACAGCCGATGGCGCGAGGGTGTGGCAGACCCTCCCCCTCCACACACACACACACACACTGTTACCGAGACCCCTCACGGAACCATCAGGCATCAGCAGCCGACTCCACCTCATCACGACACACCAGTGGATGCCAGTGGAAGAGAAAGAAAGACTGCTGCCATTAGTTTATTTATTTTGTTAAGAAAATTCGTAGCATCAGTTTCAATTTTTTCGGAATGTTGAACATGACTTCCTTCAAGTCTTGTTCGGAGAGAAATCCAAAACTAGTTTAAATGTTGGGAGTTTTGATAAAGTAAGCATATTCACAATAACTATCGTAAGCAACAACGTCGGGTTGTCGCCTTCTGAAAACAGGTGAGGATGTCCAGGTGTGTTTTACCCTGCGCAAAGCATAGAGAGAATCGCGATTACTTGGGGAAAATGTATCTTGTCTGATGCTGGCATTTGTGACTACCAGCACTTTCTTCGACAACTGCTGACGATTGTATCAATGGCCTGTTAGCAGCTCACAAGCTTCCTTCACGGGTCCGGATATAGGAACAAGGAGACACTACGAATGAACTCTTTCACTCCTTTTGATCGTTCATGATAAATAGGTTGATGTGTGTGTGTGTGTGTGTGTGTGTGTGTGTGTGTGTGTGTGTGTGTGTGTGTGTGTGCGTGCGCATCCAATTTTTTTTGTACATTCTTCATTAATTATTTTTATTTTATTATAAAATTATTATAAAAGAAGCATGTCATTTGGCAGCTTGAAGTGGGAAGATCACTTGGTCAGAGGTCTTGAGAAAGAGGTCCTCACACCTTTCAGCTTTCTTTCAACGCCAAGGAACTTTTTTTCCAAACGGAGCCTTGAACCAGGAGGGCAAGTCAGCCATGACCGACCGTCGGAAAAGCCAGTTGTCGTCGTAGGAACTTTAAGGATTACGCAACCAGAACTTGGGTTACTGTCACAAACCTGCTGTGGGCTTTAAAAAAAAATCATTTGGAGGGAAAGGAGATGGAAAAGATGGGCGGAGAGCGAGTGATTTACTAGGACGTGCGTGGGTGTGAGCATTTCATGATGGCCGTTTTTTCTTTCCGGTATTGGTGTTATTGAGAGGCTTCCCTGGTGTCAATTGTAAAGATCAGGGCTGAGAAAGAAGAGTGATTTTCTTTGTGCTGCTGCTTTGTTTGTCCTTGACCAGGAGGGAAACCTGATAATTTTCCACGATGATGTGTTGTGAAGTCCTGACCAGATTTGTTATTCACGTGAAAACCTGTTGAGTGTGTGTGTGTGTGTTAATCTTTCTGAGTGTGTACGTGTTTGAATGTAATTGAGGAATCTTAAACTACTAGTGTAGTGAATTAAATCTGTATGGTTGTTATATTTTAAGGAACGTATTTTTTTGTCCTGGTTTTTTTTTCTTTCTTTTATCTATGTGCTCTTAGCACTGGTGCGCATGATCTTGCTGGACCTGGAGAGAGGCGGCAGCCAGGAAAAGACTGTAGTGTCTGTGTTCTTTCATTCTGGAGCTCTTAACCTGGCGGCGGAAGCTTCAAAGAGGACCTTCTACAGAAGTGACTATAACGGAAGACATCGTAAAAGGAGGACTTAGGGTTTAATGTGTCTTAATGTTTGTCTGTGAAATAGGTTAATCATGCTGTCTGTTGGCTATTTTTCTGTTATTACATTTATGTCCTAAATTCAGAGCTTTGTTGGTATTTTTTTTTATCCCATTCGGAAGTAGTTTCAGAGTTGCAGACGATAGCTATCTGTGGGAGGTAGAAGTTCGACTCCAAGGCCGGCAGGAGTCGCCGTTCTCAAGGGAGAAGACAAGGGCTGTGTCTTCACCAGAGTCGGTAGGATGACTACGCATCTGGGTGATGTTTGTTTGGTGGCTGTACTTGGCTGTTTGCTGTATAACATTGCAGTCGGGTGAGCGAGCAGTCGTCGAAGAAGCCACGTGACGTGTACGTCGCTGCACCGGGACAGAGCTCGGTATCCGTGTCACCTGGGGGGGGGGGGAGCAGTCGCTGCTCTCTGACATGGTTGGCGGACCGAACGGGGAAGTGACGACAGACAGTCATCGGCGGGCCTCACTACAAGCGTGGACTCGCAACGAGCAATAACAACTGCCAGAGCTAAGTTGATGTGTGTATGTATGTGAGATTGGATGATGGTTATAACAGGAGTTAACAGCACTGTGACGGTGAGCACGGATAGGACTAGGACCCCTTTAGATGAAAAATACTTTCCTGCGTATGGTGTTTGCATTCTGTAATATAATCTTCAAAAGCAGATTTATCAGATGCAAAACGACAGGAGGAAATAAACCAAGGGGCTAAAGGAGCTACTTACCAGACTCAAGTAACTTTGTCCGTTCTCGTCCACCCTCCGGCGCGCGCTGAAGGCTGCCCCCTGGGTGACGTCATGATAAACGGCGAAGTCCTGCAGCGAGAGAAACATTCACTGGTCGTCCAGCACCTCGATTTACCCCAGCTATTGCTTTCATGTAATTCACAATTCGCTTCGAAGTATCTCCGACTTCTTGACTCCTTTCCTCTACTGCACCCCACCCCACCCCCTTATACCTCTACCATCCAGATTAGAAATTACCGAATGCTGATATAGACTTCTGTATCACCTGATATAGACTTCTGTATCACCTGATATAGACTTCTGTATCATCTGATATAGACTTCTGTATCACCTGATATAGACTTCTGTATCACCTGATGTAGACCTGTATTATCTGATATAGACTTCTGTATCACCTGATATAGACTTCTGTATCACCTGATATAGACCTGTATTACCTGATATAGACCTGTATCACCTGATATGTCTCCTTGTGTCATGCTCTGTCTCACCCCCCCCCTGCCCCCAATACACATCGTACTTTAAATTCCAACAATTTTTTCTTTTCTAAACCGGACATGCCATACTAAATATCAAACTTTGTTTTTGACCATGACATACCTGTCGTTCTCATTTAATGTACATATCGTGAACTATATTCGTAAGGTCTGAACAAATATGTGTATGCTCAACAATATTTTTCTAATCATTTGATCATCAACTATTTTTAAAAGTCAAGATATATATATATACCTCTGTATTGTTTAATTTTACTCTCTTTGTTTCAAGTTTGCCGTCTTCATTGCTCGATAGGATGAAAACAGGAAAATCACAATCCACGTTCTGGTCCACCTGTAATTGCAGGTGCACGCCCTGACCTCCGACAGTCACATTAAGAGTGAGGCTGTCAGGCATCGACTGGTCTCCGGACTGTGAAGAGCTGGACTCCGACACTGACCCCGTCACCAAGTCTGATGAGGGAGACAACGGGTTAGTTTAATCAATGAAAGGTACCACACACACACACACACACACACACACACACACACACACACACACACACACACACACACACACACACACACACACACACACACACACACACACACACACACACACACGGGGTCTGGACAGTAATTTTCTATATAAAAAAATTGCATGATTATAATTTGTTTGGAAATTAGTACAGTATAACAATATTATATTATGCTTTCTGTAATAAATGTCATTTAAATAAAAGAATGTTGGTGGAGAATGGTGCTACTAACGCACTGACAGAGTTTTGTTCTTATTATATAATATTTTATTTAAATACGTTAGTAACATTGCATAATAGTTTATCGCACTTATGACATGCTGTGCTTTAACCATTAATTGATTATTCATAGTTAAAAATATTATCAGTTAGCTTGCTCTGAGTTTGCCTCCTGACCTTAAAAGAAGCATGCATAACCGATTATGAGTTTAGAGATTTTTTTGTTAGAAAAAAAGGATTCTTTGTCTTAAATTCTGGTATGGTGGTCCCCCCCCACCCCGAGGATGGAAACGTATGATTCAGCTTGGTGTTAGACATGATCATGTGATAATTCGTCTATGAAAAGCAAGTAAATAGTTGGAAGTTGATGATGGCGATGACTACTATGTATATTTGGCGGATACAAGACGATTGTGTATTGGAAGCGGTCTGTCACTGTACAGTCGAAGATATTTCTGTCGATATAAATGAATTCAACTTCTTAGGATAAACAATCGTTTGTCTGAGGTATAACACTCTGATTCACTCTTTCTCACGCACGCACACACTGGTATGGGTTAGAATGAATGGGTGAGTGAGTAGATGGGTGGTACACGAACTTAATGTGACTCGCTGACTCCTTGCGTAGCCCAGTAACTGCTGATGTGTAATAAGTGCAACACGATCTTCTGTTTGCTCAATGGCGGACATATTCAGCGTCGATCGAGTTCTGTATGTAAATACACACATTGCCTGTCAATACAAAGCTTGCAGGCGCCATCTGAATCGAACTGAAGAGAATGCGAGCCGGGCATCGGCTGTCCATCTATGTATATTCACGCGCGCACATGTGTGTATATATATATGTGTGTACGCGCGCGTGGGCATTGCATGCACGTGAGCCTTCGTGCGTGTATTTGTGTATGTGAGAGAGAGAGAGAAGAGAATGTGTGTGAGCCTTCGTGCGTGTATGTGAGAGAGAGAGAAGAGAATGTGTGTGAGCCTTCGTGCGTGTATGTGTGTATGTGAGAGAGAAGAGAATGTGTGTGAGTAATAAACTGTAAATCTGTGTATGTACCTGCACTTGCGTGAATGTATGTGTGCGTGCGTGACGAATTCCTATAAGTGTGCGCTAACAGACACCTCGGCATGTTCCTACATGAATATCCTACAGGTTTCTTGTAACTGAGTGATGATGCTTGTCCTTAGTCATGAGCCTGTATTTACCGTACGGCGCGACTGTTTTATGTTTCATGACTCACAACTACAAATAATTATAGGTTAGCACGTGTAGTTGTTCTAAGGCAGCCTTCGTGAAAACAGGACACAAGCTGTTTTAAAGATTAGTCATGAATACGAAGTAAAATGAGTGAAGCCATTGTTCAAACTCTCTTGTTGGTTTCTTCTCGATCTTCGCGACGAACTGAAGTGTCATATATCTTTCCATCGCCTCACCTTTATGAATTCCTTGTCTTTCATCGTCACCACGCCTTCGGGTACAGCTTTGACTTAGGGGAGGACGCGACGGCCATAACAGAAGTGGCTCGTGGCATTTATCGTCTGCTCGCTCCACTCAACTGCCCAAATGTACATAATAAACTAACCCTAACCCCTACCCCTACCCTAACCCCAAACCTCTGACAAAATAACATAGACCGGCCTATGACGTCACGTCCCCCACCCCATATCAAAGTTGTGCCCGCCTTCGTATTAACAAACAAACACCTAGGCAAGGAGAGGGAGGACAACTCCCACAGTCCACGCCTGCTGAGGCCAACAAAAGCTGTCGTGACGACGACTCAACTCCACTCGTCAGTAGAAAGCTGAGATTAGGCCCCGGTCTGATGATCAGATGAGAGTGACTAGGGCATCATCATCGTGATCTGTTTTCAGACAAATGACTAGACCTGTTTCTATCCATATAATCTTCACCTTAAAGGTGCATCTGATCAGAACTTTGGCTGTCACTCTCTCTCTCTTTCACGAACTCTACATGTCCTCTTCCTGTTTGTTTACTGACTCTGCATATTCCTGTAAACCTGCATATGTTTACACCTGTTTACACACACTTCAATGGGCCTACTTGGCTACCTGTTCTGATCAAATATAGCTGGCGCTTATATAATCTTGCACGACGAGTCCTCCCCCACCTGGGGTACCACTGAGTGGCTCAGTTTTTATGTGATCTGTTAGCGACTGGATATGAAATTCTGTGGGTGCTTTTGTTGATCTGCGTTCCCTCAAATAAACTTCGGTGCGGGTTTAACTCCTTAGGCAAAGTTTTGGGCCTTTGGAACAGTGAATTTTAATAGTTAAAAAAAAACACAGCTATCCTTGCCACCGAAAAAGTGTGTACCTAAAGATCAAGACCCTGTCATTGCACAGCCTACACATTAAGCAAAAGAGATTTAACTTGATATGAAATTAAAACCGAGACGGTGAAGAGTCAAGTGAAGAAAAAAGAACAAGTCGCCATCTTGGAGCCGGTTTTTGATATTTGATGTTCACTGGTTTGCACCTGGCGACCTCCTCTGCAAGCTGATGTGCAATCAGGCAAAGAAGTAAGCTTTAGTCCTCCAGCCTACCACCACCACCACCACCACCACCACCACCACCACCACCACCACCACCACCACCACCACCACCACCACCACCACCACCACCACCACCTCTTTCACAAACCTTCTAAATCGATATTGTCGATATCAGAAACCGCCTGAAGCAATATTGCCTCCTGTTGCCTTATCAACATGCACTGATGATAGCATTGCTGACATCATGATGATGGATTATGTCTGTATATCAGCAGTCCTCGCGCTCTTGAGACGAGGGGGATGAAGGGATGGAAGGTTTGGGGTTGTGCTGGAAATCTCGTCTTTCCCTCTCTTCCCGAGTAGATGGAGCTTTACTTGTAGTGAGACATGGGAATGTCAAGAGGTGATATGTTGTTCAAGATAAGACATATTTTTAACCGAATAAAAAAAAAAGAGAGGGGACGAAGAAGGGAATCCGGCTCACGAAAACGAGTATACGAGGTGTGGCTATAGATATCTGGGTATCGGAACAATGAGATTAACACAGTGTGTGAGGACAACATCTAACACCCTGTACTGTGGCAGTGACCAACACACGATCTGAACACAGCGTCTGAGAAAATTTATTGAAAGAACATCTAACAATTTGGGGAAAACATCTTATTCAATACATGGAGACGCCATCTTTCAATGTACTCTCATGTAGTTCGTGTTCACTGGAACATCATCTAACACAACAGATGAGAAAGAATCTCTAACAAAAATCTTGTCGGACTGTTAGGGTTTACTGCTTTCCATCCTTAAAGATGTGAGGGGTTTTTTTTCCTACACAGACCAGATACAATCACTTGGTGTTTTAATGGCTAGCCAAGGAAAACATACACAGCAATCCTCGTGTTTAGTATTCTCATGATCTTGTTCCCTAGAGTCAAGAAACTGCTTGAACTTTTAGTAACACGTTTCTTGTGAATGTAGAATGTGTCGCCGACATTCGATAACAAGCTGTGGCAGGCGACAATGACCAGATATCAGCTTCCACGTGTCTGCTTTATTGTAAAATATCTCACGAGATGAGACAGACAGGCCTCTGACATAAGTTTTACCTTTTTCAGACTCCAGAAGCCTAATCCTTTATGTTTTCAGACAATTTTTTTTAGATTCATTTTATGTCATCTGATCACGTGTCTACAGGATGGGAGACGCTGACTTCACACATAACATCGCGTGCACGAGAGTTAGCAAAGAGCTCGACATGTCAGCAACCCTGCTAAGAACTTTGAACCCCCCCCCCCACCAATTTATTGTTAGTTCCTAGCTTATGGGGGAAAATTATCGTTCAAAGTTTATCGTCCAGTGGGAGGGAAAGGACAAGGAAAGAGCCAAGCATCTATATAACTTGCATCGCTTTTTAACAGTCCAAGGGTTAAGCTTAGAGGCTATGATCTGTAGTTCGTTTATTAGCATTGTGTTTTGTCATTATTTCGTCCGGGACGAAACCATAAAGAAGGTATCAGCCTCTACTCTGACTAAATTCCATGTCTAACTACAAAATAATAATAATAATAATAAAGCAGCGTGTGATTTATATTGCATAATCCCGCTAACGAAGGAGCATGCTCTAGTCTATGCGGTCAAAACAAGTAAGAGACATGAACAGAATACGAAGGACGGAAAAAGAAACAATTATATGCAGATAAGTAATAAAAGACAAACATAGAAGACACCAAGAGGAATCAGGGAACAAACAATAAGGATAGAGAGTGTCATCAATCTGAAGAGAAATACGAGGAGGCGAATGACAAATGGACTTGCAGAGGACTGTTTTCTACAATGGAAGCCCTAAAATAAATAGATAAATAAATAGATCAATCTGTATATAGGTCTATCAAGTTACAACGCTAATTATTCCGACCTTCAATCTGCATTTTAACAAATCTTGTACATGTAATACAATTTTTTAAAGAATTTTTGAGATCTGATTCTGATTAATTTTCTTTTGTCTTAATAGTAGTGGGTCTTAGACATTATCTTTCCAAGATGGTTGGGAAGTAATCGAAATTGTATTCACTTCAGAACGACTGAGTTGTGGAGGGAGAGATGCAGAAAACACTAGAAAGCTGTAGGAAACTGCAGCTGGGGATGAGAGAAGAATGGAGGCGGTTGTGGGTCGGACGAACAAAAGTGAGAACAACACGAACCCTTACACTATTCCATCATGCGAGATAATAAGGCTATGCTGACTGCTGAAAAAGGACGAGAAAATAAGGCTATTTGTTCCGCCAATCAAAAACTGTGGAGGCA
The DNA here is from genome assembly GCA_004794655.1 of Marisa cornuarietis. NCBI lineage: Eukaryota > Metazoa > Mollusca > Gastropoda > Architaenioglossa > Ampullariidae > Marisa > Marisa cornuarietis. The sequence continues at coordinate 1,399,367 of SMMW01000057.1, read as the reverse complement.
AACGCTTAGGATGAAGAAAAGGAAAGCCACAATAAGTTTCATATTTCAGTCCTTCGTAAAACCTCAGCAGGTAGAGTAGAGGTGTACTCGTGAATGGAGAGACAAAGGGGGGGGGGGGAGAAAAAAATCAAAGAAACTAACCGAACAGACTTATTGTCGAGAAATATCGTTACTTACACTCGAGGAAATCAAGTTCTGGGACACACATGTTACACGCACACTACTGAATGATACCAATGTGTTGACGAAGTTTAAAAGAAATACAAAAATAAAAACAAGCAAGAAAATCTTCATAAGTGAAATCGTGTAAACTGTAAGGTGAGCTGCTTCTATTTTGCTTCGTGAAGAATTTTGTCGGAAGGGAAAACAATACACACGCTCTCTCTCCCTCCCTACCCTCTCTCACACACACACACACACACACACACACACACACGCACGCACACACACACACACACACACACACACATCTCAGAAGGTATACAACGCTCGCTTGCATACAGACACCCAATAACAGTCTAGTCTGCCAACCCTCAGGTGCGTTATACCTTCTTCGGTCGGCCGGTCAGTTTACCTGGCCCTGTGTGATGCCCCGTGTGTAAATAATGGCCTGTTGCCCCTCACCGTTCTTGATATTTGTCGCCACGACAACGGGTGCACCTACCTGCGACCCTGCGTACCCGCTTTGTACGTCTTCACAACACTGAGCTCAAGCAGGCAGTGGTGGGTAAACTCTACCCGCCTACAAACACGGCAGGTATCGGGTGGGCGTGTGTCAAGTGTGTTACGGCCTTCTCTCTCGATGTGTGTGTGTGTGTGTGTTTATTTATATATATATATATATGTAACATATACCCCTAGTCACTAGCGTACGATATCACCGTTAGATGGAAGCACTTTTCCCTCCCAAAATCAACAACCTATCAACACTACCTGTATAACTATCAAGTGTATAGCACCCTGTTGAGATAATAAAGTTGAATTGAATTGAATTGAATAGTAGAACTCTCACGCCACAACAATAAACTACAACAGCGATTACAACTACGAACTATACAATTCCCATAGTTATGAACAGATATATATATATAAATAAATATAAAACCAAGGTAACTGTGAGCTGAAGTACCTGTAACTATGAAATATAACCCTTTATACATATACCTATATAATTTAAATGACATGTTGCCATCCACTGTGTAATAGTACTGCGAAGTACTCCAACATACAGTTGCTGTTCTGTGTGATCATGTGACTGAATAGAGGGCGCTGTACCAGAGACACTGAAGGAAAGGACAGCCATCACTACACGCGCGCAGTGGGACCATGAACGTTGATATTTTAGTATGCTTTAAAATATATATATATATATATTAATAGATGAATCATAATGTAAAATATATCCGCTCAAACAGAGCGTTGTATCGTAGTATTTGTATTTATTTGAAAGTCAAAAAATGGTTTTGTCAGCAAGCTCTCGCTCTCTGGCTCATTGTCTGAGTGGTTACAGAGAGCGGTTTGTAGCGAGTTTGTCCTTTCTTAATGAATTTAATTCAGGATTAATTCAGACTAAGTTTGTGAGGAGCATGCTTTAAACTGTATTTATTTTGTAACACATTTAAATTGTTATTTATTGATGTTTTAATGATGTTGTTTTGAAAACAATCGCTTCGTGCGTCCTGTTATCAGGACGATGGTGAATTTGAAATGGGTGGGGAAGGAAATTTTGATATTTAGTGACAGAAGAGAGTGTGCTGTACATAGTAGCTAACTTATTTAACGGCACGATCGAGCACTTGCTCCTCCATCTCTTCCACCCCAAACGGTGACAGTTTTCGGACAGAGTTCACTCAAGTGTGACCTGTGTTACTCTTTCGATGCATCACTACTGACCTCAATACCAGCCTGTGACCTGAATTTCACTTTAAGACTTTGCTACTGACCCAGATTGCTAGATTTCCACTCCTCTCATACCTGAGGTTTTCTCATTGCTTCGCAATTTTGTCCTCTTAAAAGTACTAAGCCGAACATTAATAAAATGTCAATTAAGACTAGTCTGACGCTTGGGTGCGCTCGTCTCTTTTCGTATAAAACAATGTGTTATCTGCAATGTGTGTGTGTGTGTGTGTGTGTGTGTGTGTGTGTGTGTGTGTGTGTGTGTGTGTGTGTGTGTGCTTGCTGGAAATGAATCCGTATTAGATCCTAGAGAATTTTGCACACAAATTAATCTACCTTCACAGGAGGCGCCATGAACAAAGATCATGAAGGCCAGGGTCAAGGCGGAAGCAACACAACCCCGATGTCCACCCATCACTTTGTGTTGTTGCTGGTGTAGATTACGTCTCTGCTCTATGTACCCGCCTTTAGACTCCTCCACCTGTGTGATGGGGTCCCATGAGCTGTAGGACCCAGTCGCCAGGCTCCAGCAGTTCCTTGAGACTGTTCATGGGAAGATGCTACATCGCTTGATGAATGTTACAAATGGAATACTGTCAGCTGTTACAGATAAAAGTTACACACTCCTCACGAAATCATGAAAAGAACCGCTCTGCCCTCTTCCCTCGGTGCTAGCAGCCAGCTGCGCGTCGAACTAAGGATCAATAATGACTTCAGTGCAGGTGTACTTCGCTACCTGGATATCCACTCAAACTCACGGACAGACGGCTCAAACTATTGCTTCTTAGACGGGGCGTGTGTTTGACTTCTTGATCTTTTGTCACCGAAGTTGAACTGTAGGTTGTTTACTTTCGCAGACGACAACACCTATTTGCACGAGCACAGCTTTCCGACCTTATGCCACCTCACCTGATACAGACAGGTGAGCTGTTTCGAAACAAGTCACGATGTCAGGTGTCCTACATGGATTCTCTTGTTACCAGAAGGATTTGGCCGCACCACGTCTGGGAAACAACCAGCCCGTCCCATGGCTCACCATAACCGACCTAAGAAGTAGTGCTAATCACGTGGGGATTTCGGGGGGGTTGGTTTACAATGCGTCACCACAGCCTGCGCGCGTGGCGACACAAAACAGTCATGCGCACTGGCGTCTGAAAAACCCCATTCGCTGATTGGCTGAGCGGTTCGTGACGCTAGAGGTGAGGCACCTGTTTAAAAAAAAAGTCAGATAAGATAAGACTTTATTTGTCCCAAAGGGCAATTCGGGGCAGCTCGGAAGAATAACCGGACACAAAGGTGTGTCCTGCATTTAAAAACAAACAAACAAACTAACTAACTAACAAACAAACAAACAAACTAACTAACTAACTAACTAACTAACTAACTAACTAACTAACAAACAAACAAACTAACAAAGTCCAGACACACAAACTTCGTCCTCGCACACAGTCACGACAACGCAGGTTTAACACACGTTGAGTACACAACACGGAGGCAATGGAAGAAAATGTAGAAGATTGAGAGGTGCAGACATCGCACATCGAGGAGCGGCCATCTATGTTAACGTGAAGCTCAAGTCTTTTTTTTTTTTTAAGAAGTACCAGTAACAGACGATTGCACTGTTTAAGACGACAAACGTGACCAGTCATATGACTGTGGCTGAAAGAATATTATTTATAGAAGTTGATCCACTCGCAAGCCTCGACGGGGCCTGAGTCATCGTGATTTTAATATCACGGAAGTCACGATATGTCTTTATTCGACGAAATGAGACAAATAAAATCTTAGAAAATAAGGGTGTGTGTGTGTGAGAGAGAGAGAGAGAGAGACATGACATCTGACATGACATCTTTAATCCCAGTGACTCATGATCATGATGACATGGGGGAGATACAAGCATATTTACAAAACAAAACAAAAAACTTGTTAAACAGCAGTCAATAGGCAATTTGCCTATTGAGTGCTGTTTAACAAGTTTTTTTTAAGGCAAATGAACACTTTTATATAATTTGAAGCTGAGTATATTCTCTTTTTAAAGGGGGATGACTCATTTTATATTTATAGATGTCTTGGTATTTCAGTATACAGACTTCCATGAACACTGTGTAACTATACCCTCTCTATCTCACGCATGTGTTTTTTCACTCACATAAATATTTACCACTCGTTTTTTTAACTCTTTGCCACACATGCATAGGCGCGCGCGCGCACACACACACACACACACCGGCCGGTTCATTGCCCTTTACACATCACAATCGTTGAAGAAAAAGAACAATGTGAAGATAAGTCACTTGATGTTAAACAAATGAAGATCACTGAAAGAAGAAGACACAGTTCCGAAAATCAGAAAATCGGTGTTTGTGAGATGAGGAGACACTGATGGGTAAGAGCAGAAGGTGGTGATAACTGAGGCTAATACTCTGCGACTGTGAACATAATAGACGGATAATAGCTGAAGTTAATACATTGTGACTGCGTGAAGATAGCGACTGTGCAAAAAACAAATATGTATCCTTCAGTTTATGTTTAGTAGTCTTTTCTCGTTTTAGTTTTAGTTTTCGGAGTACTGCAGAGTGTTTGCCTCCACACGGAGAAACATGCTTCATAAATTCGATTCTTGTTTTTGTCAAACATGGGACATCCGTTACACAAGGAAGTTGCTTCCCGAGAGGACAAACTATGGACAACATCAGCTTGAAGGTTTAAGGGGTGCGGGTTTTTGTTCTAAACCTTAGGGCAAGATACTGTTTTCTTCATACTGTCGATACTGAGAAAATGCTCTCCACGTCCCTCCCTCTCTCAACACATAAATATCTTTTGTTCGGATACCCGCCTTCAGTCGCTGCCATGCACACATGTCAGAATTATGCAAGGATACGTTTATGTTATCAATTTTGGGGATGCTGGACAAAATCAGCTCCCTGTTCCCCCCATTGTCAGCCAATGGGATAACAGGGATCTTATCAGCCATCTCAAAAATGTCACAAAAACGGGAGATTTTTTCGTAACCGTATCTTGTTTTCATGTGCGTGTTTGTGCTGTTAACAGTGATAAAGTGCTACCAGCGTTAAAGGGCAACCCGAGCGCAACATTTGTTTTCTTTAGGATCGGGCTAAGTTCTTTTTTAAATAATAATTACCATAATATGGGTGCATAATTGATGCATAATTACGCTTATTTTTCATGGTATGTCTTCAAGCATCGGCATTCTCATCTGCCACTAGGAAAGCAGAAGAAAATTACTCTCAGATCGTTGTGTCCAAGAAGCGATTTTTAGCCCAGAAAGTAAAACGGCTGATTTTGGAATACAGCCCTACAGATTTGAACTTTATTTAGATGCTACAACTGAAGTTTAAAAAAATAATAAAAAGGTCCAAACGGAGCTCACTTGGCAGACTGGTAAGTAAATCTTCTCCAGATCAAAATTTAATGGACAATAATAAGGGTCATTGCAGGCTATGTATTATGTTATTATTAATTTTCTGTTACTAAGTGGACGCCTTTGAGTTAACTTTTCCATGTGTTTGTTAATAAAATATAAACACCTGTAATTTTTTTGTTACTATGGTTAATTTCTTACATTGCAATTTTATTTTATAGTTACAACTGGTTGCTTATAATCGTTTCTTACCATTAGACATATAATAACATTATAAAAATTGTATACACATTTATTGATGTAAAAACTTATTTCTTCCTCATTTAGCTGCATGCAAAATTTACTGCTTACTTACTCGCACGTGTTCCCGTATAAGCTCCTCATACGTGTGTCAACCTCAGTTCTATGTTTAGCTGTTTGGAGCACACACAACAATGGCGCCCTCACACTGTCAGTTGTTGTTAGCATTATGCTGGATAAAGATACGACTGATGATGTGTTTGTGACTGTCACACGATGTTACTTGTAGACCAGACGGTGTAGAAACTGTCGATGTTGTATATCTGGTGCTTGATCTACCAGCAGTCGTAGTTGGTTTTAACATCTCGTGCTGTTGTATAGTAAGCACTGCTGTAGGAATAAGATTTCTTAGTTTTACTGAAAGTTCAAGACTTGCTTGTACTGTATTAGTGACTGGATAACAATCCATTTTGAAATGTTTTGAGCAAATTCTTGAGTACAGCGTGGGGACGAAGTTCGCACGGCACACTTGAACAAAGCAGCGATCTGTATGAATGAACATATCTTTGGACAAAGTTAATCCACTGACATTTTCTAGCCATGATCTTTAGGAACTAACTTCATCTGAGTGTCGAAGAGAACATTCAGTAACAGCACAGTGTGTCCTGGTCTGCAACTTTCATCTTTGAATTCAGCTCATGAAGGCGATTCTATTTTTAGAAATACTACCCTTTAGTGATTTAGTCACTTCCTTTATTTCTCGACAAATCCATGCGTGATTAAGAAAAAAACATTAATATAATAGTTCTCTTGCGTCTTCGTCACAAAATACAACCGGAGTATGTTTTTCTGATACTTTATCCTCTATTTGCAGCGATTTTCCTGTTGCCCTTTATCCTGCCCTAGGATATATGGCGGGAAAAGGTCGATCACACATGCTTCTTCACAACGTGAATCAAACAGCACTCTAACAAAGGGACTGTACTGCCAATGTTGCAGCAACTGAAGGGATGATAAGTCACTTCCCTTGGTTAACACCCTCGATAGCAAAGACTCTTAGCTCGATACTACTATAGAAGGCGTACTACCCCTGAATTTTCAGAATGTCAGTTGTTTCCCCTAAAAACACTTGTTACAGATAAGAACAACTACACTAACTTTAAAGAAAAAGCGGAAAAAAAACCAAAATCAAAACAGTCTGAAATATGTCCGAACTGACAGGGATGTTTTGGCTACTGCACAATCAGAATGTGGACTGTGCTACATGTTTGTTTAGTTAATGTTAGTACTCGGTGGTTAAGCTGGGTAGCAAGCTTCTGTAAGTAATCAAACATTTAGGTAAAGATGTTGTAAGCGTCCATCTTCTGCTCCATGCAGCGAACAAAGGTCACCTATCAAAGCGGATGGAATTTGCTGAAGCTATGATCCAGTTTACCACCAACAAATGGATTGAAAGTATAAATGCTTTTCTGATGATATGGGTCCAGCTCTAATGGTAAGACTGAAATTGCTTTGATAAGACTCGGAACCATCGCAGGATGCTTTTCTTTGTAATTAAGTGCCGTTCGTTGAGCAATGTCCCGCAGATGGACAATATTTCAGCAATATAATGCTTCCACACTTGTATAAAGATACACTAAACACGGTTGGAAGAACAAATATCGGTATTAGAGGTTGGCCAACAGCAAATTCAGATCTTAACCCAAAGGTTTTAGAGGTACATGCTATATAGAATGTTAAAGCACAATACAAGCGTTCAGCGGAAACATAAATATTATATTAATGTTTTTCTCTTAATCACACATGGATTTGTCGAGAAAAAAAGGAAGTGAGGCTAGGGAAGTTTTTCTAAAAATAGCGTCGTTTGCTTGAGCTGAATTGGAAGAGAAAAGATGCAATCCTCGGTAAAAGAAAACAGACTAGGACACATTGTGCTGTTGCTGAATGTTCTCTTCGACACTCAGAGGAACTTAGTTCCTAAAGATAATGGCTAAAAAAACGTCAATGGATTAACTTTGTCCAGAAATATGTTTATTCATACAGATCGCTGCTTTGTTCAAACGTGCCGTGGGAGCTTGGTCCCCACACTGTACTCAAAAATTTGCTCAAAACATTTCAAAATCGATTGTTATCTAGTCAATTATACAGTACAAGACTTTCAGTAAAATGAAGAAATGTTATTCCTACAGCAGTGCTTACTATACAACAGCACGAGATGTTAAAACCAACTACGACTGCTTAAGCAAAGATCAAGCATCAGATATACAAAAAACTTAACCTGTCCTTTGATATTCAAATTGACCTTTTTGGTAGATGTATAAAATCTATTTTGCTGTATTCAGGTGAAATCTGGGCTTTTGAATCCTTTGATCTTTGTGACAGGATGCAATTAAGATTAATGAAAATGATACTAAATGTAAAAACTAGCACCAACATGTATGTGACAGTATCCCTGGTCTCTCAACCAGAACGTGAATACTGGCCCCGGGGAATGGGCACGTGGGCACTAGTTACTCAACACTAGCCGCCCACGTCAACATTAACTGCAGGGGAAAACACACGATAATCACACGTCGGTCATTCAATTACACAACTTGGCTCACGAGCCCCCACCCCTGCTCTTCCCAGAACACAATACTCAACGACGTGTGATTTTAACAATAACCAAGAAAAAATTTATTCATACAAAAGCGTCTCAAACAAAATACAATCAAATGGACTCGTCTAGGGGGGTCCCAATACTATCCGTGCTAGAGCGTACTTCTGATGTTACAGTGCTGTTGCCTCTCTTTACAAATACCGTACACACTCGCAAGCACACCAACTTAGCTCTGTTACAGCTTGTTTGTTGGGAGTCCAATACTTCGGCTGACTGTCATGACACACTGACGATTTCCCTTCGAAGTGGTCTGATGGTCCGACGTCTTCCTCCCTCGAAATGCCACCCCGTCAGAGAGCGACGACTGCTTCTCCCGGTGACAAAGATTCGAGCTTCGTACCACTCGAAGGTACACACGTGGGTTCTTCGACGACCGTAATGCCTCGTACAGCCGCCAAACGAACACCACCACAGACGGTCTCAGTCCTTGAGAACCGACGACTTCTGATGATGATGATGATGATGATGATGATGATGATGATGATGATGATGATGATGATGATGATGATGATGATGATGATGATGATGATGATGATGATGATGTCCATTTGTAATGCGCAGATATCCATTCGGAAGAATGCTCATTGCGCAGCAAAAACAAAATAAATAAAAAATACGAAAAAAATAAATAAAAATAAAATAAAGTAAATAAATAGATAGATAAACACCAGGAAACATGTTAAACATCTTATGAAAATAGTCATACCAATTTTCCTTGGGGATAGGGGTTAATATAGGGGGAATGCTGAAGTATGTGTAGTATTTTAGGAATTTGTTATTTGTATTATTTTTATATAGGCCCTTGCTGTCGACAAATGTATCTCCGCTGAGGACTAATGAATTTGTCTTGTCTTGTCTATTTGAACATTTTTTTTGAATAGACTTATTGGTTCCCCAGAAATTTTTTTGATCATTTAGACCATCCTTTAGTATATTTAGAAGCTGTTTTCTATGAGCTACTTTTTATTATTCAATAAGGTTTTATATTCCTTTCTCTTTTGCATGTAGCTTAATCTGTCTTCAGCTGAATGACTTGTATGAAATATTTTAAGCTGTTTTCTAAGTACTTTTCTGCTTTCTTTACACTCAAGATCGAACCAAATCTGCCTTTTTCCTGTCTTTTACAGTTATAGTTCTTTTCATGCAGCTGCCTGCTTGGTATATACCATCCATAAATCTGGCTAGCGCAATATTAATATCTACAGGTATCAGTTGAAGAGCATCTTCAAGGCACTCCTTCACATCTTCAGACTGTAACTTACTGCTAAACATGTTCACAGCCACAGCTTTGTCCTCTGCTTCCAAGACTAAGCACTAGTTCTACGGGCATATGTTTAGAATCTACCATAGGTCGGACTACGAGTAATCTACACTGTTTTTTCAGTTCACTAGATAAAATGAAATAGTCAATAACACTGTATCCTGAGGTAGATATGTAGGTGTAGCCACCAGAAAATGGTCCACCGTACTACCATTAGCGATAAACAAATCAAACTCACTGCAAACTTGCAGCAGATAAGAACCAAAGGGATTAGTAGTGGGATGGCCAGAAAAACGGCGTACATTGTTTGATGTTGCTGTATTACTGTTAGTGGGAATTTCAAATACATAACATCCGAGGACGCATTTTCACTAGCTGTTCTTGCATTAAAGTTGCCATATATTATGAAAGGGTAGCTACCATACATTCTCACAATATCTAGAATACAATCTTCTAGCGTCGAGATTCTGTATCTCTATAATATGGAGAGTCCACCGGAGGGATATACACACCTAGCAAGATTATATCAGCTTCAGTTTGAAGAAGTGTTTTTGAAATGCGTACTGCAAGCATGTTATCGTACTCGATTTTTAGCTGTTGTACATATTGCATGATATCTTTTTAACAAGCAGAATAACATCACCGGACAGTCGCCCAATTCCTTCAGATACTTTGATAGCTGGAGAAATAAACATTTTATGGTTAGGAAAAAGGTTAGGTGGAACGGTAGAACAAAATGTCTCAACAAGGAGGCTTAAGTGAAAGTTTCCAATGTAGCTTAATGAGTCTGAGTCTAGTCTAAACAAGCCTTCAATGTTATATGTAAGAAACTTCAAACAGCTAGTTGTTGTTGCAGTTAGCAGATTACTTCTGTCATTACCGCTAACCTTAGTGTTTTCGTCACCTGATACAGTAGCAGCACAAAAACGGGCCGGGCCATATCCCTAGTATCGTGGAGTCGGAGGATTAAAGTTCTGACCATTTCGAGTTTGAGTTCTTGTGGAATGTCGGAATGTGGGGCCGCTCGCGATAGTCTCTGTCAAGTGTGCTTGTCTCCTGCTGGTTCCCTGGTTCGGAGTGGTGTGCGGCTGAACACTGTTCTGCGCAAGTCCACTGGGCCTGCCAGTGATGCTCACACTCGTCACGGGTTGTCGACCGCCTGGTTGTGGCACCCAGAACTTGAGTCTAAAAGGGGTCATGTTTTTCAGCCATCTCTGATCATATATTAAATACCATATCCGGTGTTTACTTTGCAACGGTCAGTGCTTACCTTGACGCAGACTGTTCTAGTCAATATCGTCATTTTCATTAGTCTTTGCCAAGGGATAGTGGTGGAGGAATTAAAGGGCAATAAGCCTGACTGGGCAGGAATAGTACGCGAAAAATGTGGACACATGTGGGATGCGGGATGCGGGATTAAAGATGTATACCTGGTATAGACCCTGACGATAGTCCTATCTTTACACTCTTTGTTGTTTTGTCTGCTGTTTGCTGTTTGTTTGGCCACGATCCAAGGGATCCTTATATACGATCCCAAGGTTAATACGGATTGGAGTAAGAAGTCCTTAAACTGAGCTTGATGTAAGAAGTATTGGATTGCATTTAGCTTGATTGGAAGTACTTAGCTTAGGTATGATCACAAGGTGATGAAGGCTTAAGGTGGATTGTCCGGGTGACATAGACGAGATTTGAACCCTATGGTTAGGCTTGAGGTGGAGACCATGTTTAAAGCACAACCCGTATGAAACCTGTTTGCTCATGTGCCAGTGATACCTTTAATTCATTTTGTGTGTGTGTGTGTGTGTGTGTGTGTGTGTGTGTGTGTGTGTGTAAGCATTTGTGAGCGAGTGCAGGATAAGCAAATTAATTTCTTCACTTAATTCTTAATATCTTTATTACAACAACACTCTCATCACTAGCTGAACCCTATCAAACAAATGTAACCAATCGGTGGTAGCTATGATATGAGTAAACACACTTTATCCCCTCTCTCCCTCTTGCAGAGAGCCAGCAGATGTCTACAGATGGGCAAATGGGTTTAATCAAAAGCTTCAGCTGCATTTTCTCTCGTGACAAACAACCATCCCTAGCTGAACATCATCATACTGCATTAATTGCAGATGGAGATGTGAACATTTCCTTTGTGCATTGTAATAGGGGTTGTTTTGTTTTTTGTATTATTATTTCTCACGGTCAGGGGGCAGTTTATGTCTCTCATTCTTCCTGCTTTTGCCCACATCTTTGTTTCTTTGTTCATGTCTTGCTTCAGCTCCCCGGGCCTGATCTCAGCATCAGACAATGGCTTTCTCTTACTGTCAGCTGATACATATCCTAATAGTTTAATGTTCACATTAACCAGCAGTGGGTTTTTCATAGTGTGTTTTATACTTTTTTCCTCTCTCTTTGTTAATTGCTCATGCCGTCACTGACGTTTGCGTCTTCGAGACGAGAGAGCTCCGACAATGGAGGTGTCGAGCATGCAACTTATTTTTAGTAACGCTTAATATTGTGAACGGCTATGGCCAGAGAAAACGGAGAAATAAGGCTGCGAATTATTTGTGCGTCTGGCTGCAGGTCTGTCAGGGGTGGGGGGGGGGAAATCGATAGTTGCATGCTCTTTCTTTCCTTGTATTCATTCTTTTTTCTTTCCTTCATACTTTTTAGACGTTTTTTCTTTTTTATTTGTTTTTCTTTTTTCTTTCAATAGTTCCTTATTTCTTTTATTTCATTTGTTCTTTCCTTTTTTTGCTCGTTTCTTTCCTTCGTTCTTTCCTTTAGTTTTTTTCCCTTCTCGTTCTCTCCTTCTTTTGTTTCTTTCTTCCCTTTTTTATAATTTCTTCATTGCTTGATTGATAGTTTTTTAATAGAACATATATAGCTCATTGCCCATGTATTCAGACGTGTGGAGGTAGTTGCCAATATATTATATTCCCACGTGTATACGTGATGGCCAATGTTTTCGACGTGTACCCAGCTGTCAATGCATTCATGTAGATGAACTCTCCCGATTGACTCTCCAAAGGACTCCTTGGTTATCTAGTTGGCGCTGGCACCTGAATCAAGAACGTGAATTTCAAATGGGCGGCTGATTCAGGTCACGTGATCCAGCTGGCACGAGATCTCGCGTGCGCTCGTTTTGTGGTGTGCGCATGCTCTATAGTTCATCTACCCAACGTGAATTGATGACTAGCTTACTTCGACATAGATTACATGGTTTTCAAAAATAATAACTTGTTTTAAAATTAAACGGTGTATCTAACTCTAAAATTAGATTAGTTTCGCTAATGAGCAAGTGCACACGGCATGCCTGTAGCCGATTTTGACTTCTATAGAACATGTCTGAAATGCACATAAAATATGTGTACAACTATCCTCCCTTGAGCATTAGAGACCTGAACAGGTGAGACCCTCGACTTCGCTTATCAGTGCAGAAAAGTGCATGGGACGAAGTGGCTCTCCTCTGTGGATATCACGTCTGCGCACTGCTCACGTGACCCGTGTTACAGTGTAAAACAAGAAAAACATGACATACAAGTACTTCTAACTACACATAAACTCTTTGACAGTCTTTAAATTACAAGAAAAGTCTGATGGATGTTTCGACAAAATCGTGGCAAGGGATGATTTGGTTGGAATATGACTCATGAATATCTCTCCTTATACTGCTTTATTTAATTAAAGACTAACCCGACTGCTCAGCTGGAAATGTAGCATAACGTATCACAAAAACGAATCCCAGACATTTAATCCCCAGACACTTAATCCACAGACACTTAATCCTCAAAATGAAATTTCAACTCAAGAAATTATGAAGTGAATGAAAACTTTAATTATGAAGTGAATGAAAACTTTAATTATGAAGTGAATGAAAACTTTAATTATGAAGTGAATGAAAAATTTAATTATGAAGTGAATGAAAAATTTAATTAAAATTCAAATAATTATTTTCATGTAAACATCAAAATAAGTTTGCCAATTAAAATAATACTTAACTTCAACATTTATAACATTGGGGGCATTTTTGAAGATTAAGTGTCTGGTGATTAAGTGTCTGGGGATTAAATGTCTAGGGGATTAAGTGTCGGGGATTAAGTGTCTGGGATTAAGTGTCCTGTCACCCACAAAAACATATTCCAGTAGTATTTTATGACAAAGAGGCACGAGAGATTTTATATTAATATTTTTCTCTCAAGTACATCTATAATTGTCGAGAAAACAGGAAGTGACGAAAGGGGAGTATTTCTAAAAATAGAGTGAGCTGAATTCGAAGAGAAAAGATGCAATCCTCGGTTAAAGAAAACTGACCAGGTCACAATGTGCGGCTGCTGAATGTTCTCTTCGACACTCAGATGGCGTTTGTACTCATGAAGGAAATCCTCAAGATAATGGCAGCAAACGCCAGTGGATTCACTTTGTTTAATAATAATAATAATAATAATAATAATAATAATAATAATAATAATAATAATAATAATAATAATAATAATAATAATAATGTTGGCTTGTATAGCGCCAAATCCTGGCCTGTGGACAGCTCAAGGCGCTGACGTCAAAAAATAAGATGACGTCAAAATAAGACGACGACAAAATGTGGGTGTGTAGCGGCCCGTCTCCTCCACGTCACAGGGCAGCGTCCACGCACAGCAAGAACACAGTCCTCAGCACAAATATCACACATGTCATACAAACCGGAATACACTCCATACAATAAATATCCAACATGTCATACAAGCCGGAATACACTCCATACAATAAATATCCAACATGTCATACAAACCGGAATACACTCCATACAATAAATATCCAACATGTCATACAAGCCGGAATACACTCTATAGAATAAATATCACACATGTCATACACTCCACAGAAAATGCAACATCCAACAGAAGGCACATGTTTCACTGGAACGCCAGCACACGCTCAAGTTCACTGATGAAAACATGAATCCCACACCACCGCGCAAGTCATGAAGTCCAAATCCAACAAGACAGTATCAAAGGCCATCATCGACTAGCACATTGTCCAAGCCAGTTGTCTGCACGCATATGTCCAGTTTCTAAAATACCCTCTTCAGCCGTCCGTCTAGTGCCGGGAAAAGGCTGTGTATCAAGACCGGGCGGATGGGGTCGGATCGCAACACCTTTTTCATGGCCCTGCTGAGAACACCATCCCGCAACAGCTGCAGACTGTTCCAAGTGGACGTCTTCAACATGCAGCAGTCTTGTAGAGGAGCAAGGATGGCGACTTCATCATAATAAGGGTTGCCGAAACTCAAAATACAACGGACGATACAAAAAAAACGACAAAAACGACAGAGAGCCATCCCCTCAAGCCAGTTAGGCGAAGGGATATAGATGTTTATAGATGTGTATATAATATATGTGTATATATGTGTATATACAGGTCTCTGCTTTGTTCAAACGTGCCATATGAACTTCGTCCCCACACTGTACTCAAGAATTTGCTCAAACATTTCAAAGTCCATTGTTATCCAGTCACTTATTCAGTACAAGCAAGTTTTGGATTTTCCGTAAAACAAAGAGATCTTCTTTCTACAGCAGTGCTTACTATACAACAGCACGAGATGTTAACACCAACTACGACTGCTGGTAAAAGGTTAAACAAAGATCAAGTATCAGATATACAACATCGAGGGTTTCTACACCGTGTGGTCTACAAGTAACATCGTGCGACAGTCACATACACACATCATCATCAGTCGTATCTTTATCCAGCATAATGCGAACAACAACTGACAGTGTGAGGGCGCCATTGATGTGTGTGCTCCAAACAGATAAAAAGGAATTGAGGGAGACAAACGTATGAGGAGTTTAAACGGGGACACGTGCGAGTATCAGTAAGTTAATAGTAAATTTTGCAGGCAGCTAAACGAGGAAGATGATCCGATCTCTGTAGTATTCCACTTTCCTCCTTACACTCCGTGACTGAGGACGTAGTCCTCTAAACCATCCACTCCATGTCAGTCTATGCTTGTGAGTTTGACCCTCTTTCTACTATATGTCTTGCAACACTCCTTTCCTTTATCACACGTATCACAAACACTTCTCTTCTCACTGAACCTGTCCCCGACATCTTCAAGTCTGCCATCGTGTGTCTGTAATGAGTTAGGAGTAGGTCTTGTATTGTTTCCTGTGTGAATGGTGTCTTGTGTTTGACATCTTGTGTGCGTCATTTGTTCGTCGTCATTTTGGGAAAAGAATGACGTAAAAAGAAGAAGAAAGACGACGGTTCCATGTCCAGATAGAAAAGAGAGAGCAGCGAGTTCTTCATCTTCCATAAATCAACTAGAAATCTCTTCACCTCCATCCCCATCTACGGGGGCTCGTCGAGCGTGGTGTGTGTGTGTAATATGCGTCGTGCGTACGCAAGGTAAGTGGATGTGCGTCCTATTACAGTGTCTTTCCTCGCAAAGAGTGACCTTGACCTCAGTGCACTCAAAAATTATCGTCCAAACGCCAGTCTTTCGTATCCAATCTCTTAGAAAGGACTGTCTTTCACCAACTCAGTATCCAGTACGCACCTCACACTTTAAAAACCTGCTCAATACCTTTCAGTCTATCAAAAACTGCTCTTCTTTAGATTGTGAACGAACTCCTACCAACTGATCCAGGTAGTCTCCCTACTTACACTCCTCAATGTCTACGCTGCTTTTGACACCATTGACCACTCCATCTTTCTTAAAAGACTTCATCATTCGTTCGGCATCTCTGTTTCGCTTATCATGTCCAACGCATCAGCCAGATTGGAAAAATCTTCTAACAGATGTCACTACTGAACTTGTTATTGCCCTCATCCTCTCCCGCATCGACTACTTTAACTCTCTTCTCGCTGTCCCTTTCGACTCTACCACCCAGGCTCTTCCACGTGTTCAAAATAGTGCTGCCGCCTCATTTTTTCGGAAGAAGAACACCGATCACATGACTCCTCTTGCTGTTTCCCTCCAGTGGCTGCCAGTTTCTGAACGCATTCAATACACAATGTCCTCTCTTACGAGTGTCGCAATGGCTCTGCCCCCCAACCCCCACCTATCCTGGGCGGTCCGGTTAGCGCATGTCACCAATACAGTGAAAGTTGGCTATCCTGGGTTCAGGTCTCGTCTCGGGCACACTGTTCTTTTTCTGCATGTGGAATCTGTTTAAACGGCTGGCTGCCTTGCTGTGATATGGCTTTAGTTGCTGGCTCGGCGTAAAACACCATTTACATATCCAACTCACTTTAAATATAAAATAATAATAATAAGTAGTAGTAGTAGTAGTGCTATTCCCTGCTTTAAATGAATTAACAGCAGAAATAAATCAAATTTGAAAAAACAGCTTGAGAAATGATAGGCAAGAGTCACTCCATTAGCGACATAAGGCCTTTGAAAGTACTTGAACCATTAAAAGTTAAAAAGATCAAATTCCCGTCATGCGGGCTTCACCGCCATTACCAGATTTTCCTCTCCAGCGATAAAAAATTCAGCGGGCAGGCAAGTTAAGGTTTTATCTGGCTTTCTCTTTGACGTTTGTTTAGATGACACCAGGCACAGTTAGTTCTACTAACCTCGTGTACAGGGCCACGATCGCTCCCATAGGGAGAGGGAAAATGACGGATGAAGAACTATTTAGGTTTGAGCAATGTAGTCACCTGCAGTCAACAGTCACGTGCTTGCACATGTGTGTGTGTGTGTATGTGTGTGTGTGTGTGTTCGCGTGTGTTGGGTGTTTTATTGTACCATCTCAATTCTGTCTGCCATTCATCTCTACAAGAAAATCGAGAATGGATTTTGCGTCGCTGTGCCACTTGGCGGTAACACGGTGATGAGACTGCTTCTACCTCACGAGGATCGATCCGATCCGGACGCCATTGTTGTAACCACCGGGGTATCTGCCTCCCATTATCATTGCTCTTACCGTCAACAACAGGACGACGGTGATAACGGTGTCGGTGTCGCTGCTGCACGGCGGACATAATGTTAACACCTTGAAGGGGATTTTTAAGATGCTTATCGCGAGAAACGATAAAAGCTGACGAACAGGAATGTGCTGCCGTAGATGCACGTGCACATGCGCTCAAGTGCACACACAAACACAACGCACATACGCAAGCCAGCACAATATACATACATAGGCAGACATAATTATAAAACATTGTGTGTGTGTGTGTGTGTGTGTGTGTGTGTGTGTGTGTGTGTGTGTGTGTGTGTGTGTGTGTGTGTGTGTGTGTGTGTGTGTGTCCGATCACGTGCAAATATAAAAAAGAAATCTAGACTTACGTGAATAGACGGATTAAAAGAAAAATAAACAAGGAAGTAAAAGATACAGGCAAATGAAAGAAAGTGTCAGGTATCATTGTTATTTGCTGTATCGTGATTAAGCTTACATTTTATAAGGATTAATGTGGAAGAACGAAAGAGCGTGAATGACGTCAGTTGATCGGAAGACGTGTATGGGTGATGTAAAAAAGAGAAGGAAATGACGTGAGAGAGCGATCGGAGCAATTAGTAGTCAGGTAGGAGAAGAGAGAGGTTTAGGACGGAAAGACAAGTAGACTAGGAATTGTAAGAAGAATTTGTTGAGTAGAGCATTTGAGTAGGGCGTTTAGGAGTACATAGATCGATATAGTATATAGATCGATTAGGTGAGTAGGTATTCTTGTAGATATTCAGACAGGCAGGACTCAAAGGTTAGGGATTTTATTATTTTAAAGTAATCTGGATGTAGGAATCGTTTTTTAAACTGACTTTTCATTTGTGTATTTTTCTTGTTTTCTTCTTTTCTTCATACTTATTAAAGCAGAGAGATTCGTTAGGCAAATCATTCTTTTTTTTTAATTTGTGTGAAAGAACACGTATTTGTCAGGCTCCGTGTATGTGTTGAAAGGATTGGGTGACTGATAGACTGCGCGGTGGTCGTGACAGAAAGAAAAAAAATAGAGAGAGAGAGAGATGTGGAGAGTGAACGAGCAAGAGAGAAAAATAAGAGCCATGCTTCTTAAATATTAAAAACAAGAAAACAACGGATCTCTAGAAGTGGGTAAAACATAAACATTTATAAACCACGTGACAGGAAAAGAAAGCGAAAATAATGGAAGAAAAGAGAACTAAGCCAATATCTAACGGCATTTTCATAACCTTGAGAGAAAGAATTTTATGTTGTGAAGCTTTCAGCATCCTTCAGACTAGTTCTCGGAAATTAGTGGGCAAACGACGGAAAAAATGATCGACTAAGCGAAAAATGGATTCAAGGACACGTTTAAGCGGGGTCTCTTCCGCTCTTTGCCAACAAACTAAATACTGGAAGCCATGTGTACATGTGTTGCTAAAATAGTTTGTATGACGCAGACTTCCCTTTCAATCATAGGGCTGCTGTTTGCTGACGGTGAAGCGGGTTGTAGGTCTGTTCCATATCTTTATATCCACGACATCTGGGGGAGGGGGGGTCTTCGGGAGCCGTTATTCTCAGCCTTCTCGCAATTAGGTGCGCGAAAGATATGCGTAGAAATTTATCGTCTTCAGCACTTCCGGTTTAGACATTAGTAGCATGCCTGCAGCATAAACAGTGTGGAGATTAATGAAGCTTACAGTCTGTCCTGAATATTTCGTCTGTCCTGAATATACTTGTCTCTTAATCATCTCTTCCTCTTCGTTTTAATTAATGAATCGAATTTTAAAAGAATTTAATTTTTGCGTAGAACTCTTTTGAGTTTTTGACAACTCCGTTGGCGAAAATGGCACACTTTATGCAATTCTTAAATTTGTTTTTCCATTGCTAACTTCACCAGCAAATATGCAACGAAGCGATCATTGATCAAACAATAGGGATAACTACCACAAATTGTAAAATTGATAGGAAAAAAGTGCACTGCAAAACTTACGCAAAAAAGCAACAAAAACTCACTGCTTTCATTAACACAACATTTGAAGACTTTAAAGGTTCCTACTCGCTGAACTGTAAGAATGCCAACTAAACCAAATTTTTGAATATGACTATTCAATAGTAGAATGATCAAGTATCTGCACATTGACATCTTTTACAATTAAGATCTTTTACAATAAAAGACTATTTGGATGCCGACGACGTATCACGAGGCGCCCATCGTCTGCTGCGAATTTTGATGACCACATGAGTCCCAACATTTTCGATTGCTGCATTTAGAAAATTCACGAGGAACAAGGCTGGGCATTAGAAACCGGCTGAGGTTGCATGAAGTTTGCTAACATTGTTTCGGCGACACTTTTAGTTCATATTAAGCGCAGACGTGATTTAGATACTGCGCTGCTGATATGGTCGAAGAATACTACACGTACCAAGGTATCAGTGATGAAGCGGTTTAAAGCTGTCCTGGAGTGATGCAACATGAGCAGTATCTTATCCGTCCGGACATTGCTTGTTAACAACGGAAAAGCTTGTCCTTGATCTCGCCATGTTTCAGCGGGGCAACAATCGACTTACGTCCCTTCGTGACTGCGGCTCCAGGAAGAGAATTTGCCACACAAGGCCCCTGGCAAATTAATCAAATCCTTAAATGCATGAAAAATGTTAATGGCCAATAAAATAATGCATAAAAAGGATTCTTATGGCTAAGTCAGAGTTTCTATATAAAGAACTTAAAATTTCTTTGAGAAATAATCTACCGCAATCACATCGCGTTAGGTCTAGGACAAATCAACTGCAAATAAGGGGTTCATTTACCTACTATCCACCCTTGCTCTTTCCATCCTATAAGTCACCTTCATGTCAAAAGAAATGAGTAATAATCAAATGCCTGCAAAATGTTCATGACCAATGAAGTGCTGTTGGCGCTCGGTAACACGGCCATCGACTACGAGTTCAACGAGTCCGGTATCTTCTCAGTTGTATCCGTAGTCCATCCTACGCTGCAAATGCGTTGATTCGGAAATACGAACTGGTGGAGGGAACCTTTTAAGTGTAAAGATTAGCACTGTTGTAAGATATACATTAATAAATATTTATTAAGAGCTCACACAATTAATTTTTTTTGTTATGAGAACGAATCGTTTTAGAAAAGGAGAAATTTGTATAATGATTTTTTTCTTTTTGTCTTTGAATTTTAGAAAGAAAGAGGGAAAACAACATTTTCTTAGCATTAAGAGGAGCTTGTCCCTATATAATTTAAGTATATAAAGTCTGTTGTACAAAACACATAGTCATCGTTGTTTTAAACTTGCTTTTCGCTAATATAATTATTAAAATAGGTTTCTAGTTGTGGTGATCAGTAAATATGCTGCTCAAGTTACTGTGCATCTTTGGTTGAAATGAGTGAAAGTAACTTTATTTTCTTAAAACGCTCCATCCCTTCTGTCTAGTTCTCCTTACTTGGAAAAAAAGATGTTGATAGTAGCCCCCGACAAATGTTCTCTCGGCCAGCAAACGATTAAATGTGGAAGAGTCAGGCACAGGCAGACCGCGAAGGACTCTTTCACGCTTCGCTTTCATCGGTTTGCATTGTTTCCTCTACCCGCTCCTTAAACTTACTATTTGGACAAGAGCAGGCAGCTGTGAAGGTGGTTAAAAACTTCTTTTTGATTTAAATCGTTCTTTCTCCATGTTAATTAATCTGAAATCGTGAAAGAACTCTATAAGCCAAGCCCCGCACATACGCTTGCCCCCCGTTTCTGGTTTGCGCACGGCACTAAGAAAACCGTTAAATTCTGTTTTCACAGGACACCGATCTTAACGAAAGACTCTCATTTTTTGTAAATGCATCTTTAAGAAGCTTTGCTGTTCTTATCTCACTTGATTTTGAAAAAGAGGTTTTATAGATCTTGGCATATCGGAGTTATCTTTCTGGGTAGTGTTTGTTTTTTCTTTTTTTTCTGGACGTCGTCCCTACATTATCCTACCTGGAAATCATACCGAAGTGCGTATTATTATTATTATTATTATATGTTGTTGCTTTTTTCATAATCCTTTGCAGGTTGTTTTATTCCCACCCTTTTTTCACTCTTTTTTCTGCTGCTGTGATTTTTCACCTCACGGGGTTGTTTTATTATTTCTGGCACCTACAACAGCCTGTGCTGCGCTTTTTAATATGCTTGTTTCTTCATTCCACCCTTTAAAGTGTTGAGGAAGAAATTCTCAAGGAACTATTAAACCGGCACCTGTGGACTAATGTTTGACCAAGTTTGGCAAAGTTTTTCGTATAACCGTTATGACAGACTCGATCACACTTTGATCCATATTTGTTTAGTCAAGGAGGTCTTCTACTAAACAATAACAGAAAAAGATCGGGTTGCCCAGGCGTCCACTTGCCTACCAAAGGAGCGGATGCCAACGCATAGTGTGTCGCTTGTGAAAGCGATTGCCACGTCGTGGGTCTAGATCCGGGCTCTTTTTAGCAGCGCGGGAGTTGGCGGGGGTGGACAGCGCGACTGCCTGTCACTGACTATCGGATCAGGCAGGACGTGAGAAGAAAAGGGTCTTTCTCCCCCTGCCAGACCGGACCCCCGCTCCCTGGAGGGATGCCGCCTGCTAAATCCGGCCAGCGAGCCACTGGCGACGACAGAGGCGACACTGTGTGCGCACACGCGCACGGCGCCGGCAGCACGTGCCTGGATACTCACCATGACACTCTTGCACGTGCGTCCTTTTCAGTCGCTCCAATGTATTCTTCTTTTCTTACTCTTTCCTACCATCCCTCCTCTGTCTGTCTCTCTCTCTCTCACTTTATGCCTGTATGCTTTTCTGCGTGTGTACTTATAACATGTGTGTGTGTGTGTGTGTGTTCTGCATCTATCTATCCCTCTATGTCCCTCGCCCACTCCCATACGTCAATGGAGGAAAAGCTGATTGGATTGAGCAGCCTTCAGCAAAAGGTCGCACGTCCTATGTAATGGAGGGAACAATATAGAAGTTCGTGGACCTTTATCGGTTTAACTTGTTATCACCAGCAGCACCAGCAGCAACTGGGGAAGGAGAAGAAGAAAAAGATACTGCTAATAATATTACAGCATTATGCAAGGGTGTTTTATAAAAATAAAAAAGATAATAATTATGTTTATGTAGAGGTATCAAGGTGTTTTACATACTTAAAGCCACACAAGTACACGTCATCAGTAGGGATTGAATGCGTCTTTCATATTCATTCACCATCATTCAAATCATCAGTCTCTCTCTATCTCTCTCTCTCTCTCTCACACACACACACACACACACACACACACACACACTCTCTCTCTCTCTCTTCCATTTTTCAACTACTTTTTTAACTACTAACATACAGGAATTATTGTGCGGACAGAGGAAAGTGTGCGGATTATTCCGGTGTAAAATTTCTGACAAAAAGTGACCATGCCAGCTGACGCGCTGCGTTTTCGTATGTCATGTGGACTGTTTGTGAGCACATTCCTGTCCTTCATGACTAGACGTGCGCAAGTCGCACGCTCCTCAAGATGCACAAAGATTATAATACACAGTAAACTTCAAGCTATGTTAATTGTGTCTGTGATTCTGCTCCTCCTGCGGTGTGGTGACATCGAAAGCAATCCTGGCCCTCGAAGCAATGACAGCACAACAAGCGCCAGTGAACGAAGCGAACACAAGGTATGCAAACACCAGTTACTTTGGACAGCATAATGATAAACAACACAAAGGCTCTATTAGAGATGGTACGGCAGCAGAACGATAAGTTCTCATCATTTGAGAGCTGTCTAGCAAACATAAGCACAGATTTAAGGGCAATAAGAGAAGATGCGTGTCATGAAAAAAATAAATATGACGAAATCAGCGCCCGCTGTGGTAGCCTCGAAAAAGAAAATCAGAAGATATCGAGTTCTGTTGAAGAACTGTGCGTTACCACCACCAATCTATCCCAAGCTATGCGTCCGAGTGCATGGATGCCAAGACAGCTGTGTCTGCCTTAGAGGACAAAATGGAGAATTTGGAAAAACAGCTAAACGATAGCTTGGACCAACTAGAAATGACCTCGCGGCGAGACAACCTAAAATTCTTTGGAATTCCTGAGTCCACAGATGAGTCTTTCACTGCATGTGTACATCGTATTCTGGATATTTTACAGAGTTGTGCTCCGCACAAAACATGGTCATTAACGGACATTGTCCGTGCACATCGTATAGGACAGCGGCGTACAGAGACAATGGGACGTGCAGACAATCCACGTCCGATGATCGTAAAATTTTCTCAATGGTCAGACAAAATGCTCATATTAAAGGAAGGAAGAAACGGACTCAGAGACAAAGGAATTAAAGTGGCGGGGACTTAACGGTAAGACAGCAGCAGACAGTTAGAGAGTACCGGGATCGCGGACTATTCGTTTACTTCAAAGGAGGAAGGTTAGTTGTGTCCCGCCCTGTGCGATCTACAACCGACGGAGTTCTGAGGGACAACAGTTGTTTGGAGGGGATGAATAACATGTCAAGTACGGAGGGTGCATCGTCTGAAACCTCCTCCGCAACAAGAGCATCTGCACCAAGTTATGCGGAGGTGGTTCTCGGGACACCCCTACTTGACACATGTCGACACAACAGGAACAACAACAAACCTTCCACTACGACCTACAGCAGCCAGCCAAATAATCAACAATACAGGAACCCCTCGACGTCACAGGATCTGACACCGGCGAGCACGGCGAGATGTAGTGTATCAGATCCGACCAGCAGCACTACACAGCACGTGCAACGCAAAAGCAGTGATGTTCACCGGAATAGCCGAACTCGTACTCAGTCCACTAGCAACACGAGAGTTCTCGAAAAAGGTCAGAGACAACTGACAGACGGTCAAAACTATCGGCCGACACTACGTTCTACTACACGTGACCAGCTTCAACGTCAGTCCAGTGGGACGAGTGCCCCCGCCTTTAAACCATAGGACTCAGGCCCGGCCATGTGTGATACAGCAATAACTGGGTCATTACTTGATAATACCATGGTTACTCATTCTGTAACTTTTAACAAGCCACCGGAGAAAAGCGTGAGTTTCCTTACTTATAATGTAGAAGGCATTATGCGTATTTTTGAGCCTGATATGAGTCCTTACATTTCTAGATTCGATTTCGCACTTCTGGTTGAACCGTTTTCAGTAGCGTTGCCATCTTCTAGTTTCCCATATCACGACGCATACATAGCTCCCGGCATAAAGCTGTCACCTACTAATAACGCGCGGCTCTCTGGTGGTGTTGTATTTCTTGTCAGAAAGAAACTAAGTACCTACGTTGAACAAATTAGTACTGAATATGATAATATAGTCGTACTTAAAATATCTAGACATCTCTTCGGTGTATCTAGAGATATCATGGTGTTAGGTGTTTACTTGCCACCTATTGATTCTCCTTACTATAATGACACAGAAATCACTAATGGAGTGTCCCTGTTAGAAATGTGCCTGCTTGATTTATTTGAACGTTTTGGTGACCATTTTCTGATCATACTTGGAGACCTTAATGCAAGGATAGGAAAAGAATGTCCTGATGGGGATTGCCTCCCTTGTGATGTAATAGACGAAATCTTTGATAACAGTACTATGTCTTTTGGTAGGCGTTTTTCTAAAGACGAAACTGTCGATGTGTTTGGTAGATATTTATTGAGTATTTGCGAACAGTTTAACCTGTCGATTTTAAACGGTTCTCTTAACGGGGACTCCTGTGGAGAATTTACTTACATATCAGCCACTGGCTGTAGTGTCATTGACTATTTTATTGTTTCAAGTGAACTCCAAAAACTTTGCTTTTCTCTTAAAGTGGTTAGTAGACATGAATCAAAACACATGCCAGTTGAAATGATGATGTGCGCATCTAGCAAAGTTCACGTGCCTCCCTATGCAGTTCCTTGTAGTTATAGAATCACAAAGTATATTTAGGATGAAAATAGACGTGAAGAGTTTCTTACACTTACCCAGTCGGAGTATGTTAATCAAAAGGTTAATGATGCTACTCACCTCATTGACTCGGATATTGATGCAGCTATCAGCAAGTTCAACGAGGGACTTCTAATAATGGGCCAGTGCATGAAAAAAGTTATCATAGCAGGGAAAGAAAAAAGCCAACCATGGTTCGATAACGAATGTAGGAAAAAAAGGAAACAGGTGCGTCATTGCTTGCGGACGTTTAAAAGAAAAAAAAAAACAGCGGTCACTAAACTCCATTATACAACAAAAAGAAAGCTCTACAATACGTTTATAAAAATGAAGAAGGAAAAATATAAAAATAGTACCGTAGAAACCCTCAAGAACCACAATAAAGATCCTAAAGCTTTTGGGGGGACAATTAAAAAATTCCTCTCGAAAAAGACAACTCAAAATAAAATTAGTAAAGACGAATAGTTCAACCATTTTTTAAGGTGTTTAACGATCTCCCGGGTGTAGACCAGGATAAAGACCTACAGCCTGATCTCGTTACCCATGATCGCGATTTGTCGGTTTTATTTGTTAACGAAGGAGTTGAGGAGGACGAAGATGATAGTTCACTCTCAGAGCTTGACTCGGACATTTTAACAAGTGAAATCGAGATGCCATTAATGCCCTAAAGAATGGTAAAGCAGCTGGGCCGGATGGATTAATAGGCGAGTTTTTTAAGAACTCGTCAGCCCTAGTAATACCATTTCTGACAAAGTATTTTAACAAGATATTTAGTAATGGTGTGTACCCAACTTCATGGACAGAAGCTTTAATTCAACCGCTTTACAAAAAAGGTGAGGTAGATAAGCCCGATAATTACAGAGGAATTTCACTTTTAAATACTTGCAGCAAGATTTATAGTTACATTCTAAATAAAAGACTAAGTAAATGGATAGATAAAAACGAAAAAATCAACGATGTACAGGCAGGCTTTCGAAGAAATTATAGCACTGTTGACCACATTTTTACCTTATTTGCTTTAGCCCAGAAGCAACTTGTTAGCCGAAAGAAATTGTATGTAGCATTTATTGACTTTCAAAAAGCATTTGACTCAGTTATACGGGAAAAACTCTGGAGATTACTGAATAAGAACAAGATGAGAGGAAGAATGTATAACGCTATAAAAAGAATGTATAATAGCGTCAAAGCTAAGGTAAAAGTAGGAGGTGATGTAACAGAATCCTTTCTATGTCCCAGGGGTTTAAAGCAGGGAGAAATTTGTAGCCCTGTTTTGTGTTCACTATTTATTAATGAGCTAGCAAAAGATGTAATTGACAGGGGTAAACATGGAATACAGCGAAATCCAGATATCTTAGAAATATTTATTTTACTTTTTGCAGATGACGTGGCATTAATTTTGGATACTGTAACTGGTCTGCAGAACCAGCTTAATGTTCTGAGAGATACATCATGTAAATTAGGTTTAGTAGTTAATTTAGGTAAGTCTAACATTCTAGTATTTAGAAATGGCGGTTTCATTTCTTCCCATGAGAAATGGGTATTTGGAGTCCAAAATATATCAGTTTTAAACGTATAAATATTTGGGTATCTAAATGTCCACCCGTCTGTCCTTTTCCCATGCTTTAAATGATATGGCTAGTCGAGCCAAAAAGGGTGTAGTTGGAATCCTTAGGGCGCTATGGTCTATTGGTGAACATGCTCCTGATGTTTTCTTAAAACTGTTTGACTGTCAGATTCTTCCTATGATGACCTATGCAGCAGAGGTATAGGGAGTTGTTGCCAATCTCAAATCAGTAGAAACAGTTCACACTTTCGCTTTAAAAAGATTTCTGGGAGTCCCACTACAAACCCCTAATGCCCTAGTTTATGGAGAAACATCAAGATACCCTTTACATGTGACTGTATTTGTAAAAAGTATTAAATATTGGCTACATATTCTGAGCATGTCTCCAAGCAGACCACCACATAAAGCCTACAAAATGTTGTTAAACATACATGACCAAAACAAGATAACATGGGCTTCCTCTATACGTTTTTTGTTGTATCGCTATGGCTTCGGGCATGTCTGGCAAAACCAAAGCGTTGGAGACCCTGAATTATTTGTTACAATTTTTAAGAGGAGACTCCAAGACTGTTATCAACAAGAATGGCATTCTACCATATCTTCCAACGAACGGTATCATTTCTATAATTCGTTTAGATCTTCTTTTAATGATAGTCATCATCTGTACTACCTAAGAAATGCCAAAATTAGAAGTGCCTTCATCAGATTTAGAACAGGTGTTTCTTCAATAAAAGTTCACACCTTTAGGCACACACGCAATACGTTATCTTCTGATTTCAACTGTCCATTTTGTACAGATATGGAGGAAACTGAACTTCATTTTATGTTTGTGTCCCAGGTATGCTGTTTTTCGAGAGAATTATATACCTGCAAAATTTTATAGAAATCCTTCAATGTTTAAGTTAACATTGCTACTTAGCAGCAGTAGTAGGAAGATAATATGTAACACTGCACTTTACATCTTAAAGGCATTAGAATTCCGAAACGATGCTCTATAATTCTATGAAGTCTGAACTTACTATGCCTATTTTTTGCATGCAGTGTAAAAATTATAATGTGATTACCACCCCTTGTAATACGGGACGTTGGCCCCCCCCAAAAAAAATTTTTGTTCCTTTTTACATCTTTATCTGATGTTTAAGCAAGTAGTATTTTAGTACCCACATAGATCTGCCTGAGAGGCAACAAAATATTACATTATATAACTGTATGCTCTATATATTGCATATGTTACAGTATATTTTTGCGTAATGCCTTAGAAATGTGCAAAGTCATCATGTCACCCCCATGTTAAGGGCCGATGGCCTAAACAATAAAGTTTTGTCTTTGTCTTGTCTCTCTTCCTAACTCGGAGGAAACCACCCACCGCCAACCCTGTAAACAGATGTCACATCCAGAGGGAGATGTGTCGGAGCCGAGATACGAATCCACAACACTCAAATTTCACACGAGATGACAGGCGCTTTAGCCATTGCATCACTAATCGTTCTTTTATTACAACTTTGCGCAATGTCCACGGGACTTAGCAACATGTTTCCGAGACTGCTGCTGCTGCTGCTGCTGCTGCTGCTGCTATTGCTGCTGCTGCTGCTATTGCTGCTGCTGCTGCTATTGCTGCTGCTGCTGCTGCTATTGCTGCTGCTGTTGCTTATACTTATGAGGAAATGTTAATAATGACTTAGTGCACTGTCGTGTTAATGGCCTGCTGGGGAAAGTGCACTTAATTCCTTTTAAGGCTGATGAAGTAAGTGCGAGAGAGAGAAGAACAAGAACGACGAATCTTCAACACTTCCCTTTACAATGATGGCAAAGCAAAGAATTACCTTTACCTTGGTGGCGAAATACACTGAACTAGCCGGTTCGATTCCCAGAAAGCGCAACGGACTCTCAGCTGCGACTGGGTACACCCTCGAATGAAAGAACCGTTACTGTTCTAACCATGAGTTATCCATTTTCTAACAATTAAACAACCAGCAAATACGGCACAACACATATAATTATAATATTACACACACACACACACACACACACCAAATGAAGGTTATTGCGGCGTAAAATACCCTCTTGTTGTTAAAAAAATATATATCTAATATTTCCATTTGTGCACGGGGTGGAGAGAACTAAGGATGTTTCCTTTTTAACGTAAAGCATGTGGGGTCACGTAGACTCCATTAAACCAAGTTCCGGTGTTGTGTGCACAACGACCGCCTTCACCAAAGGCTGAGGGAAGACTACTGTAGGCCACCCCTGGGTTGTAAAATATCTCTAGTCACGCGGGCGTGAAGGCAGAGGTAACCATCGCACAAAACCAGCTTTCCTCCAACTAGGAATGGCGGGGGGGAGGGAGTGGTCGATGGAGGAGGGGACAGAGGAGGACACGGGCTGACACGAAGAGGGAGGGTGGGGGAGAAAACTGCCAAGGGGAAGGAGAGTGGGTCATAAAAAGCTGTTTGTCCAGTAATCAGATGGTAGGGATGTGTATATAACCAGTCACTTTTGCCACTCTGACCGGGCAGAGGGAAATTAGGTACCTATGACAGACAACTCTTTCAGTCGGAGTTATTTCTTTGGCGAAGAAGATGGATGTTGGCCACCTAACAAGGCAACTGCATGGGTGCAGTCGATTTTTGTGATATCTGCCTTTCGTTGAGGTCATTTTATTCTGCAAGACAAGGGGAACAGACAAATTTCACTACAGGTAAGACACTTTACAACAGATTTCGCCGATGGCTTAGCGCGAGACAACGTGGACTCAGCCTGAATCAATCGAGCATCTTCTTAAAGTCAGTTCAATAAAACATTTGAAAATGCATAATCAACTGATCTGCTGTTACAAAGACTTTCGAATGGCCTCTTTAAATTAGTTTAGAACATTGTGGACTGTGAAGAACTGTAAGATTATGGCCATACTTCTTGGTTCTGCACTGCGCCTTTCTGAAGGGTGATTATAACTGTTAAAAATGTTTTACGAGGTGGCATCGCTAGATAAAAAGCTAAATATCGCATATATTGCTTTTTCTTTTCATCATCATCATCATCATCATCATAATCATCATCAATCATCATCAATCATAATCATCATCATCATCATCATCATCATCATCATCATCATCATCATCATCATCATCATCAAGTATTGTAAAAGTTCAGGGTTGTCAGAGTTAAGAGTAGAGTGAACAAGTTTTCTTTTCCAACCAGTAAGAAATGTTCGGATTGAAGACATTGAACTTTTTAAATTACTTATATCTTCTTATTTCTTCACTTATTTATTTATTTCCTTATATCTCCGCTTACCTAAATCTCTTTGATCTTTTTCTTATTTCTGCTTCCTCATCCTATGAAGCAGTGCTGACTGATTTCAATTTCTCGGTCTTTTGATGTCGAAATAATTGACATTGAAATAAACTATCCTTTAATTCACTAAACCCTTTCGTGACAAATTAATGAGGGAAATATATTCTACCTCAAGATGGGAAACATTAGTTGGACACAGAGAAGGGGAGGAAGGTGAGCACCACACGTGGTGTCAGCTATGCTAGTGGTCATGCCTCACTAATTGTTTGCATCTGGACCGAGAATTATCCTCATCTCCCTCCAACCACTTTCCGGCCATACGGTGTAAGGTTAGCCATGAACCTTGCAGCAAAAAAACAAAAAACAAACAAACAAACAAAAAACAAACAAAGAAAAAACAACAACAACAACAAAAGTTGTAATGCCTCTTACACTTTAAACTATTTCTTATATTTCTGTGTCTATTTGTGTTCCTCAGTCTTGACTAATAGCGATTAATGCAATCGCAAAGAATGTGTGCGTGGGTGCGTGTGTGTGCATCTGATTGCATGTGTGTGCGTGCACGTGTGTTTGTGTTTATTTTCACCAGTTAGCATCGTCTGCTGCTATAGAAAGCTCCTTGAGCATTGTCTGTGATTTTTCAGTTCCTCGAGGCGTGTCCGGACCAAGAAATCATGGCAGCGCCTCGCTTTGTCGCCTTGTTTGTCGTGGCCTTCATGGTGTCCTTCTGCTTGACAACCGCCGTCATTCTCCGCCCAAACTGGTTTCCATATTTCAAAAATGGAGAAAGTAAGCCGCGCGCGTGCGTGCGTGCGTGCGTGCGTGCGTGTGTGTGTGTGTGTGTAGGCGAGGGAGCGTGTATGCGTGCGTGTGTGTGTGTGTGTAGGCGAGCGAGCGTATATGTGTGCGTGTGTGTGTAGGCGAGCAAGCGTGTATGCGTGTGTGTGTGTGTAGGCGAGCGAGCGTGTATGCGTGTGTGTGTATGTGTGTGTGTGTGTGTGTGTAGGCGAGCGAGCGTGTATGCGTGTGTGTATGTGTGTGTGTGTGTGTGTGTGTAGGCGAGCGAGCGTGTATGCGTGGGTGTGTGTGTAGGCGAGCGAGCGTGTATGTGTGTGTGTGTGTGTGTGTGTGTAGGCGAGCGAGCGTGTATGCGTGCGTGTTTGTGTGTGCATACTGTAATTATTTGTGTGTGTGTGTGTGTGTGTGTGTGTTTTGTTTGGCTTTCATTATCTCGTTCTTTGTCGTTGCATACAGTGAGCTTGGGGGTAACCAGAATTTCTTGTAGTTAAGTATGACTATTTTTAGCTTTTTGTTCTAGTCGTATTAGCCAACGTTTATTTTTAGAACATAATCGGTTTTAATGAGCATTATTTCATTTTCTAGAAGGATGTCCTCAGTTTTTGAGGAAAGGTTACAGATTATTATAAGTTCTGAAGATTGTGTTTTGAAGACTTTTTACCCCGTTTTTTTGGTGCCCGAATATCTAAGCAAGCCTTCGCAGATTTCCTGATTGTATAATGCATGTGACGCATTAGCAGGAACAAACCGAAATTGAGCCGGTAATCTAAGATGGCGTGCACATCTAGAGAGAAAAAGCTCTTAAGGTCGTGCAAGAAAGGAGTACAACCAAAATCACTGGGGAGTGGGGGTGCTCAAAAAGGTTCAGGATCTCATAGCCTAAATCTTTTAAAGGCTAACCCAAGAGCTGGGTAAAAAAAACAAATCGCTGAAAACAGAACATTATGAAACAAAACGTATTGTAGTATTGTTGTTTTGACAAAATGCACTAGAAATGTTATTGTGATTAAACTGCGGGGAGAAGGGTTGGGACTAAATAGCCCGAGGGGAAAGGGGACACTTTGCTGGCTCCCTTCACTTCCACATTCCTCCCTCTTTCACCCAATTCGCCCGCTATTCGCACGTCCGCACCCCCCCAGACACAAACACTTTCCTCCCACTCCCGTGTCCAAACAACAACCAACAACACAGTTGTACAGCAATATAAAAATATTATTAATCTTAAAGAAAGAAAAATTATGTTGAATAGTTAGGCCGACATATAGCCTACATATACTAAATAAAACGACCTGTCATCAGGCCAGTAAAACTCGAGTGTTTTGCAAATAGTAGAATGGCTGAGTTTGCAGTTAACAAGGTCCTGTGTCTATCTCTATACATATAAAAGAGGACTTCCTTCACAGCTGGATATGAGTCCCGTGTCAGGGTGGGGGATTCACCCCTGGAGTCCCCTGAAGTCCCCTGGACGTATGCACCTGCTCAAGATGCATACCACTGGGATTATGTTGTCTTTTCGACTGCCTGCCTCCTCGCTGACTCTTCGAGGACAGCCGCGAAGGTCCTCTTGTCGTGCGCTGTTGCCCCAAGCAACAAACGAGGGCGACAAAGATGAAGGTAAAGCACACTGTCCCTAGCCCTGCATTGCTGCTCAACCGGGCAACGAAGAACAGCTGCGATGAAGACTGTTAGGCGACAGTTGTCCGGCACCGGCTCCAGAACGACCAAGAATTCCAGGGGGCACACCGATGATGTATTCTGCCGGCCACTACCTCCAGCGGCTGCCCCAAGTAACGGATGGCAGTGTTGCAGTTACCGGTATTCCAACGTTGCGTACCCTTCTTGTCGTCTGCGAGGACGGCGACCCCCGCTTTACACGTGCCACAGCCTGCACGTGCCAGTAAGTAACGCTGCACGTTCGTGGAACGAGCCCCACCTTCTGCAGTCTGACTGGTTACAGCTGTCGGCGCTCAGAGACGGTAGTTCCTACTCGAGTAATGGGAAAAGGCCCCGACTACACATCTACCCTAAACTATATACCCACCTAACCACGTGACCCCAGAAACAAATCTACCCTGCCCTGACGCTATCGATATTTTACTAAAGAAACTACAGCCTACAGCTATACTGTGAAATGCCGCAGACCTACTCCCCATCCTGAGACCTAGATTAACCATATCCATCAACGCGCCCTGTCCCCTATAATTATCCTACCCGACGTCAGCCATGTTGTTCTGCCCTTCAACCAGGCTGGTTCATGACAGTTATATTAGTGTTTTTCTCCAAATCATTCCTTGATTTGTCGAAAAGACAGGAAGTGATGTACCGTATAGTTGATTAAAGATATCGTTTGCTAGTTTGACTTTCACATAAGTAAGCAATAGTAAAAGAAACAGACTGGAACAGAATGTGCTGTTACCAAGTGTTTATTTCAACACTAAGATACTGGATACAAGCGCCAATAGACAAATTTTCTTCGAGTCTTGGAAACTTTACTCTTATACCACTCTCAAGAATTCGTTCAAAACTTCAGTAACAGTGTTGTAAAGTCACCTATACAGTGCAGGCAGCCAGGGTTAGAAAAGAACTGCATCCCTTTAGCAATGTATTTATTTATTTATTTATTTACACCATGACATCAGTTACCTGCACTACATTAGAGAGTTTGAGATCCACGACGCGTAGAGAGACGTGTGCGGCAACGAGAACGGCGAGCCTCTAAGCCTACCCGTTGTGAGAAAGCGATTGGTTGGATTTTGTGGATGTGATGATGTAGGGCGCAAATTCCCGTGACGCTACAGGTCGCCGTTCCCGCACGCGTCGCACGAGCACTGAATCTCAAACTCTCTAATATCGGTTGTGTCCTTGTACTCCAGGCCATAAAAAAACAACTGAGATTGAGTACTGTGTATGCTGAAAGCAGTTTACACTAAACTGTAATGTGTGGGTAAGTAAATAGTAAATTTTCCATATGAGTAAAAATCATAAAGCATAAATAGATTGTGTGTAAATAACTTACAACACATTTTATATTATAGTAATCATAATAACTTTAATGATAAAACAATGCTGCTATGTGTTGTCAGATGCAATAATGCAGTAAACTTATTTTTTTTTAAAACACAAAAGTTGTATTATGAAAGCATTTTTAAAATGTTAAAATCCTTTAACCATCTATATTTGCTCTGTCAATAAGTCCCTCGGAATCAAGTGAAAAAAATTGAAACAGTGTTCAAAGCTAGAAACATTGAGATGTCTTGAGTGCCTCAGGAGTCAGTGAAGAGACCTCAGTTAATGGTGTCAGCCAGCAGACTCTTGTTAAAATAGTTAAAAGCATCGTGACGCTATATAAATATACTGGTTTTGTTTTTGTAAAGCGTATTGAGCTATTCTCACGCTGCAATGTACCACACTTTGCAGGGTTTGCAGGCCTTTGCTAGGAGTGTTTCGAGTTTTGCACACGGCTGCGAGGGGGCCTTGCATCAAGATTTTCACGGATAGGACGCGATTCTATTTTCTTGCAGAGCCTGACCTACATTACATGGCTGTAACCAATCGGAATGCTTGAACACAGTCGCCTCCCTTTTACCTCCAAATTAGAAAATGGCGATGTGGTCAGAGGAAAGGTGTGTAAAGATGATGATGATGATGATGATGATGATGATGATGATGATGATGATGATGATGATGATGATGATGATGATGATGATGATGATGATGTCCATTTGTAATGCGCAGGTATCCATTCGGAAGAATGCTCATTGCGCAGAAAAAAAGATAAACACCAGGAAAGTAAAAAATAAAGACACAAGTGTTGCTTGGTTGTTTAAGTTTAAGTCCGTCTTAAATAAACAGATGGGTCTTCAGTCTTTTTCGAAACGTGGTTGGTGAGGTGATGGTGGACAATGACGATGGCAGAGCATTCCACAGTTTAGGTGCTGCGTTTTTGAAGGCCCTGGCTCCAGTGCGCTTCTTGTTTGTTTGTTCCACTGCAGGGAGACAGAAGCGTGACTGGGAGCCAGAGCGCAGACCACGTGACGGCTGGTAAGGAGGAACTACCTCTTGTAAATATTCAGGAGCAGTTTTAAACATGCAGGACTGTGCTCATATGATTTGTAAGTGGGAAAACTACCCGTGTCTGTTCGACACTACCAATCCAGAATATCTGAACCAGGATAAGGCCAAGAATGCCTGAATTGAAAATGCTCGTGCTCTGGGCAGGTTCGATAAGATATAAAAGTTCTTCGAACGTTGCAGACGACATTCACAAAAAAGCGTCTGCATTCTTTCGAGTCTTCCAAAGATATTTCTTTTAGAGGAAATGAAAATAAGGCATCTAAGCGACTCCTGCGCGCTATCCACCCCTCACCCACATCTTTTTTTTTCTTCTTCTCTCTCTCTCTCCCTACTTCATCAAAAAACAATATTATTAACGTAGCAGCAGTAGCTTCCGAAAGTATCTGATTGTCTGCCATTTTGTCGACTACCCACAATGCGCTGCGCGGATGACGTCACCTCGCAGGACATTAGCGAGTGACCTTGCTACGTGGGAGCACAACGGTGCTGCAACGGTGCCTAGCAAGCAAAATCTTGCACGTGCAAACCCTGAAAACATTGCAGCGAGAGAATAGTCCTTAAAGACCAACCTGAATGGTTTGCGATGTTTGCATATATCGGTAGATAGAGGCGATATAAGACTCACAGATACATTTTTAGCCTCCAAAACCCATCCGTTAATTATCCGCTACGATTCGCACTTACGATCAACAGGCGCCGCTAACAGTGTACTACGTCACACTAGTGCACCATTCACAACACTGACAGCAGTCAACACCAAACAGAGAGAGAGAGAGCAACAGTTCGGGTTATTCGGACGCTGAAAGTCTGTATTTCTCGTGGTTTTGAAAAACTGTTACTTTATTGCCCTCTAAATAATGGGCGGCCCGGTGGCGCAACGGTTAGCGTCTCTCACCAATACAGTGAAGATTAACTGTCCTTGGTTCACCTCTCGTCTTGGGCACTCTGTTATTTCTCTGCATGTGGCATCTGTTTACAGGGCTGGCTGCCTTTCCATGATATAGCCTTAGACGCTGGCTTGGCGTTAAACACTAATTCCTCCCTGCTCTAAATATAATGTTAGATTAATACTCACACAGAAAGGAAGTTAACATCCCTCAAATATTTAATACTGGCGGTTTTCATCCATTTTTTTTCAAATAAAAAACAGCTGGAAGTTTACTATCTATCAAACACAATAACTGCAATGTTTCTTAGATGAATGTGCAAGTTAAGCCGAAAGAGGAATACGCTTATGAGTGTCTAATAAGCTTACTTGGAGAATCCCGAGTTTTTTAAATAAAGAAGCACAGCCTCTACGGCGATCATGATGATGATAATTATAAACGTGTGATTTATATAGTGCATAATCACAGGAGCATGCTCTTAGCGCTTAGAGACAAGTATAAGACTTAGAATACGAAGGACAGAAGGAGAAACAACAGACAAGTAATAAGAGACAAAAATAGAAGACCCACAGGGAAATCTTCAGAGTAAAATTCTCTGATGGCCTACGACACTCTCAGCGTTTCTTCGCCATCAGACTCAAGACCATGAAGCACACATTCGCTGCACCAGGCAATACTCGCAGCTAGAAACCAGTGCATACATCATAAGAGCTCTCCTGTAGCGGGGAATTTTCCTCTACTTTCCCAGCAGCAAGAGAGAAGATCGATGTTTGATGTTTCAAAGCAAATTAAGCGGAATTATCCACTCATTTGGGGGATTATTATTTTTTTTAATGGTACTCGGTTTACAATACAAAACAAATGCAAAACATCTTTATCAATCCTTTTCAGGGAACTATTTGTCTGCCAATTTTACTATTACATAATACATTAGACATTACATGATACCTCAAGTATGACATTAAATAAAAGCATACATAAAAACAAAAAAAACCACAAAGACCGGGCGCTCCAGGAACAGGAGCCAGCAGTTGGAGAACCTTCTCTCAAAGACGTCCTACCCATGATTTGGTTGTGGCTGTGGATTGCCGCCGGGAACTCTAAACCTACCATTTCTGACCATCCGTCTGTTTTTGAGTTCCTGTTGGAATGGATGAGAGTCTTCGGCTAAAATTGCAGTCAGTTTGTGGTACAAAAGCTCTGAGAGTTTCTTTGCCATTGGACTCCAAAGCATGAAGCACACATATGCAGCAATACTCGCAGCTAGAAATCATGCATACATGATCTCCTGTAGCGGGGAATTTTCCTCTACTTTCCCAGCAGTTAGAGAAAATGTCGATGTTTGAAAACTTATATTTCGCAAATTAAGCGGAATTATGCACTCATTTGGGGTGATTATTATTGTTTAATGGTACTCGCTTTGCCTCTAACTTCTGAACGACGCGCAGAGCTACAGCTGCACAGGGTACTTGCAAAAAGGGAGTCAGTGCTTTCTCCTATTTCTTTTTATGACTCGCTGCATCCGGCAGCTAAATGATGATGCTCACTGACATATCCTGTCTCTTTTCCAGGGCTGTTTCAAGGTCCCTTGTCTTTGTCGAGAGCAGTTCGCACCTTGCCTATTGACCTCATGTGTCCACGGGAAATGACGAATGTTGACTGCTACAGCACCCTCATGAGCGCCTGGATGCGTCTTGTCCAGAAGAACAAGAACATGGAACAGGCATAGAATATTCTTTGGTGTCAAAGCATCAGTTCCTGGAAAGAGCAAAGACTGGTAGGTCTGGGCTAACAACAAAGATCTTGTACGCCCAAAACTGTGACCAGAAAAAAGGAGTGAATAAATGAAAAACAAAGTTGACAGACGTGCGCTTTGGGACAAGATACAAGAGCAATGATTTCGAGAAAGCCGTCGTTGTTACACGTGTTTTCTGGTTTTTATGTGATGTTGTGCTGTGAGGCACAGATTGTGGCAAGCAACGCGGTAATAAAGTTGTGACCCTGTGCTGATGGGTGAATGACCTCCCAATGTTTTCTTTCTAATTTGTCTTGACTTTCTGGAATCACTTGCATAACATGTCTTTA
This sequence comes from Marisa cornuarietis, assembly GCA_004794655.1. Classification (NCBI taxonomy): domain Eukaryota; kingdom Metazoa; phylum Mollusca; class Gastropoda; order Architaenioglossa; family Ampullariidae; genus Marisa; species Marisa cornuarietis. Next base: position 1,361,391 of record SMMW01000057.1, on the reverse strand, counting down.
AACTGTTTGTAGAAGCAGATTTAGTAGAGTTTTTTAAAAACTGTTTTTAAGCTGTTTATCAGCGCAGTATAAAAACTCTTTTAACTCACGACCTAAAAGTGTTTAAAATTAGAAATGAGTTGTCAAGTGGCCTTCCTGGCTCAGTTAAATATATTTATATAATCAGTCATGTAGAAACTTAGTGCAAACACAGTTTTAGAATATTTTCAATTAATGTTTTTATAGAAGATAAAATTTTTAAGGCCAGACTTTCGCTCCTGATGGCACGATGTTTCGTATGCGTTTGTGCAACGCATCTAAGTGGCATAGAGACTTGAACAGTTACACGTTTGGAGGCTTTGTGTGAAAAGACTATCCGCTAACTCTTCTGAAACAGTGAAAAGATCGGTGGTCTGCGAGATATCTCTTGCTGTCTCACGCAGCTCTGGACAAATGCGAATTCTACGAAAGCCATTATTATGGACGATATGGCCAACATTGTATAGCTAAAATCTGGATTTAACCGTAGTTGCAGTAACTGCGGTAATAGATGCCAGAAAAATTAGAAAAAGAAATCAATCAATCAATCAATCAATCAATCAATCAATCAATCAATCAATCAATCAATCAATCTTTAGGCGATGAGAGGCCCAAGTCCAGCGTATACTCTTGTCTAATCCTTATGTCCATATCCGAGGTCTGAAGTGTAAGGCGATGAGTATCAGCAAAGGCTTATGATTCAGATATTTTAATGAGATTGTCTAATTTTACACAGAATACAAAAATAACAAGGTCATGGTACAACTCTGTACTGCTTACCACGTAGTTTTACCTGTCAGGAATAACATTAAGACAACTCATTGTGAAACTGTGGTTTACTCTTCATTTCATTGTAAAATCTGCTGCGTTGATGAATCTGTTGGTTTGTGTGCAAGTGTTTTATTAAATGAGCGAAGAGACATTTTTTAAAAACTTAGAATGTGACCGATTCTTTCTTTCTAATCGTAACTCTTATGCTTAGTTATCATAATATATCCCAAAGCCACAAGTTATAATGAGATAAATTGCATGCGAATTTTTATAGCGAAACCGTTATGAATGTTCGATCAGTCTGTATGAATATTTATTGCACTTTCTTTTGTAAGAATAATGTCTTCGTCTAACGGTCTAAGACTCTAAGTATTCCTTTTGACTGTATATGTTAGGGCATTAGAATTACTATTAGTATTAATTCTAACATATATATATATATATATATATATGTAAATGCTGAGAAAAGGCGTCGGCAAACATGACTGTATTCAGTAAATGGCAGCAAGACGCTGGACCTAAAAATATTGCCAGTATGGCCCACAAACACGATGGCCCGAATGTCTGTTAATGGAACACATACTGAATGTGTGGTGTACAAAAACTGCGAATGTCTGCGACATATACATTTGCTGCTATAGCTCCACACACACACACACACACACACACACACACACACACACACACACACACACACACACACATGTACAGACGACATCACAAATAGGTACAATTGTCGCCATATTTACCAATAAACACGTCCAAATGTTGTTGCGATTACCCACAGGCATATATATATATATATATCTAACTGTTGTCAAGACACCCTAAAAATGTTGCCATGGTTCCCCATAAAACAAGTACGAATGTCACGATTGCCCACATACAAGTACAGGCGTTGTCACGATTGTCACAAACTTTTACAAATGTTGCTATGATTGCAACAGTTGTTTCCATTTTAATTGTATCTGTTTACTTGCATGTTAGAGTAAAATCTTAACAACATATTTCTTCTGCAGTTAGCAGAAGCCTGTCCATCTGCTTGTAAGAGAAGAGAGAAAAAAAGACACAAAAAGGTCTATTTTTACACACACACACACACACACACACACACACACACACACACACACTCACTCACTCACACACAGATTCTCTATAATGGTTAATTTTGTTGCTGAGATCGGCAAATGTCGATCCCTGCGTCATCAAAACCTCTCTTGCTGTTTTGATCTTTTTCTTAATGAAAACAGAGATTTTTAAAGGTGTTTCAGTTTTTGCTACTGGTTTTAATGCGTTTTGGCGTCAAAGCTGACCATTAAACATACAAAAATACCTATAATATTGCCATGGTTTCAATGGAAGTGCCTGCCTTGTTAGAAACACGCGGGGCCCTGGGCAAATGTCTTATGCGGGGCCTTTAGCTGTACGTGTAGGCTATATACCGTACCACAGAATCTCATTTCGCGGGGCCCTCTCAGGCGTGGGGCCTCGGGCGGTCACCCTGCTCGCCCCACCCTAACGCCGGCTCTGCTTGTGCAATACTCCGTGGTCGACACCATCATGCAAAAGGATTTTTCCTCGTTAGTACCTGCTAATAAATCTATGCCATGTGCGAAGTGTAGGTTGCAAATTGGTCTTCCACCGATTGAAATGGAAGTATGATGGTCATGATGAGCTTCGAGTATGATGTTCTCCAAAATCTATTGAACAGCACTGGTGATAGGGGAAATCCTTGACGTACCCCTACTGTGGTGCGAAAGAAAGCTCCTATTTGGTTGTTCAGCAGTACTGTACTCGTTGAGCTGTTATACAGCGATTCAACGACTTGGACGAGGCCTTCTTCAAAATTGAATTTCCGCATCACATGCCATAGCCCCTCGTGCCAGACTCTGTCAAATGCCTTTTTAATGTCAATGAAGCTGTGGTAAAGGTCCCGCTGATGCTGAAGATGCTTTTCTATAAGAAGACGACAGTTGAAGATCTGCTCAACTGTGATTAGTGACTGCGTCCATTCTGTGGGCCATTCCTTGCGCTCCCAGACTCTTTTGCACAGGACAGTTAGGGCCTTTGTAGTTGCTTTCCCCACCCTGCTTGAGCAGCTCAGCTGGTACGTTATCAACGCCTGGTGACTTTCCTCCCTTCAAACTATGTACAGCTCTTTCAACCTCTTCCCGTAGGACTGGTAGGTCTGCAGGTTCGCTGTCTCTAGCCTGGTTGTTTTGGAGAATGTTGGCGTCGGTCTTCAGCTGGTAGTTGTACAGGTCCTTGCAGTACTCTGTCCATCGGTTGAGTACAGCATTGCCTTCTGTGAGAAGGTGACCATTGTTGTCTTCGATGACTGAGATCTTCTGCTGGTCTGTCTTTGTGAGGGTCTTTAGAAGTCGGTAGACCTTTTTGCTGTCACCTCGTGCCATTCCATCCTCTATGTCCCGACACTGATTCTCGATCCTGCTCTCCCTAGCTGCCTTCATCCCTTTCTTAATGGCACAGTTCACTTCTTTATTTTTGGTGGCTGCTTCTTGTTTGTTTTTCTTTTCTCTCTTCAAGGCCCTCCCTTGGTCACAGATGGCTAGGATGTCGTTCGTGACCCATGGCTGTTTCTTATTCCTTTGTCGCCCTAGAACCTCCTGGGCTGTCGACAGTAGCACCTCTTTGATGTTTCCAGCGATGATGTCTACATCACAGTCCACGAGGTTCAGCGCTCCAAATTTTCTGCCAACCATGGCCTTGAAGACTTCTGCAACCTTTGGGTCTTGCAGCTTCTCCAAATCAAAGCGAATTCGGGGAGTGTTTGAGAGTCGCTTCGCTTTCAACCTCAGTCGGGCGAAGTCACAGAACCTGTCCAATCGGACTGAATCACCTTAAGGCATTCCGAGGAATTTTTCGAGTTCTTTCGTGACAGCTCATTGATTGATAGCAGTCGCACGAATGTTCTACGTGGTTTTGAGGAGGCATTGCAGAAAAATGAGTTGTTAAAATGAGGAGTGGGGGGATTGGTCGACCCAGCAACTAAGGCTATATCACGGCAAAGCAGCCAGCCCTGTAAACAGATGCCACATGCAGAGCAAGAATAGCGTGCCCAGACAAGCTCTGAACCAAGTACAGCCAACATAAAAACTAGGGGGTTGAACAAAGGTATCGGGTACGAGCCCATTGAACAGAAGGAACTGAAGCTGAGCCGACTAAGCAGGAGAAAGTGGAACGAGGAGTTGTGTGCCCTTGATGAACTGCCTTATAAAGACCAACCTGAATGGTTTTCGTTGTTTTCAGATATCGGTAGATATAGGCGATGAAAAACTAACCTATAAATTTTAGCCTCTAAAACTCATCTATTAATTAATTATACGCTACGATTCGCACCTATGATCAACAATCACCGCTATCAGTGTACTACGTCACACTAGTGCACCATTCACAACATTGACAGCCGTCAACACCAAACAGTGTACTACTTCACACTAAGTGCACCATTCACAACATTGGCAGCCGTCAACACCAAACAGTGTACTACGTCACACTAGTGCACCATTCACAACATTGACAGCCGTCAACACCAAACAGTGTACTACGTCACACTAGTGCACCATTCACAACATTGGCAGCCGTCAACACCAAACAGAGAGAGAGAGAAGGAGTGACAGTTCGGGTTATTGTGAGGTTGAAAGTCTGTATTTCTCGTGATTCTGAAAAACCGCTACCTTAGCACGAGAAATACAAAGTGTGTCCTCGTCGTGTGAATGAGATGAAAGTGTATCACTAGAGCGAAAGAAATTGTGTCGTCTGTAATTATGACACAGCAGAGCACACATGAAGATCCGTGGAGGTGAACAATGCACAGGAGAAAACGCACCTTTGTTTGGGAAAAGCCGGTTTTTTTGTGGATTCCAAGGTCGGCTAAGTACGGGTGTGTAGCACATGGAAGAAAGAACAGAACGCGAGGTATCACGTACATTAAATAACGCACCCAACTAATGGGAGCTAGAATTTTAGCAGAAAATTCTCCTTGGGAACTTCCGTCCTCTTCCCTGGAACACTAAAGAGGAATTCAAATTTGGCGCTAGAGCCGCAGTGTTAGCTCGAGGTAGGAAGCGGATTGCTTTTTAGAGTCTTCAGTCCAGCAACAACACAGCAGATCTTTGGGGAAATGTTTGAAGTTATAACCTTTATTATAGCGTAGACGCACTTCGATCGACATAAGCAGTCTAAATTAAGACTTTTTCTCGCACTGTGTTAAACATTCCTCATGTGCCTGCTGTCTTCTCAAACTTGTTCTAAGACTGTCCAGAAATGATATAACACTGCTGGAAGGATCCTTCTGTGATGCCGCTCGGCTTCGTCGTTACGGCATTCTTGATGGCCGCCACGCTTTGATGATCCTCCTGAGCAAGATCAGGTGAATAGGGAGCTTGCTCCAGTACGGCGATATTTTTCTCGGCCAGGAACTTCCAGCAGATGCTCAGGGCGTTGTGAGCAGGTGCATTGTCGTCGTGGACAAGCAGCCCTTTAACGGCGGAGCTGTGTTGAAAGGTTTAATAATGATAAATAATAATAAATGAAGATTTGTATAGCGCATATTCTCACTTATAGAGAGCATGCTCTGAGCACTAAGAACGGGGAAGAGACTTGGACTAAATGGATAGAACACGAGGGACGGAAGAATAAACGACAGTACTGACGACAAACAGAAAACAAAGATAGAAAACACAAAACGGCACCAAGTAACAGGAACAGAGAATATAGTGATTCTACAGAGAAAGATGGGTAGAAAAGACTTGAAAAGTAACAAGAACGGAAGGGAGGAAGGTAAGAAGGACGAGCATTGTGTGGACTGTGTTAGGAGTAATGCTCAAGGAAGATGTGCGTTTTCAGTGCAGATTTGTATTCTAGACCAGTGGCGTCATTCTTTCTAACTTTAGTCCAGACTAGTTCTCCCAAATCCTGAATCGCACACACTCACGGAGATGACAGAAGTCTGTACTCATCCTCTGGCCAGCCTGTGGTGTCGATTAGGGGACGTAATTCACTCACCAGACTAGGACAAGGGAGATAACTTTAAAGTCTCTCGTTGACTTCATTAATCACCTGCTTTTGTAGACGGTAATAGCCACGTTTCTTAAAAGCAGAAACGTACTCAGGTCTGCTACTTTGTACCGTCAGTTCAACGCAACAAGGGCTCGTGACATGAACTTCGCAATATTAGTCGTGCCTCAGAAAGCTCAAGCTATAAGGTAAAAGTACTGTCAGATAGCTGATGGTTTCACGATTGTCACAACCCTCCTGATGTGCTGTATCGCACACGCGTGTAAATACATTTTATATTTTGATTTTATTGCCCAGATGGTTGTCAATCATAAACAGCTATGAAATTTCATGGTTTCTAAAGCGATGATACTTGTAAAATGTCTACACAGAAGTAAAGTGCGCTGATTTATACTTCATCAATAATTTAACGGCCGGAATATTTCAGAAAATTTTGTGTGCTTGTCTATGTGAGTGCTCGGAAGAGTGGGAGAGAAATTACTTTTCATTGCCACTAATCATAAATCTCTCTTACTGAATTTTTATCTTACTGAATATTTTTGCATTTATTATCATTATTATTATTTTATAGAAAGCAGCTGGAGAAATGTGACCTGTTGGATGGAAGAAGGAAACTGCAGAAGTTTTCAGACAGGGATGAAGTTGCCATCCCAGTCAAAACATCAGACATTAGCATTCTGGCAAAACATATTGGTCAAACAGAGTATAACATACTTCTCATGGAGATGGATCTGCCACTATCAAAAGCAGAGCTTATAGAGACACCTGCTGAAAAGCTTAAAAAGGCAGTTAGCCACCTCTTGAAAGAAAACAGGTTCCACGACAGTGATGCTGAGAAATTGATGCGTGAAGTTCCTGATCACTGGGAAAAACATGGAGATCTCATCTTGTTGCCTTGCAGTGCTTTTCATTCAGCATCCTGGAGTTGTCTAAGTAAGCTTCGATACAGTTTTAACGAAAGGACTATTGTAAAAAAATTATTTGAGCTTTCTGTGCTCACTGGCATACATATTTCATTCTTGCTGCTGTATTTTTTGTTTGTTTGTTTATTTATTTAGAATACAAAGAATTCAAAAAAATCTGCTTGGAAAGATATTTACATATTTCTTGGCGTATATGGTACTTTCTGGAAAATTATCATCCTCACCCATTATGCTGTTGCCTGTTAAGGTTATATGGGTATAAAGATATTATTCATGTTTTGTTCCCCTTCTAGGATTGAAATAATATAACTGACATTATTGATAGACCATTTGTACACTCATAGTTTTACAATATACATAATGGGTGGCCTGAAATTTATTGTGGACAAAGGACTAAGAAGGCTTTCATTTATGAGATTCATCTAGTTAAACTTTACTTTAATAATATTTTGAATTAGTCAATAAAATACTGTTTTATGCAAGATAAGGTTATAAAAAAATTAAGTTCGTTATTCCTTTAAAAATCTAACAGCAATTGACAAAAAAATTAAATATTTTGAGTCAAAAGTTAATTCCCTCAATATACATGTCATTGTATCATTGTGCTTGAGCATGTATATGTGTGATGGGGGGAAGGTGTGTGTGTATGGCTGTGTATTCAAACATGCAGGTGTACACAGGTGCATGCATGTCAGTTACAGCTGGCATTTCCCTTTTTTTTTTTCTCAGGTGCAAGTCTTTGGCAGACTGTTGGGTATGCTTTGAAATGTAGTCGAGTCGCTCGCCAATACACAGTTAGCACAGACTGCTTCCGCAGTCCCCAAGTGGAACTCTTGCATGGAGACAATGGTATTGTGCTTCACAAAGACAATGGAATAAGGTCTTTCAGATTGTTTGTGTGCCTTATTTTTTGTTTGAATGTTGGGCAGTTTCATACACTTTAACTGACATTCAGCACTAAACTTTTTTATATTAAAAGTTTGGCAGTGGTTTAAATTTATAATCTTGAGGTGTGTAATAAGAAGGTGATATAGGTAAGTGTATGAAAGATTTGCAAAAGTGTGTTTTCATAGTGAAGTTTATTTTTCTTTCATTTTTATGAAAAGGCAAAAATACTTGTCATTTTGCTTCAAGGTTTATTTATAAGTTTCTTATCAAAGTACACTTTAAGTATTTGGAATGTGGTTTTCTCAAACAGTTACACATATGATATAACCAAGTGCATGTTCAGCTCTGGTAACATCACAGAAAAACTACGTATTGCTGCCTTTGACTGCATAGGAGAGACTGTTGTAGACTTGTATGCAGGTAGGCAAAATGTTTTCTGTTTGTAAGATACTTTATTTATCCCAAAGGGCAGTTAGAAGTCTGCAGTCCACACAATGCTAGTCCTTTGTCAAGCCCTTCCCCCACCTTTCTACTTATTGCTACTTCCCTAATCATCTTCCTTTGCAAAACCACGATACTCTTTGTTACTTGATTTCTCTTTGTGTTTTTTGTAGTTGTCTTTTATTCATCATCAGTATTGTTGTTTATCTTTCTGTCGCTCATATGTTGTTTGTTCTTCTGTCCCTCGTATGTTGTCCGTGTCTCGTTTTTGTTCTCAAATGCTACGAGCATGCTCCTTACAAGTGTGAGTGTGCGCTATACAAATCTTGAATTTATTATTAGAAGCAGTTCTTTGTGGATGCACAGCAACAATCAGCAGCAATACCATAACACATTGTACCAGACCCTCATACAATCATGATTCAGGCAACAAAATAGTGTTTATAAGTCGCATGGCTGAAACAATGAAGGACAGCCTCAGTCTGTTGGTCCTGCATGCAAGTACACAGAATCAGCAGCTCGACAGAAGTTGATGGAACTCACCCACAGGATATGCCTATCATTATGATAAGACTACACTTTTATTTGGATAATATAAACAGTTTACTTTCATTTCTGAAATTTCTTGTTGTGGTTGCAGGTATAGGTTATTTCACACTACCATATCTGGTTCATGCAGGGGCCAAGCATGTTCATGCTTGTGAATGGAATCCACATGCTTTAGAGTCTCTTGCAAAGAACCTTGAACTGAACGGTGTTCAGGAGAAGTGTACTATTCATGCAGGAGACAACCGACAGGTTAGTGAGGAAGCATAAAGGAACAACAATTTACCTCATCAATTTCATGATTCGAAACACAATGAGGAAAGCTTTTAAGAGGAACAGAGGACAACATTGATCACATGAATCTGAAAGTATAGTCAATAACTGTTTGGAGAGCTAACAAAACTGTGGAATGTTGCAGTCAGGAGAGTGGTTACGATTTGGTCTAAATTAAAGTTTTGTTAAGATTTCAGTTCACCTTGACTTTTTTTTTTGACTGTTCTCATTGACAGGTTTTGTCGTATGCAAGAGAAAAAAGAAAACATTTTAAATAGACATTCTTACTGATGTATATTTTCATTTTGTTTTTATTTTGAGTTATGTAAGAAGTGGAAGTCTTAGAGTGAAAGTATAAAATTACCTCACAGTAGATATTTTGTAGTTATTTATGGATTCTATATTTTCCTCTTTCCATTAAACAGACTGATTCATTTTCTGTAAATGCTCTGCATGTGCAGCTACAGCTGTGGGGAATAGCTGATCGAGTGAATTTGGGTCTCATTCCCAGCTCAGAGGATGGTTGGGCTATTGCTTGTCAGCTTCTCAAACCAGCAGGAGGCATCATGCACATCCATGGCAACGTGAACAGTCTGACCGGCATTTGTGAAAGACTTCAGAAAGGTAATTGTGCAGAACACAGTAGCCACATACTGTGCAGCACAATGGATGAAGTTTCATTGACGCAGAAATGCACAGGACAAAATAACAGTTCATCATGCAGCAGGCAGTTCGATTTCAAAGTTCAGACCTTTCAGTCGGTTCATAGTCTTTCCATGTTTGAAAACAAGTCAGATGACAGATCTTCACATTCAAAGCGTGACAGTTCTTTTCAAGATTCTTCGGGCCTTGTTGCTATATTACCACATGGTAATGACATTCAAATGCCACCAGAAAGATCTCTTCATTCTGTGGCCATGATGCCAGAGAATAAATTCTCCTACCCCATTGTGACGTCTAATGGCAGAAATCACAAGGATGATATTAATATTAAGAGGACTTGGCAGAGTTGTCAGACTAAAACTTCCTGGTCAAGATGGGAACAGTGCGTTTGCAAGGCTGTGCAGGATCTTTTGCAAAAAGAGCATGGTGGCTTGTGGTCTGCTACTGTTCTTCACATCCAGCATGTTAAGTCGTATGCACCACATGTTGATCACTTAGTTCTTGATGTACAATGTAGTCCCCAGGTTTCCTGATCTCTGCCAGGGACTTATCAAACATCTTTGGGTACAGAACACCTTATGAAGGATGTTAAACAGCCTGAAAAATGTAAATGTTGCTTTGCTTGGTGAACGTTTCATGTGATTCAAAGCTTAGAAGTCGGCATTCAAGAAAAAGAAAAAAAGTATATGTGGGTAAATGAGGATGTGTTTCCAGCAGAGTCTACAGAAGTGCCACCACTGTTCAGCTTTCATGTTGTACACAGCTAAAGTGAAAAAATATTTAAAGACACAATCCTCATGACAGCAGAGCCATCCAGTTCCTGAACTTTGTTATACACTTGAGGAAGCTTATATTTAAGCCATTACCTTGTTGGATCATCACTGTCCAGTAAGTTTTGAAGTGCTGTCAGAAGAGCTCTGTGTGCACTCTCCCTGGTGTTTTTACCTTCTTGAGTGTGCACTCTCCCTGGTGTTTTTAATGATAATGGAGTTAATTTGTATAGCGCTTTCCCCACGTTTAAAGAGAGGCTCAAAGCGCTTTACTAATAAGAAAAGCACACAAACATAATAATAATGGATGCTGATTTCAAAAACAGTAAGTTTCAGTGTTCTTATCGGTATTTACACTCACTCCCTTCCCGCCAGCACCGGACTTTCCTTTAAAGTTGATCTACGCAAAGCAAGGATCGGATCAGTATATGCAATGTCTTGAATTTCAAGTGTAGGCCAGTAAAAAGAAAGGTTCATCTTATTAAAGTTTTAGGGCAACACAGTTGAGAACAGAAAAGCTGTTTGTGTAGACTTTTTGTCTGGAGTGCCTACTCCAAGACTTTAATACTGTCCAAAAATTGAGAACCACATCATGCATACAGATATGCCCTACTCAGAATGTTTCTTTACAAGGAATATCACTTTATGTACTTAAATTTTTTAATATTTTCAGAAGATTAAATAGTGACATTGCTTAAAACATATTTCAAATTTTGACAGAAGATTTGTAATCTAAATCATTTTTATCATTAGAAACATCAATTGAGAATTCACCTGCCACAGTTACTAACACAAAGATATATTATATATATGTGTGTGGTTTATTTCACATAAATGTGTCCATTCTTTGTCAGTTTTATAAATAATTATTGACCTGTCACACTTTGGACCTGTTTAAAACTTTTAAAAACTGTTATTGCCAGATTTAGGCATACAAGAAGTAGAATATGGCACATAACTAGATATGCTGATATCACAGATGTTGAGACATAACATATACCACAGCTACAGAGTACATGCTGCACTGGAGCCTGGTGGGTAATATGCTTGTCTTCAGAGAAGGTTCCTGATTCAAGGACTACCTAACACTATGACTAGAAAATTTTCCCTGCAACAATGATTAATCAGAAGAGGTAAAAGATTGGTGGAAGGAAGTAGGGTGCTACCTTTCATGTGCTATGTCCTTCAGCTACAGTTCAGTGCTCTTGTGGACAGTAGGCTATGAAACCTTTGCCTTTTTTTAAACTTTATACTGTCAGATGTATAAAATTAAATATTTTGTGACCTTCAAACCACACTGTTAATCCAGCAAGTCTAATGAAATGTAGAGCAGAACTAGTAATACCCTCTGCAAAAAAATTCTTGCATACGAAAAATATGATCAGGACTGGAGTACGTCTGTTCAGCTGCCTGAGTATAATCTTGGTGAGAAGTTGTCAGGAAATCTCTTGCCAAATAAATGCATAATGCTGTAAACAGCATTGCAACATGCAAGTTTCACTTAATTCATGTTTTAAATACTTTGAACAAGATACATTGCACCTGTTTTAAACTTTTTGGAAACAATGACAGCTATACCATTCCCTCAATTTTGGCTTTCTTTTTTATTTGCTCTGCTTCTAAAATGTACCAATTTTGGCAAAACAGCCTTTGGCTCTGGTAAGATAGTACACAGGCGACTTGGAAAATCAAGAATCATAACACATTTTTTCTCCCCCACCCCCACCTTTACTTTCTTTGTTCCTTTAAGGAGACTTTTTTTTACCCCATTGCTTTTTTGATGTGCTGAACACTGCATGCACACCAATATTCCACCCATTTTTTGTATATTTCTTTCTCTAATTTCTATATTATTTATCACAGTACTCAGAGCCAAAAATGTGTAAACTTCAGAAGCCAATCATTTTGATGAGCCAAAACATATAACTACCACAAGCCAATCACAATGAAGCAGTTTGCATTTTCTGGTTTCCTTTCTGTGACTGGCTACAAGAATAAAAGGGCTCTGTTGATGATAGCTTTGCATGCTGGGTTTTTTTGTGTTAGAAGAAAATGGTGTTTTATAAAAAGTTGGCAAGTGAAATTACATCATGGCAACCAAATCAAAAAAAAAAATGTGCCATGTGCTAGAGGAAAAATTTCAACCCATAACACTGTCTTGATCAAAAGCACTTTAGTGCTGCACCAACAGAATGCTCTAGTTGCAGTAGTAGTAGCAAATAGGGCAGACTTCAGTCTTCATGGTCTGTTAATATTTCTTTATTTTAATTCTTTCCAATATTTATTTTATTAGGAAATTTCTGGAATATAATATTAAAGTGGAAATTTAATGGTAGTAGTTAGTACACTCCAGTATTTTACAACTCTGTAGAGAAAATTTAATGATGATGGTGCTGAATAAAAATCTCCCTTACTGGATTCTGGGTTTGCAGTACTAATATCTTAGTTACAAAATGCATTTTTTGTCCATGTCATCATTCTAAATTTATGTCTGAACTCAGTCGTATCCAAACTTTTTACCTTTGAATGAATGCAACCCTAAACAGCTATGTCTTTCCTTAGAATATTTTAAAGCATTTTATCAATAATTTAGTTGCTCCTCAAAACAGTCTCGGTTATTACTGACTTTGTTTTTAAGAATAGATGCCATATTGCATATTCTGGGGTAGTGCAAAAGACATACATCTTCAAGAAAGTATTCTTCCCTACGTTCAAGCACCACTTCTGTCTTTATTATTTTTTATACTTTCCTGTTGGTTTTTTTCTTCTCTTCTGGTTTTGCTGCGCAATGAGCATTCTTCTGAATGGATACCTGCGCATTATAAATGGACATCATCATCATCATCATCATCATCATCATCATCCTTCAGATAAAGCCAATAGCACTTGACGTCACAATGAGTGCCAAACGTCAGACCACTCGTGGGCATAACACCTATAGGTTTTTTTTTTCTTCGGTACATATATTTATTTTACAATTTTTGTAATTCTTTCGTGGTGTACATATCTTATGCGTTAGTTTTACTCACGTGCATTAAGTGATATTTTGACGTATTGAATATCTGCAATTTTTCTGTTAGTTATGGACGTGCCCAAAATACATCTCGGAGAAAGAGCTTGCGGTCCGTGTACAACTTTGCCGCTGGTGTCGATGGTCCTGCAACTGAATAAGGCTAATGAAGATACGAGCATTTCCCTCAAATTTTACCGACCATTTTCTTGCATGAAATATAATTGTTTATAATCACTAATTTAAATGATCATTAATTCAAACGTACTTCGAGGATAAAACGACAAACGACGAGTTAATTAATTAATACATATATATTTACTATTCTTTTGTTTGTACAGGTATATTCCTCACGATGTAGATATCTACATATTTTTAAATCTCAGACTGGGGTCAGATCAGCAGATCTATAAAGCAGGTCCTCCCAGAAAATAGCTAAACAGTTACAGGTGGTTTCAATGGGGTAATTCATACATGTTGCAAGAATTTGAATTAGTTACATCCCTTGCATTTACTACTCCCATAGAGGACACTGTAACCTGTTCAAATATTCTTCCGCTTGTCACTGCTTTCGAAGCCGTAAGAGTCGACGAAGAATATTGTCTTGTAAACAAATGCTTTAAACTGTTTTACATACTTCCTTCAGGAATAACTCTGTACAGGTTTCTTTGGAGAAGTAGAGTAAAATTGGGACTAGTTTTTTCCGCCCTAAGCGGAAGTGTGAGGTCATAACCGCCATTTGGCATGTTCAGAATGGAGACGAGAATAAATGACCGACTATGGAAGCGTACATTTAGATACTGATTTACATCATCTTTTGTTTCATGGTCATAAAGTAAATATTGATTTAGTCTCTCCAGATACATCCACGGTTCTAGGGTGCTTTTTGGACGGGCAGTTGGTCAAATATTCATTATAAGGTAGGTCTTGACGGACTTGAGAGTCGAGTGGCGAGTGAAGCCACTGAGGGTGTGTTAACTAACCGGTACTTTGATCTCATGCGGTTACGTTATAACATACTTATTCCTTGTCATTTCCTTCCCTTTTATATGGTTTCTGAATCAAGTGTGGCGTCGTGGACATTATTTAGAAACATTTTGGGGACGAAAGTAGCTTCGTTTATCAGGCGTTCCCTTCAAATTTAGGTTAGCTAAACTTAAGCCGTATGGCTTTAGTTCCCATGTAGGGACACTTGCATCGTTGTGGTCTGTCGGGATGGCCCCGCCTCCACTTCGGACCATATCGTCAACGGTGTCATTTTCTAAGTGTTACAGATTTAAAAGCGTGGCAGAAAACTGTTTGCAGCACTTTCATTGTGATTTGATAGATTTCCTTTCATGAATTTTCAACCCACGAGAAACACTCATCGACACCGATTAATTTCCGTTTTTAGGTGAAATAGGACGTGATCGCATAAGGTCTTCCTAAAGAAGAAATCAGCCTTGTGTTATGACCTAAAATTTTAGTCCATTTTGGATATAAGGGTGCGAAAAAGGAAACCTCTGTCATTCCAATTGACTGATGTTACCTCTTCGATCTTTCACTTGAAAACATCTGTGAAAGCCAACATAATGGAATACTTTAATTTTGATCAGTATCTTTTGGTGTGATCAATTTTTTTAAAGCTGTTTGAAAGTTTTGTATGTGATCAGCCTTTTTTAATATTTTCATTCTTTAGTATACTGATAATATTCATGTTTTTTAAAAAGAAAAAGGTGTGTGGATTTGTGCACATGTACTAGTTAAAGAGAAAAGCTATTACAAGCTATGCTTCTAGTTGTACATGTGTATGTGTACGAGAGCAATTTGACTTTGCCATTTTAGTGCTGCTGATAAATTTGTTATAAGCTTGAAAGTGAAGTTTAAAAATGCTTTTGTGTTTACACATTGTCTGTTTGTTATCTCTATTGTCAAGTACTGTTTATTTTGTCCATTTTGAGTTTTTTGTGTGGTTTCATATTAACCGTGTGCTTAACTTTTATTTTTACTTTTGATTTGCCTAGCAGTTCTGTTTCTTATTTCTCATATGTGAAGCATCATGAATGGCTTCACCAATTTGAAGAACATTTCCGGCCTCCATTTTCAATAATTTTGCTTTTTATTTTTAATGTTCTCATTTTCCATCTCTCAACCACACATGCCTAGATGTAGAGAATGTGCATGCTTATCTCATTAGAAAGAACTGTCATCTATAAATGAATCTTACAGAAGTCTGGCCTTATTTTTTCAAGATAAAGAACCATTGATTCAGAAAACATTTATCTTCCTAGAACTTTTAGTACAGTTCCTATCCTTGAACACTTATGATCTAGCAACTGTGATGTGATTAAGATTACTTTGAGACCAAGTAGAGTTCATTTTACTGGATTGTTGAATTTCAAAAGAATTATATTTATGAATAAATTCTTTGCTATTACAGTACAGGCAAGAGTTCTCAGATTACTCAACAAACTTTGCCAAAATTAGGGTAGCAAGAGAACTAAGGAAAATTAGAGAATTGAAAAATATTGTGTTGTCGACTGCAGATACTGCTGAGGTATAATTTGGAGTAAATTTTTACACTCTAAACAAGCAACTTCAGTGTCGGCTTCCTAGTCATCAGTAAGCTTTTCTCAGGGGATATAACTGTTGCAGATTTTTAAACCTCCACTATCTGAACTGTCAAAATTGTAATCATTGTCATAATTTTAAAGCTGGCCAAAATATTGTCCGTTCACATAGGTAGATAAGCATTGTCTATAGTGAAAGTAAATTGTTCTTTCCCTTGTACAAATTCTTGCAACATTTGATGAATTACTTCACAAAAAATTTCTTACTACATGCCAGTCATTTACTGTGGGTGCCATTACTGGTAATCATTGGTTAAGACATTTCACAAGGCAAGTCTGTACAAACGCAGGTTTTGGCAATTGGCTTTTTACACAAGTCTGTCACAAATAGCAAAGAATAAAGCAGCTGCATAAAAGTAAGGGAGTTGTCCAGAGGGGCTTCAGCATGAACATAGCTCGGCCACATATGAGAAAAATTTTGTTGGAAGCGATGTGTAAGTGCATGTAAGTCCAATGTTCAAGTTCACATGTTGTGTCAGATGATTACGCTCACCCATTTCAGGCAATTTGCCAAATTGATGTTTCTATTTTGAGCTTTTACTAGCCCTAAACAGTCTTTCCTGAGATTTGTGCTAGACATTGTGTTTGTGTGTGTTGCACAGATGAACACATTCTCTTGTCATGCTACGTTAGGAACTGTCATGAACCAGGAGTCACTTGACTCGTTTTAGCCTATCCATGCAAACATAAGCATTCATGCAGGGTATATAAGCATTAAAATGTTGATAACTTATTAGTGTATAATTTATTTACTAAGATGCTTTCTTCTCCCTCCCCTTCCCCTGTTTCATGTACACATTTACATGTTTCTTTTAAGAGATATAATTCCAAGAATAAATGTCTTGAAAAAATATGTTCTTGTTGCGGTTACATGAGAACAGTCAAAAACCCCACCCCACCTTCCTCCATGAACACACAAATATGTTTCAGCTGTTTGGTGACCAAAGCTCTGCAAAATATAATGTTATCCCCCTTTTTAATGCTAAGACAATTTGGTGATGAAAAGTTGCTGGTACTTCTCAATGATTGTCAGTGTATGTGAAGTGACTTTTAGTAAGAAATGTTTTTCCTGTAAGAAATCCTAAAAACATCTCTAGTCTGAGAGGTAGGTAAGGCTACAATAGCTATTGATATAAATGTTTGCAGTAATTCTGTGAAAAGATGATGTAAGTAGTTATTGCTTTACTCATAATTTTGTAAATTATTTTTTTTCATGCTCTACTAGTTCTAATTCTCTTTGTCAACCACCATCTGCTTACTTTCAGAAATTTGGAAAACAAGACCAGCAGCCATGGGCAAGTTAATATCAAAGATTTTTGGCAACAAGGAGATGAGAATCCTCATGCTGGGGCTGGATGCAGCAGGAAAAACTAGTATCCTTGACTCCAGACTACCTTCACCTATTTTCTTTTATTATTATGATTTGTGAATCAGCTAGTTTTCGGACTAAAACCTAGGAACTTTTAAAATGTCCCACAAAACATTTTCATGGAAATAATGTAAAATACATCCTCAGATTATTATCTCAGTAATACCTTATACCAATGAGTTGGATATCTGCATGCTGATGAACAAATGTGATTCATTTGCAGTGAGATAGAGGAGTTTTTGTGATCAGAACAGTCTTAAGGGCGATTTACTTTATAATTGTGACCACTAGCTAATGTGTGAACCGGAGTTCACTCGGCAGCTATGGCTGTGATCCTGACAGTGTGTTAACAGGAAAACTATGTGTTTAAAGCATAGAATACCATAGGTCTGGGGGTTTTATTTGTTCTGTTTGTTTGTTTTTATTAAGAATGTCTGCCATGCTGAAAGAAATGTTTGCAGGAAATTTGAAAGTTCATAGGATCTTGGTTGATACTTTTTTTTTAAAAAACATGACATTCTCAGAACAACAGGAAGAAGGCTCAAATTATTATGACAATCTTCAGCCTACATTTTTTTCAATATAGAAAAAGGTGAAAATCAATATTACACTAAGAATATATTTTATTACAAGTGCTTTGTTTAACCCTGTGTAACGTATTTATTTAGTGGCGTTTATCCTACAAAATTTACCTTGTTTTGTTTATTTTTTTAAATTCCTTACAGTGTTCTTGACTAGTGATGATAACGTATGCCCAGCTTTTTTTCTCATGATATTTCTGGTTCTTACTTAAATTGAAGTACCCCAAATCCCTTGAAATCATCAGCAATGATGCATATTTCATGGTTGGTGTTAT
This sequence comes from Marisa cornuarietis, assembly GCA_004794655.1. Taxonomy (NCBI): domain Eukaryota; kingdom Metazoa; phylum Mollusca; class Gastropoda; order Architaenioglossa; family Ampullariidae; genus Marisa; species Marisa cornuarietis. Next base: position 1,343,214 of record SMMW01000057.1, on the reverse strand, counting down.
TTGGTAGCCATGGTTATTTGCCAGTCAAGTTATGCTTGCATCATAGTTTGTCCGGTGTCATGAGAGGTTACTTGTTCATTGAAATGAAAATTTTTTTCACTTAATTCAGACACAGCACTTTTATACAAAATGAAATTAGGTCAGTCAGTGACAACTATCCCAACAGTGGGGTTCAATGTTGAAACTGTCACATACAAAAATGTGAAATTCAATGTCTGGGTAAGTAGGATTTTTAAAATATTGATCTACACTTTTCCTTGCCATGAAAAAGTCATAAACTATAGTTTCGTTTTAAGCTTGCAACTATACAAGTGCAACAAAGATTTTTAAAAGTGGTTTAGACAACTGTTAGAGTGTGCAGTGTTAAAAGATGTAGCTTAAGCTGTAACAATGACCCTGATAATTTGATTTCAGGTTATGCCATTATCCTTTATCTGTATTTGAAGTGGTCTGATTTTGGCATCTCTTTTAGACGTTCATATCCAGAGAACTTTGAGGGCTAATTCAGAATATGGAAGTTTTGGTTAGCGCTAAATGATTATAGGTAGCAGTGCTAATTTTTTGCTTTTCCATGTTTACTTACTTTTTTGTTGTTGTTTAATGTTTGGTGACAGCATGTCTTGGTTTCTGTGTTGTTCAGGATGTAGGAGGACAAGACAAAATTCGTCCGCTATGGCGACACTACTTCACAGGGACTCAGGGTCTCATTTTCGTTGTAGACTCAGCTGATCGGGATCGAATAGACGAAGCACGGCAAGAACTTTATCGCATAATCAACGATAGGGAGATGCGGGATGCCATCATCCTGGTTTTCGCCAACAAACAAGATCTTCCAGATGGTAGGCATGCATAGAGCATTCATAAAAACATAAAGCTGCTTATTTTAAAATAGTTACTAATTGTGAGGTTGCCTGCTACATGCACACAGCCTGGTTAGTTGCACTACTGAGAAAGATCATCTGCTGATAGAGGAGGATGGCTGTGAAGCTGAAAAAGCAAACATCATTGATATTTAAGTCTGTTTGCTGTTATTTTGCCCCCAGTTGGCAGTTATAATTGCAGTTTTCTCATATTGTATAGTATGTGATGATGCTGATATTGTTGGATCTCTTATAAAGATTTTACTTCATGAACTTATTCACTGGGCACACTAAGGCTTTCTACTTTTGGGGAATTTTGAGTGAATTATTTAAGTGGTTTTAATCACATCTCATTTAAAGTATTTACCTTTAGCTCTCGAAAATGTAAATTTAATCAGCCAAATAAATGCTTCTGTTTAAACAGAGGGAAGTGGGGGGGGGAGGGGCGATGTGAGATCTTTGGGCACCAGTGGGTTAATTCCAGACTGTCCCCTTATCTCTCTCTGTCCACTGAACATAAAATATTAAAGTTGATAAATTTTACTAATGTCTAATATCAAGATGCATTCTTTTCACCCAGCAATGAAACCTCATGAAATACAAGAAAAATTGGGCCTGACTCGGATACAGGACCGCAACTGGTATGTTCAGCCATCATGTGCTACCACTGGTGATGGACTGTTTGAAGGTCTCACGTGGCTTACATCCAACCATAAATCATGAGGAAGACAGGACAACTTAGTTGGTGTCGCCATTGCAAGACATTTCACCAGACCATGCACTTGTCAGGGAGCACTCTTGTTCTTGCTACTCTTTCTATTGTGGCTTAAAAAAAGACTGTCTTAAGTGATCTTCGACCCTGGACCTGAGTAATGTCAGCACGCTACCAAAAAAAGGACTTATAATGAATGTTCTTTGGGAATGAGGTAGTGTGAGTTGGCTTCACCAGCACAGATGCCAAAAGAGCATTTTATTTGGTGCATCATGTTTTTGGTGAAGGTCATCACATAGGCTCATTTCACTACCTTGAGCTTGTGAAATGGAAAAACAACTTTCAGTTAAACTTGCAGAATTTTCTCATCTGTCATGCAACTGTGAGGTTTGTTTTTGGCAGCATCTACCACCAATCTCTGCTGCCTTGAGAAGGTCGCAGCAAAAATATAGGGTGGGAGGGGGGAGAAGTAGGCTAACAGTACCAGGAAACAGGGAATTGCTAAAACTACGAAGATGGAACTGCTGTGAATATAAGAATTCTATGGAAATTTGCATGTGCTGTTCTATGGCTCAGGAGTACTTCCAGTGTCTCATGCAGTGTTGCACCTGTTGCATGGTTTAAATCAGATGGATTTTTTTGTGCTTATTTATTCAAGTGAATCATGCTCTTGGTGTCCTGCACCCTCCTTCTTTCTCATTACCACTGAACTTTGCCCAGAATGGTCACTACAGAGGCATCATCACCAGGAGAGAAAGATAGCAGGCATTGCACAGCTCAGCAAGAGCTACCCACAAGCTGGGTGAAGAGAAGGATGGTGTACTTTTATCATTATTTTCAGAGTTATTATTGCCATAGGAAACATGGCCAACGACACACTCATTTATATGATTTGTCAGTTTTGTTAGTGTGTTTCATACAAGCAAGGTCTGATTCCATATTTTTCCCCCCTTAGATTTGTTCTTTGGAATAGTATACTACCCAGCCCTGCCATCTGCTCCTCCCATTCCAGTGTAAAGGAGTTAGGCAGCATTGTGACGAGAGTGCTTAGCTTGCAGAAAGCTTTGTTTAACTGATACGCATGGTGCCCTTGTTGCTGAATTCTCATAGAAATGTGTTGATGTCATGCTCATAGTCTTGCATGGTTTCTCGTACACATGACACTTCTCACTCGATGCTTTGAGGAATCTAGGTGCTGATATTTGCAGTCCAAATTATGCTAGACATGAAGACTGCATATTTCCCACCTGACTGCCCACCGATAGATGTAAGATCAGTGAATGTTCATAGGCACAAATCTCGTGTTAAAAACTGCTCTTCTATTTTTTTTTTTTAACTGACAATTTTAAAGCATCAAAGAATTGAGCTTTGTTACTTGGCATAGTAAACTTAGTAGGCAGAAGGGAACTGCATGCTGCGAACTCCAGTGAGTTTGCTTTGTCCACGCAAGGTTGTCTCAACTCCAAAAGTGGATGGTTTCCAACTTAGTGGTGTCCAAACTTTCCTAGAATACTGTTTCCTCCAGCAACCAAAAGAAAACATATTTGCACCTGTCTTCATTGTCTTGACCTGCAGCATTCAATTCAGAGTGGCTGCTTGTGAACAAGTCCATTGGAATAAGTTTATAACGTAAAATATTCTTTTTTGTTGTTAGATGGGTGTCTGGGGCACACATTTCCTCTCTTCCTTCTCAAAAGATCAGCTTTTACTTGTGTTATAAGCATGCCTATGGATTGTGATAGTGCTCAGAGCTATGCTGAATATTTTTTTCAACTGGAATTAAACTGCTGGTGTAACCAAGCATTTTTGAGAAACTTTTAGTACAGGCTCTTGAGCCAAATAATAGTATGCGCTTAATAAATTAGTAATATGTTTCAGGGGCTCAGGTGTCACTGTAGACTCTTGTTCTGTTGGTGCATATACTGTATATACAGTGTCAGTTTGTACATTTATATGCGCAGAGATTATTATTACAATATTAAAAGTCTAAATGCCCTATGAGAGAAATGCATGACAGTCTTGGAAATCATGCAACAGCTTGCCTGTGTCATGTATTTGCATGTTGAAATAATGACATTGCTTTCTCTATCAGTAAAGTTTAGATGGTTTGCTTCTTCTCATCCTCTTTTTCTGTTATGTTTGTTTAAATTTCGTTGTTTCAGAATTATTCCTGTTTTGTTAAAAACAAAGTGGGAGATTATCTTCCATTACAAAAATGGTAAATATTTTTGTAAACACATACCTAGGATGTCTTTACAAGATATTAAATGCTTTATTCCTTCACTTCTGCATTTCAGTTACAGTTTGCCTTCCTTTTCATTGCGCAGAAAAATCTGCAAGATAAAACAGCAAAGAAGAAAAATGATTTTATAAGAAATGAAATAGCTTGCGCATGCTTTATTATGCACTGATTTTGTCTTTTTTTAATTTTGGGGTATTCTTAACGTTTTGTTTTTCCTCCCTCTACACACACCTCTTGTATGTTTATGCATGTGCATCTGTGATTGTAAATCTGAATAACTGATTAATTCATGTATTTGAATGAGCATCATATTCCTTGAGCACAAACACATCATTCTTTAGCTTTTTACTGTGACAAAGTGAAACATATATAACGCTGAAAGAAATTATTGATCGACATGTTTCACATTGTCCTCACATGCAGATTTTTTTAAAGTAAATATTGTTAAGATTATAGTTAGGTTTTATGTTTTATGTTAATCCGCACTTTGGGTTTTCTCACTACAAGATTACCCTTGGCTTCCAGCTCTCAGTTTTACGTCAAAATTATCTACAAACTTATGTTTGGCTGAGTCTAATATTCTTCATATGTGATAGCTTCTTCAAACTTTCGTGCCATTTTCCTCTTTAGGGTCAACAGACACCAGTTTCTTCAATAAATTTGAAAGAATATCTGCAAGTCCAACATCAGCTTTGACTTAGTATCATTATGAAATTTGAAGTAAAGTTTGATCAGTTCTTGCAACATTATTTTTTTTTTAAAGCTTCACTTATTCCACCAGATTGGCTTAAGTTGGATCTATCTCTAAAAGAGTCTTTGGTACTTAAGACAATCAGAAAAACTGCTGCACTCATGATTTTGACAATGCTGGTAGTATTCATTTTAGGGACTAATGCAGGTTTGACTATTTGAAGCCAAATAACGTAACATAAAATGGCAGAAAAACAGTAGCTGAAGGGAAAAGAATATTTAAGATGTGAATAGGTTAACGAATCAATAGCAGTGCCTGATAGCAATCCAGTTGAAAATTTATAGCATAAGCAGGAATATCTGCAGAAATGGACAGTATTCATTTTGCTGCATTTGAATTGCCTGGCTTGTAATGTGCCTTCTGTTAAACATAGTTTTAAGGAGAAGCATCAGCAGAAGAAACCATTTCTTGGGGAATTTCTTATACTTCCTGTTAGCACCTGATGCAGAAGGTCTAGAACTGGTTGCATGCTTATTATTATTTAGAATTTTCATGTAGATCGTCGTAATGCTTACCATTGGTCACTGAATTCATCTTTATTTGGAATTGGATTTAAGGAGGCTGAACTGTTCAGTGAGAAGGTGGGTTACATTTCATAAGTGGGACAATTCATCCTTCCAGTCTCCTAATTGTAGATCTAGTCAACAGTTTGTGTGTAGAAAGTATTTCTTGTGTACTTGCCCAACATTGTATACAAACTATGACTTCTAGAACACATGGAAGCCAAATGACCCCCAGTTATAAATATATTTAGAAAGACATTAAGCAGAAATTTAAGCAAAGAAACTGATCATCAGCATACGCCAAGTTCAAGGTGAACTAGCCCTCACAACTAGGGTTTTATCATTTTATGGTCATTTGGCATCAGATTTTGAATGAAGGATGCATGGTATATTTTTGTCATTTTCCATCCACTGTAAAGAAAAAAAGAGTGTCTTATTCATGTCCTCCTTTTACTGTGTGGCATAGACATTTACAGAGACTTGGCATTCATGCTTGTCTCAAATCATCAAAACTTGCGTTAGTCTATTATGAGATGACTACCAGGAACAAAGTTTAAGGTGTGATAGGTGCTGCGATGAGGAGCATGACTACCTTAGTTGCCATCTTTTTTTAAGGATGTTCCATATTCACATAGATTGACTAAAAAGTTGGTTTAAACCATCTTATGTACAGACTTCAACAGGTAGATATTTTATTGCGTATAGCATGTAGCTGCACAGGCTGCAATATCATTAGCATTTTTGTTTTGTTTATTTTTATTTATTTATTTTTTGTTTACTCATTCTGGTTTTTGATGTATAATTTTCTTGTCCAAGCATAATTTTCGAATATCAAACCTTAAAAAATAGATGGTTTACTATCTTCTCTCCATACATGAAAGAAGATATATGTACCTTAAATTCACATCTTTAAAGCTAAGTAAAAGGCCCTAAAGTGTGGGTCCTTTATCTAATTTTTGTGAACTGAAAAAGGAAGTCTGTGGGATGTATTTTTAAACAGGGTCTCACAATCATGGTGGCAGAATGAGAAATTGAGCTTTATGTGCCATCTGTTTAGATGTTTGGTGTTTGGGTCTTCTACAGTGTGGGCCCAAGAATTCTATGCGAACAACTGGGCAAAGTATATTTGATTGCCACATGTGAATAAGTTTGCTATTTGGACCTCCAGATTTGTATGCCTTGTGTGCTTGAACTGTCATTATATATGAAATGAGGAAGTTAACTTTTGTTTGATCAAAGATGATGGGGCAGTTAATTACTTGTCATCAGATAAGGCAATAAGGTCTATTTTAACCATCATGAACTGCATGCTAGCGACGGAAATGCTTTGTTCAATTGTTTTTAGCCCTAGCGGTACTGAGTTTGGAAATGGAAGTGAAAAGAAGCATGCTGTGTATTGTCAGAGACTGGCATAGTTTGAGTTTTAAATCCTGTTCAACAGGTTAAAGCAGCCTAGAAAAGACATCTTTTCCCAAGAACATTGCTTTTGCTGTTCTAGAGGCAAAAAAAAAATCAAACATTAACTACATGTATCTGTTAAAATTTGTTGAAGGTTTATTAGTTATGGGTTTTTTTAATTTCAAAGCAAAAACTGTTGTGGTGGGGTGTCTGCTAAAAGTGCATCATCAAAAACTATCAGACAAGGTTGCTATGCAGCTTATGCACTTGCTTTTAACCTGGATGGTATGAAAGGGAGTATTTGCCTGCAAAATGCATCGATTACATGTATGTGCCAGGTGCAAGATGGTAGTGATCAGTGTTTCTTTTATACGTGGTTGAGAGGACATGATGTACATATCCATTACATTTCAATACACTTGCTAGCCCCTTCATATTGTCTTGTTTTCGGATGAAGCTGTGGGGATTTGTGTTGTCTTAGTAGTGGATAAATTTACATGCAAGCAAGCTGACCACATAAGCTTTACTCTTGTAATGGTATGAGATCGACCTATTTCTGTGCTAATTTGGATGTGCAGGAGTCCTTATTGGCCAGTATTTGTGGGTATGTAATGCAGAAGTATTTGCAAAATGAAGCGCTAGCCATTTAAATATTTTAGAGGAGCCATATCTGACATACTTTCTCTGACAATGCTGGTGTGCCGTTCTGGTCAAATATCCTATCCCCTTTATAGATTGCTTACCTGAAAGCACAAATTTTACCATGTTCCATGAGCACTAGCAACTCTGTTTCAGAGTCTTTGCATTTAAATGACTTCCTCAAATTTGTTTATTCTCCCAGACCAATAAATTCTCCTTAAACATCAACTATACCAATTCTTCCTTGTGATAAAAACCTCAGCTGTAACATCCTACTGACAATGACATTTAGTCGAAATCATCTAAAGTCTGTGGACGGTTGACCACTTCCCATACTATTCTGCCTGCATCGGGCAGTTGCCAGTGTCTTTCAATAGGCATAATTATGTCCTTTGTGAGTTATTTTAGACATAATCCACGAGATGTAAAAGCTACCCAAAGGAGTAGTGTGGTGCACATTTATTTTCTCATAATTGGGTAAAGGTCAGCAATTTCTCCAAATGTGGGTGCTATCATTTGTACCTTGAGAATGGGAAAAGGCTATTCAACCAGATTTGAAAAAATAGCACCTTGCGCTGAGCTTTACCCAGTTATTGGAAAAATACGTATGCAACCTACTAGTCCTTAACTTCTTATATGATGCCCCAAAATCGAGTTAACCTGCAGTTCATTTTCAATATATGGTAGCAATTGAATTAATACGGTACTTGGACTATCATTTGTCTTAGAGTGGTTTGTGGTGCAAGTATCGCTGTCCAATGGATTATGGCCCCGAGAAAAGTATCTCACACCTTACACCCCAACGACATGAAAAGGTTAGCCCTAGGCCGTTAGACCTTTACCTTTTACCTTACTGCATCTACTTCCGGCGCTGCGCTCAGTGGCGACATAGTCTGCTACGTCTGTGCTTTTTAGCTGAAGTTTTATTAGCCGTTACTAATTTTCCTGCCACATATGATCATGAAAATGGATAGCACGGAGGTCGGGGATGTGTCTATGTGCCTATCTACTGGTGAGTTGACAGTCTCGAGCTGTACGACCTCTCCTTCATATTTCCCGATCGTGCGAAATGTTTGCAGACGATGATGATGATGTCGATTTATATTGCGCAGGTATCCATTCAAAAGAATGCTCATTACGCAGCAAAAACAGAAGAGAAGAAAAAAACCAACAGGAAAATAAAAAATAATAAAGACAGAAATGGTGCTAGGTTGTTTAAGTCTGTCTTAAGTAAACAAATGAGTCTTCAGCCTTTTCTGAAACGTGGTTGCTGATCGGTGATGGTGGACAATGATGATGGCAGAGTATTCCACAGCTTAGGTGATGATGATGATGATGTCCATGTGTAATGCGCAGGTATCCATTCAGAAGAATGCTCATTGCGCAGCAAAAACAAAATATATAAAAAATAAGAAAAAAATTAAAGTAAATTAATAGATAAAACACCAGGAAAGTAAAAAAATATATATAATGACAGAAGCGTTTCTTGGTTAAGTCCGTTTAAGGTGCCCCGTTTTTGAAGGCCCTGGCTCCAGTGCGCTTCTTGTTTGTGTCTTCCACTGCAGGGAGACAGAAGCGGGAATGGGAGCCAGAGCGCAGGCCACGTGAGGGCTGGTAAGGAGGAACTACCTCTTGTAAATCACGGACCTTCATCTACTGGATGAGTGTCTCTCATTCGTTGCCTCTTTGCGCTATCATAGGAGTGACCAATTGTAACAAACCCTACAATGTTAGGTTTTCACTTCCGTTTCCGATTTCAAAATGGCGGGTTTTCCTAACGTCGAAGAAATTTTAGAAGTAATTAAGCTTTTCTGTCATAAGAACCTTGTTAAAGAAGACTGATTGCAAAATCAACAGTAGTATTTTCTGTTGTGGGTTTATCGTCAATTTTATCATAGAAAAACATTGTCACAACAGATGCCATTGACTTGCTCTACCACTAACATTTTTTTAAAAAAGCATTGTATTTGATTTTTCGGACACAATTATATAGATTATTCTGTTACAAAAAGCCTATACTTTAAGAATTAATTTAATAAATGCCACATATGAAGGTCCGTGGTAGCATTGAGTTCACGACAACGCCATTTACTAGCAGACGACAATAGGGAAGTGCCCCGTTGGCTTAGGTCGGTTGGTATTGTAAGCTATGATAGCGACGAGGATAGATGTTTACTTTTTGTTGAGGATAACGACATCTCGCTTTATTGGTATGACATCCAACAATGCAAAAATTTGCACCTGTTAATTTTTTTCGAATCCATTTACGTCTGCAAACCACTGACGTTTATTAAAATTAAATGAAGGTCCGTGTCTCTTCGCAACAGCAAACCGGAACCGGAAACACGGGCGGGCTGATAAGGAAAGCCGAGACTTACACTGGATATAAGCCTGAGACACTTATCCAGTAGATGAAGGTCCGTGTTGTAAATAGGATCAGCAGTTTTGAACATGCAGGAAGCACTTTATCAGGGCCGGCTCTAGGCATAGGCAGCCGCCTAGGCCCTAGGGCCTCCGAATGCTGAAGGCCTCGCATAGGACTAAAAAAAAATTTCTTTTAGAGAAAAAATTGCGAAACTTGGATCAAATCTCAAACATATTTAGCACCCTAGTAGTGTACTTTGTTTTGTTTTGTTTTTGTAGAGGGTAGAAGTCGAATGGCTCACAGGACTGTCCCTTTCACACGCTGGCTTCGTAGATAAAGCCAGCCTTGACCTGTCCCACCTATTGTTACATCGACGGTTACGAAGTCTCCTGACCCACTGAGGAAGGCCATGACCAGACAGTTGTACTCTTAGGACTATCATGCACGTACACGCACACACTCGCATACGTACATACGGTCATCACACCTGCGCACGCGTACCGACATTGACACACAATCGTCGCACGCCTATATGCGTGCGTGCGCACACACGCTCTCAAACACTTTACACTTTATGAAGTCTGGCCTTGGACCCGGATGGTGGATGGTGCGTTAGGGGTCAGGTACAGGTCGAAACTGCGTAACCATGGGAAAAGAAAGGGATGGTTTCTGGAGAGTTCGACAGAGGAGTGATAAATAGTGTAATTTTGAAAATGTCGGGGTTGGGGCCCCGGTAGTGTAGTGGTTAAAACACACTGCAGTGAGCGGCTCTGGGTTCAGACCTCGTCTCGGGAAACTCTTTGTTTGTGACACCTGTTCACTGGGTGCCGAGGTTTTCTCTGGGTACTCTGCTTTCCTCCCACCTCCCTTTCCCCCATAGTGCAAAATTGTGGCCATTACAACGTACTGTGAAATAAAAGGTTGCTTGACTGTTCCTGCCTTTGTTGGAGTGGACGTTGGAAGTCTTTCGCCGAGTCACATCAAATACCTAACCACTCGGTTACAAACGTTACGGAAATTGCGCTATATGAATTTCAGTTATTTATTGATTTAGATGCATGTAGATTTTTTTAAAATAAATTGTATAATTTTATTTTTTTGTGTTTATTTGTTATTTCATTTGGGGCCACCAAATTCACTTCAATTACCAATTACCTAGAGCCGGTCCTGACTTTATAGTCAATGCGCTTGTTCACTGGGAGCCAGTGAAGGCTCTGTAGGATAGGGGTGATGTGCTCAGTGGACGACTTTGCACGGGTGACAATCCTGGCGGCTGTGTTTTGAACTCTTTGGAGTCGATCCAACTGCGTAGCAGGTATACCACACAATGCACTATTACAGTAGTCTAATCTCGATATGATGGTAGCCACAGCAAGTGAGTTGGCAGCAGTTTGAATCAGCATGGGCCGTAGTCTACCTAAAGTCCTCACAAAGTAGTAGGATTTTGCCACAAGAGAACTAACATGGTTACACATGGAGAGCTCTGCATCAATTAACAGCCCTAGGTCCCGTACACAGTCAGCAAAGGCTATGGAGGCGTCACCGACCTGCACGGCACTAATGCCGATCTGCTCCCGTCTGGCCCTTGGGCTGCACAGTAACGCTTCTGTCTTGTCGTCCTGGTCATCCAGGCCTTCACCGCAACACAACAAGATTCAAGTCGTTGAAGCGCAATCCTAGCCACTGTTGGGTCGGGGGCGTGTGGGGGGGGGGGAACTGTTGAGTATCTGTGTGTCGTCAGCAAAGAACTGACGTCCCATCTGAAAGCGTTCAATTACCTGTCCAAGCTGTGAGGTATATACAGAAAATAATAATGGACACAGAACGGATCCCTGTGGTACGCCACACACCAGAGGAACTGCCTCAGAGCTTGCAGAGCGGACAATCACTCTCTGGGATCTATCGGCAAGATAGGAGTCAACCCACTGCAGCGCAGCGCCCTGGATACCAGCCTCTGACGACAGTCTCTGGAGCAGCAGGCGGTGGTTGATGGTGTCAAACGCACTACTCAGGTCGAGTAATACCAACAGCAATAAGTTGCCAGAGTTGACACTACAAAGAATGTCGTTGGTCACACGAAGAAGAGCAGTTTCAGGACGATACGCTGACTGAAATTTATCTAGGCAGCCCTAAGTAATAAAATGGGTCATAAGCTGCTCTGCGACCACCCTCTGAAGTAACTTGGAAATATATGATAAATTTGACACTGGACAATAGTTTTTACAGTCAGAGGGATCCAGGTTTGCCTTCTTCAACAAGGGCTTCGCAACGACACAATACATGCAATACATAAACTGGAGCCCTGGTGACTGTCGTACAATTACAGCACGGACGTGTAATACAAGTCCGTGATTACAGAGTGCTGATGAGCTTCAGTCCTGGACGGAACTAAACCACGTGGCACTCAACCCTCAAAACAGAAGTTATGCTTATAACAACACGATATAAGAGACAGATCCCCACCGCCCCGTTTCCTATGTTACCTATTCGGTCCTTTCACTTGATAACAACTGTAAAAGCCAACATAATGGAATACTTTAATTTTGATCAGTATCTTTTGGTGTGATCAATTGTTTTAAAGCTGTTTGAAAGTTTTGAATGTGATCAACCTTTTTTAATATTTTCATAATTCATTCTTTAGTATACTGATAATATTCATGTTTTTCAAAAAGAAAAAGGTGTGTGGATTTACGCACATATACTAATTAGAGAGACAAGAAAAGCTATGCTTGTAGTTGTACATGTGTATGGGTACCAGAACAATTTGACTTTGCCATTTTAGTGCTGCTGATAAATTTGTTATAAGCTTGAAAGTGAAGTTTTAAAATGCTTTTGTGTTTTACACATTGTCTGTTTGTCATCTCTATTGTCAAGTACTGTTTATTTTGTCCATTTTGACTTTTTTGTGTGGTTTCATATTAACCGTGTGCTTAACTTTTATTTTTACTTTTGATTTGCCTAGCAGTTCTGTTTCTTATTTCTCATCTGTGAAGCATCATGAATGGCTTCACCAATTTGAAGAACATTTCCGGCCTCCATTTTCAATAATTTTGCTTTTTATTTTTAATGTTCTCATTTTCCATCTCTCAACCACACATACCTAGATCTGAGCAAAGAATGTAGAGAATGTGCATGCTTATCTCATTAGAAAGAACTGTCATCTATAAATGAATCTTACAGAAGTCTGGCCTTATTTTTTCAAGATAAAGAACCATTGATTCAGAAAACATTTATCTTCCTAGAACTTTTAGTACAGTTCCTATCCTTGAACACTTATGATCTAGCAACTGTGATGTGATTAAGATTACTTTGAGACCAAGTAGAGTTCATTTTACTGGATTGTTGAATTTCAAAAGAATTACATTTATGAATAAATTCTTTGCTATTACAGTACAGGTAAGAGTTCTCAGATTACTCAACAAACTTTGCCAAAAGTAGGGTAGCAAGAGAACTAAGGAAAATTAGAGAATTGAAAAATATCGTGTTGTCGACTGCAGATACTGCTGAGGTATAATTTGGAGTAAATTTTTACACTCTAAACAAGCAACTTCAGTGTCGGCTTCCTAGTCATCAGAAAGCTTTTCTCAGGGGATATAACTGTTGCAGATTTTTAAACCTCCACTATCTGAACTGTCAAAATTGTAATCATTGTCATAATTTTAAAGCTGGCCAAAATATTGTCCGTTCATGTAGGTAGATAAGCATTGTCAATAGTGACAGTAAATTGTTCTTTCCCTTGTACAAATTCTTGCAACATGTGATGAATTAATTCACTAAAAAATTTCTTATTACATGCCAGTCATTTACTGTGGGTGCCACTACTGGTAGTCATTGGTTAAGACATTTCACAAGGCAAGGTCTGTACAAATGCAGGGTTTGGCAATTGGCTTTTTACACAAGTCTGTCACAAATAGCAAAGAATAAAGCAGCTGCATAAAAGTAAGGGAGTTGTCCAGAGGGGCTTCAGCATGAACATAGCTCGGCCAAATATGAGTAAAATTTTGTTGGAAGCAATGTGTAAGTGCATGTAAGTCCAATGTTCAAGTTCACATGTTGTGTCAGATGATTACATACGTTCACCCATTTCAGGCAATTTGCCAAATTGATGTTTCTATTTTGAGCTTTTACTAGCCCTAAACAGCCTTTCCTGAGATTTATGCTAGACATTGTGTTTGTGTGTGTTGCACAGTTGAACACATTCTCTTGTCATGCTACGTTAGGTACTGTCATGAACCAGGAGTCACTTGGCAACAAGGAGATGAGAATCCTCATGCTGGGGCTGGATGCAGCAGGAAAAACTAGTATCCTTGACTCCAGACTACCTTCACCTATTTTCTTTTATTATTATGATTTGTGAATCAGCTAGTTTTCGGACTAAAACCTAGGAACTTTTAAAATGTCCCACAAAACATTTTCATGGAAATAATGTAAAATACATCCTCAGATTATTATCTCAGTAATACCTTATACCAATGAGTTGGATATCTGCATGCTGATGAACAAATGTGATTCATTTGCAGTGAGATAGAGGAGTTTTTGTGATCAGAACAGTCTTAAGGGCGATTTACTTTATAATTGTGACCACTAGCTAATGTGTGAACCAGAGTTCACTCGACAGCTATCGCTGTGATCCTGTGTGTTAATAGGAAACTATGTGTTTAAAGCATAGAATACCATAGGTCTGGGGGTTTTAATTGTTCTGTTTGTTTGTTTTTATTAAGAATGTCTGCCATGCTGAAAGAAATGTTTGCTGGAAATTTGAAAGTTCATAGGATATTGGTTGATACTTTTTTTTTTTAAACTTGACATTCTGAGAACAACAGGAAGTAGGCTCAAATTATTATGACAATCTTCAGTCTACATTTTTTTCAATATAGAAAATGGTGAAAATGAATATTACACTAAGAATATATTTTATTACAAGTGCTTGTTTTAACCCTGTGTAACGTATTTATGCAGGTGTTTATCCTACAAAATTTACATGTTTTTTTATTTTTTAAAATTTCTTACAGTGTTCTTGACAAGTGAAGATAACTGCTGTTTTTCTCATGTTATTTCTGGTTCTTACTCAAATTGAAGTACCCCAAATCCCTTGAAATCATCAGCAACAATGCATATTTCATGGTTGGTGTCATTTGGTAGCCATGGTTATATGCCAGTCAAGTTATGCTTGCATCATAGTTTGTTGTGTGTCATGAGATAGGTTATATACTTGTTCATTGAAATGAAAACTTTTTTCACTTAATTCAAACACAGCACTTTTATATAAAATGAAATTAGGTCAGTTAGTGAAAACTATACCAACATTGGGGTTCAATGTTGAAACTGTCACATACAAAAATGTGAATTTCAATGTCTGGGTAAGTAGGATTTTTAAAATATTGATCTACACTTTTCCTTGCCATGAAAGTCATAAACTATGTATAGTTTCGTTTTAAGCTTGCAACTATACAAGTGCAACAAAGATTTTTAAAAGTAGTTTAGACAACTGTTAGAGTGTGCAGTGTTAAAAGATGTAGCTTAAGCTGTAACAATGACCCTGATAATTTGATTTCAGGTTATGCCATTATCCTTTATCTGTATTTGAAGTGGTCTGATTTTGGCATGTCTTTTAGACGTTCATATCCAGAGGACTTTGAGGGCTAATTCTGATGATTATAGGTAGCAGTGCTAATTTTTTGCTTTTCCATGTTTACTTACTTTTTTGTTGTTGTTTAATGTTTGGTGACAGCATGTCTTGGTTTCTGTGTTGTTCAGGATGTAGGAGGACAAGACAAAATTCGTCCGCTATGGCGACACTACTTCACAGGGACTCAGGGTCTCATTTTCGTTGTAGACTCAGCTGATCGGGATCGAATAGACGAAGCACGGCAAGAACTTGATTGCATAATCAACAATACTAGGGAGATGCAGGATGTCATCATCCTGGTTTTCGCCAACAAACAAGATCTTCCAGATGGTAGGCATGCATAGAGCATTCATAAAAACGTAAAGCTGCTTATTTTAAAATAGTTACTAATTGTGAGGTTGCCTGCTACATGCACACAGCCTGGTTAGTTGCACTACTGAGAAAGATCATCTGCTGATAGAGGAGGATGGCTGTGAAGCTGAAAAAGCAAACATCATTGATATTTAAGTCTGTTTGCTGTTATTTTGCCCCCAGTTGGCAGTTATAATTGCAGTTTTCCCAATTGTATAGTATGTGATGATGCTGATATTGTTGGATCACATATAAAGATCATTTTACTTCATGAACTTATTCACTGGGCACACTAAGGCTTTCTACTTTTGGGGAATTTTGAGTGAATTATTTAAGTGGTTTTAATCACATCTCATTTAAAGTATTTACCTTTAGCTCTCGAAAATGTAAATTTAATCAGCCAAATAAATGCTTCTGTTTAAACAGAGGGAAGTGGGGGTGGGGGGGAGGGGCGATGTGAGATCTTTGGGCACCAGTGGGTTAATTCCAGACTGTCCCCTTATCTCTCTCTCTGTCCACTGAACATAAAATATTAAAGTTGATAAATTTTACTAATGTCTAATATCAAGATGCATTCTTTTCACCCAGCAATGAAACCTCATGAAATACAAGAAAAATTGGGCCTGACTCGTATACAGGACCGCAACTGGTATGTTCAGCCATCATGTGCTACCACTGGTGATGGACTGTTTGAAGGTCTCACGTGGCTTAAGTCCAACCATAAATCATGAAGAGGACAGGACATCTTAGTTGGTGTCGCTATTGCTCTACCTAGAGCTTGTGAAATGAAATAACAACTTTCAGTTTGCAGAATTTTCTCATCTGTCATGCAACTGGGAGGTTTGGTTTTGAGAAGGTCGCAGCAAAAAAATAGGGTGGGAGGGGGGAGGCTAACATTAGTCAACAGTTTGTGTGTAGAAAGTATTTCTTGTGTACTTGCCCAACTTTGTACAAACTATGATTTCTAGAACACATGGAAGCCAAATGACCCCCAGTTATAAATATATTTAGAAAGACATTAAGCAGAAATTTAAGCAGGGAAACTGATCATCACCACACGCCAAGTTCAAGGTGAACTAGCCCTCACAACTAGGGTTTTATCATTTTATGGTCATTTGGCATCGGATTTTGAATGAAGGATGCATGGTATATTTTTGTCATTTTCCATCCACTGTAAAGAAAAAAAGAGTGTCTTATTCATGTCCTCCTTTTACTGTGTGGCATAGACATTTACAGAGACTTGGCATTCATGCTTGTTTCAAATCATCAAAACTTACGTTAGTCTATTATGAGATGACTACCAGGAACAAAGTTTAAGGTGTGGAAGGTGCTGCAATGAGGAGCATGACTACCTTAGTTGCCATCTTTCTTTAAGGATGTTCCATATTCACATAGGTAGGATTGACTTAAAGTTGGTTTAGACCCGCGGTTCTCAACCTGGGGGGCGCGCCCCCCAAGGGGGGTGCAAGCTGCTGCAAAGGGGGCCGCAAAGGCGGTCATTTTCTCATATCTCATATAGGTATTAGTGGCTAAGGGGGGGCGCGCGGACGTACCTTTATTCGTCTGGGGGGGCAACACAAGTAAAAGGTTGAGAAACGCTGGTTTAGACCATCTATGTATACAGACTTCAACAGGTAGATATTTTATTGCATATACCATGTAGCTGCACAGGCTGCTATATCATTAGCATACATTTTTGTTTTGTTTATTATTGTATTTATTTGTTGTTTACTCATTCTGGTTTTTGATGTATGATTTTCTTGTCCAATCATAATTTTCGAATATCAAACCTTAAAAAATAGATTGTTTACTATCTTCTCTCCCTACATGAAAGAAGATATATGTACCTTAAATTCACATCTTTAAAGCTAAGTAAAAGGCCCTAAAGTGTGGGTCCTTTATCTAATTTTTGTGAACTGAAAAAGGAAGTCTGTCTGACACTCAGATGGAGTTAGTTTGTACTCATTAAGGAAATCCTAAAGATAATGGATCAAACGCCCGTGGATTCACTTTGTTCAAGCACGGACCTTCATCTACCGGATGAGTGTCTCCCATTCGTTGCCTCTTTGCGCTATCATAGGAGTGACCAATTGTAACAAACCCTACAAACATCAGGTTTTCACTTCCGTTTCCGATTTCAAAATGGCGGGTTTTCCTAACGGTGAAGAAATTTTAGAAGTAATTAAGATTTTCTGTCATAAGAACCTTGTTAAAGAAGACTGATTGCAAAATCAACAGTAGTATTTTCTGTAAAATGTATTTTGGTTGTTTATAGAAAACGCACGTGGGTTTATCGTCAATTTTATCATCTAAAAACATCGTCACAACAGATGCCATTGACTTGCTCTACCACTAACAATTTTTTAAAAAAAGCATTGTTTTTGACTTTTTGGAAACAATTATATAGATTATTCTGTTACAAAAAGCCTTTACTTTAAGAATTCATTTAATAAATGCCACAGATGAAGGTCCGTGGTAGCACTGAGTTCACGACAACGCCATTTACTAGCAGACGACAATAGGGAAGTTCTTCGTTGCTAAGGTCGGTTGGTATTGTAAGCTATGATGGCGACGAGGATAGATGTTTACTTTTTGTTGAGGATAATGACCTCTCGCTTTTTGGTACGACAACCAACAATACAACAATTTGCACCTGTTCATTTTTTTCAAATCCATTTATGTCTGCAAACCACTGACCTATATTAAAATTAAGTGAAAGGTCCGTGTCTCTTCGCAACAGCAAACCAGAACCGGAAACACGTGCTCGCTGATAAGGAAAGCCAAGACTTACACCGGATATAAAACCTGAGACACTTATCCAGTAGATGAAGGTCCGTGGTTCAAGCATGCATGCAAACTTCGTCCCCACACTGTACTCAAGAATTTGCTCAAAACATTTCAAAATCGATTGTTATCCAGTCACTTATACAGTACAAGCAAGTCTTGGACTTAGTAAAATGAAGAAATCTTATTCCTACAGCAGTGCTTACTATACAAAAGCACAAAATGTTAAAACCAACTATGACTGCTTGTAGATTAAGCACCAGATAGGCAACATCGACATTTTCTACACAGTCTGGTCTACATGTAACATTGTGTGACAGTCACAAACACATCATCATCAGTCGTATTTTATCCAGCATAATGCTAAAAACAACTGACAGTGTGAGGGCACCACTGATGTGCGTGATCGAAACAGCTAAAAAAGGAATAAAAAAATTGTTGAGGATGAGAAATATCTTATAAGGAGCTTAAACTGGAACACGTGCGAGTATCAGTAAGTAAATAGAAAATTTTGCATGCAACTAAATGAGGAAGAAATATGTTTTTACATCAATAAACATGTTTCAAACTATCATTATATTTTTAATTGTAAAAAAATCCTTATCAGCAGTCAGTTGTAACTATCGTTGCCCATTAAATTTTGATCTGATTGACTTACCAGTCTGTTGAATGAATTCAGTTTGGACCATTTAATTATTTTTTTAACTTGATTCGAAGCTTCTAAATAAAGTTTCAATCTGTAGGGCTGTATTCCAAATTCAGCTGTTTCCTTTTTTGGGCCAAAAAATCTCTTCTTGAACACGACAACCTGAGCAATGTTTCTTCATTTGACCTGCACACTCGATGTTACAAATACTTCAATCGCTTAAGAGAACCTCCAGTACAGGAGAGTACTTTTTCCCCGCCTTCCTAGTTGCAGGTGAGAAAGCCGATGTTTGAAGGATTTTATATCTTTAACTCATAGGAGTCGCTTCGTAGAGCATTTTACCGAGGCCCTCCGTAAGACATGTTTTTTCTTCGATTTCTATAGGTAAAAAATGGAGCTAACTGCGGAAATCGCTTAAGGAATTTTATCTAGAGTTACCTTCCTTGGCATTATTTACTCGATTGTTTCTTCGAGGAAATTTAGAATTTTCTAGACCTAGTCACAGCCTTTCGAAAATGGCGGTTCAAAGAACGCTTTTCAGTGCAAAAGGCACTCGAACTTTATTTCAAGATGCTGTCTGACGACTAAACCGACGTGCTTGTTGCACAGGATCATTCCACGTGTTTCTGACATATAAACTGGGTTGGGGGCCATATTTGTGGTCATAGGACCTAGTTTAATGTGGTAGTCTACTCCAAAACAACTTTTAATAGGATACCGTTTACTTACCCTCCCGGATATCTAACTATAAAAATAGTCGAGGTTCATGTGAATTCAGGTAAAAACATGGGAATTCTACTAATATTTATCTAACTAACAAATCAAAATCCATAGCTATATCCTACATGGTTATACTTTTACAATTTTTTGAAAATGACAAAAATTCATGCATCCAGAGAGAACGGCCTGTGCTGAAGGGGCACGACTCCAGTGAGTTAAAATTAAGGATAATTATGCACTAATATTTTGGGAATTATTATTTTAAAACGAACTTAACCCAATCATAAAGAAATAATGTTGCGCTCTCCTGGACCTTTAACTTCTTATATGATGCCCCAAAATCGAGTTAACCTGCAGGTCCTTTTCAACATATGGTAGCAATTGAATTAATACGGTACTTGGACTATCATTTGTCTTAAAATGGTTTGTGGTGAAAGTATCGCTGTCCAATGGATTGTGTCCCCGAGAAAAGTATCTCACACCTTACAGGCTTACACCCCAACGACATGAAAAGGTTAAGGGATGACCTTTACCTTTTACCTTACTGCATCTACTTCCGGCGCTGCGCTCAGTGGCGACATAGTCTGCTACGTCTGTGCTTTCTAGCTGAAGTTTCATTAGCTTTACTAATTTTCCTGCCCCATATAATCATGAAAATGGGTAGCACGAAGCTCCGGGATGTGTCTGTGTGCCTATTATACTTCTGGCTGTTATCTACGGGTGAGTTGACAGTCTCGAGCTTTACGACCTCGCCTTCATATCTCCCGATTGTGCGAAATGTTTGCAGACGACACAACAATACATGCAATACATAAACTGGAGCGACTGGCGACTGTCGTACAATTACAGCACGGACGTGTAATACAAGCGATTTTGTCATAGGTTTGGGGTAGGGTTAGTTTATTAGGTATATTTGGGCAATTGAGTGGAGCGAGCAGACGACAAATGCCGCGAGTTACTCTAAGTACAAAGCTGTGCCCCGTTATTAGCCCGCGCGGGGCCCGAGGCATAAGGCATATGCGGGGGCCTCGATCGCCACGTTTTTAGTTGGGATCTAAAGACACCTTTTTCCATTTCGTCTTTTATCATTGACAGCACGCACACACATTACTACATAAGCCTACGATTCCTTTATTTGTAACATTCGTCAATAGGCTACAACGTACGCAGGGAACCCTATAGGGTCTGCAGTCTTGGTTGAGGTTGAGTTGACGATTGGTTTGCACCCGCCGTTAAGTAACACACAACACATAAATACATGCGAGAGACATTCAGATTTAGTAACCTAATAACATAGCAACATGTGACATAACACGTAAGATTTCAACACTAGAAATATTTACAAGGGGACTTTCCTGGCCTTCATTGAAGCAAAATCATCACTAAGTTCACAGAAATCTAATTCTCGAGAAACACTGTTCTCAGTTGAGAGTATGGCCAAGTTTCTCAGACGATCTTGAGATATCGTTGACTACAGGTACATTTTAATTAGTTTCAGCTTCAAAAAACTTTGTTCTCCTGATGCTACTGTCACAGGTATTGTGAGGGCAATCCATAAATTTGGAAAATCGAATGATCCTCCATTAATGGAGACGAAGGTCAACATCTTATAACGGTCTCCATGCACAGAATCTGGAAAAATAGACTTCAGTGCGTCCATTGCGGGGCCCCTGACGACTATCAAAAGCGCGGGGCCCTAGGCAGATGCCTCAATTGTCTGCCTGCCCCTAAGCACGGCCCTGCATGTAAGTACCCAACAAGTGTCAGAAATTATCTAAAGTCTGGTGTCAGTCGACTTCACTTCCCATACTATTCTGTCTGCACCAGGCAGTTTCCATCATCTTTCTATAGGCATAATCGTGTCCTTTGTGAGTTATTTTAGACATAATCCATGAGGTGTAAAAGCAAACCAGATAGACTTAAGGGACCATGCAGTGGGTTGCATACTTATTTTTCCAATAACTGGGTAAAGCTCAGTGCAGGATATTTTTCCAAATGTGGGTGGTATCTTTTGTACCTTGAGAATGGAAAAAGGAAGGCTATTCACCCAGATTTGAGAAAATAGCATCTTGTGCTGAGCTTTACCCAGTTATTGGAAAAATAAGTATGCAACCCACTAGTCTTTTATTATCATTGTTTATTATAAGTATCTAAAGCCTACTTCTTATCACAAATGTTTGCTTCTGATGGTTGGTTGGTTCTTTTTTAGTCTGTTTGAAAGCAACCCTGTCAGGTGTAATATTACGTTTGGCAGTACTATGTTGTCTGTCTTAGACGGGATGGGAACTTGTGAGTTTTTACCTCACCAGAGGTAAATTAAACATCTTGAAGTGTTGTCTGGTGAACAGGATGGAAATGTTCACTTAAATTTTATGAATTATTATGTTGTAATGAATTAATCCCACTAAACTTCAATAATCTACACGGGGCTGCCGCTGACAGAAGACTAACACCCAGACTGACATGCACAAAGAAAAATAAATGGTTAAATTACCATTGCTTTTGCTATATGCAAATTTGATCTTCAATATTATATGCTTGCCTCCAGTTCTGTGCACAAGGTACTAAAAACCCATCTACAGACTCAAACTCCACATCTTTACAGTTATTCCTACCAATGAAAACAAGTTTATGTTCATCTCACTAGTACACTGATAATCATTATATGGAAGAAGTGAATTGTAACATGAATTTATGAAAATGGGTGCAGGATCTTAGCTTCACATTCTACAATCTACATATGTAAATATGTCATTAATGTGTTACATGCTGCAAAGTTTAAAGAACATTCCAGAAAAAGATTTTATGCTTTACTTTTTTTTTAATGAAAAGTCTGCACAATATATATAGTCCTTTTCTGTTTACCATGAACTCAGAAAAGTGCCAAAAATAAATGTGTAATATGGCTATACCTCTAGTATTCTAAAACTCTCCACATCTTGTTATTTAAGTTGAAAAAAATTAAACATTCAAAAAGTCCAAAGTTCACAGACTAGTTGAAAAGCACAAACAAGGAATGAAACAGCATTAAAGCATCCTTGGAGAGAATTTCGCAGCAGAATTTGATGACTCAAAGATATCACAGACACTCGAACTGAAATGTTGAGCAAGTGCTATAGTTTTCAAGTAGGTGTTAAAAGTTTCTCACAATTATGTTCACTAATGTAAAAGAGACATTTGCAAACATGAAAATATGCTTCTATAAAAACATCACAAAGGGCTCAACATTTGAATGTACGGTACAATACTGCAGTTACAAGTAGGTGCAGATGCCAGGTTGCTCAAGATGATAAAACAAAAGGCTTCACTTTGATTCACAGACCTGCTACCTGCTAAGATAACAAGTAAGATGATTTGCAATTACAATTAAAAATGCCTTTGAAAACATCAAGAAAATAATTACTGGAATGTCCAACTTGGAAAGTCTGCTAATCAAACAGCAGAAAAATAAAATGGCTGTGAAAACAAATTCACTGATGCGCTGTCTTTGCCTGAGGAAACATTGTGAATAACAGGAACGAAGAAAAAGTATTTAAAAGCCTGAATACACATGACACAAATATAAAAAATTATCACAATGTGTACAGGAATTTTTTTTTATATAAATACATCACAGTTGTGGTAAACAAGATACTTTATTTCCTCCCCTCATGCAGTTGACTCCTTTTCCCTCCTCTTAACACTGTCCCCTTCAGACCCCTTGCAACTACTCTCAGCTGTCATCATGCTCAGTGACACCAACATCTATCCTGGTGGGTCACATACCAAACTCTGTCATTTCACTAACAGTCATGCAAAAATTTAACATTATTATGGCATAAATGGTGTCTAAAGAGTATGAAGGTGTCATTGTGGAACATAGTCACAGCTGCAATAACATTTATTCACAATAAACTGTAACAAATACAGTAAATATGTAACTCCTGTTGAGCAGCATCAGTGGAGAAAAATTCACTCAGAAAAACCCCCTACCTTTCAAACCTCATTCAGAATGTCAGGACATATTGACATTCAGATCACCGAAATCCAGTTCAGAAAAACCTTATTAATGTCAGGATATGTTGTCTTTGTTCAGATTAATGCCATCCAGGAAAAGAAATTGATACAAAGATGTCAAAATATGTTGACTCCTAGATTATTGGACTTAGCTCACACAATCAGACTGAAACTGTTTTATTAAATATTAGGATATGCTGACATTACGCAGACTACTGGAATCCAGCTATCAAATTTAGTCAATATGTTGGCTTCTCCCAAGATATATTAAAGAACAAGAACTATCATATTTCAAGAAAAAAAACCATGCTGGCAATATCTTGTGCAAAGAAGAAAAAGTGAGAAGCAAGTAAATGCACCTTAAAGTTACATTGACAGAAAAATATCATGTATCAAAATACAATGTCACGATGCTTCCGAAAAGAAAACACAGATGCCATTAAAAATGGATGAGGGCAGATGAGTCTAGCAATGACTAACAGTGAACACATAAGCTGGAGATGGCAGTGTTGCTGACCAAAGAAATGAATGCATAACAAATGAAAAGAGTTAAGACAAACAGAAAAAGAGCAGAGGGAACACTATTCATTTCTCTTGCTTGTTCAAAGCAACTATCTAGATGCTAAATGTAAAGAAATCACTGCTTCATTTATTAACACTGGCATACTTTTCAGAATGGCTTTTGTTGGCAATATTTTGTACCAAGAACTGAGTACATTCTACAAGTAGTGAAAAGGGAACACTCTTGCTGCCATAGATACTAGCTTGAAAGCTTTTTTGAAATTAGCTCATGATTCAGTGCTTAGATTGAAAGATTTTGCATGGACTATATATACATAGGAGATAACATCTGGCTTCTGAACCCTTGCTGCCATGCCTATGTCGTCAACAGGATTTGATAGGTAAAGGTCGAGGTTATCCTGTAATTGGCTATTAGGAAGGAGGTGTTAGAAACCACTTTTTTAGTTGGGGGAGGGCAGCTTTTTTGTAAGGGTGGTACCCATCCCCACTATCTCTTTCTTGCTGTCTTAACTTCCGCAACTCTCTATTGTCAGGTAAATTCTCAACAGCTGGGTCAAAAGGGGAAAAATTACTGCACCACACAGGTATTGAACTGGCAAGTCTCCTAGTTTGGACTACATTGCTCTAACCACTTGGCTATCAGCTTCCCCAGGCTTTGAAATATATATGAGACTGGAGAAATAGATAGCCAAGTGGTTAAAACACTGGTGGATGCACAACAGTTCGATACCCATGTGGCACAGCAAGGCTCCTTCAGTCAAACCAGCTGTTGGGAATGGGTACCATGACTCCATGGGGAAGGTAAGGTAGCGAGGGAGAAGAGATAGGCACCACCTTCACATAAAAGCTGGCCCTGAAAAAAGAGATCTTTAACACCTCACTTCCCTATGACCGGAAAAGTTTAGGGGGCAACCTTTACATTTTTTTTTTCACTGAATCTCAATATGTCATCTCCAAGAGGGCATATTTCACCCTACAAGAAAAAAAACTCCAAAACACTCACATAGTAATGTACACATGTGAATGTACACAAAGGAACACAAAAAATAATAAAAAAATAATGAACAGCATAATTATGAGATCATGCAATAAACTAAGATTATTCAAGAAACAGTTATTATGAGCAAAGAAAAGTTTCTTAGAGGAAGATGTCTATTTCACATGACTAGAGGTTTTGAACAAATAAAAGACTTCATAAAAACAAAAGGCATCTTGAAATTATTGGTCATCCATGCCCTATGGCCAGGGAAATGTCAGCGACTATGCCATTTAACCAACCCCAATAAAACAAGAATGACCCACATACTGCCAAGCTCACCCTAAACATACATTCCAACGACTCCCGCAAAACTCTTAGTTATCTTTTGCTTCTGTGGCTGCACACCTACATCACCTGCCAGTTTAAGACTAAGTCTGTTCTGCAAGGTAGCACTCCTTGAAGAGATGAGAATAACCACTTTTCTCAAATAAATGGAAATGTTTAATTATCCTACTCATACACTCAGTTTTAAACTCCCATTTCAGATGTGAATGAAGCTAGCTGTTTGGGACTCGTAGAGCCTAAATAAAGAATTCAAAATAAGAGACTAATTAACCAAGGAAAACAAATAATACAGTATTTCTAGATTATTTTAACTCAGTCTGGACATACTCAAATGTCAATTTAGGGCCTGAGCATGCTGTTTACCCAGTTATTTTGAAAATCTTCAACCCAAGAACCTACTGTTCAAAAGCAGAATAAAGAATCTAGAAATTTATTTCTTATATGATGCCAAGACTGAGTTAATGTGCAGAAATCACTTGAATCCATTTCAGTATTTGATAGTCAATGAATTAATACACTATACTATTAATACCGTATACGGTTAATTGCAAAACACTAAAGAAGAAAGAGATTAGCATGAAGGAGTACTTGGACTATCAATTATCTCAAAATGGCTTGTGACAGAAGTATCACAATCCATCCAATGTATTCTGCAGTCTAAGCAAAGTAAGGAGTTACGTCATGCTATTCTGTCTTACTCTATGTGCCGTTAGCTACAGCACCACCTACGTTAACAGCCAGTTCTCACACCTGCATATGTTATCAAATCTGAAAGGGCATTGTTTTTGCAGTTTCTGGCTTTCTGGCTCTTGCAGTTTATGTCATATATCTCATCTGTAGACTGTCCTGTCAATCAGAAAAAGTCCACTTGAAATCTAAGTTTTGTAAGTGTAATCACTGACACATCTATCTGGGGCAGTTGTCAATCTCCAACCATATACACATGAACATACATTTCAATTTGTGCTCATGCAGAAAACATCCACACCAATGCACATACCCTGTCTTTTCACTGCCATCACATTAAAAAAAATTAGACTAAAACAACCAACAAAAGTGTGAACGTCAAAACTGGCAAAGTGTGTACATACTGTTTTGAGGGTTACAAAAGTGAGGGCACAGGTATTTAACTTGAGATCATAAACAGCCGGTGAGGGCTTCTGCAAGCACCCACAAGGTTAGTGTTGTGAACACCGGCTCAGTATCATAGCCATTTCTTTGCATAAGGTCAGAGAAACTTGGCTGGGGAACAGGCACATTGTGTTCCCTGTGGTACAGACAGCTTTGAACTTGACTGGACACGTCCCACCTTTAGCCTTGCAGACATCAAGAAACTTGTCCAGTTGAGTAACTTCCTCATCTACAAACATAATGCTGTGATCTTGAGACTGGAACAAGAGAAAGACACCCAGGGTGAGTTTAAATGCATCCTTTTCTCACATTACACAGAATTTTTTGTGTTTTCCATCTTTGTTTTCTGTTTTTGCCGTCAGTATTGTTGTTTATTCTTACGTCCCTCGTGTTCTATCCATTTAGTCCATGTCTCTTCCTTGTTTTAAGTGCTAAGAGAATTCTCTCTATGAGTGTGAATATGCGCTATACAAATCTTCATTTATTATTATTATTAATTACACATCTCTGCCTTCCAACATGCATGCATGCATGCACACAGATGTAGATACACACACACACAAGCCTAAAATCCTAGAGAAAAAAAGCTTTGAACTCCATCATGGTGGGTTGCCAATTTGATGATGATGATGATGATGACGACCATAAACAATCAAGACGAACAACCAAATATCCTGAAGGATTTGAAAAACGTGTTGAAAAAAAAGGTAAAAGTCAGAAACCCACCTGACATACAGAGTTCTCTGTGATGTTAGTTCCTAACAAGCTGGCAACAAAGGTTTTGGAGGTTGGATCAGATTGCTCCAGTCTCTTACTCAATGCAGCCATGGCTTCCTCCTGGCATCGGGATTAAGACAGAATTGCATGCTCTATTATCTTTTTACTCCCTCCCACCTTTGCTACAGACGAAAAAAAAGATGTGGCACATTCTTACAGTTTCTTAGACACAAAAAAACCAGGAAAACGTTTCTGTGAGATTCTGTTCTAAAGTAAGTTAAAATGTTATTTTCCTGCTTGTGTCTATTACCACCTATTATTGTCGAGTCTGAAATGTTTTTGTCCATACCAATGTTAATCCTTTTCTTACATTTTACTCCTGAAGATGTGAACATTTTAAGCACAGTAACCACTCTGCAGTCAGCATTATGCTGTCAACCACTAGTGTCCAGTGAGTTTTACATTTTATTGTAAAGTACTACACCAGAAAATTTACTCTGGTTACTGCCATGATTAAAGAGTCAAGAGCACTGATCCCATGAATTCAATGTCCCTTTCTAATATTGAGCTACAATTACATTTCATTTGTTTATTATGTAAATTTTTTTTTCAAACTGCATACTTTGTAAGCCTTTTTTTTTTGTAAGCTTTAAGCGGTGGGGTTAACAGGATGCAGTTACCATGCAAGAACATCCAACAGATTACCTGAAGGAACATCCACAGTATTCTTCTGAGATTAATTTGCTATGAATTCTCTCCCTTTATCAGCTAACCTAAGTATACTTGAATATTTTTTGCCTGAAAGTACTACAGAATTTGTTTGCTGGGCAACAGTTATCAGTTACTGATCTGAAGCTCAACTTCTACTATAAAAAGCTATTATGACAACACTAAGAAATGTTATCTGAATGCTAACATGAACAGATTTTTATACAAATTTTATGACTGAAGATTTTGGATCTATTCATTTAGATCAGACTTAAAACAGATTTATTACAAAGAAATGGGGGAGTGCACAAGGCAGCAGGAGGAAAAGTGAAAAGAGAATTGGAAGGTGTTTACTGAGAAAATCTTATTCAGCAATCTTTTTTAGGAACTTATTCTTATTTGCACGTTGATGCACACATAAATACAAGACTGAGAGAGAAAGAGAAAAGGACTGCATTTCACCCACCAGAGTACAGTTTGGGCTGTCTAGTAAAGACTGCAGGCTGATCACCTGCACATTGTAGCTCTCTGTGATGAGCTGCTGCAATTCTCCAATGTGATCTAATACAAACAAAAACAAAAAAAAATGACATAAGACACTTTTTCTGAGATATTTAGAAGCCAACTGTACTTACATAATTTGGAACCAGTTTCATGTAGCCCTGGCATTATATGAACATGACATAGTGACTGTTTTAGGGCAGTATTGTATGATCATAAAAAACAAAAAGTTATGAAAATATGATCAGTGAACAATCCTGGAAAAAAATAAGGAAATTTGGTTTCTTGATCCAAACCAGACAATAACTTATGATATCACTGCTGTAAGAGATTAAAACAGAGTATGATAAAGGGCCTGTTTATATGCCACATAAGAAAAGATGGCTCACCAAAAAGGAAAATAACAGTGTAATTGACCAAAACCTGGCTGCTGAGGTGTAGGCTGGTGAACAATTCACATAGGCGTGACCATACCAAGTCCATGCGGGCACCAGTCACATCTAATGTAACCAAGCGCCCTGAATGGTGGAAAAAATCAATAAGTGGCTTGACATTGTTCTCGAACAGTGTCAGTCGTCTCTGCAAATAAGAATAAAGCCATATAAGAGACAATAACTCTGAAAAAATGCCACCTGAAAACTGAAAAAAGTGTTGTGAACTAGCATTGAAGTACAAAATTGTGAAAACTGAGGGCCCATTGAATATATACACTGATCTGTAAAGGTGACAATGAACTGCTGCATATTCTTGATAAATTATACTGCGTTCCATTATAACACTTTTGTGATCCTTGACGACCCAAATTTGTAAGCATAAGAAAAGTTCTAAAACCTTTTCTAGAAGGTGAAAACTTGTTTGACAAATGGGCATCCAAACCATCACAAATATGGGCTAAGATGGTAGGAGATATGAAATCATAGACAGTTAATGGACAACAGAGCACATCCACATTTTATCAGGACAAAAGTTTTGACTGACCTGAGATCTTTACAGATCAAAATACAACAAAACATTTTGATACTAAACAAAGCCACTTGGGAGGAGGCACACTCGTGTCTCTCTTTAGTATCTGGCAAGTCACTAAGTATCCCAAAAATAAGATAGACTGAATACACACTTGGCAAGTCACTAAGTATCCTCAAAACAACACAGACTAAATACATACTCCTGAAGAGAGTTACTGCTCCACTCTACATACTTTAATCCTTTCGCTGCGGTCAGGGTGAATTCGCCCTGAACCGCCGACAACTCTTGGCTTCGTTCAGGGTGAATTAACCCTGAGCTTTTTTCTATTTTTTAACATTTCAAAATGCGTTGTTTCGGATAAAATAATTAATGAATTCAATAGTTGATTCATTTTTCTATCGATTGATCATCTTTTTATGTCGTAGTTTTTATGTTTGACAGTAATTTTCTGCGTTTTCCCAGGGTACCTGTTTTTCTGTGTGGAAAATGGCTACCAAATACCCTGTATTGATATTTCGACCGGATGCTTTGAAAATTTATATTTATTAACCTACAGTAAAGACAACCATCAGTAATGCACCGTTTTAAAGAGCATTTTTGAAACATTCACTTGGTGTAAATTTTAAGATTTATGTTTTGTCTTCGAGTATTAAAATCAAATGAAAGATTACGACTGTACGCATTTTAGAACATTTGAAGGCCAGCTCTCGGAAATTAACAAAAGAAATTATTTACACAATATATACAGACATAAAGTAGCAAACAAACATATGTTTTATTAGAATATACATTAGAATGTTAATATTACTTACTATTTTCTTCTCCTTTGTGGTTGTTGAAGTAAAAATCCACGTCAAAGTGAGACACAACGTGCTTCGATTCTCGAACTTTCCTTTTGTTTACAGCAAAATCTTTACTTCCTGTCATTTCAAGGGAGGGAATCATGGTAGACGATTTACAAACGGTTGTAGTAGTTTCCTCCCTTATGTTACTATTATTTTTTTATTTTTTAGGCTCTTGAAACTTCGGCAACAAATCTTTTTTTTTTACTCATTACCATGTCATTTTCTGTTGGGAATACTATAAAAGTGTGTTTTTAAGCAAACACAAGGTAAGCTGATTCTTTTCTACACATTTTGATCTATCATTATAAATTTTAATTGTTCTTCTACCTCTTTTCACTAATTTTATATAATTTTTTGAAAAAGGGGTAAATTTATGCTACCAGCTATGGTTGTAACTGCCTCTCAGCCTAGCGAAGGCAATGGATTAAGCTTCTCCTTTCATCTTCATCAGGAAATGTCCAACAGAAGGGAAGCAATCCAGAATATTGATTAAAAAACAAAAAACAAGTCCAGTGTGATCAAAACAGCAAAGACAAGAATTTGCAGCTAATTACATCCTAAAGTCTCATCCTCCTTTCTATCTGGTCTTTTTTTATTTTAGCTAGATCGATAAAAACACACACACAAACACGCTCACACACACACTTCTCTCTCTCTCTCGCACACTTGCACATGCAGTCTTGAACAGTGGAGCAGTGTTCTGGGCTATACTCTACATACTCTTGTTCGTGAAGAATCCGCTTCATCTGAGCGCATGGGCCCTTTTTCATCTTTCTCTTTAGAAAGCTCTGTTTCCTTCTTGCTTGGCTTTGAAGATCGTTGGACAAAATTGATTGCAAAAGCTATAGGGTGCTGAAAATATGGAAAGAAAGACATGCTTTATGTTCTGAAACTGGTTACCTGTGCATCATTTACTTTGAATTATGAATATGGTAATGTTTACATCAAATAGTGTTATACAATATATTTTCAACCTTTTGCAATATAACAGCAAAATTTCATGTATAGTACTAGTTACCTTATCTTCAAATTTTTTCATCTCCTCACTGCAATCTGCCAAGAAAATGTCTGCTTTGATGAGGAACCTGAGGTTAGGCATAATGTCCACAACAAAATTGCAAGTCTTGCCTCCATTCACCTCCAACAATTTCGATACCTCTTCAAGAATCCAGCCCAGCGACATTACCTGAGTGTCATCCTAAACAGCCAACAAACAGCAGCTACAATTTACATGTAATGGCTTCAAGAAATCTTCATCATAATGTCCCTCTTCATTTTTTTAAGACAAAAAAGTCTTGGCTATTACCAGCCAACTGATTTTTCTTCCTTGTGCCCTTTGGGGTTATGATTCTACTTCTTTTAACTAACCAAAGCCTGGACATTTTTATGCTTCCTTTCTTCGAATATCTTGGAATACAGGCTGATGGTAGCAAACGAAGGGACATAAAAACAAAAATTAAGAATAAACACAAAAAAATCAGCATCTTGGATAGTACGTTACAAAACGATCTGCAGCATGCACTTGTAAGAAACTTAATCATTTAATGCAAGAGTTTTTAAAATAACTTTTCATATCTAATTGAAATGAGCATGCCTGACCAACATATGCATGTGCAATGTGTGCTCCCACACACACACATGTGCACACATATCTGGCAAATGTTTTTTTCAAAAGAATCAATAATGACTTCCCTAAACCATCAAAACTAATTATTCTATTAGAAAATTATTTTAAAAAATTAAGCATGATGCCCATAATATAACCAGCAGACATTGCATGTAAGCACTATAGGAACAAAGCACAAATCAATACTGTGACATTTGAAATGTAGGGGAGATAATATTTCTGGTAGGACACCCCAGGGAATTGTGAAACAAATAAGATGGCACAGCTTTGTACGCACGATCAATACAGATATATCACATGCCAGTCTCTGCACTATGTCTGTTCAATGGGACATATCTATACTATTAAAATACCCTGACATGTCTGTGAAATAATAAGTCGGTCCTGTGTTGTTTTTCCTAGCAGCTGTTTATGGCCTTGAATTATAGAACAAGAGTAACCAAATGGATTTTAAAACTCATCAACTTGGTATATCAACTACAATTATAAAAATACTAATAAAACAAATTTTAAGAAAATATTCAAATTTGTTTTTTGTGCAACTGCTGTGCCTGACAAAATGACTGCATAACAACATACTGAGCAAACTGTATGTCTCTCAGAGATAAAAATCGATGTATGTTGGAATGAAAGTTACTGCACTTTTGAGGGTCTAAAAATATTCCAAAGATATTCCATATCAGCCACCTTCCTACAATTGAATCCTTCAAATCTGCACTGAAAACGCACCTCTTCCTTGTGCATTACTCCTAACACAGTCCACGCAATGCTCGTCCTTTTTACCCTCCCCCGTTCTGCTCTTGCTACTTTTCACCCCATCTTTTTCTGCAGAATCACGATGTTACTGTTACTTGGTGCCTTTTTTTGTTTTCTATTTGTCGTCAGTACTGTCGTTTAATCTTCCGTCCCTCATGTTCTATCCATTTAGTAAACGTCTCTTTAAGTGCTAAGAGCATGTTCTCTATGAGTGTGAATGTGTGCTATAAAAATCTTCATTATTATTTGTTCAGAATTGTTAGTTTACCTGTCAGCCCACAAAACATTCAGAGACACAAAAACGAAGCAAATCATTAGTTTTACAAAGCTGGCTTGAAAAGTCAACCAGTCATGACAAGGAAATGAAGAAAACTTTCAACAGTTGACATGAGCAGCAAGCTGAGCCAAAAGAATGTCTTATTAAAGGGAGATAATTGGAGCAAAACATGCAGGATAAATATAAATAAAGTAGCTGCATTACCATGAAAGTGTTCTGCACTTCTTGAGCAGCATCTGGCAAAGGACTATATTTGGAGGCTTTCTCTGCTAGGTTTCTAAGCACCATCTTCTCAACATTGATGAAATTAAAGCCATAAGTTTCCACAAGCTCACCAACAAGCCGACCTTTCTTTGATCCAGGCCCCCCTGTACATTATGAAAATGTACATGCATCATTGCATGGTCACCCCTGTTATACATATATTATCAGTGACATTGCACAAGAGTACAAAATGCATCAGCTTGGCAATTATTATCCTTCGAATGCCTTTCCCAGCAAATAAACCATGAAAACAGAAAAATGTGAGGTTAATTCATTATTTCATTATGTATATGCTTCAATTCACAACAGCCTAGATATAATTTGCTTCATAATCCACTCCTGCACGACCAGCTCTTTACAAGAGCAATTAGCAAATGATTTTATAACACATTCAATAACACAATGACTGAAACACTCTATCTGGTAGAAATTATATGAATTATTTGATTTGATAGAACCATGCACTTTAATAGGAAAGAACATAGAGATAATCCTGAGACTCATAAAATTTAGAAAATTGAAAATTACACACACTTCTTGAAGAAATACATCAAATTAAGTTTTTTAAAAAAGAAAGTTATCACATTATACTTAAAATATCAGCTTCTACATCATTTATATGAATGGCATAACACTTGCTCTTAAAGAAACAAATTGCAACCAGCTTTGTTTTGGATGTATCCTAGCAACCTACCGCTTTTATGGATTTACTCTCAATAACCAACATATGTTTTTGTAGGAAGGCAGTTAGATGTTTCCACAACACTGTGAGGTTTGTTTGTTGTTGTTTTTTTTTGCACTGGCAATAGACATGTGATGTTAACATTCTCTAATGAATTTATAACTGGATTCGTTAATTTAAAAAATATTCAATTAGTCATCAATTGTAATTGTAATGCTTGGTATGGTACACCTTGCCCTTATATAACAGATCTAACTTATGCATCTGTGGTGGATTGTCAAAAACGCTTCAGAAACATAAGGTGGGGAGATCAGAGGGGACACAGAAATGGACCCAAACCTCCACAGAGGTCACAGGTTAAAGGCATCAGCCAGTGAACTCACCAAAGACAAAAATAAGAACAGGCCTTCCATTCGGTATTTTCACCTCATCACCGATTTGAATATTGATGTGATGCTGGTCTGCTGGGCTGCTGCGCCGAAATTCATTTTTCTTGCTTCCCCCGCATCCCATTCTATAGCAGCGCTGTTTGAAGCATATCCCACCAGATCGCGGCGTTTTTGATTTTGCATGCGTGCCACAACGGCAACTATTTACACACTAGAAACAATCCTCCCCCTCCGGACAAAGTTCTGTCGATGTAACCTGCCTCACTCACTGGCCTCGGATTCACTGACCGCTTCGTGGTTTGCTCAGCCAGGATCAATAGCGATGCCAATCTAGACGCAACGTTTCTCAGTAAAATCAATGATTGTTTCTGGTGATCATTTTCCTATCTTAACGACCCTACTGTGCTTATACAGGCCACACATTATGGTATCTTTATACCTGTGGAACAGACAGCCTGTATTATTGACTCTACACTGTGAGAGTCGAGCAGAGTAAGTCTACCCCCTTTTGATTTCAACCTACTACAAGAAATTCCTAAACACTGTTACAAAAATGACATCCATAAGGTCCAAACAAAGCAGACGATAAAAATAATACTCTATGAAGCGAATACATTGAAAAGCGCTAAAAAGGCCCAAGCAATCACTTATAAATGCTAAACGAAGTAAGCCTCTCCTCTCAAGAGTTGTCATGGCTGCATGATGGGGAGATAAGTAATGCCACTTCCGCATTTGCATCTCCGGGTGTCACGTGGGGGATCACGTGAGCTAAATATGGCTGTCGACTCGTGATTGTGTTTATACTGTCCCAGGATTTGCCCGCCCCACGATCCAGCTTTCTTCAGCTTCGTTTATATTCAGCTTTCATCTTCAGCTTCCTCGCAATATTTCAGCAGTGCGTATTCAATTCTACGTCATTTTATACTGTATATGTAGTCTGTTATCAACATTTTGTATAGCAGAGAATTTGATGGTGGTGTACAAACTCTCTTTGCAGTAGTGACGAAAAAGACAAATTTGTTATCATGTAATGTGTTTACACTTGTAACTGGAATATTAAAGATAAACAAACATACTTTATAGAATAGTATCTTGTTTTGATGTCGAGACAACGAAAGCGAGATGGATAAGCAGAATCATATGCATTCTTGCCGAATATCTGCACTCGTGCCATGAAGTTTGAGCGGACCTGCATTTCTCTTCGTTTCTAAACTGTTGCGAACACACGAAATAAATCATTAATAGTTTTGTCACTTACATTGATTATATAATATATTGCCGTGACCATTCTCACAAATAAATGTGAAAACCTTCATTGGCTGTGAGTATACGTGTTGAAGTGCTTTTTTCAGTTCTGTCCTAGATTATTTGTATTCCTTGGAGTTACATTAGGAGGAGAGTTATTCACTCAAAGGACTTTGAGGAGCACCATTTCGGCACCATGAACAGTGTATTATCTAATCCATTTAATTCATTCGTGAACCTATTGCAGATTGTACACCATGACAGAATTCTGGCTTGTGTCAGCTCCAGGGGAGAATACCCCCCAGAAAACTTGGGATCGCCTCAACCAAGCTACCTCAACTGGGCCAGAGAAGTTGTCGGTCAATTACAAGTTCTCTATTCCAGAGCTGAGGGTAACAAAGAAATATTTCTGTAATTGTGAATGCTTTGACTGGATGTGACAATTGCAAACACTTTGTATTCATAGTGTTAGCCATAGATAAGGAACCACACAGCATGCGCATTGGTATAGCTAGAGTGTCTTTTGATATTTTCAATACAGGTGGGCACTCTGGATGTCTTGGTTGGGCTGTCAGATGACCTTGGCAAGCTGGACACATACTGTGAAGGGTAATCATTTTATTGAGATAGTCTGAGTTATCTGAAGCATGTCATAGTGAGGTAGCTGAGGTTAGCCTGTGTGCCTACATGACAGAAGTCCTCTCCCTGGAGATTCACATATTGTTGAAGCCAGGAACAATATGGACTGTCTCCAAATAAGACAAAAAGCCCCTAAATGCAACTGTATAACAAATCCAATAAAAGTGTAAAAAATTCATTTGCACGTCTTTATAAAACATTGAGTCCACAATTAAAAATGTGATGGTTCAAAGGAAATGTTTTTATTTATTATTGTTACTATTTTATTGTTTGCAACACAGGAAGTAATCTTTGACTGATTTGAAAATAAATAGGAGGAAAATAAGGGTTGCAAAACCATTCAAATGCTTCCACACAGTTCTTACCAGGTGCTACAGGATACATGAAAGCAGCCATTTTGAGGTTTAATTGGGACAAAGCATGAAAGTTGGTAATTTTTTTTAAATTGTAAGACACATAAGGTCTTTGATTTTATCAAAAACAACATGAGCTAAGATTTTGGGGAAGAGGTAGGAAAAAGTAGTATTGTGCTTCCACTAACTCCCAGATCTTTGGATCTTGCTTCACAGAACCAGTCATATACTGCTGTAGTTTGATAGTCATAAAAGAATTTTGTTTTCAGTTTTGTAGTCTGTAGCAACTTCATTTTTCATCTCTGTCATGCCATGGCTTTCAACTTAATGCAGAAAATCTGTCTGCAGCTAAAATTCATTGCTTCATTGGGACTTTGCATGCTCTATTGACTTAATAACTTTGATGTTCTCCTCAAATGTTAAAGCTTCAGATTTGCAGCAGAAGACACTTTAGACTTAACTTTCTTTAATACAATGACTACATTTTTTTTTCCTTTACATGGATAACAGGAAGTGCTACAAACAGAAACAAGACAAATTTTCATGTGTACAAAAATTGGGGTGAGGGAATAGCTTTGGGGTACACCACTCGACATAAACAGTTGAACTGCACTAACTGACTATTTTAAAATGGGTGACATTACCATGAAACTATATAAAGCAAAAATCAGCTTGTAATAGGTCAAGGAATACATTTTCCCCATCTAAAATTTCTGTCCACATCCACATCTAGCAGCTGTCCACTGATCAAATTTCATTTTATGTTGAAAATCGATCTGCCTGGACTGAGAGGTGTCTCCTGACCATAGAGTCTGCAGATGGCAGGTTTTACTGTATTTGTCTTAGAATGCAAAAAAAAAAAAAAAAAACCAACAGAAACTTTAAAGCATTGTTTTTGCATTTAGTGTTACACGGAAACTTGCGCAGTACCTGGGGGAGGTCTTGGAGGACACCAGAGACAAGCTTATGGAAAATTTAAAAGTTGGAGATGGTAAGGAGATGTACTTAGAAACAATTGTATATTCGCATGTTTCCTTTACACAATGTAAATACAACACATTTCATTATGTTCAACAATTGTAGAGCAAGAGTAAGGAGGCAGTTTGTGTAGGTATGCTTACACCAGGGTTATTTTAAGCAAGCATTTGCTTCACAGATGAATTCTAGGAGTTTCTGAAGTATTAGAATATATGAGTAGAATGTGTTTTACTTCTTTGTCTTTTTAGGGTTTCTTAACAATTGTAACAATCAAAAGAAAGCATGTCCAAAGAGACACAAAGCAAGGTTAGCAGTGTCAGAATACTCCCTGCCATTTATGTGTAAGTTAATGCTCAGAGTTTAGATATAGACAGTATGGTCAGTGCTACTCCATAGCAAGAGTGCCATAAGGTGGATGCTTTTTGAAAGAAATTATAAAAAAAACCTGATTTATCTATAGGCACACCAACCTCTTACCTGCACAAGTTTACATGGGATGGAGCAAAGTACCCCATCAAGCAGTCACTGCGTTTTTTGGCAGACATGATTGGCAAGGTCAGATCTTGAGGTGGATTGTCAAAGGTTTTTGACTAGATGGCTGATGAAAGCAGATACGTGTAAAAGAACAATGTTGTGAGCAATTCAGTGTATGTTGTATGTTTCCATTTTATAAAGGATTTTTAAAGATGTGCTTCAAATGCACTGGAAGGCAGAAAAGAGTATAAGACCATATACCACATATGCTTTACATTCTCAGTTCTTTTCATTCTGTGCTTTCTATAAATAAATTTTAAAAGCTATAATTTTCACTGTGATGTCTTTATTTCTTTTTAGCAAGTGTCTCAGATTGAGGCTGACCTGAAGAACAAATCTAGTGCTTACAATAACTTGAAAGGAAATCTGCAAAACCTGGAGAGAAAGGCAACGTAAGACACTGCCAGTTGGTCTTTGTCTCCCCCACCCCCACATTTTCTAATTGCAAATTGCAATTTCTAAACTGTATGTATTTATGCAGATTGTCCCGAAACTGATTTTCTTAAAATGCAGAAATAATGCAGTATGCTGCAGCCAGTCTATATCTATATGGGGTGATGAAATAGAGAGAGAAGAAAGTCAGAAGGGATTTCAGGTGCATAGACCAGATGTTGTATTTATTTGTTTTTATCTTTTCAGAGGCAGTCTACTGACTCGCAGTTTAGCAGACTTGGTGAAGAAGACTGACTTTGTCTTGGATTCTGAATACCTTATAACACTCCTTGTTATTGTGCCAAAGTATGTGTCACAGTTTCATAGCTGCAATACCATTTAGTTTGCAGTTCCTTTTGGGTAAGATGCAATGTTTGCAGCTTTAGGTTCTAGTCATCCTCTGCAAGCATATTGCTGTAGCCACTGTGCTAATTGGGTTTTTGTTTCTGGCTGGTTATACACATGGAGCAAGCAAAAATCAATTTTTTTGTTGTTGTTTTATGCCATGATAAGCCTTTGTCACTTGCTCTGTGTAAAACGCTAACCCCCTGTTCTTGTTTCAATATGAGTATTAAGCATGGAATTGGAATTGGCCTTTTACGCCGAGCCATCAACTAAGGTAATATCATGGCAAGAGTATTAAGCGTGGGTGGACAGTAATTTTGAATGTCTTGACTAAGGGAAGAAAGGGCAGATCCCCTCAATTTTGTATACTTAACACCTTTTGTGATTTTCTTTTGACATGTTTTGATATCTCTGCAGAAGCGCACAAAATGAATGGTTGAACAAGTATGAGAAACTGACAGATATGGTGGTACCTCGCTCATCAAGGTATAATACAGTCTGTCTTGTATTTTGCCATATGATTTTGATTTTTTTTCTATCTTGTAAAAGAAAGTTGCACTTGGGTATTAGTGCAGGTAAATATTCATATTAGGAGTTTAATATGCATTTTGATTAGATATGCACAAATGTGTGAAAAGTACATACGCTCCCATAAGCAGGATTAGGGCATTTTTTTTTACCCCATTGCTGATTAATTCTTTCAACCCCTCGGAGAAGTAGCCCTGCCAACCCCACGTTTTCACATGCCTGTCCCACATGTGAAAGACTCTTCAGGGCCCGGATTGGGCTCGCCAGCCACCTTTGCACCCATCATCACCACCATTAACTCTCCCCCCCCCTTTTTTTGCATTAAGTAATGGTCATTATCGGCCCCGCCGATGAACAAACGAATGAATATTAGCTAGTAGCTAATAGGTTTGGTTAGTGCGTGACTTACAGTTTAGTTGCTTGTACTGTTTTGCAGACTTCTTTTCGAAGACCAGGAATCCTGTCTGTTCAATGTGACTCTTTTCCAGAGAGCAGTGGATGAGTTTAAGCACCATTGCCGTGAAAACAAGTAAGGAGAGAAAAAAATGCAGTCTGACGGTAGACTATCAAGTTAAGACATTCTCCTTCAGTGATTTCATAGTATTTGGGTGTATCTTTTACCTTTCTTTTGGAAGCTATGAGCTAATAATATTTATGTAGGCTTTTGCTTTTCTTGCATTTTTCATTTTCAATATAATTATAGATAATGGTGCAGCGTGAGTGCCTCGTGAATTTTTAATCTTATTAAGTATCGACCATCCTTGAGGGATAAAATTACATTATACATAAATCGGTTTTATTATTCATGCTATGCAAGACAGCAAGTCAGGACTATTTTAAGAAAATCAAAATGTTTGTTATTGAAGAAATGGCATAGAGGTTCAGAGGATTCTCGTGTTTAACACAATTGTCAGGGGGTATTTATTCAAAAAAAGGCTTTTTAAAAATTATTTAACTAATTGGCACTTCACATCAGCTGTGTAAAGGAAAATAAAAAAAATAATTAAATCCACCTTACTCTTCTTTTTTCAAATGGCAATTTTATGCACTGCCAACAGCAAACAGTCTGTTGTCATGTATCTTAATACTTTAATTCTGGTTGATACCACTGATGACTTCCAACCCCCAAACTCACTTCTTCTGTATATGTCATAAACAGATGGTTTCCTTAGGTTTGTTATCAGATCAAGAACAGCTCTACATATTTTTGTACCTTGTATTGACTCTTTTTTGTTGTTGTTAGTGACAGTGAAGCTCACAGTAGCTTATCTGTCTGTAGATTTGTTGTGCGTGACTTCGTCTATAATGAAAAAGAAATTGAGGAAGGAAAAACTGAAGTGACACGTCTGGAGGCTGACAAGAAGAAACAATATGTGAGTTGCATCATAATGGATTTCCCTGGAAATTAGAAGCTATGTCTAAATCTATAAAAGCAACTAATCAATTAAAATCATTAAGTTTTCTTGTAAGAGATTTTACCAATGATTGCAACATGACATCTTGTATTAGTTAGTATGTGATGTGCTTGCGTTCATAAATATGAAAAAGGTTTATGAGTATCAAAGCTCTAGAACTTTTTGTATATTTTTCAAAATGTTAATGGAAAAATTAAATTGGAAGTGATAGGACTAAAAATTAAATAACGGGATAAAACTTATGAGTGGTATGATACGAGAAGGAGACAGTTTTCTTATACTTGAGGCAGTTGAATGTATACCTGTATATCCAGGGCCCTCCAGTCATGTGTATGTGCACATTGAATGTATATGACTTTTAAACTCATCACCCTTGAGCCATGAGTCTGTGTACATTGTATATACTCATATACAGGGCCCTCTAGTCAAATGGCTCAGAATTAACTTTGGAGAATGCTTCGCAGCTTGGATCCACGTCAAAGCACTACGTGTATTTGTGGAATCAGTACTCAGGTTAGTGCATGCATGTCTTCACTCAGAATGTCCACCTTTGAGACCTGTCCAGTTTATCTAATTTTGTCCAAGCCT
Source organism: Marisa cornuarietis (assembly GCA_004794655.1). Classification (NCBI taxonomy): domain Eukaryota; kingdom Metazoa; phylum Mollusca; class Gastropoda; order Architaenioglossa; family Ampullariidae; genus Marisa; species Marisa cornuarietis. The sequence goes on along the minus strand of SMMW01000057.1, from coordinate 1,301,852 downwards.
GTGCCTGTATTGTTGCAACCATTCTAAATGTATATCTGATCTGATTTGTGCAGGCTTGTACCCTTATGGCCTCAGGTGAATGTCTGTGTCGTTTTCTGCTTCTGTCTTTTTGTTTTCTTTCCTTTTTTTTTTCTTTGAAAGGTGTGGATTTGTTTGTAAGCCTCTTGTGAAAAGTGATATATTTATTTAGTTGTATTTGTCTTTTATTTTTTTTAAAGGTATGGGCTGCCAGTTAACTTTCAGGCTGTGATCATGGTGCCCAACAAGCGTTCGCAGAAGCGTCTGCGTGAAGTTCTGAATCAGCTATACAGCCATCTAGATACAACAGGCATGTCAGGTTCCGATGTGAGTGTGTTCTTAATACATTATATTTTTTTGTTTGCTTTAGAGGAGACAGTAGATCCTTTGAGTAAATTATTTATTTGAGAGAGCAAAGCAAACCAGTTCTCAGAACACCCAATTTCTCAGCAGGGTTCCTCTATGGAAATTCCTGGTCTCAACTTGGGCAGTGCGGACTACTATCCTTATGTCTTCTACCGCATCAACCTTGACCTGCTGGACTCCCAGCGTCTCTAAATCAGAAGACTAAGAAGTCATTATGGAAGTGCACAGATCTAAAGGGAGAGCAAGGCAAGCTTCCATAGACAAGACTTATGTATAAATTGAGCCATTTTGTGGCAGCAGAAGAAACAAGAGGTCTACACCTAACAGCTATTTAATGTGTGTAAAGATGCAAGGATGTAGGTCAGGGAAAGTAAATGTGTACAAATTTGCCAAGAAAGAAAGTTACTAAGTAGAGGGTGGGGTTATCATTTTCTGCTGCTTTATTCTGACAGTCTCTGCTAGACTTCCGATGGAAGATAAGTTGTGTCTAACTGCATGAAATTGCTGTATTTGGGTGCTTAATTTTGAAAGTTCTGCAGTACCTATATAAAATTGCCTTTCAAACCCCAAAAGGGAGTGCAGAAAGCGGTTCTATCCTATGAACATGATTTTACAACCTTGCAATGTACACCAAGTCAAGAAACATAAATGTTTCTGTCTTACTTATTTTTCAAGATTACAGAGACTTGTTGTTGCCCTTTATAAAAAAGTTTGAAGCTTAAAAATAAAAACCAAAAGGCCACATTACACCAGGTAACTGGCCAGCTAGGTGATTGTAAACCACTGAGAGGAAGTACAAGACAATGAATATAAAGTGTTTTATAACCTACTGTGTCTTAGAAGGTCAGATTCTTTCCACACATGTGGATGACTTTGCATTATCTGCTGGTATGTCAAACATCTCTCAACTTTCTGCCAAAAAAGAGAAGATTCAAGGTTCAGTTTGTTCAACTAAGTCATTAACAAAATTTAAGTTATTTTTTCCAAATGCTGATGCAACAGGCAACCATTTTTTTAAATTGACAAAACTCACTCATGTGGATTTGGTGGGAAAGGTTGGGAAGTGTAAGTATGGAGAGGGTCCTTCTGTAGTTGAGTGCGTGAAATCCCTTAACCACTTGCAAGTGTTTGTACATTTTAGTATATGCTTGTTCTATGGTCTATTCAGAACATACTCAAGAAGGAACTGTTTAAAGTTTCAAACCTGTTTACTCTAAAATTTCTGTGCAAATATTGCAGGTTTTATTATTCAATGATTTATTGCAGGAAATTTGTTTTTATTTCTCAACTGGCTTCTATTATTTACCTGCAGGTGGAATATGTCTTACGACCTTGTATCTTAAATACATCTGTTTCTCTTCATAAGCTCCCCACACAAACCTCAGCAAAATAACTGGTTAGTAACTGATATTCTTAAAGATAGTATCATTATTAACACATTGGCAGTGTCACAAAGTACATCATGTAGATACTGGTGTGCACACAAAGTACATCATGTAGATACTGGTGTACATTATTCCCTCTGGACAAGAATTTCTCTCAAATAGCAATCTCCCAAAGCCGTTCCAAATATTTTTTAGACACAATGCTATTCCAAAAGCACATCTTGTCTTGCATGGTAACAGGCTTTAATTAGCTTGAATCTAGTTTGTTCAATTTTTTATGGCTTTTACAATTTCATGACCTACAAAGAATCAATGAAAGGCGACAGTTCTCATCAAAATCAGAAAACTGGTGAATCAGTCACTTGTGTCTTCTGCTTTAAAACTGCTTACTTTATTTGGGACATTTCTAAGACTTCTAAAGTTTCTTTCACACTGAGTGAGCTGCATTAACTGTATTGCCTACAAAGTATATGTGAGTAGTTAGGACACTTGAGATGTTCTGTTCCTAGGGATGTTGTGGCAAGAAAATTGTAGCACTGATGCTTCATGATGACAGTCACATTCATGATATTGCATGTATGATGGGTATACTACAAGTAAAAAGTGATTAATACAAATTACAGTGTTAAAAAATCAGGTTATTTTCCTGTTCAGTGAAAATGTAAATTTCCTTCAGTCAAAAGAAATATTGCTTAGTTGTATTGTATGCAGTTTTAGTTTCGCTTTTAGAATGTTCTTGTATCTCAAAAATTCATAGTTGCATTCAGTTTTTTTTCTATTAACCACACATTCCTGGAAGGATGAAACATGTCAGCACACCTGAAATTTGCTACTGAAATAAAAGTTGGCATAATGTGGTAGAGTTTATTTTTAAGATTGGGGTACATGTAACTGTGATTCTCCTGTAGATTTATTTACTTGTATATTAGCTGCAGACCAGTGTACAGTATATTTATGTTTAAGGTGAGCAAGATTGAAATAAATGTTGGTAAGCAAAGGGTTGTGATGATTTGTGATGCTGGGTTGGTAAAGTGGTAGTCTTCCTTTCATTTACATCTGTGGATTGTTGGATGGTGTCACGAACGCACGGAAAGTGTGGACAGGTCACACACTGACCTCACAGCCTTCTTCACGTGTCCTTTCACACAACAAAATACAAAGACCTGCACATGGGCTCGAACGTTTCTATTAATCGGGTGAACGTAAATATATACTTTACTAAATAACAACAGAAAACTTCAGCACAAATATTCTACACTGAGTTTGCACCGAAACAAATGTATCCAAGCAGTTTATATTAAAGTCCTTCAAGTTCTCTCTTCTTCTGTTGTTGGGGGGGAAAGGGTCGACACGGCAAACAGTTCCCCTCTTTCAGCCTTGCTCTCTGGCGTTGATCATACGGACAGCCTACATTCACCAAATAACTCCGACAGTCTAACGGCAGACAAATGATCAAGTCAATAAAAATTCCACAGTAGGTAAATCCACACAGTTCTACGATCTTCTCAAGAGATCACACAGCAGTTGAGAAAATTAGTAAATCGAGGAACCACACAGATAATATTTCTCCACACAGTTCTACGATCTTCTCAAGAGATCACACAGCAGTTGAGAAAATTAATAAATCGAGGAACCACACAGTTAATATTTCTCCACACAGTTACTCTTTCTCCATACAGTTAATATTTCTTTACACCGTTAATATGTATCCACACAGTTACTATTTATCCACACAGTTGCTATTTCTTCACACAGTTAATATTAATCCACACAGTACTATTAATTCCAACCTCTGTACCAAATTCCTCTTTCTCCTAGACTCTCACGTCTGCTTCTCCTTCCAATTTCTAAACAACGCCCCCTATACACATTCAAACCAGGGGTCATAATCGCTATTCAATCAAGGGCGACAACCTCGTTACTTCGACGTTAAGGGGTGATAACACATGTTCATAACATTCCTCCCCTCCTACAAAAAAAAATGTTCACATTTTTGCCTAACTACAATAGAACTGTTACGTTGTACGAAAAGATTATCTTACAGCCCTATGGAATTTCTTGATCCATTTCAGCCCTTGATAAGGCATCGGCTAATTTATTAGTGGTCCCATTAATCGGCTGAATATCAAACTTAAACTCCTGGAGGGCTAAAGCCCACCGCATCACTCTGGCATTCTTATAAGGATTAGATGTGAGGAACGATAGGGGCTTGTGATCAGTATGTAGGGTAAACTGTCTCCCATACAAATATCTAGACAGCTTCAGAACAGACCATACTATGGCCAAACACTCTCTTTCTACTGTGCTGTATCTCTTCTCTCTATCCAGTAATTTTCTACTCACATATATGACGGGTAAGAAACTGTTCTCAATGTTGTAGGTGAAGAGGGCTGATGGAACTTCTGCACGTCGAGGGTATTGTTTTAGCATGTTTATGTAGTAGGTCTTCTGGTTTAATCATTTCCTTGAATATATCGATTACTTGTTCACTTTTTTGCACTTCTTTATAGATTTAGACAACTCTCTGCTGTGGTATCCAGTTCACGACGATAGGCGATCAAAGTGTGTTTAAAGTTTTTTTTTTTTACAAGAGCAGATGGTGTTGCTGTTTTTCTTTTCTTGCGAACTCTCGTGATTTTCATCCTTTTGTTCTTGCCTACCAGTTCGAAGCTCAGCAGTAGGTATTGTAACTCCTTGAAGAGTGTTACATTGGAGTCCTCTACAAATACCGGTTCTTTCTTGGCTGTCCCCAGCCCTGTTATAGGTTCTGTGAAACTCTTCTGATGGATTTCACGATCTTTTGACAAGATGCCAATGACTATCTTCTTCTCTGCTATCTCTTCTACTAACTGGCGTTTCAATCCCAGATATTCCTTTTGAGTTTCTCTCCTATCACCAAGTCTTTGTTCGAGTTCTCTCATTTGCTTTGTCAAACATTCCACGGCTCGGTTAGCCTCCACACTGTTTAATTTCTCGACTTCCAGAGATCCTTTCAGGTCTCTAACACGAAGCTTTAAGCTTTCTGAGTTGAATTTCGTTTCCAGATGAGCTGTTCTTTCTGCCTCGATGTTTCCTTCCAGAGAATTCAATCTTGTGATAGTATTATCAAGATCTTTCCTGAGTCTTTCCTCTCGTTCCTTGAAGGTTCTGATATCTGCTGAGGCTTTCAGTAGGTCATCACACTGATGCTTACGTCTCAACTCCAATTCATGAATCTTTTCTTTCAACTCACCAATGGTCGACTTCTGTTGTTGGCACAGTACAGCTAATCGATCTCTTTTCTTTTGGTTAACATCCATCTCGGCCTTGAGTTGAGCAATTTCTCTGTCCCTGATCTCTAACTGCAGTCTACACTCACGACCTTCTGCATCTTCTGTTATGGTCTCTAGTGAGGAATCGCTTTGCTGTAATTCCATTCGGTTGTTCTTCTTTATATTCCATTGAACTGGTGGTAGAGTTATGGGTTGAGGTCCCTGCATCTGGCGTTGGAATTGCGCGCGTGTGGTAACCGCTGCTGTTGGTTCTGACTCTTTCTCTTGTACATCAAATACCACCCGTTTTGTACCTCTCGTGTTTCCAATGATTAGATCGACAACTGGATTTTCGATGACACAACATTTCAGGTCTCCGTTGAAGAAAGGTGTCTCTACTGGAACACGTGCTAGAGGGAAGGTTTCAACGTTTCCACCAAAGGTAATACAAGATTGTTTCCCGTTCAGTCGGTCTTGAGGTTGAACCAAGGAGGCTCGTATACCGGAGATGGTTGCACCTGAGTCGCGTAGCACCTTAACTTGCTGTCCCCTAATCCGTCCTGGATACAGATGTATCTTACCCAGCTCCTTCTCATCGGTGATTGAACACATAATAGCAACATTGGCTGGGGTTGGGTTGCTCTCATTTTTCCAATTTCCATTTATGTTATCTTGGGGTCTATAGCTTGGACAAACTTTGGCTATATGTCCAAGTCCTCCACAGTTGAAGCAACGTCGTGGTGGTTTCCAACGATCAGGATGACAAGGGCTGTTTCGATCATATATGGTCGTTGGTGCTTCCTTCGGAACTGTTCTTATTGGTGGGGAGTGGGGTGGAGTCCTCCATGATTCATTCCTTCTGTAGGGAGGAGTATTTCGTTGTCTTGAAGATCGAGGAGAAGTAAATTGGTGTCTGTCCTGCTTTGGGCGAGCTGGCGGTGAAGAAGGAGGAGTGGCTTGTCCCACATTTGCGAACATGATAGTTTCTGTTCGTCTTGCCGGAGATTTCTGGGGGTGTGCTTGGCGATAACGTTCAGCACTGTCAATCATTTCATTAGCGTTCTGAAAATCTCTTTCTCTCAGAAATACGGCTAAATCTCTAGATACACTTTGCAGTATTTGTTCTCTGACTAGCAGATCATGCAATCCTTCATAAGTTTTTTGGACTTTGGATAAGTCGATCCACCTGTTGAACAATCCGATTAGTCTGGCTTGAAAAGAATGCATTGACTCTTGAGATTGGGGTTTCACCGATCTAAATTTTTCTCTGTAACCTTCGGCGGTGCACTGAAACTTGAGTAATAGTTCTCTTTTGAGCACATCATAATCCACGGGGCCCTGTACACATAGGTTATCATATAGCTGGAGGGCTTCTCCGTGAAAAGAAGTGGCGATTTGTAATGGCCAGATATCTCTGGTCCATTTAAGGGACTGCGCCTGAGCCTCAAATCGATTCAAAAATGCGTTGATATCGTCTTCGTCCTCTTTGAAGGCGGGGAGTTTATGTGTGAGTCCTTTTGGGGTTTGGTTCCCATTACTCCTCGTCGCGCTGGAATCGGTCTCTCTCTCTAAACGTAGTTTCTCTAATTCGAACTGACGCTCGGCCTCTCTTTCTCTTGCGGCCCTTTCAGCTTCTTTTTCCTATCCTGTCAGCTTCTTTTTCTAATCTATCTGCTTCTCTCTCTGCTAATCTTTCTGCTTCTTTCTCTCTGGCTAATCTTTCTGCTTCTTTCTCTCTGGCTAATCTTTCTGTATATCTGTCCTGCCTTTCAATGCACTGAAATACATACTTTGTAAGGGCTTCTTCTTTCAATCCCAACAGTTGTCCTTCTTTCATAAAGTCGGCTACCTCCCTAACGGATTCAGCCATGGTTAACACCTCTCCAACACAATTACTCTACTATGTTTACAAAAAGGGAGCACCCTACTATCAAAGCTTCTAATAAGGCAGAAAATACAACCAGAATTGCAATAAGTCTAAGCTACTGGCATGTCAACATAAATCAGGCAAAAAAAATTATCTTCAAGGAATGCAACTGGGTTACAAAATAACATCAATAGCAGTCTTAACTTGTTCAAAACTAGTCACTCAGATTTCTAGATCTATTAACAATCCTAAAGTACCGTACGAGTACATCAAAATAATCCAGGGGCGACAACTTATTCAAACATCCAATGACTTCACATAAATTAATAAGTGAACACGCAAGGCCCAGAATTATTTTTTTTTATAAAAATAAAACAAGACAGATAACTACAGGATAGAGAACATCCACTCTCACTTTCGGTTTCTGCATACACTTTCACACAGAATAGTGAGCTTGGAAAATAAAGACGAGAGGCAAAGTAGAAACAGAGGCTAATTCCTTACTACGGGTAGAACTTTACACACCCGTAGACCCGTGAAGCTGGAGACGGGGAAACTGCACCACGCCCAACATGTAACACTTAAACACTGAGCAAATATAAATAAGTACAACCGCTTTGCAAAATTCTCAAAGATAAATAATTAACTGCCAACCTTCTACCACTAAGTCCCAGGGGAATCACAAACACTGAATCGAAGACACACTTTCACCCGACTCTGTACCAAACGAAACAAACCCACGACAGATCACGTCGGGGTCACCAATGTCACGAACGCACGGAAAGTGTGGACAGGTCACACACAACACACACTGACCTCACAGCCTTCTTCACGTGTCCTTTCACACAACAAAATACAAAGACCTGCACATGGGCTCGAACGTTTCTATTAATCGGGTGAACGTAAATATATACTTTACTAAATAACAACAGAAAACTTCAGCACAAATATTCTACACTGAGTTTGCACCGAAACAAATGTATCCAAGCAGTTTATATTAAAGTCCTTCAAGTTCTCTCTTCTTCTGTTGTTGGGGGGGGGGGGGAAAGGGTCGACACGGCAAACAGTTCCCCTCTTTCAGTCTTGCTCTCTGGCGTTGATCATACGGACAGCCTACATTCACCAAATAACTCCGACAGTCTAACGGCAGACAAATGATCAAGTCAATAAAAATTCCACAGTAGGTAAATCACACAGTTCTACGATCTTCTCAAGAGATCACACAGCAGTTGAGAAAATTAGTAAATCGATAATATTTCTCCACACAGTTCTACGATCTTCTCAAGAGATCACACAGCAGTTGAGAAAATTAATAAATCGAGGAACCACACAGTTAATATTTCTCCACACAGTTACTCTTTCTCCATACAGTTAATATTTCTTTACACCGTTAATATGTATCCACACAGTTACTATTTATCCACACAGTTGCTATTTCTTCACACAGTTAATATTAATCCACACAGTACTATTAATTCCAACCTCTGTACCAAATTCCTCTTTCTCCTAGACTCTCACGTCTGCTTCTCCTTCCAATTTCTAAACAACGCCCCCTATACACATTCAAACCAGGGGTCATAATCGCTATTCAATCAAGGGCGACAACCTCGTTACTTCGACGTTAAGGGGTGATAACACATGTTCATAACAATGGGTGTATTTGTACCTTCCCTGACCCACCCACACACATGCCTAATTGCACACATACATACATACATACATGATTCATGTTTCTTCTGTTAAGTTTTAAGGCATTCAAAGAACTATGAACATGATACATCAATTCTTCATTTGTTTGCACATTTCTTCTATATAAAATAAATTCAGACCATTCTGTTCATCACCTGGAAATGTGTTACCTTTATTGAATCATACAATCTTCCAAACGTCACAATAACATACAAAGTGCGGATTAAATTGACCTCAAACTGCACTTCATAGCAAAAATATCTGGATGCACACATTCTTTTTTTCATACCACATTAACATAGCTACCTCTTCATTTTTGTCATTAACATGCTCTATATCATGGGTGGGAAACCTTTTTTCCTCCAAGGGCCATTTTTATATTTATAACATCACTTGCAGGCCATACAAAATCATCTACTTGAACATTAGCTTGCTTTATTTGGTCAAATTGTAGACCATAAAAAATCCATTTCCAGTGGCTGCAGGCCAGACGTTCCCCACCCCTGCTCTATATCAAAGGTAAGCTTGTAAGTGTTTCCATTTTGAGCATTATCCTGTCCTTTTCTGGCATTTTGTGAGCAGGACAACATGTAACAAAAAATCCCCTACAAAAATCATAAATGTAGAGGCTATGTGCAAAGCATGGTAAAAATGCTACATGTTAGTCTAAATCACCCATCTCATCAACAGTCGCTTGAGTACTGCTTTCGTTAGCCTTGTGCACTAAATCTGCCAGCTTTTTTACTTGGTCCACATCGAGGATTCCTCCATGCTCATTGCCTGTCTGGGATATGTCCAGTCCTCCAGATTTTTCCATGCTGGAGTCTGCAATTGTTTCCAAATCATGCAACAAATTTGCAGACTCCTCATTTCTAGATTCCAGATGGATTTCATCCAGTGTCACAACTTCCTCGATCAAAGGTCTCTGACTAGAAACAGTTGATGCAGATGTTTTGAGTGAAAACTGGGGCAATTCATTGTCTTCCTCTCCATCACTGTCATCAAGTACTTCAATTTTTGGTCTGAAGGATTCCTGCAGGTAAGAATTGGAAGAGGTATCATTACAGTGAGAGGTAAACAAGGCACAGAACAATGATAGTTAAATGGCACTGGCAGGAATGTCCCCTGTTTTTAAAGCTTATATTATGTTTCTTTATTTTAAAGCATGCAAACTGTACTCACATTCTAGAGAAATAATACACAAAGCTATTTGTTAAAACCACCCAGAAATGGCTTGTTCTTTTCATAGGTCTTGAAGTGGTATGACAGACAAGAGCACTCATAAAATTAATTGAAATTATTAAGCTAAAAATGTGATAAGCAAAAATTATAATTGCTCGTTTTCTTTTGACCTTGTTACAATTGTCTAATACTGAGTTACTCGAAGCACACATGATCTCAAGATAATCATGTTTCCAAAAGAATGTTACTGATTATGTTACAGACAACAACGTGAGGCACGTCCATCCATTACAGTTTCTGATGACAATTTAGGCACTTCCACTTGATAGTGTTTTTAAAGACATTCATTGAAACTCAGTCTTGTGTGAATGACAAAAGTGCTTGTACTATTGACCCAGCTAGTTTACTTGCATCATGAATGTTTTACCTGTACTAGTGGTGTAGGTACGATTTCCACCTCCTCCAGGTCTGGCAAATCCTGAGAATTCAATTGCATTCTATAAACATCTATAAATCTATTTTCATCCCTCATGTTGTCATGTTTCAGTGGTGGCTTTACAATATTTAACGTATAAAACTTGTGAAAGTGAGAGGAAGAGTTCCAGCCAACCAATCACACTATAATTGTTGCCTACCTTTGCAATAAATATTAAAACAGTTAACAGTCCTGCCCCTTTCTCCCACCTCTTGTTATTCTTTTTTTTATTATTATATGAAGGAGCCAGATCATTTTATAATGGGGAACCTTTACTTGGGATAGATGGGAAGAGGCTTAATCAGAGCGCCAGAGGGTGACACTTATGAAAAACATAAACATTGCCTAATATTTTGTCAAATTTAGTAGGTACCATAACTACATCCACTTACATGCATATACTGCACATGCATACAGACGTGCATATGTGCAAACTGGAATACATAAGCCCATGGATATAAGAATTCATACTCATGAATAGCCAGTCATGCACACAAACACATTTTCTCAGTCTTAATCATCTTCACATGCATTCATCCAATAGCACTACTCTTTTACTAACCTCTGGTTCTTCATCTGATCCCTTGTCTGTAAAATTAAAAGACAGCAGATCAAACATTAAAGTTACCAAAAGATGCTTTCACAGAAATTAATAATCTCTTCACTTTTTTCAGACTAGCTTTGTGCTTTAATCATTCAGAGGTCTAAAATAATACAAGAGATCAAATAAAATAGATTACTATTATACCATATTTACAGTTTTCTTACCTTCCATTTCTGTAATCAGTATTTTTGTCTTCGACTCCAATTCTGGAGAGGGAGAAAATGTTTTATGTATAAATTTGTATTGATTTGTCAGTGCTGCATATTACCTTTTCATTATCATGATGCAGTATTTTTACATTTTACATTATGTTTTGTGTACACATTGCAATATTTCAACATTTCACTGCAGTTTTTATCTTTAACAGTAATAGAGGTGGATTATTTACATTTTTAAAGAAATTTATGTGACAGTCATTATTTGTGTGTATTTGCCCCACCCCCACTACACATGCACAGGCATATATCTTTGTACATACACATATTTATCCAGAAAAATGTATTGAACTCAACTCACTCCTCTTTCTGTAACCCCCTTATGCAGCAATTAATTTAGGGTCTGAAGAAATTTCCCTTACAATGCAATAGAAATCTGTTATCTTCACTCACTTGGTTTGGAAAATATACTCATAGTTTGTTCTGGTGACTTCTTGGTAATTAGAGGAACATCTTCTGGCTGTCCCTCAGGTTCAGGGTGAGTCTGTGTTTTGGGCTTGTCTGAAGTGTGTATTCTTGATGCATCAGTAGACAACCTTTCAATTCCCAGTTCTGTCTCCCTGAACTCTGGCTTCTGATCCTCTGGTCTCCCCTCCTCTACTGCTGCCTGGTCTTGTTCCTCAAGCTCATAAGTACCATAAAGCCAGTCAACAGATTCAGGCTTCACCTTGACCCTTTCAGTCTTTCCTTCAGCCGCATTTTTTGCATTCAGTTCATCTTCAATTCGTTTGGCTTCAGATCTCTTTCGAATCCTAAGTAAGGCTGTTATAGAAACAACCAATATGTTTATATATGTATTTCTATTCATAGATGCACACACACACACACACACAGAGCTGAGTCATTTATATGTTGTAGCGTAAAGACATAAAAAAGAATGTAGTCTTAGTGAAAATCTCAATGTTTCAAGTTAAAAACAGTGTAAATAGTGTTGTCTCGTCAGCTGATTCATTCAACACCCATCTGCTCTCCCGCTCCCTCCCTTCTCCCCCAGCATCTGCCTACTTACATTATTGACAGTCTTCATCTCCTCCAAGGTAAGAATGATAAATATAACATATTCTTTATTATTTTATTATCTATATTATTTACATTATTGTGCCATTAACATTTACTATACAGTACTGTATATTATATCGTATTTACATATAAATTGTGTTGTTGTGAGAGGGTTTGAATGCATTAATCCTTTTTCCTTTATTTTATATGGGAAAAGTTTTATTATACGAGTTTTTTGACATGCGAGCTTAGTTGTGGAATGGATTAAACTCGTATGTAGAGGTACTACAGTACAAGAGATAAAGTTCACTATATATGGAAGATAAAGTATACTATATATGAGAGATAAAGTACACTAACCATCACAGCTGTCCAAGATTTTTCTGTTCTCTTGGTCTTGCCATCTCTGGCGCTCCTGCTTTTCAGCCTCCAGACCCCCTCTAGCCCTTCAGATAGAAGGTCAATGATTGAAGGTTACTATAATAATAATAATAAAGTCTTTTAAATCACAGTATCACATTCGGTAATACCTGATCTGAAGAAGTAAAAGAAATAAATTGAAGACTGGACAAATGTTGACATTAAAATAATCTATTCACATAATGATTAATATGATCATGTGACAATGGTCACTCAAAGGAGGTTTTTTTTTTTAAACAACTGTGGAGCAGAATTCAGGTGCTGTAGATGCAAAAGTTTAGACATAAGGTCTAGACACAGAACAAAGACAAGCCTTTAACCACAGAAGAAACAGCACCAAAACAAATTAGATTCACAGGCAGACAGACAAACCCTTCTATCAAAAACACAACTCTGTCAAGACTTCCCTGATATAAATAAACACAGCAAATCAAAAGAATTACCAACCATGCTTCTGCACATGCTCTGTCCTTTGGAAAGACAGGACGATCATCAAGATACTGCAACTCTTTCTGCAGAAGAAAATAACATTTACCAGTCAATATAATAGTAATAATAAAAATAATAATGTTTATTGACAGAGCTGGGTACTGTTGTATCTAAGGTAGTAAGTATATGATTTTATTGTTTCAAAAGCGGATACAGTATCTGGGAATAAAAAAAAAACAACAAACTAAGGTATCGCCTGCAGAAGCCGCAATATTAGGCGCACACTCTGCCACATTTTGTGGATTCTGTGAGCATTTTTTAGGGATGGCAGACAACAATTTGAAACAAAAATAACATACTTTGTTTGTTAACTTGAAAAGTATGATTATTAATATACATTCCTGATGTTTATCTTCTTTGCTCCCAGACATAATCTACAATACAATATTCCACATATGCACGCACACGTTTGCCTGCATTGATACTCATATATAGACTCATGACACAACAAGGGAATAAATAGGGGGAAAAGAACCCCAGTGGACAGACATACCAGCCGGACTGTAAAGGTCTTCCTGTAGTATTTGACCTCACGAACAAATGGATTTCCCATCACATTTAACACACGCTGCAACATAACCATGCAAAATGTATAAAAATCAGAGCTAAGACCTGGTGATCTGGCTATTAATAATAATTTATATCAAAAACCATCAGTATAGGCTTTGTGTTTAGTGTATGCTTACAGGTGAATGCTAGAAACAGCAATAGAATGATGAATGCACACTAAGGCATTATCAACAGAAGCTGCATGAGGCTTGACTCCTTGCTTTTTTGTCATGATATTTATCCTGTATGTAAAGTCAGACACTTTTCTCCATTACACAATGTACAGTGCAATATTCCACACATGCTTGCACATACACAGATCCATCGCACTGCATAGGAATGAAAAGAGAGTAAGAGGGCCCCAGTGGACACGGTCAGCAGTAAAACTGTCATGGTCTTGTGAGTCAAATTGCACAAATCAGTTCCCATAATCCCATACAGGATCAAACAAGGGCCAACAGGTTCAGTGGTATGACAAGAATTATTTAGAGCTCACCAGATTCTTCATCTGTTCAAAGACATCCAGGACGCCTGGGTCATCCAGTCTGTTGTATGAAAGGTCCAGTACACCAAGTTCATCACAGTACTTTAAATGCTCAATGTCTTGTACTGTCTGAAGCTTGTTGTGGGAGATCTGGAGCGTGTGCAGAACCTTTAAACATGCTGCAACATGTGCTCACCACTTTACTTACCGTGTCTTTCAAGGGCCTTTATATTACATCTATAATAAAGTTCATTATGCCTATACTAAAGTTTTTTTAAAATTCCATCATTAGGACTTAAATCCTAGAAACCAGTCTTATGGAATACATGATATAAAGAATTGTACAGTGTACAGTAATGATATTATTATCTGGACACTCTTAATGGAAGACTTTATAATTTCATATGGCACTAAAAACAAATTTAATCTTAAAGTGTGTTATGTATATGTGAAACTGACAAAATGCTTGACTGATTGTCTATTGGAATGTGTTGGGTTTGGGTTTTCAGGTAGTACAGTGGTGTGGTGGAGGTTGATTTAGGGATAATAGGAGGGAATGTACTGACCATACCAACCAGGAAACTGACACATTTTGCTGGTATTTTGTGTGAGACTGTAAAAGTGGTAAAGTGGTTTTTTAAAGGAATCTTTTGACTTCAATGAGAGCCCCCAGGAACCAATAAGGGCGGTCCAGTGGTGCAATGGTTAGCGCCTATCACCAATACAGTGAAGGTTGTCTCTCCTGGGTTCAGCTCTCATCTCGGGCACGCTGTTCTTTCTCTGCATGTAGCATCTGTTTACAGGGCTGGCTGCTTTGCCGTGATATAGTCTTAGTTGCTGGCTTGGTTTAAAACACCAATCCACTCCCTCCCCAACCCCCGAACCAATAAATTTGAAAAAATGTATCTGATTCATCAACTTATCAAACAAGACAAATGGATCAAATCCAGGCAAAAACAATAATATACTGCTTTCAAACATGACAACCATACCTATGCTTTTCATTTCCATTAATAATAATTTATGGACTTATATCTTTGAAGGCAAATGTTTTAACCTCATAAACACATACCTATGTTTTCAATCTGTGAAATCAGGTTGTTGCATACATTAAGAGTATCAAGCTTCTCCAAGGCTTCCAGATTCTCTAGATGCTCAATGAGGTTGTGCTGCAAGTACAGGCAACGCAGTTCCTTCTGATGCTGCAGATTCTCGATGAACCTGATGCCGTTGTGTTCCAGCCACAGACACTTGAGTCCTGTGTATTCTTCCAGATTCTCTATTTCGTAGATACCTGGCACATTCACCATCTGATGTGAGCTCATGTCAACCAGCATTTTGCATTTCTCCAGCTCAAAGATTTTGGGCTGACATAATGTCATTTGTACACCTGTCATCTCTCTTCCCCTCCCTCCCCAATCACTTTCATTCACTTGAGACGTACATATGTTCCACCTGTCTGTTTCAGCCAAACATTAAAGTATAATGCTTGCACTAAAATGTCATGTAGCCACCTAGTAAGCAAACATGCATGGATACTGCATAGAATAAGCCAAAAACTTCACAGCTGTGCAGTGTATTTTGTAAATGAATTATTTAAAATGCCTTATGGTAACATGTATGTGCATGCATTTGTGTGTGTGTGTGTGTGGTAATTGACAAGCCATCACAAAGTTTGAAACCTAAGTCTTCAGTACATATATACATCTATGAACACTTCCATATTATATATTACCAGCTTTCAAACAAATTTTCTTTGAAGCCATCAAAATTTTGGATTCATTTTTCATACAATTTATATCCTTTTTCTAAGCAATATAAAAAATTGCAATAAGCAAAAAAAATCAGCACAAATCTAATTCTACGTGAGTACTTTATTCTTTTTTTGAACTGAACTACCCATACCTTTGTAATGCAGGTAAAGAACATCATTCAGAGCTGGGGTAGAGTACAGCTTCATGTCTTTACAATGCTGTTTCAAGAACTTTTTGGTCAAAATACTGAAATCATAGTCAATCAATCAATCAACCATCTAACCAACCAAACGATCATCATCTCCAAACGTGCTTGTAGAACACATTTCTCCATGACGAGGGAAGCTCAATGCATTGTATAAATAGATCACTATATGTTTAAAAATATCAGAAGCATATCGATAATTACTTTTAACAGTTACTGAGGATCTGAAACGAAATAAAATTTAAAAGATGTAGAAGACAACTATTCATTTTTTGCTGATTTTTTTCTTTAGGACAAGTCTACTTATGTGTGCTTGTATCTGGACACATATTGTGTTGACCTGTTCATTCTTGTATAATTCATGTACATGCCAGAAAGTGTCATTTGGTCTATAACAGCAAATTAAATTCTTATTTGTTTGATGAGTTTTTGGGGGACAGAAGTTGATACAACTTTTTTTTTTAAAGATAGTGGCATTTGCTCATTTACTATAATTTGCTTGTATGGAATGTGCTGAAGCAAGCAGTTTTTGCTTTGTTATTCTAAATGTAACTTACTTAGGAAACTTTTTCCTGAACTCTGTCTTTGCAACATTATCTTTAGATTTGGCATCATCAACTGCAAAAATTAAATGCATAAATAACTAAAAATAATAAACTCATATAAAGTCACGTTATGTAATGCAAACAAAAGACTGTCAATCATGCCCCATTAGGAAATAGAGAAAGGGAGGTGATTCCTCTACCACATTGTACAGAAAGTCATTATTGCAGAGAATAATCCACAAACATATTGTCCACGAGTCTTTGTCAAGAGACCTGTCCACTCCTCTTTGTTAGTTAGCTAGTTCTTCCCCTGTTAAGCCCCCTCCACAGTACCCTGAAGAACAGTCTTAGAGAGTTGTACCAGGTCACTTGGCATAGACCAGACCTCAACTTAGGTCAGTCTTAGGTGGTGGGAAGCAATTTGGCATGGTATGGACAGTCTGTTTTTTTTTTTAACCAGTCATTTTTTTTTCTCTGCTTAAGGATGGTCTTATAGTGTGCTGTGCAGGGTGAGGAGGCAAAACCACAGGAGTCTGCATCACTTCACTGTTGATCCATTTTGTGTGTGTGTGTGTGTGTGTGAGAGAGAGAGAGACCTAGAGAGAGAGAGAGATTCCGGAATTTGAGTGAAGATAAATGAAACAGTCACTGCATGTCAATAATTTATTTTTATGCTTAACCAAAATTCTTCATAAGCATAAAAGTAAAGGAATATTCATAATGTGGTACATACATGTAGCTTGGACAGACTCTGTCTCATCAACATTCTTTGACACATTAATGTTTGCTTCATCTTTTTCTTCGTGATTCTGTCCCTCAGTTTCCAGTGTGGTGATGTATGGGGGAAGGGATCCCTCAACAGCGCTGGTGTCCCCTATTTCTTCAACAACTGGTTGATCAAATATCTTTTTTTCTGGTTCTTCCATGATTGCTACTGAAAGCATCCTTTGAATTTGTTGAAAATTCTGGATCGATCACTGATTACACCTAGGAAAAAAATTCACATCTTTATAAACAATAAACAAAATTAAGTTTTCTCCCCGCCCTCTGCTGCATGATTTTTCTCTCGCTCACAGACCGTCATTTGATCTAGCGTCCCGCCAGTCAGACCTAATAGGACACTATGTCTATATACATTACAGCTGTAGCCATGCATACTTTACAAAGCTGAATTATTTCAGCATAATTATAGCAATGTGTATGAGGAAATAATAACCGCCAATAAGACTTCCAAATAAAGCACATGGGCACAATGTTTCTCATTGTGCCTTTGTGTGCGGTGTGTAAAAATGTTGGAAACGCTGATGACTGGTCGGCGACAAAGCAAAGATCGTTAACTGATACATGATGATACACAAACGTTATTATGATTTCCTTACATGATAATAAATTACTTACTGTACAGACCAAACGATAAAATAACTCTTTTACATTCAGTTATAGCTCGTAGCTGCAACACGTGTCCAAGCAAAACATTTAAAATGGCGTCAGTTGCTAACCAACGCAACGCTCCAAACAACTCCGACAATTCAAAAAGATTACTCGGAGTATTGCGGAACAAAACAAGGTTCGAGAACTTTTGCGAAACCTACTGTAGAGCTAAACAGATAGAATGCTTTTCGTGATTTTGTTAAAACAATAAGAAATTTTAAGATGCTTAACGAAATATAAACCCAGCACTACGAGTCATTTGCTCCTGACTATTTGCAGGAGGTATATATTTCCTCCTTACTAGCCGTCATGTGACCTGCGCTCAGGCTCCCAGTCACGCTTCTGTCTCCCTGCAGTCGAAGACACAAACAAGAAGCGCACTGGAGCCAGGGCCTTCACAAACGCTGCACCTAAATTATGGAATACTCTGCCATCATCAATGTCAATCATCACCTCAGCAACCACGTTTCGGAAAAGACTGAAGACTCATTAGCACAACTTCTGCCTTTATTTATTTATTTTTTACTTTCCTGTTGTTTTATTTTTTCTTCACTTTTGTTTTTGCTTCGAATATAGCATTCTTTTGAATGGATACCTGCGCATTATAAATCAATAGCATCATCATGATCATTTGATGTCTGTGCCTGGTATTATTACAATTAAGTAGGATGACATTTAATTATTTGGATACGGAGACTTTTGTAAAATTGTACAAAGCACTTGTGCGCCCAGATTTGGAATATGCCAATGTGGTCAGACGTCCGTTCCTAAAAAGAAAAGGACAATCGTACAATGACAATCGTTATAGTGGAAAGCATACAAAGACGTGCTATCAAATTGCTAGGAGAATGAAGGAATATGTCTTATTCCAATAGAGTGAACTACTCAGGAGTCCACTCTCTGAAGGGAAGGAGAATCAGAGAAGACCTTATTCAGAAGTTTATAAAATATTTCATGGATGCGACGATGATATGCATGTATTTTTCTCCTCACCACAAACTAACATTACTAGAAATTCACTTTTTTATCAAACATTGTAGTAGTAATACTAAAAGTTTTTTTTTTACAAAGAGTTGATAATAACTGGAACTCCCTTTCGGCTATTAAATTTGAACAGCTTCAAGAAGGTTTCTTCAATTTCTAGGTAATTTTCCAAAAGTTATAGGTCTGTTTTAGAGTTTTGATAGATGATAAAATATGTATGTGAAACTCAAACTCAGACAATAATGCAAGGCCTAGGTAATGATAGCCAGGCCCTGCTACAACAGTGTACTGGTAATATTATAATCCACTTATGTGTTCGCGAACATTGGAAGTTAAAGATTTCTATGATCCATGTCATTATAGAAGTGTTATGATATTTTGGCAGTCCCTTTTTCCTTTTTTGTAATGCCTTCAGGCATTCCTCATTGAACCAGGGAACCCTGGGGGGCCACCTGCAGGAGTTATGGTGAGGACGTCTTTTCCATAAGCAAGAGAGAAACATTCCATAGGATGACCTGTTGAGGTTACAGACTCTTTACCATTCCATTGTTTGCCCTGTTTGGCTGTGCCAGTTGAGACCGAGGAGAGGAGGATGGGATAGTGATCTATCTAGAGGAGCAGGTCATCCCACACATGGTAAGAGGAATGGGGCTGAAAAGAATTCCTGAATGAATTAATAGAGCTATTCTGCCAGCATGGTAATCGCTGGTAGAGGCTTTTCGGAGGCCTTGAAAACTCTTACAGGAAAAAGTATATGTCATGTAAAAAGGTCTTCTGGAGGGCAATCACTTTAGCAGCTGACCAACGCCCAAACCTTTGGCAATTAGAACACTGTCAAGGTGAATAAGTAAAAAGTGCCCCTATCACTCAAAGATATCCGATCTGGATATACTAGAGGATGTTGGGAAGACAGTGAGAAAGTACGTGTTCATAGGAACATTCTTTCCCACACAGGCAGCCTTTGGATATGGCAACTAGGCCAACCGCCTCAGGACCCGTTCCTGAGGGGTCCCTGCAAAAGGAGATTTTTGTGGTACAGTATATAGCCTACACTAAAGGCTCTTGGCCACGCATCTGACATTCGCCCAGAGCCCTGCAGGGCCCTGATATAACTAATCAGTGATCTCATGCTCCAGGATCCCATCCTCCTCCGACATGGGTTTCCCTGCACAGCAAACACAGGGTTTTCTTAAGGCCGCAAAGAAATTGACAAAATCATAAAAGGAAGAATTGAGTGGGAAATATTGAAAAAGGAAAGGACCAATAGGCAGAGAATAGGACAGGAAAACAGCAGTGACGGAAAAAGTTTTAATGTGAAAAGAGATAAAGGTGAAAGGACCTGTAAAACAGAAACAAGGACAGTGAGGAGGAAAGAGGCAGGCCCACTCTGTTACCCATCCAGAGAGAGACGTTGGGTGTCCACCCCTGGCGCTAGAAGCTGGGCCTAAATATAGAGATACAATATAAAGACAGAGAGAAAATGCTGAGAAAGCTATTACCTGCTGCATGTCCACCAAAAATACAAGTACTACAGTCAGAAAGAAGCAGAGATAGATTTTAACTTTATCTTATGGGTAGTAGCTATATATATATATACCATGTAGGCGATGTCTGTCAAGAAGCAAAAAGTGAAAGTGATGCAAACATATGAATGTTGTTCAGAATGGATTTACGCACACATTCAAATATCTATACAGAAAAGACAAAGAACTTTTGTGAAGTCTAAAATACTTTTAATATTTTAATATTAATTTTGGATTCCAAGCTGTTCAGCAGGTATATACAATAAAACAGTCCTCAGAAATTTGAAACTGTACATCTCTGTTACATTTTTCAAATAGTAAAATACTACAGCCAATATTATTGCAGGACAAAAGTCTCCCATAATGAAGATTATGGAATTACTGAAAAAAAAAAAGCTCTCTAAAAGACTCGTTCTCATACAATCTGATATAAACAGTTCGTGATGATCTTTTCCCGTAATCACTAATAAAAAAAAAAGGCTCTCTAAAAGACTAGTTATCCTATGATCTGATATAAACGGTTCATGATTATCTTTTCTCCTAATCAGTAATTTAAAAAACAATGATTTTATACCATTTAGTGTCATAAATATCTGCCTTAACATTTTATTACCAGCTAATGTATCATTTTCACATTCAAAATTTTTAGGAAAGTGATAAATTATAAAATCTGTTGGACTGCATATACCAACATACAAGCACTGGGTGTGAACATCCAAAGAAAAGAACTAGGCCATTAATTTTAATGTACTTTCTACTTTTGCTGCAAAACCTTGTAAAAATTTTGGCCTAAAATTCAGCAGTAATGGTGCTCTAGGTGCCAGATATTCAATCAAAAAGATCATTCCCTTTAACAAAGCAAAAAACAAAAAAAATTTCCTCTTGAAAGGGTCCAAAATGAGTAAGGAGGTATTGTATAAAACAAACTCAAATGTAATTCTCAGCAGTTTTCTTTTCAAAATGGAAATAGTGTCTTTGAGAATTTTAATTCATTGTAGTATATTTACACTAGTGAACACAATTCAGTGTTGACAAATAATGCTCCAGGTATTAATGTAATCTGCTTTGAAAGCTGACCAGCATCTCCTTATGCTAAATGAAATGACCTTTGCAATCCCAGGAACACAATACTGGCTTCTCCAGACTTCAGCCTCAGTGCTTCTTTCACTTTTCAGTGAAGATACTAAAGGCTTGTGTTTCTAACAAACCAGTCTTGCAAATGACTAGAAGAGATGACTTTTTGCTCTGTGGCATTTACACCAAGTGATGGATCACAGATCAACGGCAGATATTTTCAATTGCTGCAGTGTGTTTTTTGCTGTAACACATAACAGAAACACACATTTTAATGTTCTGTGTTCTAGATCAATCCACCCACACAGACACAAACTCAACCTTCACTTCATATCCCCCATAACCTACGCCACCCACCACACATACACAAATCCCTGCCAAAAGAGGTTTTAGCTCCCCAGCTGTTTGAGTTAATAAACCCTAACCCAGCCCCAGAGTACTGATTAAATTACTGAATTTTTTAAGATAATTATTTGGGAGCAAATGAAAGCAATTGCAACTCCACAACATCATCATAGCTTACGGTCAAAGTATGATGTGTCCATGTCATTGTCTGGTTGTGGAATAAAAGCAGGCTCTGTTTCCAGTATTCTGTCCCAATCCAGGTTGGAGAAAAAGGCCATTGCTTTCACTTCTGAGAAAAAGTTTAACAATAAAACATGTGATGTTGCTGTGCTATAGATAAAAAGGTAAAAATAAAGTTGTTTGGCTATAAGGGTAGGAAACTAAGTGCTTCAGGACACCTAGGAATACCTTTTACATTCCCTGATAAATGCAAGCTGAGCTGGCTAATTTTCCCAGTCACAAACCTTGAACCAGTAAGCTTCCACCCCAAACCACATAACCTCCAAGCTGGTGACAGCTGGTAATCAAGTTAAATGCAAAGATCAAAAGATGATAAATGCTGGTACAATTGTCACTTTTAACTAGTCAGTCACAAAGGTTACTTGGTTCTTCTTTGCATTTTCTGTATTTGTCTTCTGTTCATTATCAGTACTGTTGCTTATGTTTCCATCCCTCATATGCTGTCTGTATCTCATTTTTGCAAGAGCATGCTCCTAACGAGTGTGTATAATTAAATGCACATAGGCATGCCTGAATGACCCTGCTGCATGCTTGCATGAAGGTATTTTTTATTTTATGTATTTTTTAAATAATGATCAGTGTAAACTATCAGCCATGTGAAGATAACCCTCACAGACATGGGCCATGTTTATCCTTCCATCTTTCTTATGTTGTTTGCTCTTCTGTTCCATGTATGTTGTCCATGTCTCATTCTTGTTCTTAAGTGATAAGAGCATGCTCCATAGGAGTTTGTGTATGGGCTGTACAAATCTTGCATTATTTATTATTATTATTATTATGTTCCATCATCTTTCTTATCTTCTTTTGAAGACATGATCTGTTTATTCTGCAAATTGCATGGGTCTTTTTACATAAGATGAGAACATTCATGCAATCTAGCCCAGCATCTGAAACTTACTGAACAGTTTCTCCTTGACATGCATTCCATATCTTTTTGTAAGAATGTATTTAGGCCTCCCCATGCCCTTTCATGGAAATCTATCCTAACAGTGCTCATGCAAACATCCCAAAAACCTACCAGCAGCACCTGGGCGTTGCTGAGGGTCCATGGTGAGCAGCAGGTTGATGGCTTCCTGTGCCTCCTCACCCAGTGTGTCCATGAAGGTAGGCCAGGAAATTGCTACATGCAAGTGCAGTAACAGGTATTTATTAACTTTCATTTCAGTTGTAAGTTTCATGCCTCACCCTCTAACCCCAAAATCTTCGCATAATGACACCCTTTATGGGGAATACTATGCTATGCTGGTTGGTTAGGTAACTATGCTATGCTGGTTGGTTACGTAACATCACCTTCTCAGTGACTTCTGAATCAGGAGTTAATTTGTCGATTTAAACCATGAGTATATTGCCAATGTTCCTGACTAGGAGCCCAGGATTATGGAACATTAGTCAGATATATTTCAATCACCGTGTCTGTGTGAGTGTGGGGTGTGTGTGTGTGTACACATACTTGTGTGGGTGCCTCGGATATGTGGGTAGGTATGTGTGGGGGTGTGTTTGCATGGGTATTTCAAAAATGCACCTTGTGTGTTGCCTGCATGCAAGTGCATGCATGTACTATCACATGAACTGCAGACGAAAGTACATGAATAGTGTGGAAACTCTGTAAAAACCAAACGTTTTTAGAATCACCCTTTCTCAAAGTAAGTGTGGTGAAAGTGAACAAACCTCTGTTGAGAATGTTGGCAAACACTAGCTCTGGAGTCTCATCATTGAAGGGTGGAAGTCCTGTCAAAAACTCAAAAAGACAGACTCCCATAGCCCACCAGTCAACAGCAGGTCCTAGAGAAAGGAATAAATATAAGCAAGTCTAGCAATCTGTGTCGTGTTAATGGTAAAGAATGGAACAAGATCAAGTGTTATGGTGCTTATATTTAGATGCCAATACAATAAAAAGAGATAGGAAAAGGATGGAGATGAATGATTTTAGTTTCTAATGTGGAGATTTAATTTTTCCTTTACTTTTTCTGGAGCAGCCACATCCAACTCTTCCTGTCAGTTTTTGCACCCAAAAAGTTTCACGTCTGCCTTTGTGTTGTCCCAGCTGGATTACTGCAACTCACCACACTTTATGCTCTCTAGACGCCTACTGAAGAACCTTCAGAGCTCAAAATAATACTGCTCATATTTGTCTTCCATAGGTGAAATGCAGATCATGCTACATCCCTCCTCTGCAAGCTTCACTGGCTGCCAGTCTAAGCTCACAGTGATTACAAAATGGCCACACTTGTCTTCAGTGGCTGCCAGTTTGAGCTCAGGGTGATTACAAGATCGCTACAGTTGTCTTCATGGCCTTGCCCTAGAATACCTGTCTGAACTTCAAGTACCTTACCACTTGAGAAAGGCTCTTCGGTCATGCACAAGGTACCCTCCTTTCTTTGCCATGCATGAGACTGTAGAAATTTGGCACATGCTCCTTCTCTTTCTCAGGCCCCCGTTTTAAATTCTGTTCCCTTTCCTCTTTGAATTGTGTCTATGTTCAAAGCTTTTAAATGTCTCAAAGCCCACCTCTTTAAGAAATATTTTGCACAGTCAAACTATTCTCTCCATTTCTCAGTTTTGTTATCTTCATCCATGCATTTAGTTCATGTTTGCCATGCTCTTATTCCCTTTGCTGATGCTTTTTTTTGCAGATTCATTTCAACAGTGAGTGATGCAAAAATCCTTATTTCTTTCTACACTTACTAAATTTCGTTGTCTCACCAGGTTTGTCATAATAACATGTCCAAAAATAAAATTAAGAAAGACTGTTGGAGATGCCAGATTTCTTTTAGATTTAAGAGAAAGTGCCTTGTCATGATGGAATGAGACTGAAATACCTTATTTCTGCACAGTCTGAAAATCAGTTATAATTTTTAATTTATTCCTCTATCACTTTTAGCTCTTTTTTATGAGTTTTTAAAAAAATGCTTGAACTTTGTGGGTAATTGAGTATCTGAACAATGTGAACTGTGAGATGCTAAAGAGATAATACAATTACTTTACGAAGCAAGCTTAAGGCATGGGCTTATATCCAACAGATCATCAGAGATAAAGGATAAAAAATGGCATGGCTAAGTGAAAGCTGATAGTTCTATGTCCTAGAAAAATGTGAATTGGAATAATCAGGAAATCATAAATTATACTCCAAACTCAAAGCAAACCCTACGTGCAGCTCAATGTCTGTAAGTCTATACCATGAGGTTCCTGTCGAAGAATCTCAGGCGCCAAATAGTCAGGAGTGCCCAAAATGCGGTCATCATTATCAGGGCCTGGGTCAGGCCCTCTTCGCACTCCTTCCTTTGGAGTTCGTAGACGCAGGCCAGCAGAAGATCGACGGGATGTTTTAGGTGTTCCTTCAAAGTGTTGTCCATGGCTAGCCTATGGACAAACCAATGACTGCACAGCAGATGTGGTTGACCATTCACACGTAGGTTAAAAGTGAAAGAAGAATGGTGTGAAAAAGTCTTGACCTGAACTTTGTCATGAATTATCTGTAGCAGCATATCTTAATAATGAAGGAAAAAATGCTTATGTATATATATAGTGCAGAAAATACAGATTAGTCATAGTGTGCATGAACTCAAGACTCCAAATGGTAAGGCATAATCCACTGGTGACAGAGACTTGAGCCTGCAGACCACACGCCTGGCTGTTAATTCCAGTTGACACAAAGATGAGCGGCACAACAGTTTCATCAACAGTCAAGAAAAGCCATGTGGCAATTGCAGAAAACAGATCAGATAGTTAAATATATACTTCTGACCTAGCGATACCCAACCAAAACAGATGTGGCAATAGACAACACTACATAATAAAGTGGTCTATAGAGAGTAAATAATCAAGAGGTGATGAACAGAAGCACAGATCAACAGCAGAATTAAAGTGTGATGCAGATCTACATGGCAAAAGATGAAAATGGAGAGCAGAGTTTCAATTTTACATAGTGTTTTGACAAGCACCAAACTCACTCGGGAAATTCTGGAAAAGGCTTTAAGTACACAGACAAAACAGAGGAGTTTTCAACTGAACTCACAAGGATTTCATCATGAACACTTCACAGGCGGATATATACATGCACTCTTTGTGAAAATTATTAAAATTACTCACGAACTCAACAGTCTTTATGACTTTCTGATTGAACCTCAAACTTGGTGTTTCTGGTGGTGCCATTGCTCTTCTCTGGCACACAGGTGAGCTATTATTTTGATCAATGGATGTCTTCAATTCTTCATCCAGCATCTGTGAGCATGCCTGAGGCAGCTCTTGCTCATTCCTGTCAACATGACTGACTGGCAGCACCTCTGATTCGGAATATATGGCTGCATCAGCATGGATTCTCTCTGCAACAGCACTCACATCCACTCTGATAGCAACCATGGGGTCACCCAGTTCTTCAGGCTCTGTCTCTGGCGAGCTCATGAGGAGACTGCCATACAGTTCAGAATAGGACAACTTCTGGACCGGAGTTCCTCTTAGATCTCCTGACAAGATGCCATGCTCTGGGGAGAGCTCCACAGCATCTGATGGCTCTGCAACTGGCTCGTCCAATTCGGTGGACCTGACCCGGATCTTGAAAGAGGAAAGGTTGCCAGTGGCCATATGACTGTTGTCTGAGCAGACATCCTGTTGCTCATCCATTCTCCCATCACTCTTGGTGACATCCTCCCCTGCAGATGTTGACTGTCCTTTCATTTGCTGTAGCAACATCTCCCCCAGATGCAGCATCTTTACCTCTTGGGTAAGTCCGGTACTTGACCGCCTACCAAAATCTCCAAGCAAAATGTCATCATAGGAACGCTTTCGACATGGTTGGCCCCAACTGGGAGACCTGCCAGGGTGACAGGCATTGTCATCTGACCTGTCACTAATGCTGACAAAGTGACTGCATGGTCCCTCCCCAGGCAGTTCTGCTACTGATGCTAATCGAGAACTTGCTCTTTGCTGCAGGAAGACAGGAAAGTGTTCATCCAAGCTGCTTTCCCCATGAAGACTGTTTTCAAGTTGACAATCATCTTGGAAGCTGCGGAGGTTGCGAGCTGCATAGGAGTTCCAAACAGACTCAGATGTACGGTGAAGAAGGGGTGTGCTGTCATCTAGACTCTCTTGTCTACAAGAGGCCTTGTCATGACTAAGGCAGTTTAGCTCCTGACATTCCTCCTTTCCAGGGGTCCTTGCACTGCCAGGGAGGTTACATAACTCATGGTGAGTGCTCGAAAATACATCATCCACAGATGACACAGAAGAATTCACGGAGAATCTTTCTTGAATCTTGCTTAGATCTGCAGCATACATAGCGCTGGAACGGCGGCGCAACCTGGGATCAGACATCTCACTACAGTCGCTGACTGATGACATGCCGCCCCACCTTGAGGATTCTCTAAGTGTTGGGGTCAGACTTTTCACAGGTGGAGGAGTTGCAGAATGGGAAAAGTTCGATAAACTGCAAACACAAAACACAAATGAAACTAACACAAGAGTGATGTCCCCCCCCCCAAAAAAAAAAATTCTCAATGAAAATTTCTTTTGAAAGACCCTAAAAACTCTTCTTACCCCTGGCCTGGTCTGGGAGAAAAAATAGAGTTGGTGGCAAGGCGGTGTCGCAGTGACAGTGCTTTGGCCCCATGAGTCTCTGGAGTTAGTAAGATTCCATTCACCAGTGGGCTTAGAGGTCCACTGTTTGTCTTGTTTCCTGAGCTAGTGCAGCTAAGGATGGATTTGCGGCTCTTCCCTGGTCGCTTCTCTGATGTATGTTGTTCATAACGGGAAGCAGACTGCAAAAAAACCCCCAAACAAACAATCTTTTATAATCCATAAAAAAACTTCCAGTTTGTTGGCTTTTTTAAAACACTAAAAGAATTCTAAATACCAATAACGTGCTTCCCACAAGTCACTGAAATTCAGGTAATTGTAGCACTTCTTATAACAGTGTAATTCTAGTGAATTAAGAAAAATGTCCCATCCCTTAAGAGAGTTTAACATACTAGGCCAAGAGATGACTTCAGTGAAATTATCTGGCCTGGAGTACGGAACTGGTCAAGTCTGGATCTGGGTGTGGGAACAGCAGGGGTGTCTGAATGAAAAAAAATAAGAGTGCAGATTCAGAAGGCAAATTGTACATTGCAAAGTCAAAAGTGTCTTGAAGTTGTTTAAAAAAAAGAGAAAGAATATTCGTTAGTCTACAAACATGAATCTCTACTTTCTGCAAAAGATTGATCATTGATCATTCTGTAAAGCAGTAAGAACACAAATTGAAAATGAAAAGTACCTCTAAAGAAACCTACTGATAAAGCCACACTGTAAGTACAAGATTGCTATCCTGTTGTACTTCTAATTAATCTTCATTAGCTGTGAACATCAAGCTGTATATCCCATGTTATCAAACCAAGTCAACAAAGAAGAAATACAATGTTCTACAAATCCAAACTGGACAGCAATAATAATTACTTACTGACATCAATTGTAACCTTGGAAAGTCCAAAGTCTGTTAGTTTCAGGTGACCATTGCCAGAAATTAGCATATTATCTGGTTTCAGATCTCTGGAGCAAGAAATCAAAATGATCATCTTATCATTCTTGACAAAGTTGCTAATTATTTGACTGGAGCCACAGATTTTTAGGGACTGTACCCAAAAGACTTTGAACATGGACAAGAGAACAACCAGACAACTGTGGTCACAATTCTACCCACAGTGGTAAAGGTTCTTTCATTTATTTAAGTGGGAACAAATCAATTTATCATTTGATTATAACTAATGCCAACATGGAGCTACAAAGAAGCAATTTCTGACTTTTAATTTTTTTTATGGTTGTCATGAGATAACTCGAGGGGGTAGGTAACGATCTGCCCACTTAGTGTCTAGAGCGCCTTGTTGACAAGCCTGAGGCCCTTTGGCGAGGAAGTAGGGGGCGTATATTTTGGTTGGACGCCTAAATGAAGCGTAGGGCAGACAGCTCTAAGTGATTTCGGCCGCCATGCGTGAACGTTGGCTGGCTAAAAGTCAACAAACGTCTAGGGAGAGAAAGATACCTGAAGGCGTGCACGTGGTTCCCGCCAGACCACGTAATAGGACAGGGGGGAGGGATGTTTAGCCACCTGACTGCAACCACCTGTAGGCGTGGCCTGTGGTCAGAGAGAGATCTCCTCCTGTCGTTTGCTGACTCTAATTGTAGCTGATTGGATGATGAGTTATTGACCAATGGCATCCCTCGATGTATGTATCTGTGAGAATGTGGAGAGATAAATAGAGAGACAAGAACACACTTCGCTTGCTTTTCGGCGAACGTCTGAGTGGGGAGCAACGGGTCACCAGCCAAGCGACTTCAGCTTTCTAACGCCAGCTACACTTCTGCCTCGGACCAAGTCTTAGCCACGAGGGCAAGACTCGGGAGGAAAGAAGTCGGGTTAGAGAACCTTGAGAGAAGGAGGCAAGTAATTGACGATGGACTGTCAAGACTGCCTGCTGTTGTCGTGGAGAGGAAAGGGCTGTGTGACTGTGGGCTCGCTCTACCGGTGTGAGAGGTAGAGGCTCAACGTTGAGGCCGCCAGAAGTCGTCGGGTCTCAAGGACTGAGACCGTCTGTGGTGGTGTTTGCTTGGCGGCTGCACGAGGCATTACAGTCGTCGAGGAACCCACGTGTGTACCTCGAGTGGTACAAGGCTCGAATCTGGGTCACCGGGACAAGCAGTCGTCGCTCTCTGACGTGGTGACAGTTCGAGGGAGGAAGACGTCAGACCATCAGACATCACTTCGAAAGGAAATCGTCAGTGTGTCGTGGCAGTCAACTGAAGTATTGGACTCTCAACAAACCAGCTGTAACAGAGCTAAGTTGGTGCGCTTGCGAGTGTGTATGGTATTTGCAAAGAGGGGCAACAGCACTGTAACATCAGAAGTACGCTCTAGCACGGATAGTATTGGGACCCCCCTAGACGAGTCCATTTGATTATGTTTTGCTTGAAATGTTTTGCATGAATAAATCTTTTCTTTATTGTCCTATTGAAATCACACGTCGTTGAGTATTGTGTTCGGGGAAGAGCAGGGGTGGGGGCTCGTGAGCCAAGTTGTGTAATTGGATGACCGACGTGTGATTATCGTGTGTTTTCCCCTGCAGTTAATGTTGACGTGGGCGGCTAGTGTTGAGTAACTAGTGCCCACGTGCCCGTTCCCCGGGGCCAGTATTCACGTTCTGGTTGAGAGACCAGGGATACTGTCACAATGGTATCTAACAAATCATCAACACCCAGGAATTACCCATTTTTCTTCTTTGGATTTATCAACAGAAAAAGCACATACACTGAGTTAGGCAAGAGGTCACAGGATGTTAACAATGTGTAACGTAACTAAGATGACCTTCGTTGAGATGACAAAGAAAGCCAGCTCCCTCAAAATGCAAATCACACCTGCCAGCAACTGGCAGCATATTTACCTGTGAATAATGCCAAGTCTGTGCAGGTGCTCTAGTGCAAGAACCACTTCTGCAGCATACATGCATGAAACTTGCTCTCCCAGGTATCCATAGACAGCTAGCAGACTCTTCACATCTCCTCCTACCAAGTACTCCATTACCTGTAGCAGCAAATCACCCGTATTTGTCTTCTTGTTTCAGTAAATATGCTGTTTTCAAAATTAGTACAAAACAATCAAACAGCATGGTAGGCCTTATAAAATACTTCAAAGGATTAAAAAAGCATTAAAGATGTCGACTATATATGTTTGCTTGCTGTTAGTATAAAATTATTTTTCAGTTTTACTCTGATAAGTAAACAAATTTCATAAAGCAGAAAATATTAGTTGCATGTAGCATAAAACACCTATTTAAAAGAACTATTCATTTCTGTGTATTGGTACTAAAACCAACATACAATAATGCTGTAACCTACAAACATCAATGCCATAATTTACATACCAGGTAAATATTCTGTTCTGACTGTATGGAATAGTATAGCTCCACCACAAAAGGGCTGTGAGTCATGGCCAAAGCATCTCTTTCTGTTGTCACTAGGAATTACCAAAACATTACACTTTTAAGACCTTTCAAGAATAACACAGGTTAAAAGAATGTAATAAAATAAAATGTAGAAGAAAAAAAAAAGAGAAAGGAAGAGAAAATGTGGCAAGATCAAAGTGCCTGAACATAACAAAACATCTTTATTAAAGAAGAGGTGGAATCTTGCAGAACTGCTCTGCACAGACCTAGTCACACTCCTTACCAAATTCAACAGAAAGAGTTGACAGGCACTAAATTAAAAAGAAGGCAAGTGACCTTGATTTATACACATTAGCAGTCTTTTGATCTTAAGGACCCTTTATTTTCACATGCAACCCGTCTCACTGTTTAGAGTCAAAACTGTAATAAGATATAAATGAAGTCCCTGTTCTCTTTGAATCAGCCAAAGACATCAATGCTTATCTCATAAAAAGTTTGACAACACGATGATGGTTTGTTGAAACTCCTTAGTTGTATTTCCTTAGCTACTAACATATTTAAGTCTAAATAAATCTCCTCTGCTTACTCAACCAAGGATGCGACAATCAGCAGCAATCAGTCCTACCTATTTAAGAAACCTTTGTCAAAACATCATTTTTCTGTGGTGTGTGTACCAGAAATAAAGGATGACTAAAACAGCAAAGGCCATTTTCCACTTATATGCATAAGCACAAATCCAAACAACAAAGAAAAGCATCTGCATGTGCATGCATGCACACATGCATCACTGACACACATGGGGTCATAAACTTGCATGTAATTACCTTGCGCAATGAGGTTCTTATTTATCAGCTCTGCCTTCTTCATCACTTTGATTGCATACAGTTTGTCTGGGTCAGACTTTTTGCAGCCAAGAAAAACTTTCCTATAAACAATTTTTTGTAAGTTGCAAAACTTTATTGATATAGAACACAGCAGGGGCTGCCACCAAAATCATAAGCTTATCACGTGTGGTCACTATAAACATATGATCAGACAACAGTTATTAAATGTATCTACATTATATAAAAATTGTTGATCTTATTGTGGTAAAATTAACTCAGCAGAAGGGTACACATTTATTTTTGAAATCTTTCTTGTCCTGCTGTGAACTAGAAGTACAGGCCTCACATGATAACTTAATTGACACTTAGATAATTACTGTTTCAGTTACTATAATGGCTTCTGAACATACATGGTCACTTTGCACACTGTAACTCAGAACAGCAATGTTGTGGTGGTTTTGTTTCAATGAAATAATTTAATAACCCGAATGGTAACATGACTCAAAAATTCCAATAAAGTCAAACATTCAACTGTAAAAAGTAATTATATTGAAATTAATTAAATATTACATCATTGTGCATGCCAATAATAAAATAAAAAAGTCATAATTCTTGTAGATAAGCCATGCATACCCAAATGCTCCTCTGCTAATTGGTTTTAAAAGCTGAAAATCATTTGCTGTTGGAATCTGAAAAGTTAAAGAGAAAAGCGTGTGATTGGATTATGTAATACATAAAATTAATGAAAAATAACGATATGACTGATCAATGAAATGTAGGATTATTATAAATGATTTGTGAAAAAGATATAAGGGGACAAACTGTCATTTTACCACTCAATATATTACTAATGTGATCCTCATGGAAAGTTCATTACAAGCCATCAATGGCAAAATAAACAAGTTGACATTTTTCTGTCCATGGTGCAAACGTGTCACGAGAGTGGTAGGAAGTGGTCCGGTGACTGAAAGAGTAGGTCGGTATTTATTTTCACACTGTACACTCTACAATAAACACATTCATATCGCATACAGGATACTGTGGAATGATTACAGTTTGATGATGATGATGTCTATTTATATTGCGCAGGTATCCATTCAAAAGAATGCTCATTGAGCAGCAAAAACAGAAGAGAAGTTTTGGGAGCATTGGGAAAAAAACTGGCAGCATCTCAATGAAAGCATGAGTCAACAATTACCAGTTTCGTTCTGTTAGGGTGAGTTGCAAAACAACACATCCTGTAAAGACAAACGCACTCTTGAAAAAAAGCATGCTCTGTGAAACTGCCGTCTATTTCAATAATTGTAGCTTTGTCTAACTCGGCAGAACTTTGACGTCATAGGCCGGTCTATGTTATTTTGTCAGAGGTTTGGGGTTAGGGTTAGGTTTAGTTTATTAGGTACAATTGGGCAATTGAGTAGAGCGAGCAGAGGACAAATGCCGCGAGCCATTTTTGTTATGGCCGTCGCGTATCCCCCCATATCAAAGCTGTACCTCTAAATCTTCTTGCAAATATTCGACGTTAACACTGTTGATAATAGCTGACAATATATAAAAATAAATGCTTATAATCAAAACGAAGAATATCACGCTAGCTCACCCTACGTTTAGATTGTGAAGAGTCAAACATATCCCTTTTGCTTTCCGAACCTCCCTCCATGCTTGCTGATGCAGACAAAGCGCTCTTTGACTTGTCGAGAAAACATTTCGGTTCTTTGTTTTCTTTTCCTGGATGTAAAGAAGCCATTTTTCTGTTGAGACAGTCATACTCAGCCAGGTACAGCTGTACACAGCTTTGAAGTTTTGGAGCAACCGCCGTGAATGACCACTCACGACTTCACGTTGAAGAAGGTATATCAAGGGACGCTACTCAAATTCTCGATCCTTTCAGGCCTTTCATTATTTCTAATCTGAAGACAAAAATTATTGTGTCCCGCAAATTAGAAAAGGGGGAAACTTCAGAACTCGAACCCAAAAGACCTGCCTTTTAAATACCGGGCATTATCTTTAACAGGAGACTTCGATGGGATCCCAGCACTCGAGCGGTCGTGAAGAAGGCTCAACACCGCCTATTCCTTTTCCGGACGCTGGTCTTTCTGTCTCCCAGCGATTTCTTCAGCTCATTTATAGATCGCACATAGAATGCTGTCCTCGTTTATCTGTTTTTACAACAGTTTATCTGTGAATGACAAGACCAGCTTACATCGTATTGTATCCACCTGCTCCAAAGTCATTGGTACAGCTCAGTGTTCTTCAGACTCTGCATAACAGGCAGACGCTTCAGAAAGTGTCTGAAGTTCTTCGTGATGACAGGCATGTCCTGACTGGAGAATTTTTCCAACTATTATCGGTCCGCCGATTCTGTGTACGGGCATGCAGGACTAACAGATTGAGGCTGTCCTTCCTTGTTTCGGCCGTGCGACTTCTGAATGTTACTGTGTGTGAATAAAATTTATTTAATGGAGCTGCCTGAACCATGAATGTATGAGTCTGTTTGACGGATATGAATATGCTGTGGTATTGCTTTGTGCTTCCACATCGAGCTGCCCCTAATTGCCCTCTAGGATAAATTGTTAGCTTGAAGTCTTCATGGAACTGATCAGCAATATCATTGACTGACTGTCAGAAACCTGTTCCAAGTTAGAGATCTACAGCTAGTACAGGATAAAAATACATCTAAATCTATGCAAATATAAAAAAATTATGTTGCTTAATACTTGTTAATAATAGCACGTTGCAAAAAGAAGTCATTGGTTGTGGTTTCATTGTTAACAGATATTTAAATCGATTAAAAAGAAGGACAGCTGACAGAAAAGGACATTTACAGCGTGAAGCTGATGCCAAAGAAATTTATAAATTCTGTTTAAAAGTCTGTGGAGAAAGTCCATGTCAGTTTTGCTTTTTTTTGTTTGTTTGTTTGGTTGTTTTTTTGTTGTTGTCAAGTTTAATATATGAATAGCCAGGTTCTAGCAAGGTCTTTTCTTGTGCAAGAGGGTAAGTGTAATCTTTGCTGGTTTCCTGCATCTAATTTCTTTAATAAATGCTTTTGTGTCAACATAATTTGAATGCAGTAAAATTGAAGCTTTTTGACCTCTCACAATTTGTGTAACTGAAAGAAAGTAATTTAATTTAAAGCACCCGATATAATTTTTAACCAAGCTTCCATACCGTCACCTTTTACTATGTTGCCAGACTCATCTTTGGCACACCTTAAAAAGTCCTGTCATCTTTCTACTTGCAAAGCTGCATTGGCTTCCAATTCTGCTTCAAATGGATAATAAACTGACTACTATTTGCTTCAGTGTCATCAACCAAACTGCTTCTTTTTATCTTGTTGATTTTCTATGTACCATCTAGGTCTTGTGCTCTTTGCCTATTTCTCAAACCATTATATCCCATTAAAAAAAAACATAAAAAAAGTTTTTCTTTCATTGTGACTCTAAAACAACATACCTTTCTCAAACCAACATTTAGATGCTGCAGACAACCTTCAAAAACCCATATCTCCAATGAAAGTCCATCTCCCAATCTTTTTTTCTTTGCCAACTTCTGTGCTTGTATGAATTAATAATATGGGCAGCTAATCAGTTGGATGCAGATGTTTTGGTGTAATAAATTTATTTGTGCACGTGTGCGAGTTCCTGTAAAGGTCTAAATGTATGGGTAACTGAACAAATAGACAGAAGTATTCAGGTGAAATGAATTTATTTTTAAATGTCATCAGGTCCTCAGTCAGTGGGGAGGTATGTACATATAAATATTCATTATTATTCTCAGCTGATGGAATCTTATTAACTTTCTCTCTATTTCTAATCACACACACATTTTGTGATTGTGTGCCCAAAATACAAAGATCTATGGCAGCTGAACATTCCTGAAAAATTATCCTTCTCAGTTTCCTTTATCTATTTTATTTGCAATCAACTTTGTCATTGTCATTGATCTCTCTCTCTCTCTCACTACCAGACAGATGCAAGGCTTTTTCTTACAGGAGGTTTTCAGTTGCTTTAGTCTTGAAAAAAATGCCAAACTTTATATAATCACCATCAGCATATAAATGACTTTAGTAATGAATGAAATGTAAGGACCGTGTAAGAAAACTGTCCTAGAAAATCACAACATACAAAGGCAAAATCAGAAACAAACTGGTCGATCACTTTTATTTATCACAGGCGGCTTAAGAAATATTTATTTACTAAGTGAAATGTGAGACATGTAAGACAATGGCATCATTTCAGAGAATTACATCCTTCCAACCTCTTAGTATGGAAAACACACTTGGGTGATCTGTTTTCAGAACCTTTGTTAAGAATAGTTACACCACCCTAGTTCATGACCAAACTATGCTTGAAAATAAATAGTGTAGATAAAACATTTGTAACCATGTGACCTGCATAAATGCAATGAGGATATCGGTATATGAGGAATAAAAAAAAATGAATGGGTTATCACGGATATACAAACATCACAATACAAATTAAAGTTATAATAATTTTTTAAAACATGTACCCACTTATTGAAAACACATTTTCATTTGCTTAAACACCAGTGATTTAAACAGTAGTGATTTAACAAATATGATTTTGTTTAACTCTTGGCAAGTGAAAGCAAATGATTTGGAAAATATATCCTTTTAACTCTTCGTAAGGTTCATTTTGAAATAATTTGATATGAATTAGTTTTCTCAAAATAAATACTAGGCTAGAACACAAAAGTTAATATGCAGCTTATGCAAAGACAAATAATTGAATTTCCTTATTTTTCTGAGTGGACTGTCATCTAAAATTTGAAATTTTTTTTCAAATCACGGACCTTCTTGAAACATGTCATCCTCCAATTAAGAGTAGGATTTGGTACAATTTGTACATAATTTTTGGAGTTAAACCTATTATTTCTAGCATTTTGCTTTCAGAATGTTATATTTACCTCTTTGCCTTTTTATTTATGGCGAGAAGCTTGCCTACTTATTCCAGTAATATTGTTCTCAGCATCTGAATGTTTCCTATATCATAGAGGCAATAGATCAACTAATTTCAAACTGAAAAACATAAAAAAACATTAAGATGGTTTTTAGAAATTGCGTTTTCAAGAAAACAATAAATGGAATGAAATGCAAATCTTCTTTCTTCTCATAACCTTGCTCTTTCATCATTTACTTCTTGTGAATCTACCAACTTTATTTTAATCTTTGTCTCCCGAATCGATTAACAAATGCATTTGTAATTATGTAATAAAAAGGCACAAACAATCATCTGGAGTACAACACAACTCATGATGCACACTTGATTAAACTTTTACATTATATACAATGGCTACTGTCATATACAGTTTGTGCAACATTTACTTCCATGGTGAATGGAGATGAACACAAATTTCACAGGTTTTTTTTCCAGCTACCCATTCCTAGCATTCGACAAATGCTTTGGCTTCAGTATCTGTTGTGTTGTCTTAGAACATCCAAAAACATAAAATCTGAAAGTCTAGCTGCTGAGTTGGACTCCATTCTTGCAGAGAAATATTTAGAAAGACTTTTAGTCTTCACAGCAAATGTGGCTTCCAAATGCTTTCAAATGTCAAACTGGTATCATCAGCCATCAGCTAGAGTTTTCTGGAATTAAAAAAAATCATGAAAAATGTAGCCTTTGTCTTCCTGTGTAAAGTCAAACTGAACATCAACAAGTTCAGCTTTGAAGAACAAAATCTGCAGAAGTAAATGAAATGATCCAAAAAGAACCAAGAAAAAAAACAACAAGAAGAAGCAAAAAACAAAAGCAGCTTGAAGGTGGCTGTGTTTTTTTCACTTTGTTTGCTGCATCTTGTTAATTTGACCTGAATGTTAAGGCCAGGTACATAGCTTTCTGAAGCATGAAGCTTTCCCCGAATGAGCTATTGAGCACAGCTCCCACAAATACACATCCAGGTTATCAGCAATGGCTTATACGAACTGCTCATAGACAAGTTAAAAACACAGAAATCCAAATGTTTCTCTCTTAAACTTAGGTACTCTTGGTGTGTGTGTGTGTTTCCATTCTGACCTCCTGAATAAGTTTCACCACTTTCATGAAATGAACATCTGTACACATCTGATGCTTGCAACATTTTTTATGAGCATCTCTACTTCTGCTGCATGCATTTCAAAATGACTGCTCTGGAGTCTTTCCATGCTGCTTACTATTCTTGCTGCATACGCTTCAGTTCTCTCCTGACAGCTTGCATCAGTTCTTCTTGTTCAAGCACATTTGCTGGAGCTACATAACATCGATGTCCCAATGGCCTCTGTGCAGGCATCCACCCTGCCATTGGGACTTGAGCCATGCCACCTGCTTGAGGTGCCAATATGCATGCCCCATTTAGCAGGGTGGAGAGTCTCTCACGAGCTGAAATGGAAGGGTTGGTGACTGGTGGTTTGGTCACATTGCTCAAGCCATGAGCACTGTTGATCAGCTGCTGGGCCTGCTGCTCTAGCTTTTGTTGGTAGTTGTGCACCAAGACTTCCTGCTGCTGACGAAGCAGCAGTTGCTGCCTAGAAAGGATGTCATCTGCAGATTCCTGGGAAGACAACACAGTTTTCTAATCAAATGAGATATTTAAGAAACACTAATATCTTCATGATCATCATTTTGAAATATATATAAAAATAATTAAGTATAAATTGTTTTTTTCACAGGCAAAAGATGCACAAGTATTTATACAGGATCAACTAAGAGGAAAGAAAGAAGAAGAAAAATAACGTGTGTATAAACCATCTGTCTTTATTTTCCCAATTCCAAGGAGAAAAAGAGGGGTCTTTTAAGATCATTTTAAATGACAGGAAAATTTGGACAACCAGTATACAATGTTCTCTTTGTTACATTGGAGCCTGGAGTTTTAGTTTCTCATGGAGTAAATACCCTTTTTTATTCTTTCAGCACTAGGGACATTATAGGGAGTGGACAGCCAGCTGCTTATATTAAAAATGTTTGATTTGAAGGCATGCTCACAAGCTAAGTCGATAACTGTGTGGCCATTTGCTCATGCAGGTTTGCCTGTGCTGACATCCTTTTATACCTAAGGGCAGTTCTATAAACATACATTTATCTCTTTGCTTCCTCAACCCTCATCTTATCTTTTTTTATTTTAGTACTTACAGGTTGTTGTCTCTGTTCATCATTCAGATCTTCTGAGGAAAATGGAGGTTGCGCTCTCATATGATGTGCTGGTCTGGACTGCAGCAAATGAGCACATTTATCAGAACTTTACTAGTACACACTATCAATCTACTTCCATCCTCCTGCTACTATATACTGTCACCAAGAGCTGGGCATAAAACACACTCATCCATCCATTCTTATTAAACTCCTGATCAAAATGATGTTTTGTAATCAGATACTAGTTGAGTTTAGAATGATTTTATACTCTGTTTATTATTTCCTACACATACTAAACTATTTATTACATTGAACTTATTCAACACAATTTTAAACAATTGAAAACATGCAAATATCCTTTGTTTTTCTTAGCTTTGATCATTTTAGAACCAAATTAAAAGATCCTAAACCCCCCCCCACCAAACTGAAAGAAAAAGTGAATATTTAAAAATTCTTAAATGTAAAAAAAGTTACCTCATCATATCTAGTTTTGCCACCATCAAAGAGATTTCTGCGATACTTAACAGGGGGAGTTGACTCTTTTTCTGTGGGCTGTGATTCTAGTTTAAACATTTTTGCAAATGGCTCCACTCTCATCGGTGGAAACTGTCAAACAGATGCACAAAAATGCCTCAAACATCAACCAAAAAAACTTTACTACCCTCTTTCTGCACTTAAAAAATTGAATTTTTTTATAGAAATACTCCACAAAGACTAACATCAAAAAAAAAAATTAAAGAAAAAGATATGGATTACATCAAATAGAACTACAGTAAATAATTTGGAGGTTTTCTGATCACTTGCCCAATTTTTGTTAACATGCACTTAAATGCTTATTTCGGGTGTGATTTATATAGTAGGGTAAATCAGGTAGCCATAACTGAAAGAGCATAACCTCTTCTTCTGCATCATTCTCATCCATGCTTGTTTGTGGTGTTTTTTCTGTTAGCCCAAAGTTTGCAGAATCAGGTGTAGGATTGTAGTGTACACCACCAGATCTAACTGGCAATCTCCTGTAACACAGCAGTTATAGCAATGATGAATGGTTTTTCTACACATAAAAAGTGAAATGTTCAATACCACACTCCTCTTTAATGAATTAAGTTGACAACGTAAGTCTATATAACTTGCTTGTGTAATTAATCGACCTGAATGTGGTAGTTGGGTAAAAGGCTAAAGAGAAGGTCACAGGCACGATTGCTACAAGATCGAGATTTATTGGCCGATGTAACATGAAAAGGATATCATATGTAGTTGTTGGCTGACTATAACATCTCCTCTTACTGTGTGTGTGTGGTCGTGCAATTCGATCAGGTGAGTTAATTCTGAATATGCTAATCCATTTAAATATTACTATTTAAAACAAACCTTCGTTTATCATAGCAGAACAAAAACTCATGTTTGTATTATATTATTTTTTAATATATTTTAATTTATTACTCGAGAGTAAAAAAATTAATGTTTGACACGCGCATTCGAGAAGTCTGTGAAATCGCCAGCAAAATTCTCTGATATTTTAAGTCACCTTGTTTATTTTTAAAAGTGCGTTTTAAAACTTAACGTGTAGTTATACACACATTACACAGTTTCTTACCAGTAATTACTTTTCAACATTTGTGATGCATTATTGCTACATATCAACATGAGATATCATTTAAACAACTTGGAGTAAATCTTATTTTGTTAAAAACAAAGAAAACAGCATAACATCTCTTACTGTTTTCTACAAAAACTGTTTGAACAATGATGAATGCGAAGAAAAATAGATCAAGCACGAAGTTTTTCTCTGGTTACCCGGGTCACCACGAACGCCAAAGAACCGGAAGTGATTGTGGCCCTTGAGCATAATTTATGGATCCGCGATCGTGCATGCACATGTCATGGACGTCCACAATGTAAAGTCCATTAAATTTATGCAAAATTTGTTGGGATTTTGTTTTCACAAGCCTGCATTGTATCTGGATACACGACATTTAAAAAAAACAAACTAATGACTCAAATTTACTGGAGCGATTTCATGCGTTTGACGTTTAAAAAAATTATACATGCGTGCATGCAAAGTAGAGAGAGAAAGAAATGGATCGGGAAAAGATCCGTTTCTTTTTTAAAGATAAGAATTTATAAGGTTAGAGACAGCAGGTCTGTTTGGAAAAAGAGCGAGTTTTTTATTTTATTTTATGTTATTGTGGACGCCATGAACCTAAATGTCGGACCTCTAATCTTAATCGAAAAAAACTATATATAGTATCGATCCCTATCACCTGGTTCATTAATGACATGCAGTTCATTAACACCCTACTCCCTTTTTGTTCAATCTGCCTGCAGTGGCGTAGGAAAATGCTCAGCTTTGGGGGTGGGGTAAATTCCATGGTGACAGTGAAGGACGTTCACATTCTACTATGATGTGCATGACGCTCGCGTTGGAACTCACCGTTTGTCGTAGGCCCAGTCTCGTTCTGGTAAACTTTCCGTCTGCGTTTTCCGGTTTACCCCGTTTGGGCCGACCGCAACCGACTTGAATGTGATCTCTGGTGTGATGTCATCACTTCTGCTGTCGTCGCTTGACGTCAGCGATGTCTGTGTTTCCATTGTGCACGTGTAGAATTCGTTGTTACCTTCTTCAGCGTTGGCGAGATTTGGAGAGGAGGCCTCTCGCATCTTTTTCTCGGAGACGCAGTCCTTGTCCTTTTGGTCTTTGTCCTCCTGCTGTTCGGCATCTGATTTCAGCCGAGGGCTTCTGTCGTCGTCTAGAGTGGTTGGGGTGTCGGACCCGTCTTTCCCGCGGTCACGCTGTTTAGCAACCGGCCTCGATCTTGACAAAGGCATGATGACCGTGAACTCATCCGATGCATCGGTGTGGTTAGACTCCCCTCTTTTCCTCGCCTCATCGTTGCGGTCGACGCTAAAACTGGTGTCGCGAGATCCCGCGAGAGTCTGCGAGGAGTCGGCCAGCACGGTCAGCATGGTGGACTGCGTGTTGGAGCAGTATTCGGAGGTGCCGGCGTTCCGTTTCCTCTTTTTGAATGACTCGCGAAGCCGCCCGACAAACGAGCGTCTCGGTTTAATCTCTGGCACTTCCGGTGACGAGTATCTTCTCATGGATCCGTCATTGAAATCAATGTTCTCGTCTGCAT
Source organism: Marisa cornuarietis (assembly GCA_004794655.1). Classification (NCBI taxonomy): domain Eukaryota; kingdom Metazoa; phylum Mollusca; class Gastropoda; order Architaenioglossa; family Ampullariidae; genus Marisa; species Marisa cornuarietis. The sequence continues at coordinate 1,259,767 of SMMW01000057.1, read as the reverse complement.
CTTCCTGGTCCTTTTTTTTCTTCTTGTCTTCGTCGCAGTCTGTCTCTTCTTTGTCGCCTGTGTACGATTCTGGCGTGCTCTCCAAACCATTGAAATAGGTATTGTAGGGAAACTCCTGGTGGGGTTCCAACTGTTGCATTTTCTTTTTCTGCAGAGCATAGAACTCCGGTCCGTAATATTTCTTTCTATACAAAAACGTGTCTGATTTGGCCACGCTGTCGAGGGATTCCAGCGACCCAACAGGGGGCGGTCCTTCGCTTCTCAACCACATGTCAATCATCTGTTGCTTGGAGGTGGGCAAGCCTTTGTCGCCGCTTTTGTGGAAAACACCCACTGGCCTCCCATACTTGGAGGCGACATACTCGCGGAGGAAGGGAGGCTCAGGGGTGTGGTGGGGGGTGCGGTCCACGATTTCACCTCGCTCCACATCCACGTGTAGGTTGTAGTCGTCCAGAGTTTCCCCACGCTGGAGAAAATGAAAACACGTGCAACGTGAGCCACTTTGTAACTACCCTAAGAACTATTGTCTTCACCAACTTTTCTTTATTTTGAAAGTATTGACGATAAACACGTTTATTTCTGTTTACAACAAAGCTATAGCAGCCTTTACTCTGCTCTTTAAGTGTGCTAAGCTACACATGAAACTTTTGTGCTCACAGTACATTTAGAACTTTCAGCGTAGCAGCCACAAAATTAAAATTTTGTCAAAGATGCAGTCGAGGCCGCCAAGAAGATTACGATGATGTAAAAGGTGGGCGAAAAACAACCAGTCTGATATGTTTGGGCTGTGGCGCTGTGATATTGCAATCCTGTCATTCTATTTGCTCGCAGAGGTGTGTGTGTGTGTGTGTTTGAGACCCAGAGAGGGGGGTAGGTACGCGAGCTTAATTTCTGTCGTTTTTGTCTATTTATGCCATACTATTACTGTCTTCTATTGAAAAATTAATTAAAATCGTGTACTCCACTAATTAATTCTTAGGCTAAATTAACAACGATTTATTTTAGCCCTACCTTTATTCCTGGACTCGAGCGTGTATTGAATAAAGTCAGAATTGTGGTCTGACTAGAATCTAAAATTCAAAGCAAATTAGTTAGTAAGATATATACTGAGGAATCCCTACGGTTACCTGATATTTGGTGGGAACGACATCAGCAGAGGAGACGACTGGGGTCCTGGAGCGACGATAGCGGTGAAAGATGAAAGCCACTGCTGCCAGCAACATCAGCAGCAGAAGGCTGGGCAGTACCACGGCCACCACGAAGAGGTGGGTGTTGTCGGTGTCGAAGCTGCTGGGCTGAGGAGCAGCAACATCGGCGCTCAGGCCGCGGATGGGCGACAACACCTGATGCAGACGACAAAGGTTGGTTTGTCAAAAATTTAAAAAAGAGACATTACTTTAAAACTTGCTACTCACTTTCTACGAGCCTACTTTTTCTTTCTTTTTCTTTGTCAGTGTGTCTGTCCACTATGTGTCTCGTTCTCTTTCTTTGTCTTTTCATTCTGTTTCATGGTCTTTCTCTTTCTCTGTCTGCCTGTTTTTAATTTCTGTCAGTTTTGTTGATTTTATTAATTTATTTTTTTGCATTTTCCTCTTCCTTTTTCTTTTGTTACTTTCTTTTTCATTCTCGAATTCTGACTGCTTCAGCTACACCCATCACAGCTAACCTGAGGCCTGAGTACTGGGTGTCTCGAGCTTACCGGGTAGGCCAGTATGGCGCTGATGTAGCTGAGGGAAAACTTGCTGAACACCGTAGTCGCCGTAGATGACGGAACATAACCTCCGTTTTCAGTCACATAAAATGAGACTTGGGTGACTTTGGGATCGGAGTTATTCCTAACCACGTCGACTACCTAAAGAAAGCAAAATGGTTTTTGCAAGAATAATATCAAGAAAAGAATATTTTCGTTAACAGTGATTATATTTGGTATTATCCATTGCAACATTGGAAATGTCTGAGAAAGATGGAGGAGGAAGGGGACAGGGACAAGAATACAAAAAAACAAGGACGAGAGGGAGAAAAAAAATCTAAAACGTGGGCTCAAGTAGTGTAATGATGATGATGATGATGATGATGATGATGATGATGATGATGATGATGATGATGAAAAGGAGCTCTTGCTCAGGACATAAATAGAGCCTTTCTTGCTTAGTTTTGAAACTTTACATTCTGTTGTCCTACACATGCCAGTCAGCTTTGCAATAAGCATTGTGGACAAAGATTTCATCTTTGGTATCAAACTTCAGTTGATTCCTTATCGTTTCGAAATATTATCTGGCAGTTAAAAAAACCGTACTCAAATAATGACATTTCAGGACAATTGAGTATTTGCACCTTGTTTGTAAGATTCCTTTTAGGCTTCAATTGAAAATGTCTGTTGGATGAGAGAAAGTAGACAGAAAGAGACACAGAGAAAGTACTACTGCTAATCATCTGTTTAGGTCCCTCTTTTCTTTCTTCTGGGTGGTTCTGGAGTTCACAAAGGTCATTTGATAAGGTCTCACCTCAACAGTAGGTTGTGAACCTGCCTGCCGTTGGAATCGTCCAGCACCTGGATGCAGGACGTCCTGGGGCGACCTCTCCACCGAGCGCTTCCTTCTCGCCTCTAATGCCTCCAGGTAGCAGAGCCCCAAAGCTGTTACACACAAAAAGGTAACCGGAGAAATTGCCGGTGTCATAAAGTGATTCTCACCAACATGGTTAAGCAACCTTCTACTTCAAGATGTTTAAAGAACCCAGAGAAATAATACGATTACTTAAAAAAAAGACATTTGTTGTTTTGTTTCAATTCACTAAAACTTCAACACTCCAAGTTTCAAGGTTTATTTTTTTATTCTTTAAAAGTGTTGAGATTTTTCGTAAATGTCTAATCAGTTTTCTATATACCGAAAGAAATTTTGATTCCATATACTTGCACTTACATAACTGTACACGCACCCGTCCACTCACCCATCCAGTAGCAGCAGCAGTGAGAAAATCAAGCTGACTATGGTTTAGAAATTAAAATTATCTCCTCTTACACATCATTACGATGTCGTTATCTAATTTTAGAATGTTGTTATGAATGCCGTTCGTGTCGCTTCACGTCGCGTGTGAAGACTGTGGTGGAGACCGAGTAGGACAAGGGAAGATGCCAAGCGGTTCTTCAGGAGCAGCAAACAATGGCATCAATGTGTGTGCCGGACAGGTCTCGCGAGCAAGCGCCAGATTTTTACTGATTCATTCCGCACCCTTCACCTCTCCCTCTTCAAATACTCTCATCTTGGGGGGGGGGACGTAATCAAATTCTCCCCCCCCACACACACATACGAGCAAAAAGAAGGGGGAGAAAATGAAAGAGTGAGGTGAAGAGAGAGTGAGAGATTGTGTGTGGCACATTCCTTGGTAATATTTTCACACGCTGTCGGTTACAAATTTGTTATAATACTACTATTTTTAATTAATCATTTCAGAGGATATTCACCTGTTTTCAAACGAAATCGACCCTATGAGAAAAGTCTTACTCCCATAGACTACTGCCTTGAGCACACGAAAGATCAGCTCAACTCCCTCCCTCCCCTGCCTTTACCTCCCCTGATAAATCAGGTACCCTGGCACAGAGGAGTCATCCGGTAACAGGCCAGAGCAAGACTCGAACCACTGACCTGCTCCTTAGTCGAGCGCACTAACCCCAGGGCTGTAGACCCTCCCTACTTCATACTTAACCAATGGCTTATTTTCCATCCAGCTGTTTCCCGTGAACTAATGACAGCAAACACCTAGAAATATACTAACACAAGATGTTGCTAAGAGTTTATCCTTATTACTTACGCGGAAAAAATACCAACCATTGGTGTGACTCACCCTTTTGTATCTTGACTTTGAACTCTGTGCTGTTCACGTTTTCAGTTGTTTTCACCTCCAGGGCTACCACCATCATGGCCTCCTTTTGTGATACGGGGGTTGCGGTTGTTGGCGGTGGCTTTGATGTTATTGGTGGAGTAGGAGTCGCAGACGACGTCGGCAGTGTAGTTGGGAAGACAGATGATGGGCTTATCGTTGACGATACGGCCTGGGACTGTGTCAACGTCGGAGTCACCGATGACGTCGGCAGTGTAGTTGGGAAGACAGATGATGGGCTTATCGTTGACGATACGGCCTGCGACTGCGTCAACGTCGTCAAAGTGTTTGTGGAAGGCACAAGGGAGAGAGTTGATGTGGGACTCGTCTCAAAAGTCGTCAATGTGGGAGTTTGCTCAAACGATGAGCTAGAAGCAGACGATTCCGAATACGATGTGAAAAGCGGATTTGAAGATGGAGAGAGCTGATCAGTCTCATGTGTCAAGGCTGTAAATGAAGATGTTAGTATCCCCGAAAAGGTGTCACTGAATTTAGATGAGACTATTTCAGTAGAAGCGCCAGGAAATTCTGACAAAGTAACAGAAATAGTATCGACACTGGATGAGGAAATCAGATCTGAGTTGCTGCTAAATGAAGAAATATCAACCAGGCTTGTGCTTTGTAAGCCACTTTCTCTGGAACTAGACTCACCGCTGACAAAGGAGGTGGTGAGTGTGAAGTCTGTGACGACAGCTGTAAGAGTAAGCACCGCTGTAGAAAAGGATTCTGCTAAGGAAGTTTCATCTGCAAACGACGAGGATCCTTCAGTCAACCTTGACGAGGAGGACTCACTTTCAAAACTGGACAAAGATTTTATCGTAGTAACCGGTGCTGTGGAGGCAGTGTCTGAACCTGATGGAGCCCGTGTCATCAGATCAGACTGTGACTCGAAGAAAGGTAGAGAACTTGTCGTGATCAGCGTCTGTGCAGGGGAAGCCGCTGGCGTCGTCCCTGCTGATGATCCTGGGAGACTCGGCAAGACTGATGAGGAGGACGAGGACAGTGGCGCTTCGGTATCAGAAGTAAAAGCCGCTGTGCTAGCGAGCTCGACAGTCCGGGTTATGCCCGGGGAGGTTAAGGTGGTTGTTGTATCGAGAACAACAAGCACGCTGGTGGAAGGAGAGCTGTACAGTTTTGTCGTAAGTGTAGTGAACTCATGAGAGGTCGTTGGCCACAACGCGCTGGACAACTCGCTTCGGGTCGAAAAGGACACGAGCGAGTCCAAAACCGACGGTGAGGAGTTGTAGACCGAAGACCACAACGACGACGAGGACGACGAGAAAACTGTTTCGAATTCAGACATCTGCACTGTCGTGAGCATCTCGCTGTGGCTTGCCGAGGTGAGGTCCGGAGGCCACGGTAGGGTGGATGTAACGATGGAGGTGGGCGGAGTCCATGGGAAGAAGGTGCTGGAGCTTGGTGCTGGGTACTCTGTACCAATGATGATGTCGCCTTCAGTCACCATCACCAGATTGGATTTTGTCGGACCGTTGACAGAAATGGTTCTGTTGGCAATGATCACTGGTAGAAGGACCTGGGATATATATGTACGATGTCAAAATCAATTAGCACTTGCCTATGTAGCTCGTATTTAAAAGATTTTTAAAAAGTAGACGGCGATGATGAGGAAGAGGACGAAGATACAAATACAACATACTCTCAGCCAACAACAATAATTAATAATTAATTTAGAACAAAAAAAAGAATAAACCTTGTTTCTTACAGAAAGCTCCAGCTGATTTATGATGATGACAGACGCAGATAAGGAAATGTTTACTTTTAAAATGGGGTAGCTGATTTGAACGACGGACTGAATAAATGAATGAATAAATGAAAGCCAGTCTTACAGGGTAAGTGATGATGTTGGCTATCTCGCTGCTGTTTAATCCGTTCAGTAACTCGAGCAGCTTGCTGTTGGTCATACTCCCGCCTGTACCATCAGCACCAGCCTCGCTGTCGCCTCCCACGATGAAATCCAGAGAGACTAGCGAGTCATTCTTGGAGTCCCTGCTAACGTCTACCACCTGAAAGGTCAAACGCTTTTAGTTTTCTCTCTCCTTCTCTCAGCAGTCAAGAAAGAATCCATATTCTGCTAAACACTCTTTATTAATTTTATTTGCCGCGAATTCGGGTCAGACGAACTCCGATTCGGTTCTTACGACAACGACGATCTCTTCGAGCAGCTTTTGTGTCAACTGACAGTTTTGATTGCACATTTTCTACGATGATTCTTTTAAAACCAAGCAGGCTAGCTCAAAGATGTTTTCAAAATCATTGTCTGAATTCAATACCAGATACTGTTTTCTCAAAATCTGAGTGAAGAAGTCTCCTCCCTTCTCGAGATAAAAGCCGACAAGCTTGTATTTAAAAAGGTAAAAAAATATATAATAAACTGACATTACAAACTTTCACGTTGTCAAGGCAACAACCTATGAGCTCCTCCAGTGGCAGGAAAGGGAGTTAGTTAATATCCCTGGTAACGAAAGTATGGGAGGTACACGCTAACTGTACATGTACGTTAATCGTGAGGTCACGAGCTTGTCCCCCCTTCCCCCCCACCCCAGCTCCTTTGAATGGTGATTTATAGGGACGCTATACCTTCAAGAGTTTCTGTCTCTGTAGAAATACAGCACTAAAGCCTAGCTCATTTATTAAATAATAATAAAAGTAATACCTTCAGCATCGTCTGCACATCTGACAACGCCTGCCTCCGGTGACGCTGAAGGCCAGTAGGGTCACGTGACCCCGCAGACTGGGCAAGAAGAGCTTGTGCATAAAGTCGCTGCAAGGCTGAAAAGATTAAAAAAAATAAATAACATCAATAAAAAATCTTCATCAACATCGTCTTTAAATACAGACCTGCATTTATAGGTGCACCGGCAGTCACACCAAACTTAAAACTATTTTAAACACATATTGAATATTAATACGCATGAATATTGGAGAAGCTCACAAAAGGAAGACAATAAAACCCTTAAACTACACATTGATATCTGATTAATATACTATTCTCAGGGGTAAGGAAATAAAACAAATTGTTTTGAAATAAAAAGTTATTTTCCTAGATTCAAATATATTAAAAATCATTTTAATCAACTAAAACCAGTTCGACCCTTATTATCTTTGTTGCACAGAGCACCATCGCCTGGTTTCAGTTTAACTTCTTTTTTCATCGTCGTGATATGACCAACAACATGACTAGATCAGACGCTTGTTAAAGTCAGTTGTCTGATAACAATGGTGTGTCTCGTAGTAGACTAATTTTGAGGTTAATAATTTTGTATGTCCCGCGAATGATGCTATAAATATTAAATGGACATTGGCAGTGTAACTGGATGGTCGTTTCTAATTTTTTCAGTCGCTGAGGAGTGAGATACCAGACACCACGCTTTTCTCGGTGCTCCTCTCTTCTCCCTGGCCTTCCCCAATCCTCTCAGGTACCCATGCACGACAGCTTGATCGAAAAAGCTCGGATGCGCCACACGAGTTATCGAACCAGCGTGCCTCCGAGTTCGGATGCCAGTGATTTACTCCACTTGGCCATTCGTTTCCCCAAAATGTAAATATATGGGTTTGTACACGGACTTTCATTTTCTGTAGGTATCTGGGTTTGTAAGTGTCGCCAATGTTTGGAGGCAGAGTTGTTTGTGTGTGTGTGTGTGTGTGTGTGTGTGTGTGTGTGTGTGTGTGTGTGTGTGAGTGAGAGAGAGAGAGAGAGAGAGAGAGAGAAAGTGCGTACAGACGCGCAATCTTACACCTACGAACGAAAGGAAGAGAGTCACAAACAACAAAATAAACACCAAGGAAAGTTTTAAGAAGTCCTGAATGATTACAGAACAGCAGCTTTAACAACTGACACCTAGCATGTGGTGGAGTCTTTAAAATGGGGATTGGACTCATGTCCTAGAACTAAGCAATCTTTTCGTGAAAAACTACGAGGTACAGAAGGCGATGATACAGAACCGTTTGGCGACATCCCGTTTCTCTGACCAGCAACAATAAAATCGAGGAGAAACTCGTGTGTGAAAGACTCACGTGTCACGCTTAACATTACTGTCAGGAGCACAGTGTACAGTCGCATGATAAGCCCACAGCCAGCGATTAGCGACCCTGAATGCATCCTCATCCTAGTAGACGGCATTCAAGATAAGGATGGCGATGTCACCATTCGAGGAACTAGGCCATAGCCCCCACAAATCATCATTTCGTGGAGCAGACATATTTGTGTGTACCTGAGTAAGCCCGCTTCAAACTAGTCACATCTGTTATCAACCGCTGCGAGGCTCAAGTCGCGGTAGTCTTGGTTAAGCCCAGATGTTATACATCGACCAGCATCTATATATTGATCAATCACTGAAGGAGACTGGGCTCAGTGTCATCAAACCGCGCCCGTAGGGAGCGACAGCTGTGATGGAGGACAAATGATCAAGACAAGCAAGAAGTCTGAACACCTCCAGCGGTCTGTTCACGCCGTTAAGTAACTGGTAATTGTTATTTAATGCTTCTTCCCACGTCCTGATTTTAGTGGAAAAATTATTAAGGTAGGGAAGGTTTATGTACTCTTATCACCAAACAAAAGCACGAAGTATCAGAGAAATATCTCAGATTTCGACAGGTAAAGAGTCCGTTACCTACAGTCATGGTGTCACGACCACCGCGCAGTGTATCAGTCACTCAATCCTTTCAACACATACAGGAGTCTGACAAACAAGTGTTCTTTCACACAAATTAAAAGAAAAGAATGATTTGCCTAACGAATCTCTCTGCTTTACTAAGTATGAATACAAGAAGAAAACAAGAAAAATACACAAATGAAAAGTCAGTTTTAAAAAAACGATTTCTACATCCAGATTACTTTAAAATAATAAAATCCCTAACCTTTGAGTCCTGCCTTTCTGAATATCTACAAGAATACCTACTCACCTAATCGATCTATATACTCCGAACAACTGACGTCATTCACGCTCTTTCGTTCTTCCACATTAATCCTTATAAAATGTCAGCTTACTCACGATACAGTCAATAACTAATAACAATGATACCTGACACATGGAGGAAGTAAAGTAAGTGTTCACCGACACGTCGTTTTCATCGTCATCGTCCACTGCAAGAAAATCAATACTATAAAGAAAAAAGTACTTACTTTCAACACCGGAAAGGACCATTCACTGCACGGTTATTAAGCAAGTAAAACGTTAATTCAAGGCAACTGCATGTTGTATCTACTGGTGACCTTTGAACTTACCCTCTTGAACCTTCTGCCGGAAGGCAGGCGATGTGATGTTGACAGACCTGTCCACTATGATCGTGATTCTCAGGATTGACGGCGGCGACGTGGGTTCTGCAGCATCATTCCTGCTGCTCACGAGACTTTCAGTGGTGTACAGTTCTTGGGTGGAGGTTTGGAACGTTGACAAGCTCGACGAGGGTGTGTTCCCACTTTGGGTAGAAGTGGGGTATGTTGATGCCAAAGGTGTGAGCGAGTCTGGCGTCAAAACTTTACCGGAAAGAATGTGTCGCTCATCATCAGGAGCGAAGGACGCAGACACCGTGATGAAATTTTGCCAAGATGTCACGTCCATCGGAAGTTCCGGAAGAGGAAATTGCGAAACATCTTCCTCCGGGCTACGAGAGGGCGTCGGTGCTCCTATCTGGGCATTGGTGTTACTCACAGTGACATCCAACATCTCAAAGCTTGCTTCAGAAGGTTCTACGGCCTTCCAAAGTGTTTCGTGGGGTTCGTACAGTTCTGGTGCACTGGCTACAGCAGAACTGGGTTCCTGCTGCAAGAGGTCCGATGGCGCTAGAACAGATATGACCTTTGATTCAAAGGAAACCGATCGGGTATTTGCCCTGCCATAATAAACAACACTTTCCTGCCAGCCCTCGATGTGAGTTGATGTGGCTAGGACAGGATAATTGGTTGACAACAAAACTGGCTCCTCGGTGACATCATCTGACATCTGACTTCTTGAAAAATCACTGACAGTGGTTCTGTCGAGATCGGACGGTGATTGAGATGCAGTGGGCGTAAGAGATGCGACATCAGTGATGACTAAAGGGCGATCGCTCATAGTAGCTTCCCCTGGAATTACTAAAGACCCTTCAGTGAACATTGTGTTTGACAAATATTCATGTCCATCATTTGAACTTGCTGAAAGCACACCAGACCAAATGCCAAAGTTTGCACGAGCCGTGAATGAGGTCGTGGTTTCTGTTGTTTCCAGCAGTCTAGGAGGAAAAACACTGGTCGTACCTAGACTGGATAAACTTGGCACCATCTCTGGACCACTTGAAGGGGAGGCTGCTGCAAGTGTGGCAGTCCACTTAATGCCCTGAACGCTACCCGTTTCAAGTTCGGCAGGAGGCAGGGGTGGTGTTGTGTCCATCAAGCTCTGAATGGAGTCGGTTAAAGAGCCGTCTAGTTGCGATACCACTGGTGTTACGGAAACTGGTAGCGATACAGAAACAACTGCAAAACTTTGATGAGGGCTGATGACAGCGATGGTAGAGACGATGTCTGCTTTCGATGGTCCTTGCAGAGAGCTTTCAAATTTCTCTTCGGTAATTTCTCCTATACCAAGTGTCGCATATTGAATGATGGACATGGGCATGCCACTCAGGAGACTTCGTAGTTCTCTGATGTCGTCCGTGGCGGCAAGCATGGCGGTCAAAGTCTCACTTGGTGGCGCTGTGAAATACTTGGCATTAACAGAAGCAGACGCGAGGGTTTCTTTAGACAAATCAGGTGTGCTGATAACTCTAGATGAGGATTCAGTCAATAATGGAGTTCTTTGTTGAGTCGCTTCCACAGGTTCCACTGTCGTTGTGTATTTGTTCATTTCCGGCATGGAAGACGATGAAGGCATGTCCAGGATGGATGAGGACGAAGAAGAAAACATTTCGGCTGCGGTGTGTGAGGAAGTTAAAAAAGCAACTGTACCGAGAATATCCTGAGGTACAAGGTCAGCTTCTGAAAGGGTTTGCCATGGCTTGGAAACCTCTGACGGGTGGAACATCCCTTGAGTAACAGAACTCAATGGCAACAAGTCAGACATCGCTGCAGGAGTAACAGAACTAACAGAGCTAACAGGCACTGCAAGACTTCCGGAACTTAATCTATTCAGTTCGTCCAAATTCATGACAAGACTATAAGAGTTTGATGGATAACTGTCGATCGTCGATACGGAGTTAACCAAACGAGATGCATAGACGTCCATTGGAATTGTAGAACTAACAAAGTTTGTTAAGTACTGGTCCAAAATGATTGAAGACAAAGTAACAGAGGAATATTGGTTGGATATCTGACTTACGGAAGGGGATGGATTTGAGCCTAAACTCAAGATGGGGGTTTTAGAATCTGATAGACGCTCACTCAGTATTATTTCGTGACTGTCTGAAGTTGATGGGTACAGGCTCGATGTCAATGCTATATGAGACATTGATGCTGGTTGGTCAAAATTATTTGACGGTTCAAGACTCTCAGAAGTTAATGAGTACTGGTTCAATGTCCATGTGATATTCTGAGATATGTATGCAGCTTGGTCCAAATTATTTGACGGTTGAACAAAACTTGAAGACTGATACAACGTAACTGAAGGCTGAACAAAACTTGGTGGAGACTGGTCCAAAGTAGCTAAAGGCTGTAAAAAACTGGATGGAGATCTGTCAGAAGTAAATGAAGGTTGAACAAAACTTGATGAAACTTGGTTCAGTGTAATCAAAGGCTGAACAAAGATTGACAGAGATTGATCCACAGTAAACGAAGGCTGAGCAAAACTTGACTGTGATTGGTCCAGCGTAACTGAGGGTTGAAGGAAACTCGATGGATGTTGATCCAAAGTCAATGTAGGTTTAAGAAAAGATAAAGTAGGTTGTTCCAAAGTCGTCATCGATTCAACAAGATTTGTGGGAGACTGGTCCAAGCTCATCACGGGAGTGTGAAAATTTGGCATCTGATCATCCGAGGCTACCGTCGAGTGACTAGAGCAAGGTGGCGAGCAGATGTCTGACAGAGAAAATTTGCTGACGAGTTCCTGATGTTCGGTTAGAGAATTAGACAGCAGAATTTCCTGACTCTGTAAATATATGGACGAAGAAGAGTATAGGTGTGAACTGGGAGATGTTGCAATAGTCACTGGTGCTGCTCTTCTTATTTCAGAGATCGACATGTCGACTTTGAAGTCTGGGGAACGAAAATCATTGTAATGGTATGAAGACAATCGATGGAGGCTTTCTTGCAAAACTTGTGTTGGGTAACTTGAAGCGGGTGTTTCAGACCACACCTTTGTCATCTCTTCAGATCTCGCAATGAAAGAAGTCTCCCCTGACAGGAAAGCACTTGCTGACTGGACTGTGTGGTCAGCTATGTTTTCTGCTCTTTGCGTACTAGAACCTTCTAACGGTTGCCGAGAATGATGGGACGGTTGCTTTTGGGATGAGAAAGACGGCAGCCCGCGAACACTACTCGGGGGCAAGGCACTATCATCCAAGCTGGAAACAGGTAAATGAGACGAAGCTTCTCCATTGAATGATGGCGTGATGCTGAGCGACTGTGGGTATTGAATACCAGCTGGTATTGAAAAGTCAACTTTAGAGTAGTCTTGAGTTCCAGAAGTTCTTAAAGATGATTGTATCACAGACGCTGTCGATGATGACGACAGCAAAAAGCTGTTTAACGGCTTCGTTGGAGCGAGAAACTGTGAGGCTGTCGTGACGTGTACAGTGACGTCATATGACGTGGAGATGAACGAGTTTTGTACAACTGAAGCCGCTGGTGAGGAGGGTGGTTGTAACGACGAAGGTGAAAGTGGTGACAACACTGATGACGAAGGTGGTGGTGATGATGACGACGACGACGACGACGACGACGACGACGACGACAACGACTCTGATATGCTCGGTGAATATGGTAATTCAAGACCTGACACGGACTTAGGCGATGCCTGCATCGTCCCAAGGTGTGTCATTTGTAGAAAGGCAAACTCTGAGGAAGAAATTACTGTAGTTGTGAAAGTCGACTGTAAACGTTCGTCACTTGACGATTGTGTGTCTGAAGGCGCCGTGTGCGAGCCGTGAGTGCTGTCCAGGAACACCTGAGATCGTGCAGTGGACGGCTCCAGCTTTAGCGAGGAGAAATCACTCACCTCAGTTGATAACCTGTTGACCTCATGCAGCAAACCTGCGTCAGACTCGGGCTGAGAGTCTGACGATGAAGGCGAAGATACAACAGCATCACTAGTGCTCGGCAAGAGTTCCAGTGTTTGTTCAGTGACAGCGGAACTGGGGGCCGGCCTCAAAGATGCCGTGTGTCCATCATCCACTGTCATGGAGTCAGAATGGTCTGCAGAACTTGTATCAATATGAGCTGACTTGTAGGTTGTTACAGACCCAGGCGCATTCAGGTCATCGTGTTTATTTGAAAAATAACTGGCATCCATTTGTGACGTCACTGAAGACAACGGATGTAAGTCTGTCACTTTCATCATCTCCATAACGAAATTATTTGCTCCTTCGTTAGGCAAAGACGTCAGGGACTGAGTGGTTGTTCCTAGTCTTGATGGTGTTAGTGGAGAGACGAATTTAGAACTAGACTCTGCTGAATCTGTGAAAACATTAACAGTTTCAGCCGATGATGACAACACAACACGAGGATGAATTCCGAGCTGGTGTGCAAGATCATCTAATGGTACTAGAGTACTGTGGTCCCAGACCTCAGCGAAAGTCGGGTTTAATGGGTCCTGAACTCTTGCAAAGGTCTCTGGTAACGTTTCCGTGTGAATTTCCCGCGAGGCTGACTCTTCACCAATAGCAAGCTGCTCACTGGGGTATGGGGTAGAAGCACTCCCCTCATCAATCCCGGAATCAAGCAAGGTACTCGCTGACGCCACTCGGTAGTCCTGCTCAGTCGATAATATCACAAAATAAGAAGTGTGAGTAGGGCTCAGGCTTGGCAAGGTGGACGAGGTGAGGAGAGGTAGAGCCGACAAAGCTCCATTGGGCAGGATTGATGGGGCAAGGTTGGGAAATGATTCCAAGCTATTCGACTTTCTCGACGATTGAAAGTCGGACGGAGGTGGGACTGTAGCAAGGACAGAAATAGCACTGGATGCTGAGGAATGTTCACTCTGGACGAGATTTTCCGAGAAGTATGACGTCGTTTCTATGTCCGGACCAGGAGACAGTCTGCTTTCTTCCAAAGACGAAATCACCTTTAAAAGAAGTATACTTGTATTATGAGCAATACATTTAAGCTTCATAGCGAATTTTGTTTTCAACAATCATCATCATCAATCATCAATCATCATCATCATCATCATCATCATCATCATCATCATCATCATCATCATCATCATCATCATCATCATCATCATCATCATCTCACCGGCAAGAACAAGAGAGACTCCAACTCCTCTGCTGTCAGATTTCGAAGCCTGTCTTGCGTTGTCTCCATGGAAACAGCACTGCTGTTTACCTTGACGACGAAACGAAGAATGACCAAAGGGTTCGGATCCTCTCGCTGATATCCAGAAGTCTGCAGCCAGTAATTGGTTCAATATGGATCAGAAAAGTCAAATGTACGTATCCAGTAATTCATTCAATATGGATCACAAATGTGATGCCTATAACCGATAATTAATTCAACATGGGTCAAAAAAGGTGAATTATTTAACCAGCAATTGATTCTATAGTGTAAATTTCGTTACTTGTACTGAATCAACATTAACTGCAAAACGCGGAGGGGTAAACACATTTTGATTCATCTATACCTTTACAGTCTTGTAGAAAACCTCAGTAAAATACCCCTAGTTACCTCAAGAAGATCATTGTGAGCTGCACGTCGCCTGCGCAGACCCTCAGGGGACGAGGTGTGTTCCAGGTACCCGGGTTTCACAAGCGCGTTGTACAGGTGGCGTACAACTACGGGCGATAAACAAAACACGTAGTTAAGCTCTCAGGCTTCCTGTAAACCTTTGGTGGCTTTATTTCGTTTTCTATACAGAGATGACTATTCCAGACCTCAGTATGTCTACTTTAGTAAGTATTTACACCGTAACTGGTCTACTCAAAAGGCTGACCACTGCGAGGATCAGTTACCCAGCTCTGTCAACTCACAAGTAGCTATTAAGCTAAGTTAGGTTTGTATAATTAAAAACTAATTACTTCTGCAGGTATCGACTGCCCACCACTGTTTATTCGAAAAAGTTACTGTTAAGCTGACCCTGACCTGTTTCTTTGACGACCAAACAGTTCAACTTGGGCAAGTGATTGCCCAAAGATCTTTCAAACAGGTAACACATGGTCGGCGCTCCCAACAGAAATATCAATCACCCAAGAAGAAAGTACTAATATAAGTTATAATAATGTGTTTAATGAAGACATTAACAGATATCATAAATAATCTCATTCAGTTTCTTTAAGCTCTGTTCCGGTATCAAAAGTGGAAAGGTCACAAGTATTTAGAAGCACTAGAAGGTTCTCAGGCGGGCACACACCTGCACAGCTGACACAAAACAAAGAAGACTAAGCCTGGCGGTAGTCAGAGGAGAGAAGATGTTGTACCTTCTGCGAAGGAAGGTGAGATGCCAGCGATGACGAGACAGCCGATGACGGTCTTCTCCGAGGGAGAATAAACGTCTTCACCCGCGCACTTCCCGTCAGGCACCGGGATGATGTTCTTCAAGCGCCTGACGTCCTCCTCGGTCAAGAGTTTCCTCAAGATGCTCGACTGCAGCACCGCCGTGGACTCGTCAGACTGCACTGACGACGACAACGACAATGGGTCCAAGGTCGCCTGGCCCGCGCTGTCTGTGGTGGGAGTCACAGCCCACTTGAGCGAGAACGAGGTCAGATGGTCACCGCGCTGCCTGTATGGTGTCTGTTCATCTGAAGAACAAATAGCACATACTTACAGAATGATGCGCGTCTTCAGAGGACAGCAGGAAAGTGTTACTATGCGAGTAAAATAAAAATAAGCCACAATGTTATTAACAGTCGACATTAGATCCGTCTATCTAACAGACATCATGTGGGTTTTAGGATTGTAATTTTTTGTTGTTGTTGTTGTTGTTGTCTTTGAAAGGGAAAGTGCTTCCACCGAAAGGCGATTTCGCACTGTGGAGGGGGGGGGGGCAAGGGGGGAGCAGAGGGGGAAAAAAGAAGGATTGTAATGAGTTAGGAGTAGGTCTTATATTGTCTCGTGTGTCAATGATGTCATGTGTGTGACGTCTTGTGTGCGTCATTTGTTCGTCGTCATTTCGGAGAAGGGATGACGTAAAAAGAAGGAAAAAACAGTTCCATGGACGGATGGGAAAAGGAAAACATCGAGATCTTCGTCTCCCATAACCTGTTCATCTTCATCGTCATCTGCGGGGGGGCTCGTCAAGCGTTGTGTTATGTGTGTGTGTGATATGCGTCGTGCGCATACAAGGTAAGTGTACGTGCGTCATATTACAATGATGATGATAATGATCGTGCGTGCGTTCTCTTAGAGTACGTGATGTGCGTGTAAAACTCCATGTTTAGGTAACTCTCGCGCTCTCTGTATCTCTGTTTTACTCTCTTATGTGCATACAAACTTTTATTGACAAAAAATAAAAATAAAAAAAGCCTGCGGTTGCACATAATCATCTCCAGCACACCTGCTGCCCTTCTGTTGACCGAAAGTGTCGACATACGGAAATATCCTATTTTCCTATCCCCGACAGACCCAGCCTTTGTCAAGCAATAACTTCTTTGTCCGTCTAACAGATCCGTAAGCGTCAGGCGGCGTAATCGTTTCGAGACTCGCTGAAGTTGCCTCCCTTATAGGCGAGCGCTGTGACCCGATGGGGTGACGGCAGTGCACTTGCTTGACATCACAAGCGGAGGGGTAGCGCGGATCCCGGGGTGGAGGGGAGCGCTGTCACGAGTGTCGGTAGTCAGTGAATGAAATTAGAGACGAGCTAAGAAGAGGCATTTAATTAAAATTCATTCGCAAACAAAATAGTGTGTGCTAAAGGATGTCAAAGTGTGCGAATGGCATGGCTGTGTGTACACAGGATGATAAACCTCACCGTGAAAAAAATTTCGTGAATGTAAACTTTCAATCATTTAATAATAAGAATAATCTTAGATTTTTTTTCGATTTTGTCGTTTTAATCATGGATTGTCATGATTTCCAACTCTTTATTTTAAAGTCATATGTTTGTATTTAATGATTAGTACGTGTGTGTGTGTGTTTGGTTTTTGTTTTTGTTTGATTTGTTTTGTTTTTTCGGCGATTTACTTTTACGATGGTAAATTGGCAGCCACTTTTGTCACGAATATTATGTTCCATCAGTTCCGGCAAAGAAGCTGTACCCTCCTACTTCTCCACCCACAACCACCAGGTCCCTTTCCTTTCTTGTCTGTATTTTGTCCAGTACCTCCCTATGCACCACACGCGTCTTCATTATGTAAACCTGAGCTTTACAAGAAACATTATCATCACCTGGAGACTGGAGTTGTCGTTCACATTAAAAATCAGGATTTTCTTTGAAAGAAGCTGTCACACTCCTGTTTGGCGATACGTGATCGATCTCAGCGGGGGTCTAAAACCGAAGACATGGTTACCCCAAATTTGAAGTGGTCAGGCCAACGCCATCATCTCAAATAACTACGATGTCTTCACACCAACTAAGAATTTCCGCTGACGATGTTCTTACAACTCTTCACAGGGAAGTGCTACGCGACAGCCAACACATCCCCTCCATTCAGAAGCTCGTGTGTCATCTAACACTAACTTCAGCTTTCTCTCTCTCTTTCTCTCTCTCTTTCTCTCTCTCTCTCTCTTACACACACACACACACACACACACACACACACACACACACGCTGCGGCCGAAGTGTCAAAGGTGAACGAAAGTGACTCCATCTATAGTTAGACCTTTTGAGACAAAAGGTCAGTAGAACAAAAGCTCGTTGGGGCCAATACTTGTAAGTATTCATTTCCTCGTCCCTCTCTGGCATTCCCTTGGAGGTCAGCGTGTAACACAGTCTGGGCTTCTTGCAGAAGCGCGCGCTTGAAGTGCATCCCTGTGAGAACTCGTCCTCGCGGGCTCCAGTGACGGTCCTGACACACATTTGTGAAAACTTCTCACGTATCTCACACTATGTTACGCCTCCAGTGGTCTCCAACTCTCACAATGCTTCACATTACAACATATGTACGAGGATGTACAGTGTAAAACACGTGCGTTGTACAACTACGAGCAAAAGTGGGTACAAAAGAAAAACGTGGAAATAAAATACTCAAAGGAAGGGAACTGGGGAGAGACGGCAGGAGAAACAAAATGTAGACGAAGGTGGAATTGTTTGTTTTTGTTTTCGTTGGTGTGGGCTGCTGTGGAAGACATACGTGTCTGAACGTTTGAATGTTAAAGGGAAAAGCAATGGAAATGGTGACTTGTGCTTGAATGATAA
Organism: Marisa cornuarietis; assembly: GCA_004794655.1. Lineage (NCBI taxonomy): Eukaryota > Metazoa > Mollusca > Gastropoda > Architaenioglossa > Ampullariidae > Marisa > Marisa cornuarietis. The sequence goes on along the minus strand of SMMW01000057.1, from coordinate 1,241,446 downwards.
ATACTGTCATTCTGAATCCTCTGCGGTCAAAATGTCGGGTCGCAGACCAATTGTTTACTTACAAGTGCGTATACAACACAACTTTGGGGGCAGTTCAAGGAGGCCGCCATGTTTTGTGGTCAAGTGACATCATTCAACCCATTGGAGGGGCGAGCGTTGACTTTTCCGTCGTCGAAACATGTCATGAATCTGGCGATGGTGCTTTACAGTCTCGAACCCAAGTTTAGTGAGGAAGAGGTGAGCAAAGCAGAGAAGGCTGGCATGAGAGAGGTCATGTGACTGGCATGAGAGAGGTCATGTGACTGGCGGGACAGAGAAAGCCTTTCTTGTCAAATGGCGCCGCTTTCATCACGAATTAAGATCAGCTTGTTTACCTTCGCGAGAGAGAGTTTGAAACCTGACAGCTTCCAAGAAGCGGTGCACAACTGTATTTTAGATGCGACCAAAATGTATGAGTGGAAAAGATTCTTAGGTCAGTGTCTGTCATTTAAGCACAGCTTGGCCGTTTCCTTTAAGGCAGGTAGCATTCAAGAGGCGTTAATCAAAATAGTTAAGCACACAATGCACCAGATTCCTTTCTAATTACTTAGATCCTTGACAAATATTTTGAAACATAACAAGATGAGGAATCGTGTCATACACTTGCAAGTATATTGTTTGGTTACTAACCTATTCGCTCTTGTTATTCTCAATACAGACATCTACACACGAGTGTAAGACAAGCCTTCGCTGAGCTGGAAGTTCTCAAACGACTAGTTGTTTCTTTCCAAGATATTAATGAGAGAAATATAAGCTAATAACTCCCGATATAAACAAGCCTTCAAACATCCACACACGCAGAACAAGATGCAGCCTGTGAACTCATCCTGGAACACGAAAATGACTACGTCCTCGAGCTGTTGCCAATAGGAGAGCAGGGAGACTACGTCAATAAGACGTGTCCTACGTCCGACGTGAGGTCACAGGTCAGCTCTGTGCACGTGTGAGAACGTCGATGTTTTAAGGGTGGAATCGTACGAAATGAAATCCCAGCAAAGGAAAAGAAGTTTAATCGCGTATATTTTGCGATTTGGTATTCTGCACCGAATTTAACCCCCGCGATTTGAATTAATAATTTGCACCCGGAATAGTTCTTTAACGCAACAGCAAATATGATTTTATTGCGGCGGGGAGTTTATGTCAACACCAAAGACCTACATCAGCGAAGCAAGTAACGACCAAATAATTTGCATGCAAAGCGGATCGCAAAGATGACGGATCCCCTGTCAGTCCACTCGTCCAAAGGATGCGCCACGCCTGAATCGGTTGTGGAAACAACCCCCTCCTTCCCTATGCTAGTGAAACGTGAATATTGAAAGAGGCCGTTGGGGGGTGGGGGTGGGGGGAGCACCTGCCGTGGGTGTTTGGCTGACGTCACGAGCTGTGTGCACGGAGTGCGAGTACACTGGCAGATGCGCCGGACGCTGCACATTGCGAGTGTTTAGCGTCTGACAGCAAGCTGGCCAAGGAGAAAAAAAAGGTTTTGGGGGGAAGGCATGCCAGTCTGCATGGTAAACTGGACCACGGTCACGTGGCTGCATTCAGTCGCTGTCATATTTAGATTACGGCTTTTAACAAGCTTAGTGCCGAGTACCTGGACACATGACTGTTTCCTTCTGTTTGCGCTCGTAAACAAACCGAAATCGTCAGGGTAATCTATGCAGACAATGCACTTCTGTCTTTGCCGGGATATGTTCGTCTCTCTAAGAGATGGGTGATGCAACACAATAGAACACGAGAGAGAGAGAGAGGTGGGGAGTGTTTCTTTCTCTCTCTCTCTCTCTCTCCCACACACAGATTTCGTGAGAATGTGTGTATAATTGTGTGTGCCCATGTGTATGTAAGTGAGTGAGACTGCATCTGTCCGTGAAAGTGTCCATGTTTTGTGGACGTCCACATTCGTCTCCACTGATTCTGATGCACTTGTCGTCAGGGCAGCAGAAAGCCTGACTGACCCCCTGGCAGAGAAGCCGAGACTCAAGAGTGCCAGTGACGTCATGGCATCCCGCACATAATGACCTCTCACCGCTACGGATGTTGTTGAGGCCAATACAGCCCGCCTGGAGCTTTTTTCTCCTCTTCACTCCGAGCGCACGTGCATACAGCGCCATGCGCGCCGACGACCGGCCCTTCAGACCGTCAGCCGCGAGAGGCGCTGGAAAGGAGACTGGCGCTGGCGCCTGTGACGTAGCCAGGGGAGAAGAGGAGGGTATCCCGATGATCAAGTCAGAATTAAGAGGTGGTGTTTGACGGGAAACTTTACGCAGCGTCGATTAACAGTCGAGTGTATGAAGAGGCTATGGATCGTTGAGATGACCCAGTGTGTGAAAGGGCACTGTGGATCTTAGAGACAGTCCGGTGTGTGTGTGTGTGTGTGTTGTGTGTGAAAGGGCACTGTGGATCTTAGAGACAGTCGTGTGTGTGTGTGTGTGTGTGTGTGTGTGTGTGTGTGTGTGTGTGTGTGAAGAGACCGGCTGGGTGTAAGGAGATTGTGGATGGTAGAGATGGTCCAGTTTCTGAGTGACTGTTGCTCAGCGTGTGAAAGGCTATGGGAATAGTGCAGGTGGTCCCCTGTTTGGATCGTCACGTTAAAGACAATCCAGTAAAAAAGTGGGGAGGGCGTTGTGGATTGTGCTAATAATCTAGCGGTATCAATAAGAGTTGACGAATATATAACTGAATTGCTTATTTCCTAGGCCGAAGAAAGGAGGATAATTGTACATTCGATTAACAAGTGTGAAAGGAGGCGTTGTGGATTCCAGCGATGACCTTAGAGTTGTGGATTCATACAACAAAAAGTATAAATAACACAGTTGGGTTGTAAAACGTATAACAAAAACAATCCTAGGAAAGGCAGGAAGGCGAATTCCCACCCCTGGAGGTAAAACGGTGACGTGTCGGTTCTCAGGAGAGATTTCAGTCCTGACGATGGTCTAATAGCGAAGAGGAGGAGCTGTTGACCCTGCAGCTGGACCATGATACAAGGATTCTCGTTGTGACCACTAATCCAGCACAATCTACAAGAGAAAGGGTTGCCTACATCCTCTGTACAGCAAGCTCGTCCCTGCACATAACCTTGTGCAGACGGTCGAAAGTTTTGCTGTCTTAAAATAAACAAACAGACATGCACATGTAAATAGAGAGAGAGAGGGGGGGTGGGGTGGGGGAAAGACTCGGAACGAGGGGACAAGAGTCCACTTACTCGTCGCTTTGTAGGCGCCTCATAGGGCAAAGGTCAGGGCCGACAAAAAGCTGCGATTTCATAAGTGTGGAGTAGGCAGGGAGAAGGACTAACTGCTTCATCGTGAAGTGCAGAGCTGTGCAAACACGCACGCCAGCGACCTTTTACTAACAATATATATTACACAGGTTAGGGACATGTACAATAAACAAACACATGTATATTTGTGTGCGTGTATGTCTGTGTGCGTGTATGTCTGTGTGCGTGCATGTCTGTGTGCGTGTATGTTTGTGTACGTGTATGTCTGTGAGCGTGTATGTCTGTGTGCGTGTATTTTTGGTTTCTTGTGTATTGACGTCTGTTTTAGTATCAACCCTTGTCACCTTGATCTTATGGATTATAAAGAATGTGGAAAATGTCGGTCAGTACACACCTAATTTAGAATTTTATGAGTTGAACCTCGAGCTCTACAGACATTTGGCTCGAATGAACTTGTCTTCTTGAAGGGAAACGATAGCCGTGTTCTGTAGAGAGCATGAACCAGATGAGCGGAAATGAACTGATAATAAAATTGCTGGTAATTAATTTATGAGACGATAAGTGTAGCATGACAAGAAGCCACAAGAAGTTTCTGTCTGATGATAAGGCTGTAATGGCCTTTCCCTCATCTATGTCTTATTAAAACGGTCCAGGGTCCTGATGGCTGTCACACTTACCTTTCTGGACGTAAAACACGTTTCCGGCAACGGGAAAAAATTTAATTTGTGTCAGTTATTTAGTACAAAGCGCTTGATTAGAAATGTATTTATATAATAATCTTTATCAAGAGCTTGCCTTCTTAAGAGTCTGTTGCAAGAGAAATATTTAGAAAGCCTCTCTCAAAGTTTGAAGCACTCGGCAAGTGTATGTGCAGGTCCACAGGTCCACAATTTATTTCTGGCTTGTGTAAGTCGTGTAGTCTGATTGGCGGACTCACACACGGATGTCTGTAACTTGGATGGTTAATACAGACACTAGAAAACATACTACCACTGGGGAAAACCGTGGTGATACGTAAGTAAGGAAACGAAGGATGGGTTGCTTGTAATTAGTTGAAGTGGTCTGCACTGCCAGACTTATTAAATGGTCAGTACTGAGGTAAACATCCCTGCAAGCTGCTCACTTCAGGAGAGAAAAATAAAGTCTACTCTGAGGTGTACAAGAAAGCAGCATTCTAGATATTTTCTGTTTTTTCCATTCTTTTCTTTTGAAAACATTAATATTCTGCTGAAAAAACGAAAAAAATATAATATTTCAAGAGTGGAATGGACATAGACTCAGTTGCCAGTATATTGTCTGCACGGTGCCTTGGACAGGCCAGTTTCCTTTGTACACGTTCAGCAAACGTTTATTTTTATGGGCTGGCTGTGAGGCTGGGTCAGGATTTTCAAACACATTGCCAACGGGTGCCAGAAAAAAATCCGTTAAGCAACCACGTGTACTCCGTTGCCTTTTTTTTTTTTTTTGGTCCTGTTTGAGGAGAGCGACAGTTGGGTCTTCAATGTCTGTTTAAAGAGCCTTCTTCACCGAGTACATGTTCTGAGATATATGATGATGTTTGGTAAGTTTGTACCTGAAGATCGTGTAAGAAATATGCTAGACATTGTTTTAAAGGCATTTTACAAGACTGGAGATTTCCAGAACAAGATTTCGTTCGGTATCAGGTAAATCAGCCATAATTTTAGTTACATTTCGATATCTATGTAGACGAAGCAAACAGAACAAATGATTTGTACTGAGGACGAAATACAAAATCCAGAGAACTCGGCAGGCCGAACACTTTGATGCAGTCTGTATGGTTGCCACTGGCACTGGCCAGTAAGTAGGAGGACACGAGAGTACCTGCCTTTCCACATTTCCATAATCAGAAGCTCTCGAAATGTGAAAAAATGTGAGAGAAAAACGAGAAGGGACCTAACGGTATTTGGGGAAACTTTAATCCGTGGTGACCTCACTCTACCTGGGGAACCGTGTCCTTAATCTGTAGTGACCTCACTCTACCTACGGAACCGTGTCCTTAATCTGTAGTGACCTCACTACCTGGGGAACCGTGTCCTTAATCTGTAGTGACCTCACTACCTGGGGAACCGTGTCCTTAATCTGTAGTGACCTCACTACCTGGGGAACCGTGTCCTTAATCTGTAGTGACCTCACTACCTGGGGAACCGTGTCCTTAATCTGTAGTGACCTCACTACCTGGGGAACCGTGTCCTTAATCTGTAGTGACCTCACTACCTGGGGAACCGTGTCCTTAATCTGTAGTGACCTCACTACCTGGGGAACCGTGTCCTTAATCTGTAGTGACCTCACTACCTTGGAAACCGTGCCCTTAATCCGTGGTGACAACACTCTACCTGGGGAACTGTGTCCTTAATCTGTGGTGACCTCACTCTACCTGGGAAACCGTGTCCTTAATCTGTAGTGACCTCACTCTACCTGGGAAACCGTGTCCTTAATCTGTAGTGACCTCACTCTACCTGGGGAACCGTGCCCTTAATCTGTGGTGACCTCACTCTACCTGGGAAACCGTGCCCTTAATCTGTGGTGACCTCACTACCTGGGGAACTGTGTCCTTAATCTGTGGTGACCTCACTCTACCTGGGGAACTGTGTCCTTAGTCTGTGGTGACCTCACTCTACCTGGGGAACTGTGTCCTTAGTCTGTAGTGACCTCACTCTACCTGGGGAACTGTCCTCAGTCTGTGGTGACCTCACTCTACCTGGGGAACTGTGTCCTTAGTCTGTAGTGACCTCACTCTACCTGGGGAACTGTGTCCTTAGTCTGTGGTGACCTCACTCTACCTAGGGAACTGTGTCCTTAGTCTGTAGTGACCTCACTCTACCTAGGGAACTGTGTCCTTAGTCTGTGGTGACCTCACTCTACCTGGGGAACTGTGTCCTTAGTCTGTGGTGACCTCACTCTACCTAGGGAACTGTGTCCTTAGTCTGTGGTGACCTCACTCTACCTGGGGAACTGTGTCCTTAGTCTGTGGTGACCTCACTCTACCTGGGGAACTGTGTCCTTAGTCTGTAGTGACCTCACTCTACCTGGGGAACTGTGTCCTTAGTCTGTAGTGACCTCACTCTACCTAGGGAACTGTGTCCTTAGTCTGTAGTGACCTCACTCTACCTGGGGAACTGTGTCCTTAATCTGTGGTGACCTCACTCTACCTGGGGAACTGTGTCCTTAGCCCGTTTCTACTTCATGACTGGGTTCCAGGACTCGCTGTATGATTTTGCTGGCTTCTAAGCAAAGGACGATGTTTACCTGGGAATCCCCTGGCTGTCAGTCTGTCTTGGTTACTCATTGTACCCTGTGCGTGCGTGTGTGTGCTTCGAGAAAACTATCATTGTATGTAGATTCGGTTGGTGTGGCAACTTTAGTCTTTCAGATTATTCAACAGCTAAGCCATGGACCCACCTTCACCGCGGGTAACGTCTGAGAAAAACACCTTCTGGAGCTGTTGATAAACACACAGCATATAGACGCCCACCTGAGTGGTCAGGTGAGAAACGTGCCGCAGGTATTACAGCAGCTGATTCCGGCAGGTAGCGAGGAGTAATTGCGATGTGAACTAGAGCTGTCTCTCATTGAAATCTCTCAGACTGACACGAGATAAGCAGACAGGCGAAAAGGGAGATTGATGAACGGAAATAAAAAAAAGAGAAGACCTTAATGTTCTCTTTGTTACCACCACAGAACTAGTTTTTGTTTACAATACATTGAGCTGGGAAAGGGACGAGCAGACAAATGCACTAACTCACAGAAACCTACGGCGGTAAACCAGTCCAACTCGCTGACCTGTTGCAGAAGACGAGCGAAGGAGATAACACAGCCGTTTGCATCGCCTCTACTCCTGTAGCTAAGCAACAAGCGCTGATGCTTCAGACAAACTCTCTGGCCGCCATTCTAACAACGGCTACCTGACGCCGGCACGAAATATTTTCACAACCCTCTCGAAACATGGAGTAATCACTTGAACATCTTGTGCAAAATGTAACCACTTTTAAAAGCCAAGAGCAGCACAAGATTCGTGCAACTGGAAACGGAAATCTGTGCAGGAAGTGAGTGTGAGAACCGATGAGCAGATGTGGAGATGTTCACAGACACACGGCTCCCTTACGGGCAGATATTTGTGGCCTCACAGGCGGGGAAGCACAACAAGGACCCTCAGAGAGTCTGCATGTGAAAATGTACTAGAGTCTTAAAACTGCCTTTCGCTCACTAAATACACATCATTCATTTATTGCTGTGATGGATTCTGATGCGAACCTGTAGACATAGAGGAGGGTAGGGGATGGATTCTGATGCGAACCTATAGACATAGAGGAGGGTAGGCGATGGATTCTGATGCCAACCTATAGACATAGAGGAGGGTAGGCGATGGATTCTGATGCCAACCTATAGACATAGAGGAGGGTAGGTGATGGATTCTGATGCCAACCTATAGACATAGAGGAGGGTAGGCGATGGATTCTGATGCCAACCTATAGACATAGAGGAGGGTAGGCGATGGATTCTGATGCCAACCTATAGACATAGAGGAGGGTAGGTGATGGATTCTGATGCCAACCTATAGACATAGAGGAGGGTAGGCGATGGATTCTGATGCCAACCTATAGACATAGAGGAGGGTAGGCGATGGATTCTGATGCCAACCTATAGACATAGAGGAGGGTAGGTGATGGATTCTGATGCCAACCTATAGACATAGAGGAGGGTAGGCGATGGATTCTGATGCCAACCTATAGACATAGAGGAGGGTAGGCGATGGTGTCTGACCTAAGTCTATAGACATAGAGGAGGGATGGCGCTGAAGAGTTCCTGAGGGGCTTGTGCCTCTGTCACGCCTCCCTTGACCGATTTGTTTCCTAGGTGTTCGGGGTGACCATGTCTCCCCCACCCACGCGCCACACAAAGCGGATAGAATCGATTGGAAGATGCTGTCACGGTTAACGTGCATCCATGATGCTCACCAGTTTCAAGTCGCCATCATGCGTGTGGGTGGGGTGGGTGGGGTGGGTGCAGCAAAGGGGGCGTAACTTCGTTTTCGTGCGCCCGTCTTTCCGATGGCTCTTGATGCTCGAACAATGTTGAGAGTGTTGTTCTTATCATGGTCATCTGCCCCTCTCTCTATATTTAGCTCTTCCCACACCGCTCGCGTTTTCAAACAATAGACCCGTGTGTCTCTCTCGTCGATGGGGACAAAAATGCCGATTAAGCCACACCTCTCAACAGTAGGAAGGAAAGAATTTGAAGAGAGGAAGAAGAATAAATTATGAGTAAGCGTGTTGTCTAGAGTCTGGCACACACACACACACACACTGGATGTCATGCACCTTTATTTTCATAAACAAAATTTCAAAATATATAGAGACAAGTAAACAAACTCGTTCTAAAATTAAAATAGTATCTATCCTTATGTATGTATGTATCAGAATTTGTTTTTTCTTCGTGTGATCTGGCGCCGACATCCTTTTAAAAAGAAGTGATGTGTCCGGCAGAAGCATACAATTAACGTACAAAATCATTATGCATTGAACGCGCGCCCACACACACACACACACACACACACACACACACACACACACACACACACACACACACACACACACAAGCGCGCTCGCGTAGTACGTACGTATGTATGTGTAGAGATTTTTGATAATCGTACCGGTCTCGGAAGTGTACCGACGCTCGAGAAGATAGGAAGTGAGAAAGCAGACGATGGTGACAAAGATAATGGCCGAAGTCTGTCACAGAGGAAAGAAAGTGTGTGAATGGTTCTGCAGCGAGGCCGGAGACGATGCTGGCAAATATCTCAGCGAGACTTATGACTCAACACCCTGTCAGCATTTCTCATATTTCCAACGGGAAAAACATGTATATATATATATACACATCAAGTAAGCAGCAGGCTTTGCTGTTGTACCAATTACTTTGGCTGCTGATTCCTAGTGAAGTTCGTTAGCGTATCAACGAACGCCCATCAGAGACAGAAGCGTATCAACCGGACGGCCGACAGGGAAAGAAACTTATCCACTTGACACGCCCAACAGAGAAAGGGGAGAGAAAAGTCATTATTGTTTTTCGTCCGACTCATGCTCAGTAAAACATTCACGGCGCTTCATAATCTTCTAGATGGTCAGGGACAGGACTATTTCAAAATGAAATACAAGGCGTGGACTTTCGACATTTCGCCTGCACACTCGCGTCAACACTTCTTGACCTCCGGGCCAGTAAGGTTAGGACAGGACAGGACAGACTAGGACAGGACAGGCCACTCTAGGACAGGACAGACTAGGACAGGACAGTAGAGACTAGGACAGGACAGACTAGGACAGGACAGTCCACTCTAGGACAGGACAGACTATAGGACAGGACAGGCCACTCTAGGACAGGACAGACTAGGACAGGACAGGACAGGCCACGCTAGGGCAGGATAGGACGCTAGACCCCACAACTGTCGGCGCAAGATTTCCAGGTTTTCTTTTTCGAAGGGAAAATTCGTGTTTCAGAAACCTGTTGCCGCTCTCAGTTTTCAGCCGAGTATGCACGGTCCTTGTACATCATCGCGAGCTCAACACGTTGTCAGAAGTGGACCCAAAAAAATCGAAGTCGCTAATCACGTGAGCACCACGCGTCCTGTGGTCGACGTGGCAGGAGTTTTTTTTAAGACTATTTCTTCACACGACGATGAAAATGGCCAGCAGGCTCAAGGATCTTGTTAACCCGATAACCACTACTGAATGTATGAATCTTTGCTCCTTCCTTGTTGTTTATTTTTGATCCTCGTAAACAAGTTGCTAAACTAAGCCCCATGTCTGTTATCTGTTTTGAATAGGATTGAACATAAAACTGTAATGGTCGTTTTCCCCTAACACAATAATAAAGAGACTGAGCGGTGGGTTAATGAATATTTTTCCCTGACACAAGTGAGCAGTATGTAGGACAATTTTCAACCAGCGTTTCCATGGTTACGAGTAGGACTTTCCGGTACGCATGTCCGCAAATGGTGTAGTTCAAAACTCTTCAAGAGTTGTTTGTCTGCAACAGATGTCTAGCCACTTCACTTTCTTCTAATTCGCTATTAACTCGAATTTGTTGCCGAACCCTCTTGGGATTGGCAGCTGAATTTCTCGCGGTAATCTCGACAGCAAACAAAAAGCTGATCTCCATCACCCCTTTAAATGTACACGTGTTGTAAAACGTGATTAATAGCAGCATCATCACTGGAGCCCAGACGTGGAGGCCATGAAATGTCAAAGCAGATCCACTGTTCTTTGAAACGAAATCCCAAATCCTTGAAAGATTTGCTTTAAGGGCCTCATTCCATCTTCATTCAATCTTGTTGAAGTTTTATTTTATTTTTTTTATTTTTATTATTTTTTTTTTTTTGGGGGGGGGTCTTTTGTAGGGGGATCAGGCCTCTAGTCGTCAGCAGCTGACACAACTCTGAGGTGACAGCGGTTCGATCGCAGGTCTGGACGGAGTCGTGGAAGACGAGCCGCTGTGTCGCCAAACACGTCACTGGCTCACAGCTCCACCTGCTGCAGTGTGACGTCACCCGCCCCCCCCCCCTGGGCTGTAACGCTCGCGCCAGCATCAGTTTTTTTTATCTCACCTGTCGAGACGTCAGACGCAAGTTTTGCTTCGCATTATCTTCTGATTATCGGCATCAGCAGCTGCATGTTGGTGACGTCACGTCCAGCTGCGTGAAGGGTTTTGTGGCGAGGGCCAGATGCGCTGAGAAAGTCACCCGCAAAGTCTCCTTCATCGCAGGCCGATTGATGGTCATCCTCGGGGCACATAATACCAGCTCTGTGTATACTGGGGCATTACTCACAAGATGTGGTTCATTCCATCAGATTTTGTAAAGATTCTGTTTTCAATGAGCACATCCAGCTTTTGCTGATCTCATCGCTGGCTGCACCTCGCAGAGGGTTCTTCTCAAATTCAAAGAAAAAAAAACATTAAAAATCTCATTATCGATCTCTCTGCACTATGTCTAGGACCAAACAAACAAACAAACATATTGAGTCATCTCAGTCCACAGCAGCTGGAGCAGTCGGCTACAGAGCTTTGGCCGATTTGATTGCAGTCTGCGTGATGTTCAAGTACCCCAGCTTCACGATAATCTCATCGATAATGAATTTAACATCTTTGGGCGCTCGCCTTCTTGTCGGTGTGTAAAGCTGCGACATGTAGCAGCATTTGCTACACAAGTTTCGCCGTATTGATCTCAAGTAGTCGCCCAGGTGTCACACGCTAGCCAAGCCACGCGGTGAGGAGGCGGCAGGTAAAATCAACTTTTGTTGGATGCGGCGGCCAGGGGACCACACGTGTACCGCCGTGCCGCCAGGTGATCGCTCTTTGGCGTGTTTTGTGACAGGTAATAGTGACCTGTCAACTATCTACCGTCACCGAGGGAGCAAAGTTTTTTTTTTAAAAAAAAGGTCAAACAGCATCGCCTTGAAGCCTTCTCTTTCGCGTTTTACGACTCTTTGGGTAAACGTACGACTCTAAGGTAGTTTTTGTCTGTTTTAACTAATCTAGACCACTCTACTCCAGGACGATGTTGTGACCAAGGCCTCTCGACCAAACAATAACCACCACCACCACCACTACCCACTCGTCGCAGCCAGTTTAAACTCAAAATCTTACAACTTAACTTACTAAGTGCTCGCCATTCACCTGTCACCTAGCGACGTACTGTGCACCCGACTTCAAAATGTTGCGGTGACCCTTGTTGTCCTCTCAGACAGCTCCTCCACAAGTATGCCCTCATCCCCACCCCCATTTATATGGCTTTTCTCATAAAAACAACAACTGGGTGGAAGCCTGGGTTTACTTGGCATCCTTCGCCCCGCCTCGCTGGTTAACGTAGACATTGGTGCTGCACCTGCAAGTTGCTGTCATGGCGCTTCATGTGAAATACGTCACACTGGTGCTACCGGTGGTGGCTGTGTGGTCGGCAGAACATGTGTACCTGAGGTACAGCAGCCTGACGAGTGTTAGAAAATCAGTGCGTGGTGTACAGCAGTACGATGTGTCGGAAAATCTGTGTGTATAGAAGAGGTGGACAGTAGTAAAAATAAATTCATGCATAATTAATACAGCAGTCGAAATAGTTCAAGGGTCACAAAATCTCTGTGTGACGTACAGCAGTACAACGAGCAGCTCAAATGTCACAAAATCTCTGTGTGACGTACAGCAGTACAACGAGCAGCTCAAATGTCACAAAATCTCTGTGTGACGTACAGCAGTACAACGAGCAGCTCAAATGTCACAAAATCTCTGTGTGACGTACAGCAGTACAACGAGCAGCTCAAATGTCACAAAATCTCTGTGTGACGTACAGCAGTACAACGAGCAGCTCAAATGTCACAAAATCTCTGTGTGACGTACAGCAGTACAACGAGCAGCTCAAATGTCACAAAATCTCTGTGTGACGTACAGCAGTACAACGAGCAGTTCAAATGTCACAAAATCTCTATGTGACGTACAGCAGTACAACGAGCAGTTCAAATGACACAAAATCTCTGTGTGACGTACAGCAGTACAACGAGCAGCTCAAATGTCACAAAATCTCTGTGTGACGTACAGCAGTACAACGAGCAGCTCACGTGTCACAAAATCTCTGTGTGACGTACAGCAGACAGTTTGTGTCAGAAAATCCGGGTGTGACGCACAACAGTAGAGTGTCGGGAGATGTTCGAGGGGTATAAAGAAGTTCAGAGAAGGTCACGATAGTTCAGAGAATGATATTGTATTTTGCAGCTTGCAACGCGGAACAGGATGACCAACAGCTGTTCAATCGTCTGATTCAAGACCTTCCTTCCGCCTCTTTCTCTTTATCCGTGTTTTGGGGGTGGTGGGAGGGGGTTGCCCAACCACTCATTTATTTTCGAAAAAACCAAAGCACAATGGTTGCTGGGCTAAACTGTGATCCGGTCTCTCCAAAGATAGAAGAGGCAGCCATTATCTATGCTTATTATGTACAGAGCGAAAGTAAAGCTATGACAGGAAGCTAAATATTCCTTATGCTTTAGTTGTTATTGTTAAAATGATGATGGTGATGATGATGGTGATGATGATGATGAGGAGGAGGAGGAGGAGGAAACGAAAATGCTGGCTATGCTCTTCCTGCTGTCGATGACCAATAATAAGGCCGATGTTGTAGGAGAATGATGATATGCTGGCAAAATGGTAGTCCCACATTAATCAAAGTGATGTCCTCTTGTCGGGACCCACATTTTCAATCATTAAAACTCAGACCCACCCCAACCCCCATCCACTCCCCTGGTGACTCACACCATCATCATTGTCTGTGGTCAAAAAGCATATTAACAAAAAAATTCAAACATTAACTTACCTACGGCCTCCTGGCCGCCCAGCGGAGTTGGTCCATAGGCCAGAAACACCATAATGACGCCCGTTAACACCTTCTTCCACACCTTGATCGTCCTCATCGTCGGTCCCTAAGGGGTCGGGTGCCGTGAGGTCAACAAGGGACCACCATCATGATATCCACACACTGGCTGGACGCCTCCGCCTCCTCTGCTAGTTCGTGCGAAGCCTGGTAACCACTGCCTTGCTGGAGAGGCCTCACATGATGCGGCAGTCGCTGCAGCACATCTTTCAGGCTGCACGGCGCCGCAAACTGCTGAAGTGTCCAGCCTCGCTGTCTTCTCCTTCCCTCGCGGCTCTCGCGAGACTTCACCTCCGACGCTGCGCGCGCCAGGCCACCGCAACGCTCTCTGCCAGGAAATCGCTTCACTTGGCCTGCTGCTGACAACGGCAGTCGAAATAACGGCTACACACACTCTTCTCCCTCCCCTCCCTCCCTCCCTCACCCTACCTCACCCCACCCCGCTGTAAACACTTGATGATTCAACATTTCTTAGCAAAATAACTCGCCAAGGGTCTGGATAATAATCACTTCACGCCAACTGCTCCTCCACTCGCCACTTATTTCTTTCCTGAGCTGCTTCACAAATGAGCATCGTTTGCCGACTTGCCCTTTGTGCCCTTACAACTTGTTTCGTGTTCAGCAGTAGCTTTCCTTCGAAACTTCATCAGGGTGACCATCCTCGACGTGCTCTCCCCCGCTCGGTGTTTCCAAGGTGCGATTGTTGCCAGCCTTTGCTGAAACTTTCCTCCGAGTTTATAATGTTTGCCAAGAAATATACAAATATACTCTGACAAACAGATACAGACCTACCCCCCCCCTCGCAGGTAGACTGATGTTGAGGAGTTCATTTTCGCCATCAGTTAACGGCTATTGACGAGAGTTATTTGTCGAGTGCTGATGTGGTCAGCGAGTTGCGAGAAGCCTGTGTAATGTTAACCTTCCCCTTGCTTTACGTGTACTAAGGTCCGAGGTCAGTAGGATCTCGTTAACACGTGTGTTAGATGATGGGGTTGTGATTTTGCCGAGGCTGTTCCATATTCAGCCTGTAAACAGTGCCACGTCCAGAAATTTCGATTCCTTATTGATACATGGCTGTAGACCATCGTCATCAAGAGTTTTTTAATTTTTTGCAATTGGTGTTTTACGCCGAGCCAGCAACTAAGGCTGTTTCACGGCAAGACAGCCAGCCCTGTAAACAGATGCCACATGCAGAGAAAGAACAGCGTGCCCGAGACGAGAACTGAACCCATGACAGCCAACCTTCACTGTATTGGTGACAAGCGCTAACCGTTGCCCTCGTCATCAAGGGGGCGGGGGAGAAAATAACATAAGATTCATACCAAAGTAGTCGTGTGAAAATGAAGTAGGTTAAGTTATGATAATAATACAATTTTAATAATTGAAAATCCCCATCATGTTGCCACCGGCGTTTAGGTATCGATACTACGCCACCATATTGGTAGAGACATGACGTGCGCCGGAGGCGATACCTGAACACAACTCACAGCTTCACTCTCTTTGTAATAAGCGCTTTGCCTTAACACA
Organism: Marisa cornuarietis; assembly: GCA_004794655.1. Taxonomy (NCBI): domain Eukaryota; kingdom Metazoa; phylum Mollusca; class Gastropoda; order Architaenioglossa; family Ampullariidae; genus Marisa; species Marisa cornuarietis. The sequence goes on along the minus strand of SMMW01000057.1, from coordinate 1,226,231 downwards.
CACACACACACACACACACGCACGCACGCACACACACGCACGCACGCACACACACGCACGCACGCACGCACGCACGCACATTGTTAATGTTTTACGCCATGCTAGCAGAGAACGAGAGAGAGAGATAGTGAAGGAGAAAAGGAAACACGATGAGGCAATGGGAGGAGGAAGTTGTAGGGGCAGACGACAGCTGCGACTAACGAAAGTAAACTACTGTTGCTGGAAAGTTGTTCTCAGGGTCTAGATCGCGTGGACGCCAGATGACGCAAGTGCTACGGCGGATCAAGAATCTCGCACCGGACAGCGAGGTCAAGGGTCAGAGGGCCTGCCAGTCGCTTGTGGACTTCACCGTCAGCCTTCGATCTCCACAACGTAAACAAGAGAAAATCGACGATGGCATCAGTGACATCAGGCTGACAGAGGGAATGTGGCACGAGCAGCGTCGTCGAGGGGATGCGGAGCGAAGAAACACAGAGGCTGCGAAAGGTGGGACAGCGATGACATGCGGGATGAAGTAGTTCACTGCGGAAGCTCACGTCAGCGACGACAGCTGTGAGGTGTACAGTCTCAGGGTGAGCTGTGTCACCTGCCGAGTGTCTTCATCTACAAAACCCACAACAGTAGCCATAACGAGGATTTACAAAACAAGAGCCGTTCTTCATTACTCACAACACTTCAATGTTTTTATTACTAGTGGAGCATCTATCTCGAGGTCCAGTCCATACCTACACCCAATATAGAAATAGCGGAACATTAGGAATCTATTAAAAGAACTTTGTCTCATATATATATATATGTGTGTGTATGTAAATAAACTTTTTTTTCAAAATTTTCGATGCTGAAACCATTCTTATATATTTATGTATAATTTTATCCTGACGTTTTATCATAAGCTTATTATTTCATCAGACACTGATCTCTTAGTTGTCCGCATCTCCACGTGCCGATCAAATGTGTTTGCGGTTGTTCTGTTAAGTTTGTCAACTTTCTTTACGTGAAGTCATCAGAGATCATAGAAGAGTAACAAGTCATCATCATCATCATCATCATCATCATCATCATCATCATCATCATCATCATCATCATCATCATCATCACGAACAGCCTCCTGGAACGGAACCTGTTCTTAGTTGGGGACATACTGTCTATCTATCCCTAACCACACTCACGGAGCGAGAGACTCACAAAGTTGAGTCTAACAGGAATTTAAAAAATAAAAAAACGATTGTTAAAAGCTGCTAAAGAAGTTTTGTGTGCGACTAACGGCGATGGTGAGACCACAAGCACATGAAAAGACCGACACCTAACGGGAGTTGTGTTCACACTGCTGTCCAACTGCCCTGAAAACACGGTGCGCTTCGGAATGTTCGTGCAGTAAGTGAAACCCGGGGGGGGGGGGAGGATGACAAACGGTTTTGGGCCTCAAGCAAGCAGTGACCTCGTTTGAGCCAGTCACGGGAGGGAGATGGGCAGCTGAGCATGGGTGGAGGTGAGCTGGAGGGGCGAGGCTTAGAGGCGTCAACAAGAATCATTTGCTGACACAAGCATGTGAAATTCTCCAGTCACGATAACGTATTCCATTCCGAGATAGACAGGTCAGATTCTGTATGAAAGCATGGAGAAATATGTATGTATAAAGAAAGACACAATACAAACAGAAATAATGTCAACACGCATGCGCGCACACAAACAAATGTACAAGCACGCAGTCCCCTCGTATCCCCCTCCTCTCTCTCTCTCTCTCTTTCTAATGCACGTTTCTGGCCGCCTGTTCTTTGTCAAGTCCGCCCGTTTATCTGCTGAAAGAAGCCGCCGGAGCAGTAGCTGATAATCCTGCTGCCGATCTGAGAAAAGGTCTCCGCACAGAAACGTTAATATGCTTCTTATCAGCATTCCAAGGCCCCCGGTAACGAGCGTGCCACCCTCCGACCAGCAGAACCAGCTTCTCAAGTGTGCACCTTCGGTTTCAGAAGGGGAAGTTGGGGGAAAATAGGTTTAATTTTGTTCGTATGAAACGACAGCAGCTGTACAATGTTTTCACATCTTTTTTAAAGCAACTTTTTAGGGGGACATGGTGCAAGGCGTCGAAGTAAAGCAGATGTGTTACTAGTGTTAGCTCTCCTCGTTCACCTTGTTACATCTCTTGTTCTGCTCTCGATTAACTCATCGAGTCTGTCTCTATTGTCTCTCTCTCTTACACACACACACACACACACACACACACACACACACACACTTAATCCTTTATCTGGGAGGCGCCAGACTCCGCGAGTATTGCCACATTGTCATAACGACAGCCCCAGGGTAAGGCAACCTCTTTGTAACTACGTAGTTCAGACACTGGCCTTGATTACTTCATGTTGTTCCCGTAGAAAGGATTTACCTTCGCCTCCTAACTACGCTCTCCCCCCTCCCCACCCTGTGGTTAGTGGCTCGACTAAGAAGCAGAAGGCTGTCGGTTGTGGAAGGTTAAGGAGAGAGGAAGGAGACAAGTCAGGGCGAACCACTTGTAGTTCATTGCCCGCACAGCCACTAGGACTAGGTGATGGCATCCTTTGCCTCCAACTAGCACAAGCTTAGAGAGTTGCGGTATCCTCTCTCTGGTTAATTCCTGCTTCTGCTGGTTTTAATTTACAAAGAGTAGTGGCCCTCAAGAAGAGGGGATTGCATGCTTTTTTTTTTTTTTTTTTTGCTTACTCGTTTTTGTGCCGATGCGCCCTCTTGCTTGTGAGCGGAAATCCTGCGGCGTGGAGGAATTCGTTGCACTGTGGTTTTGCAGTGGTCCTACCTTACTGAAAGTTGTACTGCGGGTAAAGGACATACGGACATGTGTGCCGTGCAGACTGTCTCAGATTAAAATCCACTTTATAACCTCTACGCGTTTGGGAGACGTTGGAAAAGTCGACACCAGGTCCTGAGAATGAAGGCTGCAGACCATTCTGTCATTGGGTCGTTCTCCAGCCTCAGTTGTCTTGGCTAAAATTAAATGCAGAGACATCAGAAACGCGGGTGTACTGTTTGACAGATTTGTACCCGAGTTTTCACTGCTTCCTGTTGTCGTTGTGAAACCAAGGTGGCATCTGTATGTCTGTGGACCACCTAATGTCATTACTGCCTCTACACCAGCTACTATTAATCTAGTAGCTATTCTAACCTAACTGCTTGCTTCTAGTTCTGCACCACCTGCCTTCTACGTGTTCCAGGTCACCTAGGTGTTCGCTGTAAGTTCAAGACTCTACTTGCTACTAGTTCTCCATAACCTAGTCACTATTAGAGACTACAACACTATTACACAGAGACCAGCTTTGTTGCCCCTGGTTGTGGACCAGCAATAGTTGGTACCTTTCCGGACAAGCTTTTCGCTACTAATTTCAGTTAATCGCTACTAGCTTGGGGAGGATAAGAAGACTACTGGGACGTTCCTCGACATGCACTTTGTCAACCGGGAGGACAATTGTGTACACGTGACGACACAGGAGAGGTTAACTAAAATCAAACAGTCTCTCCCCCAACCTTTCCTCTCTCTCTTTCTCAAGCCATTGAGCTCGTCCACAAAAACACAGTGGCCGAGATCTTGAAACTGCTTCGGTCCAAAGAAAACTTTGACTTCTGCGTGCAGATACAAGTGAATACTGAACAAAACTCACTACAAACAAAATTTCAGACCGATCTGAATCCGGAGATTTTTTTGTCATATCGAAGCCTGCCTTGCGATAAACCCATCACCAACATGTGTCGTATGCACATCATAATCCAGAAACAATGTCAGCCAGTGCGCCAAGCTGACTCTGACTGCTAGCACACCCACCCACCCACTCTCCCTCCCTCCCTCCCTCACAAAAAAAAAATCGTGCAACGAAAACAATCCAAGGGTCAGTGCAAGGTCTGTAGAAAATGGGTCACGATGCAGAGGATACTGGAAAGATAAACGCGTGTCCAGTACCTTTCGGTTATCTCACTCACTCACTCTTTTGCACATTGCATCCTTGGCACCTGTGGGAGGGGAGCACAGCTCCTGTTACTTGTATCTGGAAAACTGTAAGTTTTTACACGCTGCAGTAAAGATCTGCCAGGTGTGCGAGGAATGGAAAACAGCTGTGAGGTCATTCTGCACCGTTATTACAGGTAAAAAATACCAGTAATTATATCGTGATGTCCGCTACATAATATCATAATATCAGTATATAATATATATATATAGCAGTATATAGCACATTACATATCAGTATATAATATCATAAATACCAGTATATAATAACTCGACCCTCTTTCCCTACCGCCTCAGCTGAGGACCTCGGCTTTGTCAGTTCTCCAGAACCTCCGGCCATAACACCTACCATCCCGTTTTTCAGCTGTAGTCAAACCATATGGCAGCCTACACCATCTCCACACCCCCAACCCCCCACAAAAAAGGAACTCATTCTCTTATTCTCTCACTGCCTTCCCCAGATCCGATACAAACACCTTGTCATTTTTCCTTGTCTTTATCATTCGATAAAGCGAGGTCTCACTCAATAAGTAGCCGAGTTCGGCACCTCTTTTTTTTTTTTTTATTTTAAATCTTGTTGTTGGAGTTAATGGACAGATTCTGACCAGGCAGCGACTTAATTTTTTATAGAAGCGAAAGGTAGCCCTCGAACCCTTCGGTCGTTGGGGAGGGGGGTGTAAGAGAGAACTTTTCTCGAGGACAGGTCTTCGTGAGGTTTGTTACGATGGTCCCGCCTTTCTCGTCAAGACATTCGTCCCAGGTAACCGAGCAGGTGGGTTACAATTATGACATATGATCTCTGACCACCTATGTTACGATAATCCTGCAGGGCAGCGTTACATACAACGTTCACACGTCAGTCACTTGGAATCTCGACACGCTGCTCATGAGTTCCCGCCAATATATATATATATATATAATTATATACAAGATACATCTTTGAGCCGATTCATAAAAGCCGCCATGTTTACACACTCTCTTTCACAAAACAAACAAAGAACAGGGACTCTGACGCCTGGCGTGGTGGGGTACACCGGGTATTATTGGCAGTTTTGCGGCGATCCATTTGACAAGAAAAGTGTCGAGGGATGCTTGGGTTGTTTTGTCAACTGGCCAGCACGACTTTGACTTACAGGCTGTTATAGCCTATAATCTCCAGGAACAGTCTACGGAAAGGCACCGCTTACAGGAAGGATGTGAATGTCGTCTATAGGTTGCGTTGTCCACGGAAGGTCCGAGGTTGTATCTTTAAGTGTGCGTGCAAGGCAATGCCTTCTTTTGTGAGCGAGGATCTTTAACAAAAAAAAAGTCCAGTACTACGGGTCTCGATGCAAGTGACACTGAGGCGGTTCATTCGGTTTTGTAACGGTACTTTTTTTTAAACACAAAGATCGCTAGGCAGACAACTTCTTCGACGACTATTTTCTCTGTCACGCCAGTATTCTCCACTTGTGCATTATTGTCCTCTGGTTCAAGATTTTACGGTGCATCCAGTCCAGGATGTCAGTGTTTTAATGACCCCACTAACAATATTCACAGAAATCGCCTACCAAATGCTTTTGATGACATCACAATGCTACATAACGGTCACCGTGAACCTACCCACACCTATGTTTTTGACACGGTCATAAGTAAAAGATTATTTTGCAATCCAAAATTTTGAGTACCAACTATACACAATTCACTATCATTTAAGCTCAACTTGCGATTTCTCTTTCCTTTAGCAGCTTTTCCTTTGTTATATTCCTTCACCAACATGAAGTCCTACCTGCAGATGTCAAAACTTGTTCATTTCGCTGTCTGATCTTCACTTGCTGATAGAAGAAACTTTCTGCGTCTAAGCTCGAGGCTTCTGGCAACAGGAAACACTACAGGCTTGCCCTGAAGAGTCCTGGCTGCCCACAAGTTACAGAAAAAAAACTAACAAAAAACAAGTTCGCAACGACAAACAACTCTCGTGCATCGCTCGAGACCCGATGACGTAATGTCCCTGATGTTAATCGCCGCCGGTGGTCAAGAGTCCTTTCTGGATGGCCGAGGTGTGCTGCTGCGGCCGCCGTGCCCACGAAACGCGGTGAAGGGTCAAACTACTAGAGATAAACTATGAACTGCTCGTCGTTAAGAGGTTTGGACGTGCACTTCACACGACTCTGCAATGATCGCCTCTCGTAAGCTATTGCTGTCACGTCCTTAGACTTTCTTAAATAGTCCACAGAGAGGGGCAATCACTTGAAATGTGTGAGAATTTAGTTTTAAATGCATGCCTTCTGTAGAGTAAAATGATAGCATAAGATGGGGGACCTGTTCAGCATGTCGTAGGAAGATTTCAGTAATTGTCACCTCTGTAGGTATTGGTAGTCTGTGGAGGTATTGTATGTCGACCCAAAAAATTGTGATCTTGTTGCGTTGTCACAGCTCATTTTGTCGTTAACAGCAATCAACTAAACGTTTCAGTGATAAGATCTGTGAATATCTTCATGGTCTTAATTGACCTGTATGTGCAAATCGCGTGCTGTTCCTTTCCCTTCTCTGGTTCGAGTGTCTGAATGCATCGTCCCTTCATCCTGCAGAGATCACTTTTAATAAAGCTTTCACCTTTTTAGTACAACGGGCCATAGTCGTGGCTTAGCCAGGAAAGGCTATTTTCATAACTTTTATTGTAAAGTTTTCTCATTTCCAAAAATGTAGAGGTTCCTTGGTCCTATGTTTCCGTGAGAGCAGCAATTATAAAAAACAAACTTCACCCAGTCGTCTTCAGCTATTAGCCTGTCTTTGCAACTGATACTTACACTAACTAAGAGGGCTAAAGGCTGACCGTTGCTTCCATAAACATTTCCCTCCCTGCTTTTTGTTAGTTTGCAAATGTGCTAATGTATTTGATTGCTTTGTGGATGAAGCTTATTGTCAAGCAGGGAATTGCACCAAGTGTTCTTTTCTGATTAAGCCAGAAGTCTTCTTTAAGATTTGTAAGCCTGCTTTCGTTGGAGGGGAAGGGGTTGGAAAATAATTATATAATACAGAAGTACATGCAGTTCACTAAATTTCTTTTTAAACATGAAAGTACTTTCAAAAGATACCAAAAAACAAACCACTTTACTAATCCTGCTTCTTATCTTTTTAAGAACATAAGGAATGCTTCACACGCAGGTCATAATTATGTCTTTAAGCTATTAGTAAAGTAGAAACTATGCATATTTACAAAATTTGTGGTTGGCTGTGTTCAACACCGTGCCAGTTTACAAAATTGTTAAGTGTGTTTAGGACATATGAGTTTAGCACTACACATTGCCATGCTATTTTCACTCTCCATACTGATACTGACAATAGCTGCATGGGAAGCAACTCTTGCTATTAATGGCTTCTTGCACGAAATCAACGAGGTCTCAAGCCCCGACAACAAAACCCTTGTCCGAACCTGCCCATAAATCCACTTTGATGAGAAGTGGATAAAAGTATGCACCGAGGGGCTAGATTACAGCAAAGCTTATCTTTCTAAGGCATGAAATTGCCCGTAAGGTCCAACAATTTTGAACGGACCATGGTAACAGACCAAGACTGTCAAATTATTTCGATAAAGATTTATGGCTATTTTTATCTTCATGCAGACCCAGCAACACCTGACCAACCTTTACCTAATGAAGTGATCCATGGTAAGTGTGACATACCAAGCAACTATAATGCATGCCAACAACCAGAAGTGGTCTTGCAAACTAAAGTATTGGCATGGCAAATTTTGCCTTGACATTGAAGTATATGAAGAAAAATATCCTAGTGGGTCCATTCAACAATTTTTGCTCCGAAATAGACAAAAAACACAAATATGTCAATTGTTATAGAAGTGTCTTTAGATTTATAACAGTGCTGTTTGATGATGTAAGTTATGCAAGGTTTCCCCACTATGCTTCATATATTTCCGCAAATTTTTTTAATTTGTACAAGTCAAAGATGAATAGGCTAAACGTAGAAGAGACTGTGCACAAATGGTCCAAGTATTACTTAAAAAAAGTATGGTGGTACTCAGTTATAGGACTTTAGACTCAAGGAACCAAATTAGGCAAGAATGATACACAGTGAGTGAAAATACAACCTTAAAGCTATCTTATCTGAGTTTCATTCTGACATCACTCACATAAACTAGATTGAGAATTGTTCCCTCAGTCAAGATTTATTAATAACTGATGTCCATGAATTTAAGCAACAAGAGCAGAAGCTGTGGCAGACTCGCTGAAAAAAAAACAACACACACAAACTGATGAATTTGTTCAACAATCAGCAATTCACGCAAAATCTAAAAAAAAGGACTAAAGTCGCTCTACCTTTGATACATTTCTTTACACTAAAATCTTTCACATAACCTACCAATGTATGTTAACTTTCTGTCTTTTCCTACTATTAACTACACTGCATTATCTATATCACAATGTCTACATGAGCATGCTCTCTTTATTTAGGAAACTTTACATAGACATTGTATAGACAAGACGCAACAGAACTTACTACTTCCAGTTAGGAGGAAGAACCTTCCTTGTCTTGTAATATCGCGCCAGGCGGTGGATGCGGCTCTCCACGAGAATGAGCCTGAACTTGGCATCTTTGTCCTGGAAAGTCATCACAATGAAAACAGAATTATGATAGCAAGTATTATTTATATACCATTATAAATGATACTTTTACTTTTAATTCTTTATTTTCTTGAAAGCAAAGCTGTCCAAAAGCTAGTCTGTAGCAAGCCTGCAGTTTTGAAAACAGCTTTTTGTATTGATTGCAATTTTCAACTCCCCAAAAAACTTGAAATATTATAGTATATGACCTAAAAGTCGACAGCTAGACACAGGCAATAACTGGTCGCTGTTACTACACACAACTGTTGAAACTACTGGTAAGAAAAAATATACTAGCCTTTCTGTTGCGCTCCAGATGCTTGCGAATATTGACTGCCTTCTTGATGAGGGAGTACAAATCCTCTGGGAGGTCAGGGGCCAAACCCTTAGCCTTGAGGATTCTCAAAATTTTGTTGCCTGTTACATGGCGAACTTGAGCAACTCCATGTGAATCCCGAAGCAACACACCTAGAAAAAAATAATTTCAACAAGAGTTACAAATCTTTCAACTCAACACAAACTTTAAAAATATGGGCATGTTCTTTTATCAACTTGGCAATGAACCATCTCAGCTTTAATTTTCATATCTAAACAATAGTTATGGAGAAGCAGAACATTTTAAAATTTAATCTACTACGGAGGGAATTGATATATTGGGGCCTCTGATTCTGAGCATATGGAAACTTGTTTCCAAACAACCAGTATGTGTTTTTCGGTTTGTGGTTGTGTTAAAAGTGAAAAATAGACTAAATGTCTCAAAAACTCACCTATCTGAGAAGGGGTAAGGCCTTTTTTGGCAAACTTGAATATTTGGTCTTGGACATCCTCTGATGACAATTTAAGCCACTACATAAAGAAAGGTAATTTTTTTGTTAAGAACAGAAAATTTCATGTCAAAACAACTACTACAACTTCTTCAATGTTGATACTTCCAATTTTCTTGTATTGTATATTCTAATTATTGAATGGTGTTAATTTAATCCTTACAGCACTGCATATAAGCATTACAAAGACCCTGGCTAATAACTGATAAGACAACAGCGGTTTTTATTATTGCTGCTCTCAGGTTAACATTAGATCAAGAAAGGAGAAAGCTTTAACTGCGCAATTAAAATAATAAACACTGGCTTCCCTGTGCTTTCCAGGAAAGGCTACAATCATGACTCTTTGTGCTATAAGGGTTAACCCTCTTAGCCAGGAATAAAAAATTTTCTACATTCAAAAAACATGGACTTAAAATTTATGATTTTGAAGACGATAGGGAAACTGCAGAGCCACAATCGTGCAAAGTGAGAATCACGATCGTGGAGCAGAGCAACTCCATCAATCTCTTGCCTGTCAAGCCAGTAAACTGGCTCTGCGGACCCAGCGGGTTAAGATGTTCTGCAAATGAAGGCTTCTTACCACTGAATTATTTTGTGCCAACTTGTCTCAGACCACAACTTGTTTTTGGTGCAATATTGTGCCCCATTCACCTTAACCCTCTTAAAGCGATGAGCCTATTTTTAAGCTCTGCCGACCGAAAGCGGTGAGCTTTTTTTTAGGCTTTGCTATAGGGATCCAAGAAAAGCTCTTCCATTGGTCGACCTGGTTAAAACCAACCAATCAGAAAGTTTGTTTCTATTGTCGTCTTTTTTCCCGGGCATGTTTTGGAGCTTTTCTGGATTAATTTGGTGCGATTTTTTTCTTGAAAAATGTCAGTGGCTCATCGAACAGTTTCCTGGAGGATGATTCTTTCGGTGACACTAGAGAAAAATATGTAGTTGAAAGAGACTTTAGGCAACGATTATTGATGGTTTTTGCCGATGTTTCCGATGAAGGCAGGTGTTCCATGCAGAGAAGTTGATTTTTTTTTAGATAGTAAACTGTGCATTTTTTTAGATTATTATTGCGATCAGAGTAAAAGTAGGAAATTTTTATTATTTTTATTGCAAAGTTTAAATATTTTTCTAAAAACTGTATAGGTTTCATGGTCTTATGTTTACCTGAGAGCAACAATAATTAAAAGAACCACCCACCCAGCACGGCTTCACCGTCTGAAGTTATACGCCATGCTTTCTTTGCGGCATTTTAGTTTTGCCATCGTGCTAAGAGGGTTAATATATGGCAAACAATTTGTAATAATCCAGTTGAATAGCTTTAAATGTACAGAGCCACATCTTGTTTAAAAGATATGCTGACGGACAAACATTTTATGCTGGCACTAATGTAATTGCTGGTTGTTAGATGCAGTTCAGAGGCACCCATACAAAAAATCCAGCCAGAGCTATCTTCTTTTCACTGAAATCCTTACCGTTGGCACTGAACGCCTATATGGCAATGCAGACTGGGAGATACCCTTTCTGAAAAGATATTTTGATAACGTTTACTTTATATATCGAAAGGTTAAGCAATTTTATTAATGCATGACAATACACTACAGCATAAAAGATGTGAAAAATTCATCATAGCACGAAATGTTAATTCGACTTAGCACAAAATCAAAACGATCTATCTCAAAGTGACTGATCGGACAGTGGGTAACTAAGAATTCTGCCATCGCATGTTAGTCAGGAATATTAAAATGCTTTAAACAGTAATCGAAAGTAAAACAGCTAGGGCCTTCATTCATTTAATATTTTGAAAGACGAAAAAACACAGAAACACTGCATCAACGGCCAAGGGACGTAATATGAATGCTTGTAATATTATTACTGATTTTGCACTTGAAACGAACTGTGTACTTTAAATTTTAATTTAATTATATAATAAATCTACGCAAGACTCTAGTATTACTGGTTAATATTATTTAACTAGAGCGTGTCGATAAGTAAATTATACGGTTTACTAAAAAGACTTCCGCGGACACAAATGGCTTCTTTGCTTCAAAACACGTGGGAAAGCCCAACCATGCTTATACTGCCCAAGTCCTCAATTAAAGTTACAGATTGCACATAATGCTTAAATCAACTCTTCCCTACATCTGATTAAACTACTAATATGTGAAATATGGCAAAGAGGAGGTGTTAAATTTGATGTAAATGATTTCTCTTACCCAGGATTGTGCATACGACCCATGATGTCGGCTACTCCTGCGCTAGAGAAAGAACCCGGATGTCTTGTCAAGGGACGCTAATCCTATCTCCTCGGTGTGTGCAGTCCCTTAGTTTCTCTAAAGAAGCGTAAATTTTGAACAGTAGACAAAATAATTGCTTTAAAAAATGCCTCTATGTTTTAAGTAATCTGAAAATTGCTATCTATTCTGATTTTATTTTAGTTTTTATTTAACTGATTTATGGCATTTTATAAACCGCACATGTTAGGTTTATTTTAAAAGTAGAAAACTTGATAAGATGGAAATAGTGAGTACGTCAAGTTAAACACTTATCGAAGGCTAAGTTATTTCTAGAACTGTGGGCGAGGTTAAGATATCAGTTAAGTAGCCAAATTTTTCGGTGGTTTACGCTTCCCCTTTTCTTAACATAAAAGGGAAGTAGTTCTGAAAAGAAGTAACCTTCCCTTCTTATATTTGACATCAAAGGGAAGTAAAGCAGCTTCAATTCAGAAGATTTTATACGGGATTTCTTTCCCTTCAATTGGTTTCTCCGTTTACACGTGCAGCCTTTTCCAGCAGTGATTATTGCTACACTAACACTACCTCTTTTTTTCTTTCTTTTGTTTTCTGGAAGTGGGTTTGGGACACGACTACACCTACACATAGAGACAATCGCATCTTTCAGTGTTAGGTATTTCGACGAGTTTGTTGATGATAGTAACTGTTTACTTTGGGTAGTAGTTTACTCTTCCATAATAATTTCACACTGATTTCAGATATAACTGGCCAACTATGTTGCCACTACACTGATTTAGCGAGCATCGTCGGCTTCGTCATTCTCTCGCCTCCGTTCTCTCATAATCCATAATTTGATGTATTTTTTTTCCTTTCGTGGTGACTACAAATTATGTTCGTCATGGTTTACATTTTTCTGTGTCGGGACACGTTTGCCAGTGTTTTCTCTGACTGCGAATTTCTTTGTCGATTACCCGCTACTGCCGTATCATCGCCTCCTTTTGCACGCGTTGATGCTCAGCCCCCCCCCCAATCTTTCTGTTGCCTGCTGCAACACTCTTGGTGTTTGTATTAACACCTGTGTCCATCGATGGGGATCCGTCTCCACCACGTGATCGGCGCTGCTGAACTCTTGCTGTGTCTACTGGGAGCGGAGGTTTTTCTTGTGGTGCGCTGTGATCCCTTCCGCATGTTACGGCCTCGGTCCCATTGTCCTCGGGATTCCAATGTTGCTCACTTGTTGCGTATTCTTCCTAGTTGCAACCACGTCGATATCCCGACACCAGTTTCGTCGTCGCATTTGGAGATTCTTAGTTCAACGTTCAGTCTTGTCATCAGAAAGCTAGTGATGTTCATGACCTGATCTTAGATCATGACGTGGATATCCTGAACTGAGGACTATTGGGTACACCTTCCACTATATCAAGGGTGTGATGCCTGTATCGCTGAACTGAGGCCTGCTGGGTACACCTTCCACTCGTTTCCTCGAGTTGACTCTTGTGGTGATGGCATCTTGACTGTTGCGAAGAACTCCTTGGTAAAGTGCACGTCATGGAGGACCACTCGGCTTGTCGTCCATAGAAACTCTTCATGGAGCGGGCTGCTGCTAGAGGGGGGGGGTGCTGTTAAGTAACAAAGACTATTCTGAGCACACGACCTCAGCTTCTGTGTTCATCAAACACCTTTTTGCTTCTACTGATGATCTCCTGTGCAACTCAAAGTCCACCCCCTTACCAAGAAATGTCCAAAGACCTGAGGTGCCTGATAAATGCTGTCAATAGTTCAGTCATAAAATAAGGGAAATTCGTGATGACCACGATACTCGTCAATGTCCATCGCCATCGTTTGCAACATGTAGTGGTCCTAACCTAGACTGTATCAGTTTCACAGAGTGTCAGAGACAAAGATTTATGATCTCGTGAAATCACCTGCCAAGTCTTGCTGTCTGGACTCATTGCCTACACCTCCCATGAAGCAGTCTTCGGACTTTCTTGGGTCAATAGTCACTAGAATTGTGAATCACTCGTTCTGCACGGATACTGTTCTTCCTCGGTTCAAGCAGGCTGTTGTTACACCAAATTGGAAGAAGCCTGAGCTTGACCCTAATGATTTTTAAGATTTTAGCCGTTTAGAATTTTCCATTTTTGCCTAAGATTTTAGAGAGACTTGCTCTTGCCCAGCTGTAAGATTACTTGTCTCAAAATAATCTCTTTGAGATTTATCCATCTTCCTACCGTCAAAGCCAGAGTGCACAGCCTGCTGTACTGTCTGTTCTCAATGACATGCTTGAGGAGACTGACGAGGGATAAGTGTCTTTGTTGGCGTTGCTTGATTTGAGTGCAGCGTTTGACACCAACGGCCAAGATGGTTTGCTTGAGAGATTCGGCGCAACATTTGTTGTTGATGGTACAATTGTTGCTTGGCTTCGCTCTTATTTTGCATAGTCGTGTGCAGTCGGTAGTCATGGGGTGTCGCAGGGATCGGCCCTTGGCTCACTGCGTTTCACACTATACATGAAACCCACTCACTTCCACTCACCACATGACCAGCAGTTCCCTGGTCAATCAGTGGGAGGAAAACTAGGGGCGCGAATGCCAAAACAAACAAACAAAAAAACAAAAAAACAGGGAGAGACCTCCGGATATTGTACATAAAAACTGGGGGAAACACGTGGAGCTCTCTCGGTTTTTGCCCACTTTTCACTTCGGGAAAGACAGGATCAGGATAGAGCGACAACAACCACACACATCGAGGAGGACCGATGAGTAAACTGGAGGGAAGATGTCAGCTTTCGATCTAAGAGTAAGATATTTAGACCGTAGAAGTAGAAAGTTGGGTGAAATTTAGCTTTCAGACGTTTGTGTTTAATTGTTAGAAATTTGTAGTTGAATAAACAAAGGATTGATGTAAGGAAGAATTGTTCGCGGGTGATACATTATTGCAATTTGGTACTTATCCGTTGTTATCGTCTCCCCCCCCCCAACTTTCCATTTTATGATCTTTTTCTTATCTATCCGTTCCATGTCCTTCTTCGTAGCAAACTCACGCGGCTTTCAGTATCTCGGGTAGAACATCCATTTATGTCAGAGAGTACGACAGGTGGAGCGATCCCCAGATATTTCGCGGGGTGGATATCAAGAAACCAATTCCAGTGCCGGGGCCTCCCCGCTATATGAGTATGTCCTGTTGCTCAGTGGTACATCAGCTGGTTAATCACAATACTGTTAGTGCCTTGCACCTGAACTTGGCACAAACACTTCACGGCGCACTTATAAAACTACTGTATATACAAATATGTCGGACCCTCGCGCAATGCGTATGTTGTAAACAGCACTCAAGTGCGTCTGAATAAGACAATCAGTCAGAGTAGAGAGGAAGGAAGGAAGGAATAGTAAGTACGTTAAACAGAGGAGGAACAGAAAAAAGAAAAGGAGTGTGAATGAATGAATGTCTCAACGATGCAGTTGTAGGCTTTCGTGCAACAGTGGAAACCTTACAGAGAGCCTTCATTCCTACCACTTCGAGCTAGGGGAGTGAATGGGGTAGGGTTGGAGGAGCAGGTCGGAACAGCCCGTAGATAAAAAGAAAAACAAATCATCAGCCGTACAGCCTTGTGATCAGGTGTCATATCGAGAAAGTGCGTGTGCCCCAAGATGAGATGGGAACCCGACGACCTTGACTGTAGTGGTGACAAGTGTTTGTCCACTACACCCCCGGACTGTTCCCGCCTGCTCCTGTTGTCCCACTGAGAGTGAGATGGCAAAGTCAGGTAAGGTGTTTACATCAGCGGCAGATCTAAGGCCGTGCCGCCCTCTCCCGGAGTACCTATACAGCTCCTGGTCATTAGCTCTCGCGAAAACTCGTTTGTCGCACGTATCTTCTCAAAGACTTGGACTTGCTCCCACCTTCTCTGGGATTTCCCAGATTCTCCCCCTTCCTGTCCCAGTGGAAGCTGAAGACATGATAACAGTCTCCAGATGCTGCTCTGTTTAGTTTCTCTTACCTGTGGTGACTCCACACGGAGGTAAACAATGTAACTCTGCTGCGGTTGTCAGAAGCTGGCTACAGAGAACTGTTTACACAACTAAAAGCGAAAAGAACGGTGTGATAATTCTGATTGGAATCATTTTACTGAAGACAACCGGAGTTTTACAAGAGTGCTGTGGCCACTGTTTGGGCCTATCGGTGTGAATCCCCGGCTCCAGACTTTGCTTCCGATTCTATACACTGAGAACACATCCATTCCAACAGCTGTCGGTGTAGTCATCCTTATACAAGTAGGGACAGAGAAAATAGACCTCTTGGACAGAAGGCAGCAGCGTCCATGATGTGTATCTCCTGTTTCAACAGTTCCAATGCCTCTAAAAACAACAAAACCGCTGAAAATCTTGTGGAAATCTGGATAATCGCAGGAATTCAATGTGAAGTTGAAGACCTCTTAGCTAGCTAGTAGTCGTAGGGCCAACGGTGTGTAAGTGGAGAGGCCCACCATGTCTAGAACACAATATATGGAGAAGTGACCCCCTCCTCTCCCGCTTTCTTCTTCTTCTTCCTTTTGATAAATCAGGATTTGGTGCTGTATAGGCAGGAGAATTTTCCGGTTATTAGCCCGGGTGAGTGTCCAACCTCTGGTCTAGAGTCGAATGTCTCTGGTACTGCTCACCACATCACAGCGCCTTTCCACCGCTGAGCAGGGAGGATATCAATACTTGATAATAAATAACACTGGATAGTGTAGAACCACACACTGTCTTACTTTACCTGACATCCTCAAGAATTATGTTCATTAACTACAAAGACAAAGTGGTTTCTTAGCGCTGTGGAATTACTACCAACAGTTTTTATCGTGTTTAAATATCGTCGTCTCCATTTTGGCTAATTTCATTCACTTTTGTTTATTATTCCGCGTTCTGTATCAGTGTAATGTCATTATTAATCACTACCAACCTTGTCACTACACCCTGTTTCACTTCATGCCTACTTTGACCAGTCCTGTCTTCAGTTAGGCTTGATTAATCTTGTTACCGGCTGTAAAAAAGCTATTTACAATTTGGCTGAAATGCCTGCCAAGCCGGTGTCTGTCTTGCATATCACAAAGCACGTGCCCGCCATGTGTGTATAATATTTGGTGTCTACAAAGCCTACCGTGGCCCCGGCGGGGTCATACCCTGCGGTACGAGGGACCAACTTGATCGGGTAGAACGGAATGTTAAGTACTTTTTACTTCGATGTCGACCCAGCTGGCGGGACTGGGTACCTGACTCCACAGAGGGTTGGGGAAGGTCAGGCAATGAGAGAGAGGAGATGGACACCGCCCTCATGGCCCCCGAGAAAAATGAGTCTCTAACACCTCCCCCACCAACGACCGGAAAAGGTTAGGGGATGACTTTTACCCTTAAGTTCAGCCTCCATAAACTCCAGCGAGATCAGTTTGATCCGAACCGAAAGAAGACCGAGTTACTAGCAGAATAAGAGAATGTTAAAAAAAATCTGTATTAACTGTACAAACACACTTCAGCAATTAAAACTCAACAACAAGCACTTCTTTCATTTTGTATGTGACTCTCGTGACATTTGTATGACAATAAACAATAGTTTAAACTGAGCTTATTATCGATAAGTCGATAATATTATGAAGCAATACGGCAATATACAAACCAGTTCATACGAAAAATGATTCCCCGTTTTTCATTTTCAGTTTTGGATGTTCGCTAGCAAGCTGTTGGAAAACTGTGTCGCGTTTGACACCTGAAAATGTTTACAGCAGAGCGAGTGTACCTCGAACACATGTTTGTCTGGGGGGGGGGGAGTGAACCTTTTTTCCTCCAAGAGCATCATTCGTGGTCCATACAAAATTATCTACTTAACATTGTCCTGCACCATTTGGTCAAGCTGTTTCCTCGCCACAGTGTGTTAATACTTGTTCACGTGTACAGTCCGTCTGTCTGACACTACTGTCCTCTGACTCACCACAATCCGCCTTTTCGTAATTAGGAACGGGAAAAAATATTCTCTACTCCTATGTAAAGCATAGTGAAACACCTGTTTGAAGTCTGTAAAATATGTGTATTTAATTAGAAAGTTCATTGAGCAGACAATACATAGTAACAAAACCTTTTATTCATAATGCAACATTTTCTGTTTGCGGCTGTGCAAAGTACAATAGTAACAATAATAATAATAATGTCTAGTACACACATACCTCATCCTAATGGAGGAGTTCATGGCACTTACAAAATGTCTACACACATACTACACACAGATACGCTTGCACATGCACAAGTAAATTCACAAATCCACACGAATTTGTAACCAGCCAAAACTTTTTCATTTGCTCATCTCTTGCTAATCCATGAAATGATCAAAGGACGTTGCCCACCCCTGGTCTAGTTGGATAAAGGCTCCTTCGTAATGCGAGATGGCAGCTTCAAGGTTCACGTCACGTGCACGTTGCCGTCACGCGCACGAACGAGCTGCTGGCTGAGGTCTGGCTGACGCCAGAGACCAAACACTTTTCTTTGAATCTGCGCATGCGCCATGGCTGATCTGCCCAGCACGTATTTGGCAATTTTCACCCGGGTATCACGGTCCTTCACGATAGAACTGTCTACCCAAAAAATGTCAGTGGTCACATTCAAACATTTTAGAATTTGTCACACACACACACACACACACACACACACACACACACACACACACACACACAGAGTTTATTTTATACCCTCTCCCGTATTTCATGTTAATCACGGACGTGTACAGGTGGACTGCTGTCTGTCTGCCGAGACCAACGCTGAGCCTCTTGCGAAGTCCTTCGCTGTTAGTCTCGGCGAGCCTTAACAATGAATGGGAATAAACCGGAAGCTTTGTCGTCAAAAGCCTCGTTCTAAAAAAAACGTCTGCAAGCAGTCCAGTAATACAAGTCCGTGGCTTAACCTATTGTTTGCCCTGTTTGATAACCTCTTTCGTCTTCGTTGTTTATCTTCGCGTGTGCAACAGCCTCAGTATGACGGACGAAGGCTTTGTGAAGTGAAATTTGAGGCTGGTCATGCCACACTAAAAGAAGCACGGCCATTGTATTACTCACACCACAGTAACTCCAGCCTGACCAGTATATACTCATGCCATACTAATATGAATTTGACTGTTATACTCATGCCATGCTAACACCAGCCTGGCCACCATATACTCACGCCACGCTAACTTCTGACCCCGCATACTCCTGCCACACTGACGTAAGCCTGGCCGGTGGGTGCTCTAACGACGGGTGCTGTGTCCCAGAGGAGGTTCTTAAACTGATCTCCAGGCTGCACCTAAAGGCAGTCATCGCTGGATAACTGTAAGGACTCGCATGTTATTTATCGGCGATACAAGCAAGCGCTGGAGGACACGATGTCACCCGACTTCCTGTTTTCGCTCTTAGCTTTGTGGAGTTTCACAGCGTCTCGTTAGACGGTATTCTTCCAGGCGGTCTCTACTGTGCCGAGCATAAATAGTCCAGCGACAGATCACAATCTGACAGGCAAGTAGAACCAGAGAAAATAAAGTAGCACACAAACATTTGCTGATGGTGTTATCAGCAGCGACGACGACGTAAAGGCACCGATGGAAGACGATATGTCCACAGGGAGACAACAGCCGATAAATGGCACACAACGGCAAAACAAAGGGTAGGGGGGGGAGAGACATTGTTAAAAACATAAATACACAATTCGAAATCATCTCAAAATGTCTCAAGTTTGTAATAAATAGACAAGTTGAACAGTATGTGCTGAGCAACATGAGGGTACGAGGCAGGCTGCCAATATGGCCGCAAGTCTTTCACGTGGTTTGTAGTAAACTGATACAAGAGGCGAGTAAAATGACAGCTGTGTTGACGAGGACATGGCTGGCAGCTCCTGGCCTTGTATCCACCCTGTTGGAGATGTCGGGTTCCACGTAACTGTAAGTGCTGTCATCTTGCATGGGCTCACTAAAGGTTGCTGCACACAGTCATACAGGGAGGTTGATTGGTTGGTGATTTCTTAGAAGGTAGGGTGATGAGAGAAGGCGGGACAAAGAGGGATAAAATAAGAGTACCTTTGACAAGGCTAGTCACGTGAACACATCTGACATACACAGAGCAGTACATGTGACAAGGCGACATGTAAGACCAGGAAGTTGCGATCGTTGCTGTAGCAGCACCACTACACTACTGGACCCACCTCCCTGTCATATACAGACAAGAAAAGAAGCTCTTGATGACAGCTCTAGGGTTAGGGTTAGGGTTAGCTCAGTGTGAGCTCTAGAGGTCTCCGTCCCCGCCGCTGGATCTTATGCACATATATATATAATAGAAATTAATAAAATTGTTGAGATTTAACTGATACATCCATTGAAGGGGAAAGAGAGAGAGAGAGAAAGTGGATCACATTATCTAATCCTAACTAGTTTATTTATAAAAAAAGAAGCTATGAGTTTGCTCATTGGTATTATTGTATTTATGTTCTTCGATTAAGCTGATATGAATTCAGCGGGCTTAAGAATTTTTTCACATCCATTCTCGTAAAAGATCTGCAAAACAAAAATCTGCTCCATTTCTGATATTTTTCTGCAGATGGCTGGACAGGTTCCTCTCCCACCCTAACCCCACCACCCAAAAAATAGCCTCCATTCTGCTTTTGTCAAACCGTCCGAAGTCAAGTCAGGTAAACTACAGAACAACGCGAGGAAGAAGTACTCGAGAAAGTTAGTTTGGCAAACGAACGGGCCAACTACAACTACAACACTACGGGGGGGGGGAAGGTGTCCAACAGGTGAAGAGAGGCAAACTATAAGACAACACGATTCCGACAAACGGACAGAGGCAAACTCCCAAAGAACGCGTGTCTGACAGATGGGCAGAATCAAACTTGTAGCATACATGAGTCCAACAAGGTGTACAAGCTACCAAAAGACGTTTGACAGAGAGGGTAGAGGGTCAAAGGTCACTCACAATCGTCCACGCAGTTGAGGGCGGTCAGCTCGTTGCGCAGCTCCATGATGCGGGCCTCGGACTCGGCCAGCAGGTCTTCAGAGAAGTTGGGGATCCGCCGGCACGCGTCCAGCGCATCGTCCATGCATGCCACAGACTTGAGGAAGATGCTGCAAGCAGTTGAAGGACAAGTGTCAATGACCGACATCCAGGTCTTGTGGAGAGAATCGAGGGCAAACTTTCTCGCAAGGGGTCGCGTAATACGTTGTCATGGGAACTGCTTAAGCTGTCACGTGATGAAGATTTTTAATATAAAATACAAAGAAGAAGAGTAACTAAAATTTGAAGCATTAAACAAACAAATTAATAAATAAATGATTTGTAATCAAAGCATCAAGACTATTTGGGTGAAGGGTGTGTGTGTGTGTGTGTGTGTGTGTGTGTGTGTGTGTGTGTGTGTGTGTGTGTGTGTGACTCTCTCTCTCTCTTTGTGTGTGTGTCTCTGACTCTCTCTCTTTGTGTGTGTGTGTGTGTGTGTGTGACTCTGACTCTCTCTCTTTGTGTGTGTGTGTGTGCGTGTGTGTGTGTGTGTGTGTGTGTGTGTCTGTGTGTGTGGTAGGTTCTTGCAGAATGCTCCATACACACAATGCTGAGATTTCCGGGTGATTATCCAGACAAATGGATAAATGAAGCTCAGCTTGTCAAGAAAGAAAAATGGAAAATGTCAGCCAATTTGAGAGAGAGGGAGGAGGGGGAGAGAGAGAGACTTGAGTTTACTTATTTCTATGTGTGTGGGGGGCGGGTGGGGGAGAGAGGGAGGGAGACTGAGTTCTGTTCATCTTGATTATCCAGGTGACTGACCTGCAGATTTCTGTGGCGTTTCCTGTTGGCTCGGGTGGGAGGCAAGAAGCCACGTTGTCGCACTTGTCATTCTCGTGGGCGGCGAGGCTCCTGGACGCCGCTGTTCAGACAAATGACCAACAGTTCAGTCTGAGCCTACAGTGTTCACACGGGCTGTGAGCGTGCAGTCACAAGAACATGTCCATTCCTGATGTTATTTATGTGCATTTGTGTGAATGTATGTGTGTCCGTGTGTGAGTGTGTGTGTGTGTGTGTGTGTGTGTGTGTGTAACAGGTTAGGGGTAGGTCTTGTATTGTTTCCTGTGTGAATGGTGTCTTGTGTTTGACGTCTTGTGTACGTCATTTGTTCGTCGTCATTTTGGGAAAAGAATGACGTAAAAAGAAGAAGAAAGACGACGGTTCCATGGCCAGATAGAAAAGAGAGAGCAGCGAGTTCTTCATCTTCCATAAATCAACAAGAAATCTCTTCACCTCCATCCCCATCTACGGGGGCTCGTGGAGCGTGGTGTATGTGTGTAATATGCGCCGTGTGTATGCAAGGTAAGTGTATGTGCGTAGTATTACACCGTGTGAGGGAACGATTGTAAATGTTTGCGTACAGAGGGCTTGCATGTGACTGATGGCTAGAACACGCACTTCCAGAAATATGTCTTCATACTTACTTTTCTATTAAATCTTAATTAAAGAACATGATAAAAAAACTGTTTTTAAATGATGATTGATTTTCGACCAAAGAAATTTGCTAAGATTTGAGAGAGCTAGGTTAAATTATAGAAAGAAAGGAAATATTAACATCGTTATTATCGCTGCCGGCTGTCATCACCACCATCACAATGTTCATACAATGTTCATTGATCACAACGACCTTTAACCTTCATTTGATTAAAAAAAAAAAAACCAAGTCGAAACAACTGACCGGACACGTCGTAGTCGTTAAAGAACGTCAACGCCCTTAGTTGGCGTGACGAATAAGAGAGTGAGAGAGAATCTTGCACTCGTCACGTGATC
This sequence comes from Marisa cornuarietis, assembly GCA_004794655.1. Classification (NCBI taxonomy): domain Eukaryota; kingdom Metazoa; phylum Mollusca; class Gastropoda; order Architaenioglossa; family Ampullariidae; genus Marisa; species Marisa cornuarietis. The sequence goes on along the minus strand of SMMW01000057.1, from coordinate 1,203,774 downwards.
GGTTTTCAAACGGCGAAGCAAGAACATTCTGGGGGTGTGGGTGGGGAAGGACTTGATGGGAGGTGGAGTGTGTGGGGGGGGGAAGACTGCGATAATTGGAAGCGAGGGTCTGCGGCAGCGTCTCAAAGCCCCCCGCCGGGTGGATAGAGGTGAAGACGAGATTCCTGGGATGCACGGCGTGCGTAATATCTTCAGCGTGACTGCACGCGCTCCGCCGAAACACATGTTTCCAGCGGCAACAGACGCGAAACGTGAGCCGCGCGGCGCCGCGTGCAGCTGTACCGCCGCCATCGCCGCCGCGGCCCTCGCGCTCGTAAACATTTTAGCTCGTCAAATAAACTCACTCACTCCGCGCTGACGACCCCAGGACGTAAAGGGGCTGACGGCGAAACAACATTCACGGAGGATGCGCCACGAGCTGTTTGGAGGAGACTGGCTGAAGATGGGGGCTGGGGATCGTTTGCAGGCGGGCCAGCTGCTACGACCGAAAATCGTTGGGGACTTTTCTCGTGGACAATCATTTGAACATTGATTCAACATCACTTTTCTCTTGACACGATAATTGGCTTGAACAGGGCGGTCCGGTGACGCAACGGTTAGCACCTGTCACCAATACAGTGAAGGTTGGCTGTCCTGGGTTCAGTTCTCGTCTCGGGCACGCTGTTCTTTCTCTGCATGTGGCATCTGTTTACAGGGCTGGCTGCCTTGCCGTGATATAGCCTTAGTTGCTGGCTCGGCGTAAAACACCAAATTAAAAAAAAATTGGCTTGAACGTGCCACTCTCACAATCACTTAAACACTGACTGAAAGCGGCATTTCGCAGCCACTTAAACATTGATCTTCATAAAAACAAGACACAAAAATGTACAGATTTCGTGCACCTCAAACTTTTTTGTATTTTACGGCCAGGTGACAACACAAACATGTACGCACACTTTCAATCATGTCCAAATAAAAATCAAAACAATCAGAAATGTCGAAGGTCTGCGTCACGAAAACCACAGATAAATTTATCAAAGATACTAATTGGACTATCACCTTTGACTTTGTCAGGTCAACTATAAACTGAGGAGCTGATAAGAAAGGAACTGATAATAAAGACACTTATCACATTAAAATAATAAAATGAAGCAATAAATATCAAAATCAGTTCGGAAATGGTAGCTGGTTTGTGCACTGGTGAAAGAATCATTCCACAATCAGGATCGTGAAGATAAAAGACATTTTTATTGCATTAAGGTCTTACTTAATAAAAAAAAAATATGAAGAAAACTTTGACCAAATGTCAAAAATCTTTTTATATAGTCGTCATACAAAAAAAAAACTCCTTCACCTTTGACTTTTATCAAACATTCGTCGATAGTTCTCTGGACAAAGAAGAAGAGACAGGTGACAGGTGGACATAGAATACTGAAGCTGTCAGTATGAATTAAGAGCATTAGCTGACCCTGACAAGTATTCCAGGCTCAAAGTTTTCTATGATTTCAAAGCTCAGGTGCGAGTCTGACCAGTGATAATCACGTGCAGCATCGCTGAACAAAATGCATCATCACGTGTGAGAACGAGGCACACGCGTCCTGTCTTTCTTCCACAACGACATATCGAGGTGGTGGAAGTCTGAAGAAGAGATGCGACATTTTTATTGTCACGGTGATAAAACCATTTATCCTCCAATAAACGAAGAACAGTGAGTGAATGTGGCGATAACCTCATCTGAACCGTTTTATGTAACAGGGACACATTTTTATTTCGGCATCTTTCTTGTCTTTATTGTGCTTTCCGTTTGCTGTTTACCAGCGGATGCCTCATCTCACCTTGGCCCATTTTTTTGTCTGCAAAATCCGTACATTTTCTGCACAATCTGTCTTGGCGCATTCCATCCTCCTAATCACTGTCTCCCTAAATGCCTTATGTCTTCTCTTGCAAGTCGAGCCCTTTCTTCCGCCTCCCCTCCTCTCTCTCTCTCTCTCTCAGCCTTATCCTTATATTCCTACTGATCTCTCGTGGCATGTCCATTCTATTCTGTTCATTGCCTTCCTTATCGATATTCGCATCTGTTCCTGTCCTCACCATCCATATCATGCCGCGGCTGCAAGACTTATGGGTTGCTATGGTTTCCCTTCTGCGCCCCTGCGTAGTCTTTCCAAGAACGTTGCGTCGTACCTTTGGCGTCTTACCTGTGGGGTTATAGTTCACACCATTATGCTTCTTACCAAACTACAGGCTCGGGTCTGGATGCAGACTGTGCCATCATACAGTAAAGGTTCGTTCTTAACTGGGCAGAGTGCCGAAGACCTCTACATATCGCCCAAAAGACCCACATTAGTGGAACATGTACCGGCAATGAATCGGCTCGCAAGTCTGGGTTTAGCAGGTTGGCCAATGTCCCTCTCTTACAAGATAACATCATTCGCAGGCCATTCAAAGTTAAAAATTAAACTTGAAAATTAGCCTGCTATATTTGAATATATTTGTAGCATTTCACCACAGTGTGTTCACACTTTTGCAACGTGTACAATGGAAGGGTAAGGAATGTACTCTTGTTAGCATTTGTGAAACCAGAAAAAAAACTTTCCAAAATGCATTCAATTTCTGAAAAGCTAATTTAACCATAGCCACCATTGATTGGTTGATTGATCGGTTGATTGATTGGTCGATTAAATAATTTTGCATATTTCGATCTCTACGCCAGTCCAACTTTATTTCGGCAATTTTCCCCGTTGCAGCTGACCTCATAGAGTAGATGAGCTTTGTTCGCTTGTCTGTCTTCCTAGTTAATAAATATGTCGGTCACTCAGATCGCCAGCCCGGTGGCAGGTTCATTTTGTCATCACCTTTCGCTCGTTCGTCTTCACCTGTCGGGAAACAGCTCACCTAGATAAAGCCAGTCGCTTCTGTAGGCGGTGAAGCCTACGCTCATCACGATGTACAATGGGGGATTTTATTGGGAGCAGCTGTTGCTGACGACCTGCTCAAAAGTATAGATAGCCATGGAGGCAGATAGCCTAAAGCTTATTGCTTCGGTGTTTAATGCCCGAATAACGCAGCGACATCCAGTTGACCAAGTTGTGGAGTGGCTACCTGAATCATAGTAGAGTAGGCAAAGGTAAAGGTAAAAAGGTAAAGGTCATTCTCTAATCTTTTTCCGGTCGTTGGTGAGTGAGGGGCTAGAGACCTCGTTTTCCTCGGGACCAGCTTTACGTGAGGGCGGTGTCCATCTCCAGTCCCTCGTTGTCTTACCTTAACCAACATTCTAAGAAATTTCCGACAGCTGGGTCGAATGGGTAGGGGGAGGAGTCTAGCTGCTCTACACGGGTATCGAACCCGTTCGCCTCAGCTCGGACGCCAGCGCTCTAACCACTCGGATATCCGCTTCCGCAGGTAAAGGTTGGAGGAAGAACATGAGATGGGCATCTCTCACAAGGAACTCATTATCAAACAACCGCAAGACTACCTTTTCACCTTTCTGTTGATACCCGCATTACCCAAAATGCATTGCTGATAAGGATTTCTTAACACAGCAGATTGTAGGGATTTTTTTTTTTTTTTGCAATTCTAGAAAAAAATGAAGCTGGCTGATGCGTAGCGTAAGCCCGTTTACAAATATTTTTGACTGTATATTTTTTATTGCGAAACACAAAGACTATTAATATCGCAGTAACAGAGAAAAAAAAGCATCGTTCACGCTTTTCAACTTCTCCCATCTTTTGAGGAGCTCAATAAAGTATTGCTTTAAACACTTCTAAAACTTTCCACATATCCCTCTTGCCATCTTTGTCATGCATTATATATATATATATCTCAGTTCGCATGCACTCCTATCGCACTTCACATTCGCAAAGTTTTACATCCGGAAAGAAAGACCCGGCAATAAAATCTTGATGAAAAATTCTGTTCTGATGCTTTTCTCAATCATTTAACGCGAAAGTTGCTTAGTGTTAATAATTAAAAAAAAGATTCAATTAGTAACCGGTCCACATTTCTTCACAAAGTCACGTACAGCGAAACTGGTTCAAAGCCTGCTGGCTGCCTTTTATTTGCACGAGCGAGCTAGTGACACAAAGAATAATCATCTTGCCGCAGGCCTGTCTATGCTGACGATGTGTTAGAGTAAACTGGGTGCACGTGCCTGCAGCCAGCATGCGTCTAACGTGCACGTCTGCTTTCTATCACCAGGCTCTGTAACTTCGTGGGTACTTTACCGGTTAAATCCATGGAGGAACAAGATGGAAATTCACCCCATACAGGGCTCCATTCGTTTTGACCAGTTGGAGTTATTTAAAGCTACGTGCACTGTCCAAGTCTCCAAGAAAACTTAGGGTCATTTGTTGTATTAAAAAATTAAATAAATTAAAATAAAAATAAAAAATAAATAAAAAATTAAATAATTAATTTAAAAAAATTCGAAAGAAAATTTATTTTCTTTTAAGGAATTCGAACCTTAACCCTGGTAGCTCTGAGGCACAAGTAGCCTGCTTGAGGATTTGGCTGGAAAACTTTTTCTCCCACTAAGAACTGAGGACTGATGTATATAGAAAGTATACCCTGCTCTATACACCTTGATCCACTTCTTTTACTGCTTCTTCTGCCACTAGGCCTCTGCCTCTTCTCCTGCACCAACCTTACCCGGGTACCCTCGACATACATTTAAGTAATGTAAGTATGATATAATTTTCTGGCTGTGTCCCAGTACAATATTTATGACCAACGTTTTACAGGAAAAATTATGTAGACGCTTGCTTGGGAAGGAGGAGAGGGGAGGGGTTCCATCACCGTGTTTAGTGTCGTTGGTCACGGATCAGTGCTCCTGAAACCATTGACTCCCGCGGTTGGTGTGATGAGCTCTCAACGTCCTGCAATAAAACACAGCTACAAGTCTGTCTGCCAGAGTTATGAAATCTCTAGCTCGGGGTTGAATCTGGTGCAGAACACTTGGCCTGTGAGCAGCAATCAGGAAAATATACTTACATTCAAATTATAGAAAGAAAGAAAGAAAGAAACAAACAAACAAACAAACAAACAAAGAAACAAAGAAACAAAGAAAGAAAGAAATAACTTGAAACCGTGAATGTTGCATTTGATTTCCGTCCTGTCTCCTTGGCTACAGCTGGCATACAGCTTGCACCACGCGATCTCGCGAAGACTTCTAGGAATAAAGTACATGGAACTAATTAACGTGATGTTATTTGTGTGCAAGTCACATGATCCGCTTAAAACCGTCTGCAGTTTGTGTCCACCTGTCCCCACCTTTCATCTCTGCGTGCATTTCTGCGTCAATGACTTTTCGGGGTGGGTTGGGGAGCCTCAGTTTAGACCAAAGATTCAAATGACTGCTCTCTTAAAGTTTGGATACGAAGTTTTAGGGTACATCATGCACTCTATTGTCAATGTTCGTTTTTTTTTTTGAAATACAGGCATTATCGCCGGCTGCCCTCCATTCGCATCTCTGCCAGGCCACACGGCACCTCTAGCAGTAGTAGGTCAAGGGGTAGAGTTAAGCTGAGCGCAAGGAGATTGACGTCACGGATGTATGACGTAGGATGTATGACGTAGTAAGAATGACGTAGAATGTATGACGTAGAAGGCACGGTTGAATGAAAAAAAACGACAGAGCATGGAAGCCAAAACAGAATAAGGACGCTTACTATTACAGTACCGTTGTCCAAATCTACGCCCTGACTTCCTCGTACAAAGACGAAGAATGGAATTTCTACAATCAGCTGGACGAGGTCATAAAAGCAAGCGCCGAGGAAAGACATTCTAATTATACTTGATTGGAAGACCAATATCGGCCGAGACGAAAACCAGCAATGGACAGGAACAGCAATTAAATCTGAGCTTGTAGTGATGGACATGAACATTACTTGCCTCTTTATATAGCCTGCCGGCTGGTTATAAACATACTCAATCCCCCTCTCTCTCTCTCTCTCTCTATCTCTCTCTCTCTCTCACACACACACACACGGGCACGTGCGCACAAACTTTCTGTCACACCCGCACATACATTGTATTTTACATGAAAGCACACCTACAATCGACACGCGCGCGATGGCATCACGCATTATGTCAGTCACTCAACATGGCCAGTAAAGAAACCTAATAACGGGAGGAGAGAAACGAAAGTGTGGGTAGGGTGAGGAGGAATCTGAAAGGTGAAGACGACACACGCACAACGAGCTGCGCACCAGTAATATGTTCGCCAGACGCGTCTGCTGACTGGGTCCTGCAGCAACGTAAGACGATTTCTGGGAGCTGTGTTTAGGAAACATACTTCTTTGTTTCCTGAACATTAGCAGGATGTTTGATATTTTTTCAGAGCCTGGTCCTGGCACCACCGCTGTCTGGAGACCGAGGAGAGGCAGCGATCGCCTTCGCACGTCTTTCCATTAGCGCGCACGCGCAAAGGAGCGTCTGTCTGAACGACAGCTTGAGGAGCCGTCTGCTAACGACAGCGATGATTGCCGGGTCGTCTTGCCTACGTGCCGTGTGCAAAACAGCTGTCTTCGCTTTCTCTTAGCGCTGCTCTCCAAGCCTCAACAGAACACTAATAATATTTTTGGCTATTTAACCCATTAAAAGGTCTCACACCGATTTCTTTTGTCATTGTTCCTGTTGCTTCAAAGGATTATCGCATTTGAAGATAATAATTACCAAAAGTTCTAAGTGAAATGCCCCGTTCTGTTATCACGAAATTCAAATCCTCAATCAAATAAACTGTTTGGGAAAGAGGAGAGTGGAGTGTGGCATCATCTTACTGAAGACTTCCAGGGGCAAAGGCTAGAAGGATCAGCGAATTTCCTGTGTTTATCTCCCTTGCTGGACGCTCTCTTGGGTTCAAACAAGAGATCGGAGGTGAAGCATCTCCACGATTGGTCAGATATTTCTAGTTCATCATTACAGAGGTAAACAGCTGCCTCCAAGGCATCAAGACACCCAGGCCAGACCAGGGACGGAAGGTGGAATCGGTCCCATCGCTCGAAACTGTGTGGACATGAAGGAGATGAAGTTGTAGACCATCTGGCGACTGTAGGGTTATCTGCCCGATTTGCGACCAAAGGACCTAACCTTGAGGTTTGATTATTAGGCAACCATCGCCGAAAAAGCCGTGGCAATGGTTCATAAGATAGATGGTAAAAGAAGAGGATATCAGCACTTCTTTGCTTTCAGCTTCTTCCTGACTCTTTGTCCTTTTTTTTTTTTGTCATGCGTCTCTCTCTCTCAAGGTTCCTCTCGTGACACTGCTCGTTTCCGTCCAGCGACAACTTCAGGTTTCCAGGGCAACAATTTATCACTCGCTGTCGTCAGTACTGCTGGCCGTGCCACATCATGTCAGAACAGCAACACACTTGATCTTAGTGTCGACCTGCCAAATGTCAGGAGCCTCGTGAGCGTACATCGAGTCTTGGTAACGAGGGTTACGCCCCTTGAAGTCTTCTCCTGCCTAACTCAGTAAACATCCTCCTAACTTTGAGCCTTTGGTCTGTCATCTTACAAACTTTAGAAATATTCAAATGCTCACGAAATGTTTATGTGAGTGAATAAAAAATACACACTGTTAGAGACTCAGTAAAGGTAGCTTTTTTTCCTTCTTTTTTGGGGGGAAGGGGTTTAGGGAATGTGACTATTTGTGCCAAAATGGGGGAGTTATGGCCTCACGTTGCTTCATCTAGGATAGAGTACAAAAACACAAAATTTTACGCACATGGGCCGGGCGGTGGGGGTGGTGTGTTGAGCGTGAGTGTTCATGTTTATGAGAGTTTATGTAAGTGTGTGCGTGTGTATGTGTACTAGGGGTGTGTGGGGGGTGGGATGGCAATTGGTGTTTTACGCCGAGCCAGCAACTAAAGATATATCATAGCAAACCAGCCGGATCTATAATATATATATATGGGGGATGAATGGAGAGAGAACACAAAAAGTGACCAAGAAAGAGAAATAAGTAAAAAAAAAAAAAAGGAAGAGGCGAGAGTATAAAGACTGCTGCTGTCATCGACAAAAGTCAGGCTTCAGCGTGTCTGAAATTTATGGAGCAAAATCCTAGAAGTTTGTGATACAGGAGCAAGCTCTGGACCACACAAGACAAAGTGGCCATTACTCAAAGCCTCTCGGTAATCTTTCATCGCCTACTGCGCCTTACAGTCACATTTTACGGACACACTCACACACACACACACACACACACACACACACACACACACACACACACAGAATATTAAAGACCTGATTGAGTTGTGACACATACAAATGTCTTAAGATTCCTTTCATATCACTTATTATGGCCTCGAGCACCAAATCGCAAGAAGAAACACAAATCTCGAAAAATGTAACGAATAAGATTTCTTTCATCTGTTTCCGTGTCGAGTAAACATGGGTACGCAGCATCTCTGCTGATAATGTGTACACAGAAATTACCTTTTCTCTTAAGCTCAAATGCATGAGAAGCTCATTTTTTTATTTTTTCTTTGCCTTTTTTCAATTTTCTTAATGTTGATAGTCAGAAACTTTGTTTATTTAATCACTTAATCGTCAACTGCAGCTTGCAAAATTTGGTGAACATCGACTCCAGCTAACCATATAATAGTGGGACATCTTGTCCTGCATCGGTTTCAGCTTCTGGTGTCTCAGGTTTTGAACCCTCATAATCATCAGATTCAAACCTGTGAGGCCTAGCACTTCAAGGCTGTACAGAATATTGCATTCTTAGTTGCTAATGAAGAACAAGCAATGAAGATCTTCCTAGGAATCTGATAAATAGTGGATTGGGTGGCGTGAAGGTAGTCCGTCATTCGCGGGTGGGAGAGATCTTTTGCAGGGCCGATACAAATCGCCGAGTTTGAAATTAGATAATAAACAAACGGCAGCATTCAGACGCTGAAATTTTCTGCATGCACGTGTCTCATCCTACCTGCTGAATCTGTGTAAAACCTGGCTCGCTGGATTGGGTCTGCTAAAAGCATAAGCCCCTGAATGTTTTAGTCATCCACGAGGATTAGCTAGAAAATCATGACATCGCTGATAACGAGGATAAACAAAGCAGAAACAACGTGGCGATGACACGAGTGCAAGATCACGTGGTTAGAATAAGAAGAAGAGGACGCAAATGTTGACAACGACAATGACAATGATTTTGATGACATTTCCAAGTCTTTTTTTTCCCCGTAGATAATTTCTTTGAAAAAAAATTATGTAATTAATTTTGTTTTTATTAAGAGACACTAAGCAATATCGAAGTAAGCAGATGTCGAGCACACTGGGTGACTTACCTGTTAACAGGGCAAGGGTCACGAAGACGAACATCGCTGTTCTTGAACGGCAAGGCTGAGCCATAGGTGAGGTGAAATTTAGAAGGTGTGTGCTCTGAAGACACTGAGTGGTGGCAGGAGACGAATTATCCACAGAAAAACCTTCGATATCGAATCTGCTGGATTTAGTGTCGATGCTGGGTGGAAGACTGGAATTCACGTCGAACTTCACACGAAAAACACCTGAACAGGACGAATGATTCGTGAACGATGAAATTCCAACCGATCATGAACATCAGAGACAGCACAGCCACTCTCTTCATTTCACCTTTTTTTTTTACAGCGTTTTTAGTCTCATCTTAATAAAATCGAAAAATTAGAGCCAGTTCAGAGTCTCTCCCCAACAAAAGCAGAGACTTTCTGCAAATACCTGAGTCTTCAGCACGAGGTTTCCGCTGTGTGGGACCAGCCTACCTTGCTTCTGACACAAGAAGAATGTCTAACAGCGATAGGAGCACAGATAGTAAAGAGGCAGCGAGATGCTCATTTTCGACAGTCCGGACTCGGTGTTCTGTCGCGCTGCACGGGGTGGGGAGGTAGGGAAGGGTGAGAGAGGTTGTGTGTATGTGTGTGTGTGTGTGTGTGTGTGTGTGTGGGGGGGTGATCAGAAGAGGGTGGGTGTGCGTGTTGGGCTGGGTGGCTGGGTGGTTCTTCGGAGAAGCCTTTCGGGTGAGGAGGAGGCGAAGGTTTGTAGTTTTGTGTGCACGTGCTGTGAAGACGAAGTGAAACTGCAACAAACATGGGTTTGTTTTCCTTTCGCCGCCGCCACATGTTCTGCGAGCAAGCGAGCGAGCGAGCGAGCGAGTCTGTTGCCTCCGTATGCGCGGCGCCGTGGCTCGTAAGTTCCCGCCCGGTAACTACTGAATACTTACGAGAAACAAACGAAAGAGAGACAGGGGAGGGAGGGAGGGGGAAGGAACAGCAGCAGCAGACGTCGTTGAAACTTCACCCCATCCTCCCTTGCAAAGGCCCACCCATTCCCCCCACTTCTCCCTCCCCTTACCACCCGAAGACAACAAAAATGCACATAAAGCCTGGAAAGACACGCTCAGATCTCCTTTCCTTCCAAACCTTGTTGAATTACTCTTCTCCTGCCCGGCGGGGTGTCGAAGACGAGGTTGTGGTTGTCGAGTCTGTGAAGACGGTGTTGTCGACACGGTGGTCCAGCCTGTCAGTGTCGCCCTCGCGTAGTCGGACGTCTGGGGTCGACTGCACGACCGCAAATCGTTGAAACTACAGACAATGTCGGTGGAAGTCCCTTGTCCACCTAGTCACCCTGCGGGTATGTGAACTGATTACCTTGCGCCCTCAACACTCTTGTATCGCTAACTTTACCTGTACTTATAGTCTGTATCGTCTACTACAACCGCAACCGTAACTGACTTCTACTGTTGTCCCAATTTGTACAAACTGGTATTTACTTTAGGACATATTAATCAATACCATAAACATGAGCTGCTTAGAATTAATTGACACGTTTTTAACTTATTTGTATTCCAACAGAAGCATGAAGAACACCTCATGGTTTAAATTTATTTTCCTTGAAAGTCCAGGGGCCAGTTACACAACACGCTTCTAAACCTTAAAACTGTTCTAAAGAAGCAAATTCTCTTCTTAGCCATTTTGATGCATTGCAGAAAAACATACAAAAACTTGTACTGACAGGACGGAAAGTCAGTCTTAAACAACTTTATCTTACTTAAAGCAGTTTTAGTTTTGAAAGTTCTAAAATTGTGGTGAGCACTTTAAACTAATTATCTAAATAGAGTTAAGGCCTAAAAGTGTTTAAAATTAGAAATGTGTTGTGCAACTGGCCCCAGAAGATTAAAGTTTTGTTAAGATTTGCTTAAAAAACTTATAGGTATTATACGCTAAGTCGATGGTTACAGAAGGTGTGAAAGGGCTACAGGTAGTATACGCCAAGTGTATGGCAACAAAGGGCTTGACAGGGGTACATGTACGTCTACGGGTATGGCTACAGAGGGCTTGATAGGGGTACATGTACGTCCACGTGTATGGCTACAGAGGGCTTGATAGGGGTACATGTACGTCCACGGGTATGGCTACAGAGGGGTTGAAAGGGGTACATGTACGTCCACGGGTATGGCTACAAGCTTGCTAAGGCTGTACACATGGAGCAGAGGTAACGCAAACCACTGGGTATGGGATGTACCTCTGGTTCATAACTACGGCCCTTACAGACTTTGTAGTCTCTTCACATTTCTTCAACATCATTGAGGGAAGAGAGGACTAACTTTTCAACTTTTTTATTTTTTGGAGGTGGTAAGGTTGGACGTTTTTGGAAACGTAGCTGCCTTCGGTTTCAGGATTTTTGGCGTCTTTTTTTTTAAGGTTGTGAACTTCGCTAAACGAGGGCTTTCTGCCTCACAACTCTCGCTTTACCGGCCAGTTTTCCTTCATCCCCCGACACCCTACTGTTTAGTTAGTCGTTATTTTTTTTCGTTTTACGAAGACCTTTTGCTTTTTAGGTCTCCTTCCTTCTACCACAAAAAATCATAGTGCAGATAACACCTTGACCTTGATTTGAGAAATCGGGAAGTAAGTGGTTCAAGCCACGATTCAAGCTTACATATGTCTGTTAACACACCCTCCATCCTCGTCTCTCTACCAGCCCACCCTCCAGTTCCAGCTATCAAAACTTCATTTACCTGAGAGGTATAATCAACACAGCTTGTCATCATGCTTACAAGTCGGGAGTCAGACAAGGCGCAGTAGGTGGATGGATCACAGCCAGCTTTATCTAAACCGGGGAGCTTCATCGCGGGCAAGAAATGAACCAAAATAAACGGCACACACTGTTTTATGCCATCTGCATCCACATACAGTATTCTGGTGTTCAGCGCCCTCTCTGATAACTGAAGCTAACCTCAGGGTCCTACAGGACAAGAAAGCACAAACCCAAGAGACCACAAGATTCATGCTGCGAGCAAAATCTCCACACGATCCTCACATATTTTTGCTTCAGAATCATAAAGGCTAAATTAAATATTTAAATAAAAGTTTAAAATAAAACTGAGAGAGAAGTGTGTATGTAATATTTCTAAGCAAGTTGATTTTAACGTGGAGATAAGAATTCGAAAAATAAAGACGGCTGTATATGCAACGGAAATAGTTGACACTGTGCAGGTGAGGTGAATTTGCGATGTGGATATGTTGTATTTATTGCTGCATGTTAGAAGCGCCTTTAGCACCCTGTTATCTAAACACACACACACACACACACACACACACACACACACACACACACACAGACGTTGTAAGTGGGGAGGAGCGGAACTGCAACCTGTTTAAGAAGTTGTTTATAAATTGTCTGGGTGATGGCGACTATGAACTGTCATAGCGAAGTAGATACAAACGTGTAGAGGAAAACATTGCTAGCATCATATCAAGGAAAAACCTCAAATGTGTGGAAGTTGAAGGAAGTTATATGCAGCTGGATCATGGCTGGTTCGTAAAATAATTACATAGAAGTTTAAAACAAAATGTTTGTCAATCAAAATCCATGAAATTAATATTGTGCATTGTACTGTAATTTAGGTGATAATAGCTATCACACCAGTTAAAATGTGGACAACATTCTGAAACAAAAGATGTTATCATCATGTTTTCTTAATCAACCAATTAGTCTTTGTTGTACAGTGTAAATGGTGCGGCAGATCAGTTAAACATTCTGTTGTTGAAGGGGAAGCAGGATTACAATAAGAACAAGAAAAATTACTCAATAGAAATTTTCATTATTAAGTGTCAAGAGAACATCACCCTCACAGCTCCTTAAAGATCTAGAAATTTATTTTCCATAGCTATGTAAAACTCATTGTGTCCTTAACTTTGGGTAAATGCTTACAAAGATCATCCAAAGAAACAAGTCAACAACACTGACGTCAGCATTGTTCATATGGAGACATTTACATTTCACTCAGAACTCAGCCAATAGGAGAGCTGGGACCACATGTTAGTAGGTGGATCTCGATCTCTTTCTGTGCATGTTGGTGTTTGTAAGCGAGTATCCCCAAAACGGAAGAGGTGAGAAGAATTCACCTAGATTTGGGGAAGTAGTTTCTTGCAATAAGATTCACCCAACCACCGTTTAAAATTGCACCCTACGAGAGCTTTAACAAACACTGAATTCAGAAAATAGAAGAGATACACGGCAGAGATTTCACCCTCAGGACGGAGTGGGTGGGAAGGGCAGATTTTCATCAACTGAAAGGCAAGACAGTACAAGCGTCCTGCGTGCATATTTGCTGAGTAGAGTTATTCTGGGGTACCCCATAAGGTGGTCGACGTAGGTAAGGAGGGGTGGAGTCATTCATCCTGTAGGAGACAAAACGATAATTAAAACTAAACACTCGAAAATACCAACAGCAACAAACACAAAAAAGAGACACATTCTTTATCTTATCTTCTTGTCAAACAGTGCAGCGCTCAGGTCTACAAATGCCACACGGGTACGAAGCACGCGTAGGCTGGGTACAGACACCCGATGTCAGGCACTTCTTCCTAAACGTTCAGAAATCCAAGCACCGAAAAGATTCTCACGTGGCACGGATCCAAGAGGGACTTTTTTGTGGTGCCGCTTGCGCTGGCGGTTATAACAGCGCATTAATAACTGTGCGCCTGGCTGTTCTTACCTCCCCTAAAGCCTAACAGCGTAATTAAGAGTAGTCGCCCCTTGTAGCGTTGTCAGGGGTTATGCGCCTTAAGTGCTATCGCTGTTCTTTGCTTGATGTACGGCACAAATTTTCCGCCCGGGTTATGTTGCAAAGCAAAGTGCGATCGCGGCCTACAGATGTGTTTTTCATTGAACTTAAGGGTCTCTCCCTCTCACACACCTCGTTGCTTTCCTGTTCCTCTGTCTATCCATCTTCTTCCTCCCTCCCTGTACCTCGTGTTCTAGGTCCCTCTCCCTCCCTACCCCCTTCTTTTCATCCTCCCCTTGTTCCCTCCTTTTCTTCTTATCCCCCTGTCTCTGCCTTCTCTCTGAATTTTCTTCTTTTCGAAAAAGGAAAAGCAACTTTTTTTGCAAAAAAAAAAAAGAAGAAACGTATTATTGTCGCCATCAACAGCAGTACCAGGAGGATTATCTTCACCACCAGCATCAAGAGAATTATCTTTATTATCATAACCAGCAGCTCCGAAGGTTTTTAAGGTTTATTTAGATTTATTTACGACTATGAAAAGTAGAAGGATATAAAAATCTAGCAAAAAGATATTCTGAATGTACATAGTGAAAGGATGTAATAAAGGAATATCATAGAGACATAGACGGATACGATCAAACCACGGACGTGTATTACTGGACTGCTTGCAGACGATTTTTTTCAGTGAAGTCATAGAACGAGGCTGGTTACGAAATAGCTTCCGGTTTATTCACATTCATTGTTAAGGCTCGCCGAGACTAACAGCGGAGAACATTGCAAGAGGCTCAGCGTTGGTCTCGGCAGACAGACAGCAGTCCACCCATACACGTCCGTGATCAAACGATTTAATGGAAAAGTAACAACAGTACATTGCCCCTTGACCCTTACGATGATTTCTGCGTTGTCTTCTTTTTCTCGCGCGCTGACCAAGCATTTCGTAAACACTAGAAACAAGGAAGAGCAAAGATCAAGTGAACAGCCCCACCACGTTCATCTTCCACCTGTCGCCAATCAACCTCTCTTGATCGTCTGCGTCTTGTTCTCTTTAGGTATACGGGTCCTCTGCGTGTGAGTCTTGTAATTACAAGACCTACCGGACACATTATTTACTAGGAAGTTCAGGTGATGTCAGCAGCATACAAGTCTCCACAAACAACTCTCGGTCGGCAAGAAAACAAAGCAAGTAACAGATGAATGAGCATTTAGAAAATAGGTAGAATAGATAAAATATTAAAAAGATGGAGGCAAAAGGTCACACTACCGTCGAAAAAAAATCCACACGATGTCACAGCGTGAAACATTTAGTTTAAGTAGTCCTTTGGTTATGCAGAGTCATCATGGAGTCGAGATCTTTCCTCTTCAAAACAGCATCCGACCTCCCGCTCATCAGGCGCCAGAGAAGAAGCCATCAACCTGCTGCGTTCTCTTGAGAACAAAAGTTCTCATCACTGTCTTCTCAAGCTCCAAGAAACAAAGTGATCTCTTCCTGCAGACAGGTGCTTTGTGATGCTCTTTGACAAATGAAAATCACACTTTGGGCCGGTGTACTCCTGTAGGTGGCAGCACTCAGTCTGAAAGAAAATGGCGTCGACGCAATTTCCGTTGAAGAGGCGTAAGTGGATATTCAAGAGATGCTTGAAAACGGAGAATGTGTTTGAAGTGAAGAGTTGTTGAGAAATTAACTTGGAACACCGCCAGTGACATGTGTAATAATCAAAGGCAGCAACAACACGAGAAGGTTAACAAAAAATGACAAACATTGGGGGAAGCCTGCCATCTGGTCTCGTTCTTACTTTAAACCACATTTTATTTGCTGACCTAAAGGAAATAAACATTACTGTGTTTTTCATCAATTACACTAGTGTGTGAGTGTGTTCAAGAAAAATGTACCATTTCTTTATGTTGATATGTGTGATGTTTCCTGATTGTACTCTTGGGTTATTAGTGACGTGTAGTTGGTTTGTGTGAACTGTGGGATTGGGATTTTATGATCTTCATTACACTGTCTGATGCCAGTTTACAGTATTTACTATCTTCTTTACACCGTCTGATGCCAGTTTACAGTATTTACTATCTTCTTTACACCGTCCGATGGCAGTTTACAGTATTTACTATCTTCTTTACACCGTCTATTGCTAGTTTACACTATTTAATATCTTCTTTACACCGTCTGATTCCAGTTTACACTATTTAATATCTTCTTTACACCGTCTGATGCCAGTTTACACTATTTAATATCTTCTTTACACCGTCTGATGCCAGCTTACACTATTTAATATCTTCTTTACACCGTCTGATGCCAGCTTACACTATTTAATATCTTCTTTACACCGTCTGATGCCAGTATACGCTATTTACTATCTTCTTTACACCGTCTGATGTCAGTTTACACTATTTACTATCTTCTTTACACCGTCTGATGTCAGTTTACAGTGTTTACTATCTTCTTTACACCGTCTGACGTCAGTTTACAGTGTTTACTATCTTCTTTACACCGTCTGATGTCAGTTTACAGTGTTTACTATCTTCTTTACACCGTCTGATGTCAGTTTACAGTGTTTACTATCTTCTTTACACCGTCTGATGTCAGTTTACAGTGTTTACTATCTTCTTTACACCGTCTGATGTCAGTTTACAGTGTTTACTATCTTCTTTACACCGTCTGATGTCAGTTTACAGTGTTTACTATCTTCTTTACACCGTCTGATGTCAGTTTACAGTATTTACTATCTTCTTTACACCGTGTGATGCCAGTTTACACTATTTAATATCTTCTTTACATCGTCTGATGCCAATTTACAGTATTTAATATCTTCTTTACACCGTCTGATGCCAGTTTACAGTACTTACTATCTTCATCACACCGTCTGACGACAGTTTACAGTATTCACTATCTTCATCACACCATCTGATGCCAGTTTACAGTATTTACTATCTTCATCACACCGTCTGATGCCAGTTTACAATATTTAATGTTTAGACCACCAGACCCTATTTGTTTTACGAAAACAATTTTTTTTACCACTTGTCCCGATTACTTTACGACAACAATTTCTTCCATCCTTCTCCTTCTTCATTTCTTTCGTTTCTTCATCAGTTCTTTTATGAGAACATCTTTGATTGCAAAGCTGTAGCCAGGTGTCGCCACACAGTTTCAATGTAGGTTTTCAGCTGGATGAAATCACAATCTTATTATTTCAGAAGAACCAGCCGGCTAGCAGCCTGTCAAAATCTGGCAGCCCCAGCCTTTGCTGACGTCAGCATGTTTATAACGAGGCCTCGTGTTTGCACGATCAGCTCTTCCTCACTTGTGTCTTTGTTTTCTTTTGGGGAAATGGCTCTGGCTGGTTTCCAGGTTAAGGACGAAGTTAGCGCTAACAGGTCAATTGATGCTGGCTTCTTTTGTTCTGAGTTTCCGCAAAATCTGTCTTCTCTCTCTCTCTCTCTCTCTCTCTCACTTACATACATACACACGCGCTCGCACCTTCACATCAACATTCATCATTTAAAATTGTTTTCTGTTATGTTTCTCTCAAAGTAATTAGCAAGTAGCATTCACTAACTTTATGAAGCCAATATTTGCTCAAAGTAAAGTCGTATTTTGTGAACTTATGAGAAGAAAATGATATAGGAGCTATATGGAGTAGGAATCAGTGTGTCAGACAAAATCTGAGCCCACGGTGGCCAAACCCTGCTTCACTGGTCACAAACGCTTAACTAACACATTTCCGGAGCACACTTATACTCTTTCGATTATCATAATGAAGGTCTTGTCAATTAGATCGGTGTCCTGTGGCAATATGCAACCAACATTTAAGCGAATTTCTTAGTACCAAGCGCAAACCGGAAGAGGGGGTCAAGCGCATATGGGTGACTGAGCTTACAGCATTCTTTCACTGTGAACATCTTCTACACGATTTCAGTTTCATTGGCATGAATAAAGAGCGATTTGACTCAAAGAGAAGTTCTGAGTCTGACAAAGCCACTTTTACCGTTGTCTGCTTTTGCCGAAGTAACATTTTAGACCGCGGGCAGCAGAAACAAAGCAAAACAATGATAACAAAGCGAGACGTAGTCTGCTTGAAAGAGTCCTGCACGGTCTGCCTGCTTCTGGCTCTTCCACTGGTGACTGTGTACTGGGGGAGAGAAGATTTATCGGCTGCTACTATCATCAACACCTTTCTTCTCGAGTGATGGGGAAAGTGAGCAGGAAGTGTTGGTGGGGGGGGCGGTATGAGATAATAAAGCCGTTTTCACTATGTTGAACCGTAGATGTTCAGTAGTTTACGTACAAAATACATATTAAACGGCACAACCACGAGCCTAATTTAATAATTGCAAAGGTATTTGATATAAAAACTAGCTTGAAACTCCAATAATTTATTTCCTTGTGTTTAGACAATATGTTTTATGTACTTAAAAAGATATACGAATAGACCCCTCTTAATGCTAGGAATATTTTGTTTCCTCACTTCCTTGCTGGTGGGGAGGGAGAGGATGGGAGATGGGAGGGCTGGTAGTAAAAATTGTAATAAAAATATAATTACTTATTTGTTGTTTTATTATTTTTTGATGCTTTCCCAATCACACCAGAACTAAAAGCAGTCGGCAAAACATCACTGCACATTTCTTTGTTAATGTTCGTTACTATAATAAAAAATATTTATTTTGCGACAGTTTTGTGTATTAACATATATCTTGCAACGGTGCTTATGTTCTCGCTTGTAAGGCTTTTTCCGCCCCTTGATATCAATGTCTGATGCTGCAACAGGCATCTTTTAGGATACTTTTCTCCAAGCTTGGTGAAGATGTAAGTCGTTATTTCGCTCATAGCAGGGACACTTGTATGCTTTCACCGACTATCATACCCTCGATATAATATCGGGATCTAGCTGATTGATCACAAGTCATTTATCTGAAATAATGATACGAAGCGTCGAACGCATGTAGGTGAATTTGCTGTCAGCATAACATTTTTATCCTCGTATCGTTTGCAACCACAAATTTTTGTTATTCGAATTTTTAGGCATTTACCAGCCAGAAGCCAAATGATACTAACTTTTATCCACCTTTTATAAAATTTACCGTAATCTTTTCCACCCATCGCTTTACGTTCGTATGTCTCGGTACAGGCGACTGAATTTCTAACAACCTGACCCCCACTTCCGTTTTAACCAGCGACGAGTGTGTACTGCGCATTTGCCGAATAATTGACGAAATACCTTCATTAAGCACACATTTCAATAACACGGTGCTGAAATCATTTAACAGGAATATTTTACGAATAAAACAAACCGGCTCGTTGGTAGACTTCTGATTGTCGTAATCGATAGTTTTGTTTGTTTGTTTGTTTGTTTGTTTGTTTGTTTGTTTGTTTGTTTGTTGGTTGGTTGGTTGGTTGGTTGTTGGTTGGTTGGTTCCTATACTCTTACTCCTGTCAGGCCTTCGCAGCTCTGTTGAGTACGATTCGCTTGGAGAGAAACAAACAAAACCTGGACTGGCTCATGGTAATGGATATTTCGATTTCGATAATATTGGATAATGTTACACGATGTGAAATTCTGGTATTTTGACTGTTTTCCCCTTTAAACCAGTGATCAGATGCACGCATGTCTCGGTCCTAGTGTTTAGGGGTATCGTTGGGTTCGGGCCAGAGGCAGCACATTACTCAGTCATCGTGCTGGCAACCGGCACGACCGAGCGAGTTTCCGGGGAGATGTTGACGAAGTCGCTCGCAGGCTGCAGGGTCACCACGTGTTGCACACGGCACCAGCAGCTAGAGAGCGGAAAGGGGAGGGAACTGCTACCATCAGTCCGTACCTGAGTAGCGCCGCCTCATGCTGGGATCCCATGCACGTAAACTCCTAACACGTGTTACAAACAAAGCGTGATACTGAAGGTCACCAACCTCCCCCCCCTTCTCTTCCCCCTCTCCCTCTCTTCGACTCCCCTCTTTCAACTCCTTCCCCCACCTCGCCCCAACCACATCCCTCCTCGTTCCCCCCACCTTTACTTTCGTTCAACGTTTACTGTTCTCTTTTCAGTTTAACTCAAACTGACCTCTATCCTTCATTTTTTATTTTCCAGCCAGACCCTCCCCCTGACCCTAAGATGACTTTTCCTTCCCCGACCAATTCCTATTACCACCGCCACAACCATCCCTTCCCAGTTCTCACGTGCGCTCGAACTCTGTACCTTACAAAAGCGACGGCATCGACGACTAGTGAGGCGTGTCCTGGACATGTGTTCCTCGTTGTTGTCGACGATAAACCGCGAAAGCCATTTACCCGCAAGCCGCCGGCATGCACGTGCGGTGCCGAGCAGGCGCGTGCAGACCGAACAGCGTCACGGCGGCCCTCGTACACCTCCGCGCGCCACCAGCGTCTCACGTGCCACGTCCGCGCCGCGTGCATGCACGCGCTTCAAGCCCACGCACGCACGCACGGCAGCATCGTTCTCCTCCTTTCGAACCGAGCGAACTCCGCGACCAGGACTCGTATTCCTGAGGCACGTATAACCCAGCCTGCTACCCTACCCGAGGTGGGTAAATCGGGCGAACAGGGGACTCAGGGTAGGTCTACTCGGGTCGTTTTGCTAGTCGATAATTTATCTGATCAGTCCTGATCATGTCGGATAACCATGGCGCAGGTCGAGATTGAATTACTTCAACAAAACCGAACAAGTCATTTTTCTAGATACTACAAACAGTAGAACAAAACAATTTGGTTGAAGTCGGGTGTTTTTTTTTATTGAATGACTAATCTAAGGATAGCAGACGCCACAAAAACAAAACTCAGTTTCACAATCGATATTTTGGTTTCGCTTTTTTTCCTGTTGGTCATTGATAATAATTAATAGTTTTGTTGTCCAAGGCTTGCTCTAGGAACATCGTTTGCATGAATAGATAATTTCAACTTTCACCCTTTTCTTGTTTGTTTCCTCGATTAAAAAATGTTTGTCGTCGTAGCTGTAAGTTTCGCGCCTTAGACTTTGACTCGATATCACGTGCGCACGATTTTTCAGGAATTTGCATTCAGCAACTTCACTTATTCGAGTTACTAATCAGAACAATCGTCATCTGGGAACTTCATGGAAATTCCGGATATATTTAGTCGAATACGTGAATATGGCAATTTCTGATGAGACCACTAGTAGCCGAACATAAAAACTTTTGCCGAACTTAGTTTTTTCAGGGTATTTATGATAGACAGCTGCTGTTGGCTTACGAATGACTTGACTGTACCTTGCAATACTTGTCAGCCACTGTGTTTATTTAGTCTGTCCTCGATATGTACAAGCCAAGCGGCATACTGAAGCTGTCGAAATCACATCTGTTGACTCAAGTTTGTTGTCCAGTGAAGATAAAACATTTCAAGTTTGTGGAGAACCAGATAAACGCCGTTTGTTTATTAACAAATTGAGGAAAACCTGAAGCAAAAACAGAAGAAAAAGGAAAGATAATAGAATCATTTGCTGAAATAACAGAAGATGTCACTATTCGAACCACTGATGACTAAGTGTTTCGAACCTCAAAGACGGATCGACCACACGGTACGTACTGCAAACATTTGTGTTGACCTAGCTCGTGGTAAAATTCACTGAAAATATTCAAAACGGGCAAAAACAAGACATCCAAAGTCTGTATATTGCTTCCAGCAGCTTACGGAAGAATTTGACCACAAAACGCTTGCTGAAACCGGTTCACACGTTTTCCTTCGTAGACCCTCCTTACATTCCCACTCCCACCCCTTTCTCCCACCCGATCTATGTTCTCATTCTAACTCTCTACCATAGGAGTAGAAAAAAATCTCTGCAAATATGTTTATTATGAAGATCGTTAGATTCAAAGAGTTCTAACGGATGTGGGTTTCGCCACAGCACTGCTTGTAATTAAGGAGGCTAATTACATGCCCTTGTTGCAGCAACCGTGCTGTTGATTAACTCCCCTTAGCTACATTGCTCTTGGCTGCTGCGTGGAACATGAGGCGAGTGTGAACAGATGGCAATGGGTTTGTTAAAAGTATACACACCTTCAGGGTTTCCTCGAGCCTTTATGCCAGGCTGTGCCGAATGTAAGAACCTCAAAGATTATTGTTCTGAAAGTGAATTCACAGGTTTGCTTCTGACACAGGGAAAGTCGATTTTGCGAATGATCTTAAATCTGATTGAATGCTGGCCCAAAGCTTTAATAGACTTTCGTCGAAAGTAACTATATATATATTTTTTCTAAAGTCACCAAGTGGCTGTTTTTCAAGCTGTTAATGTGTAATCTGGCCCACATGTCACTGTTGTATGACTGTAACGCATCATCTAGTATTCATTTCTGATATTTCTGTGATCTTTGCCAACCTTGAGTCTCCCACTTCATGGATGTCAAACATATTCAAATCAGTAATTTATATCTAAATTTTCTGTCAGGATTTCAGATAAATGACCAGTGTTCAATCAGCTAGATCGTGGGTATGAAAGTCGGGGAAGACAGACACTCGTCACGGCGACGAGCACAGCAACCACTTACAGTGTAAGTTCGAACTTCTTTGTCAGGCTTGGACAAAAGCAGCATCAGGCCATTTTGAAATAACGATGGGGGGGAGAGAGAGCCTTATAAGGAGAAACAAATTAGGACTGTCGCAAGATATACATCAATAAACATCCACAATCTAAAATCTGTCTCGTATACCTTATCCTATGAAGTGAAATCGTAGTCAATGACTTGAAAAAAAGCGACGATATTAGTGACTTCAAAATCTTGCCAAAATTTTCTCATTGTTATTTATTTATGAGCCACATAGGCAACAAAAAGTAAACATTTTTTGGGACAAAATTCACGAACTGAACATAATTTACGAACGTTCCCATAGATGAAAGGAGTACTTCAAAAATTTGTTTAGGATCCTGCAAAATAACCCCCATGCACGCACGTGCACATACACACATTTGACAGTCGGAGAGATACGAAGAGTGACTAGCCGTGCCAAACGAGAGAAGTGGACTGGCATCTGGAAGTATAAACACCAGACAGCTTACGTCAGCAAGTCGACAAACAGTCCAGCAGTCCGGAGATAATGTCCGTGCTTGTACCTACAACTCCTGACATTTTGTTTGCATAGTTTATGCAAGCGATTGGTTGTACACCAAACTCACCTCACTCCTTATACTTCGACTGTGGCGACTTCCATTTGCATACATTTTTTGACTATTTTTTTTTCTTGTAATGTTGACTTTGGAAAGGAATCTTCAGAGGGCGATATGCTTTTGCATGCAGTATGACATTCAAGTCTAAACGAAGAGTTTGGTGATGACTATACAAACACGCTTTTCTGAAAACATTCGTTTTCTCTAGAATGCAAAGAGAAAGGAATGACAAATATGAAAATGTAAACACCATCATAACATTCATTCCTATCAAAGTTTCACAAACATGTTAAATGAAGTAACAAAATATCTTTTCATTTACCCAAAACAAGTGTTAACATAGGACAAAAAAAGGCTTAAGCTCAGAGTGTTTATGTATTTATTCCAAGGTTTAAAAACGGAAAAATACAGAGTAAAAAAAAAAATGTGCCGTAGGAACAAGCCTCTCGAGAAACTATGGATAAAAGAAATATCATTTATAATCCTTGTATACAAGAAATATATAACAAACCTGCTGTTTTTATTTATTTATTGATTTATTTGATTGAGAACGAAGAACGAGGGCGGATGACTAGTGTTTTGCGTGGAAGTACATTGGTGTGTGCGTGGGCACTAGCCTGGATGTCGGCCGCTTTTTCTTTGATGTATCGGCCTCATTGAGGGGCTGCACGTGTATAGGTAAGATTATAATTGAGGAGAAAAGGGTAGTTTTTGTTGCTTGTCGTGTGTCCTTGAATAGGACGGCGGAAGAACTTAACTGTTTTCTCCAGTGCTGAGTGTAAAGTCCTGACCAGACTTAGAAAAGTGTAAATTATTCATGTAAAACGTTTTGAAGTGAGTGTGACTCAATTTTCATTTTTTTTTAATCTATGTAAGTTTTTAATTCTATTATTAATTGTTGAATATCAAATTAGTAATACAGTGATTTTAAATGATTGCTAGATTTTTAAGAAATATAATTTTCTGTCCATGGCGCTTTTATTATCTCCCTTTACTTGTGTACGCCGTTGGGTGGTTCACTGAACTTCAAGAGAGGCAGCGACTGGGAAAAGACTGTGTGTCGGGTTTCTTTGGTGGAGCTTCGGACCTGACGGCGGAGGCTTCAAAAGCAGACTACAAAGCTACAAAGTGGACTTTAATCAAAGACTTTTATCGTGAAATAGAAGGGGACTTTTTATGTGTTTTAATGTACGGTGAATTAAGTAAATTATTTTTTTGTTGATTAATCTTCTAATATTATATTTATTTCTTAAATTCAGATTTTTGTCGGTGTTATTGATTTCGTCCAAACATGTAGAGCTGTACAAAATATAATCTATAATCCATAATCCATGGATATAGGAAATATAGTCCATAATCCATGGATACAAGAAATATAATCTATAATCCTTGGATCCGAGAAATATCTATATAATTCTTGGATGCAAAAAATGTCATCTATAATTTTTGGATATACGAAGTATCTATAATTCTTGGATACAATAAGTATAATCTAGGGTATATCAATGACTCTTATAAAGCAAATTTATGAAGATGTAGAAAACCTCTTTTTAATTGGAGTAGAATATAGTAGATAATGTTTTCATGGAGGTCTCAGAGGTCAAAACAGTAACAGGATGGAGCAGTGCAACAGCAGCAAGAAGATGGAGATGACTGTCTGTGAGGCTGTGCCAGCACTTGAACCTGCAAAACACACAACCGCCGTTAACGTCCACATCACCGTGTAGCCAGTCTCGTTCACAACTGTCATAAACGAGAGAGGATAGAAAATAGAATTCAGTTATATTTTACTGCACGAAGAAAACCTGTGACGATATTTATCATGGATGCCAACAGATGAACCGTAAGGGTTACTGGCCTATGGTATCTATCACCAGACTTCTGGAATCCTTTGTCATTACTATATTGTGTGTACCTACATATACCGGCATATCCACGTGTGTGTGTGTGTGTGTGTGTGTGTGTGTGTGCGTGCGTGCGTGCGTGCGTGCGTGCGTGCGTGCGTGCGTGCGTGCGTGTGTGTGTGTGTGTGTTTTCACGCCATAATCATAGGTCTTCCAAAGCAAAACAATGCTGTCCTCTTACTGACATGGCCACTTCGTCAGTAGAGACAAAAGTCTACACACTTAAATTACACACCAAAATTTAGTTTGTCTGCAGCGCGACAAATGATTCTAATATTTACTCTGCTCAGATATTGAAATCATTTAAAAATGAAGTCAACAAGGCTACATTATTTTATTAGTAAGTTGTTAGTGGTGTCAGTCATTAAACCCCTGATGTCATCTGCTTATGAAATCGGAAACATTTGGTAAGTTATTTTTCCAGTTTTAACACTTACTTTTACCAAAATCAATATAATAAGAAATAAATACATGTAAATTTATTTCCATAATCTTTAAAAACACAAGTGTTAGGTCTGTGGCCCAGCGCTCTGAAAATACCGATAGTTTACCCCTTATTTACTGCGGTAGATGTCTACAGGACTACACTTCATGAGGGCATTCTGTTAAAATGGCGGGGCTGGCTCGCTAACAGGACTACAAGAGTTCCCTCCCAGCCACGACCCCTCCCATGACGTGCACAAGTCACTGTTCCATGTCTGATTAATTTACTTACCTTTTATAATCCTTTCTGTCAGGCACTCACAAGGTGTTCAGCAAGTAATCATACAGTTTAATTCACTCCTAACCTACAATCTACATCATAGGTTTCCAAACTGTGGTACAGTGAAGGTGTGACTGGTGGTACGCGAGCACCATTCGTTTATCTATTTTACGGGGACTGTATGCTCGTTATCATTGCTGCGGGTGGAACCCTGCATATGGCCATATGTCGCAACCCAGAAGCAAGAATGTCTTGTTGTCAGGATATAAAGCAATTAAGCGGTCGCCAAGAATATTGGGAACCAGACCCTTGTAATCCTGACTGATAGCATTTTTTACTCCTTTTATCCCACGGGTAGGTGCGTGGGGTCTGTGGGTGTTGTGACCACCGGGTCACCAAGAGTTAAAAGTTTGTCAGACGCGGAGACAAGTCGTGTTAGGTTTGTCAGTATAAGGCCTGTAAGGTTTGATGTGAACGAGGGTTACCTGCCCTTACTTGAGGTAAACAAACAGGACCAAGACTAAGCCGCTGTAGCACCCCGTTACCAATGTTTCATCCGAAAATGTCCCCGATGCAAATATGGCATCACATTGGAGAATGATAGTAATCATGACTTACCACACTTTTTGTCATGCTCCTGAAGGAAGACATCAAACAGAGCTTGCTGCTCTTTAGAAAGAACGGAGTTTCTACGGCAGTCATCAAGAGCCTCCATAATACAGTCTTTAATGTTCGTCAGAATTCTGCAAAAAGGAAGAGAGGAAGGACATTTTAAAGAATCTCTCTTTAAAATTATTTCATAATTGTTTTGTTACATACAGGGATAAACCTGTAAACACCCTAACAAAGAAAGAGAAATGAATTAAAGAGCAATTAATCATCGGTTTTGTTAGACGCTATTGTAAAAATAAATGATTTACACTCATGAAATGGTGATTAAGCAACAGGATTTGCAGCAGGTGAAACTGCAGTTGAGGTACCTGCACGATTCTTCAGGTTTGTCCACCGAGACTTGATTTCCTTTCGCAAGACATGTCGCTCTTTCATCACATGTCACGGAGTCTGAACTGGTCACCCAGGCTGTAAACAGAGATCCAGTCATTGTAGTGAATACAAGCGAGGTATGACACACACACATATATATATATATAATTATACTCTCTTGGAGTGTTACGCAGATATCCATATACCTTAGTCATCAACTACAGACTGACTGGGACGTATTGACACCACCACGACATACATGTTAAGTATAACAATCATGTCAAACACTAACTGCAGAGTTTCCAATATTGTACTATTAAAGTCACGTGATACACTATACATAGTGTTACAGCTACGCCGAACAATCATTGTAGCATTAACTGTCTTGGTAGTACTGTAATGATGCCAAATACTTATGGTGGTATAATAGTATTACTAAACAATATAGTGTTATAATGTCAAACACTGCAGGCAGTGTTACTGTGTTGTTAGTCTAGGCAGTATATCAATGATGTCTAATGCTCACTATAGTATTACAGTCATGTCAAATACTATGGTACTACAGTCATGTCGAATACTCTAGTAATACAGTCATGTCAAATACTGTAGTATTGCAGTTATGGTTGCATCAAATCCTTGTCTAACATCAAGAGCATTACAATATTGCAAATACTCATGTAGTATTACGCTACTAACAAACACTTGAAGTGTTAATGTATTAAAGTCAAGTTTAACAGTCATTACAGTCATGCCAAATGCTTACTGTTGTGTTATATGTATGTTAGATACTTGCTTTAGTGATACTGTTGTGTTATATGTATGTTAGATACTTGCTTTAGTGATACTGTTGTGTTATATGTATGTTAGATACTTGCTTTAGTGATACTGTTGTGTTATATGTATGTTAGATACTTGCTTTAGTGATACTGTTGTGTTATATGTATGTTAGATACTTGCTTTAGTGATACTGTTGTGTTATATGTATGTTAGATACTTGCTTTAGTGATACTGTTGTGTTATATGTATGTTAGATACTTGCTATAGTCATACATTCTGTTAAATACTTCACTAGTATTATAGTCAGTTGTTGTAGTACAGCCTCGCCCAAAACTCGTAGCATTACAGAAGTGCGAAATTCTCGTGGTAGCATTACTGTATCAAACAATACCGGTAGCATTACAGTATTTGATATTACAGTTATATAAAAATGTATTAAACATGTCAACCACCCTTGCGTATGTAGTCATTGTCAGGGATCAGAGATATAGCCCTGACTGGTTAAGAGTGTTTAGTTTGTTGAAAGTGAAAAAGCGTGTGACTTAACCCTTTGAGTGCCAGATGATAACGACGAACGTGTACATGTTAATTCTTGACTTCAAACCACGATTACGTCTGTGGATTTTAATTATTTAGAAAGTGACAAACAAAGCCGGGATTAACATCAGGTTTCCTGTTTGTTAAAAACCTCAACTCATTTTTCATAAAATGTTCCCACTTCACCAACACCTGCCATGAGAAACCTGAGAGCTTCATCTCAACGGTTCATGTAGTTCATTCACACACGTCACAAGCACTGTCATTTCAAACACAAACTCAACATTTATAAACATAAGCTTCTCTTCCACATAGTGTGTACGGCCTCCTGTAGCCTGTGTTTTCGCCTCTGGTCCCAGCAATGGCATCGTCCGCCATGATACTGCATGTGCGGTTGGAAAATTCTAGAGAGGAGTCTCTGTATTTACAGCCCGATAAAACACCAATCAAACCACGCAACGCGTCAGAGTCGGGGCTAAAATTAGGGGGAATCCCATTTCTGCCGACCGTTGAACAGCCGTTATCCATACATCATTCCAGATTCTCCGCTAAAAATAGAACATTTCGACGACAGAATATTCGGTCGGAAGCACTCAAAGAGTTTTGAGGAATGTTAGAAATGGAGTTAGCCCCCTTGTTTGTTTTAAGGAGCAGGGATAGTGGCCCTTAAATATACGTTTGGAGTATGGTTTAGAACGCGTGACGTAAAAAGAGGAATGACGTCAGGTGTCGTTTGGGAGATTGGGGAGAAAGGGGTCGTCTGCTCAGGAGTGAGTGAGAATGGGCGGTTAGAGAAGGTTGGAGAAAAAAGAAAAGGTCGTCTGCGTTCGAGGTATTGCTGTGTGTTTGGAGAGATTCTCCAGCTGCTGTGTCTGCTGGAGGATTCTGATAATTGGAGTATTGCTGTGTATTTGGAGAGACTCCCCAGTTGCTGTGTATTTTAATCATCTGGATAGTTTCAATGAGGAGTATTACAGGCAAGTGTATATCTGTGAGTGCGTGTGTTCTGACCGGACGTTGACAGTGTGTTTTGGTCATTTGGTTTACTGTCTGAGAACCTGTTGGTGTACCCATTGGAAGAAGATTTGACTTATAGAAGGAGGAGACTATTATTGAAAACGGAGGACTGAAGAAGGGAGGATTATATACGTCGTTGATTTGATTCTCATGCTTGATTGTTAATATATATATATATATATACATAGAGAGAGAGAGTAACCCAAGTTATTGAGAGGGTGTACCTAGTCAGTAGTAGTGGAAAGATATGTTGATATGAAATTGTTGATATTCTTGAGAATTGAAAAAGTATTTAAAATTGGTTGATTTTGCTGTTTCCCTATAAAGACAAGCAAGAACCCCGGAATTATAGAGATTTAGGAACCCACGTACAGGTCTTTGTATTTTGTTGCGTGAAAGAGCACGTGAAGAACGCCGTGTGGACGGTGAGTGTTGTATGTGACTCGTCTGCACGTGTACGTGTTCCTGACAATTGGTGACCACGACGTGACCTGTCGTGGATTTGTCTCTTGTTGTGCTGAATTAATCGGGTGAAAGTTGTCTTTGAGACAGTTTCACCCCTGGAGCGAGTAGTTATACAACGAAGGCAAAGATGCTCTGGAGTAAAGAAACATAAAATAACATCCGCGGGGTCTGTGTACAGCATTGTAACTGCGAAAACAAGGCGCCTACCTTGAGTTCATCACTTTGCCCTAACAATGGTAATCATCAGTATTACATCAATACAATGTATTGTATGCAAAGAAACGGAAATTGTTAGAAAGTAAATTACGCACAAATATATGAAAACCTCGCCACAATGAGCACCGTGACATTTACTGCAAACTTTAATAAAGCGCGTGCTTCTGTGCGATCAGGGATAATGACAGCTGAAACTACGTAATAACTTAATGACTAACATCCTGCATTGAAATAGTAACTGGGCTAAACAGAGGGAATAAATCTCTTCTGACTGACTGACTGACTGACTGACTGACTGACTGACTGACTGACTGACTGACTGACTGACTCACTCACTCACTCACTCACTCACTCACTCACTCACTCCGGTGGTTGATACGTGTATCGTTCTTCGACTAAGTTGGCTCGTACTCAAACGATCATCAACATTGCTGTGTACCGCAGTATACAGTTCAGGGGCCAGTTGCACAACACATTTCTAATTTTAAACACTTTTAGGCCTTCAATCTATTTAGATAATCAGTTTAAAGTGCACACCACAATTTTAGAATTTTTAAAAGTAAAACTGCTTTAAGTAAGATAAAGTTGTTTATGTCTGACTTTCGTCCATTACTACCAATTTTTGTATGTTCTTGTGCAATGCATCTCAAAGACAGAGAAGAGATTTTGCTTCTTTAGAACAATTTTAAGGTTTCGAAACATATTGTGCAACTGGCCCCAGGCTTGCAAATCTCTAAAATTATCTTCTCAAATTAGCCAAGGCGGAAAAAGGTTTCCCACCCCTGCTCTACATTACTAAATAAAAGTATATATATATATATAGATCGTGAAAGTTAGTGGCAACACGAACAATATTTTCACGCAACATAAAAAACAGTCCACAAGATTAGTTCTGATGAAGTGAAAGAAAAACTTTCAATGACACACCTGCAACGAGAAAGAGAACTGCCAGGAGCTTCATGTCTGCGCTTCAGCACGTCAGAAGATGGCGCCACTGTTAGCTGCAGTGAACACCCAACAAAATTCCCCGGAGCACGTTCACTATCAAAGATACTTTACAGCAGAAGTCACAGAGTAAAAGCTTGCTACCATCCTTCTGTTGATGCCTATGTGAATTTTTATCTCATTTGTATTTTTTGTGTGTGTGTGTGTGTGTGGTTCCAGTGTGCTGCGGCGTGACGCGAGACTGCACGCTTGATCGCTCACTCCTAGCACACGCACGCGCGCGTGTGTTGAGAATTGACTTTGTCTGGTGCCTGCCTGTGCCTCTTATCTTCATCACCATGATGCACTGAGTGGAAAGTGTAGCTACAGAACGCACTATTCGAAACACTAGTCACCTCGGCTACTGAAGCGCTTGTGGTGTTGATTACGTTTTAAGTTTGTTTTCCTTTGTTTGGTCCTGTTTCCTCCATCTTCTGTGCTTCCAGTTTCCCACTCTTTGGCGCCATAGTGGAGTCATTTTGAAGCCACGTGACCTGAAAAAGCCGACCTCTCGTTGAGAGGTATACTATCTCTAAGTTAGTGCCAGAGCCGTCAGTCAGTAGCTACACCTGTGGATGGCAGCAAGTCTGCAAGATGTTTTCTCTGCAGCAGAGGTGCGCGTGTGTACAGGTTCCACGAATATAAATCGACACGCAAATTGCCGCATGATTTAGCGGAATAATGTTTGAGATTGAGGGGCAGATGTTCGAACTCTGTACATGTCATTTCCTTAAATAACACCATGTATGTGCATATAGTTTAATCTGAAGTATAGATGATAGAACATTACCCGCCATAGTTAATCTAACCAAAGGAATGTATGAGCTTTGCAACCAGTTCCCTTATAGTTATAGACCGCTGTCTAGTCACGTATTACATGCGCACTGAATCATAAAATCTGTAGAAACTATGAAGTCTCTACACTGCTTTACAACTTCGGAAACAACACGCGTTTCCTTGCGTTCCTCGTGTTCCCTCAGGGCAACGACTTGCTCTTGATTCATAACTACGGTCCCAGATGACTACAGCGATGTACAATACCCACTGACTAGCTTATTAGAGGAATTACGATCTGCCATTGCTAACAGTCTCTACAAGTTGGTCGACAATGTCACACATACCTGCTTCTGATAGAGGCGTCCATTACATTTACAAAGTGTCTATATGCATCACACACACACACACACACACACACACACACACACACACACACACACACACACACACACATGAAAAGATGGACATTTTTTGGCCTGAATTGTACACGTGAGGTACACAGCAATGTCTTGGGTCATTTTTATTGTTGATCTAAACAATACGACACGAAACCTCTTACACGTAATGCCAGACTGGACAAGAGTAACTGAGCCACTTGAAATAAGACATTTGCCGTTAGCATTAAATAAATAAATAACCTCTACATAAGAGGAAAGACGAGAATTCAGAATTCAGAAATCTTTTATTGAATAGGCCATCGGCCTGTTTTAAGGGGGAGCATATCAAAACCATTAAAGGTATGTCCACATATGTTGTATAGTGGGCAATTAGATTGTTATGCCAATTGCCGCGATCATTAAGAGCCCACGTTACCCTCAGGATATTTAAACACCAAACCCAGCTTTAGAAGCAAGGTCTTCAAGACCATATGTAAAAACACAACGAATGGACATAATTATACCAAGTTATCTGTACAAATTATCAAAAAACATTTTTCTCTTTTAGCAATTAAACCATTTCTAAGAACAACGTCATTAGATTTATCTATAGTAACCACAAAGTCCAGGCGTTTGGCAATTTGACACAAAACATTCCGTTGATTTTGCAGACCCACTACCGTATCAGACACGAGTGTGAAATCATCAGCAAACAGTAAATAATCAACTAAATCAAGTCAGAAGAGAGCTGAATGCCGTGCACACCTTTTCGTCGAATTTCATTAGTTAATTAATTTATAAGCAAGGAAAACAAAATGGGACGACAAATATCTCCTTGTTTAATACCCTTTGGACAGCTAAAATACTCGATCAAATCCCCCCCACCCAACTCTTATTCTAGCTCGAACATCACAAAATCATGCATGAAAGCCCCGGATGTCCCTACCAGGATAACTCTTATCATCACAGGTTGATGGCTTTTGTTGCAAGTCAGTCCGGCATATAATCCATATTCAATATCGCCCTGAATACACATTGCAGTCTGTCTATGGTTGTCTCGGCGGCTGCTCTTGCGGCTGCAGCTTAAGGTATCGTCTGCTGCTGGCTCAACACGACATACTCCCCAGAGCGTTGCCACGCCGGTGCGGTTCGAGGCCTCCACCCCTCCCCCCCCCCCAGCTCCTCGCTGGGTAGTCGGCGGGGTCCTGGCGGGTTCAGCTCCTGTTCCTCATTCTCGGTTTCTGCAGTGGATATTTTTGGCTACTCTTCCTGCGTAACCACATCCAGGGAGTCTTGATCACTAAACACATCAGCCCCTTACACATCACGGATGCTGCCCCGTGCTTCATCGCTGCTACCAACGTTGCTAAATGAACGCCCACCATTTCGTCTTCAGACTCCTCTGTGTCGGCTTCAGACCCACTGGCCTCACTACTGTTTGCTTTGTTCATGCGGTGGCGTCTTCCCTGGCTGTGCTTCCTGGCCCGCCGTGTCGTGGGCTGTTGCTCTTCATGATCCGTGAGGGTGTGGCCTAGAGGTAAGAAGAGGTTTCTGTGTAATGTGCGCTCCCGACCACAGCCATCCCCGCGTCTCACCACAAACACTGGTAGGTCCATGTTGGGTTTCTTCAGGACCACACAACCTCTTGTTCCCACTTGTCTGCCAGTTTGTGCTTCCCATCGAACGCCAGCATTTTAACGAGCACTCTGTCGCTAACTTCAAGGATGGCCCCACGGGTGTTGCTGTCGTAAGCCTTCTTTTGTTTTCTGCGGCTTCCTCCGCGACTTCGGTCGCGAGCACGAATGAGTCGCGTAACTTTTCCCTCAGAGCACGGACCTTCATTCACTGGATAAGTGTCTCTCATTCGTGGCCTCTTTGCTCTATCATAAGAGTGACCAATCGTAACAAACACTAAAAACGAAGGGCTTTCGCTTCTGTTTTCTGTCAAAATTGCGGATATTCCTAACGTAGAAGAAATTTTAGAAGTGAGTAATTGAGCTTTTCTGTCTTCATAACCTTGTTAAAGAAGATTAGATCGCAAAATAAACAATATTTTCTGTAAAATGTATTCTGTTTGTTTATAGAAAATGCATTTAGATTTTCGACAATTTTATAAAATAAAAACATCGTCACAACAGATGCTATTGACTTGTTTTACCACTAACAATTAAAAAAAACATTGTTTTTGATTT
This sequence comes from Marisa cornuarietis, assembly GCA_004794655.1. NCBI lineage: Eukaryota > Metazoa > Mollusca > Gastropoda > Architaenioglossa > Ampullariidae > Marisa > Marisa cornuarietis. The sequence goes on along the minus strand of SMMW01000057.1, from coordinate 1,169,743 downwards.
TTTGGAAACAATTGTATAGATTGTTCTGTTACGAAAACAAAACATCGACTTTAAGAATTTATTTAAGGTATGCAAACAAAGAACCGGAAACACGAGACCTGTCTAAAGGAAAGCCGAGACTTACACCGGACATGAACCTGAGTCGCTTATCCAGTAACGAAGGTCCGTGCTCAGAGAGTCCATGTACTTGGTCAGGGGCTGAGATGTACTTCATTTCCCAAGCCCACATTCAATGTCAACTGGTAGATGTGAGTCTCTCGCAAACATTACTGAGTATGGGGAGAACCCAGTGGAGTCATGTCTGGTACAGTTGTATGCATGCACGAGCGGTGCGACAAATTTTCGCCAGTCCGGCTTTTGATGTGGCTCCAGTGTCCCCAGCATGCTCAGCAATGTGCGATTAAACCGCTCGCACATGTCGCACATAGGGTGGTATGGGGTAGTCCGAGATTTCTAGCTTCCCGTTATCAGCACAATTCTTGACAATCCGACTTTCGAAACTGGCGCCTTGATGGGAATGCAGCCGGCGGGGCATCCCGTAGTGCGCAATGAAATTATTGAACAGAACTTTCGGCGTTGATTTTGTAATGTTGTTGGTCGGTATAGCTTGTGCATATCGAGTGAAGTGATCTGTAATAACTAAAATGTGCTGAAAGCCCCCTTTAGCTGCTTCTAGGGTGAGGAAGTCGACGCACACGGGCTCCAGTGGTTGTGTTGTAACGACATTCACTAGTGGTGCACGACTGTCAGCCTGCGCCTTCCTGCAAATACACTGCGGACACGTCCTACAATCCATGAATACAAGAAATATAATCTATAATCCATAATCAATGGATACAAGAATTATCATCTGTAATCCTTGAATACAATAAGTTTAATCTAGTGTATATCAATGACTCTGATAAAGCAAATTTATGAAAATGTAGAAAACCTCTTTTTAATCTGAGTAGAATATAGTAGATAATGTTTTCAAGGAAGTCTCAGAGGTCAAAACAATAAGAGGATGGAGCAGTGCAGCAACAGCAGCAAGAAGATGGAGACTGTCTGTGAGGCTGTGCCAGCACCTGAACCTGCAAAACACACAACCGCTGATAACGTCCACATCACCGTTTATCACCAGACTTCTGGAATCCTTAGTCATTACTATATTGTGTGCACGTTATCAGTGTGTGTGTGTGTGTGTGTGTGTGTGCGTGTGCGTGTGCGTGCGTGTGTGTGTGTGCGCGCGCGCGAGCGTGCTTTTACACCATAATCATAGGTCTTCCACAGCAAAACAATGCTGTACTCTTACTGACATGGCCACTTCGTCAGTAGAAACAAAAGTCTACACACCAAAATTTACGTTTGTCTCCAGCGCGACTAATGATTCTAATTATTACCATGCTCAGATATTGGAATCATTAAAATGAATTGAATAAGGCTACATTATTTTATTAGTAAGAGTTCCCTCCCTTTAGCCACGCCCCCTACCATGACGTGCACAAGTCACTGTTCCATGTCTGATTAATTTACTTACCTTTTATAATCCTTTCTGTCAGGCACTCACAAGGTGTTAAGCAAGTGATCACACAGTTTAATTCACTCCTAACCTACAATCTACATCATGAGACAAGCAGCCCAGTTTCCTTAAAGACTACCTCGAGTGAAAAGGATTTCCAGATGAGCGGTTTTGACTCCTGGTAAGATGTTAACTTCCCAAGGATTAGCGAAAGGCTTTGCTGTGTAAGTCTGCGAGGTACAAACCTCTGAAGCTCACACTACAGTGACCAGAAAAAGGTCACTACCTCATTTGCTGTGACATCACAAAAAAGGGCTTGCTTATAGGGCAACACCTTAATAGCAGCTTCATGAATTTAATGCTTATATTTTGTCTTTGTGGTCTTGATTAAAGGTTGAGGTTATGGCTATAAACCGGGTCTAGACTGTATTTTTTCACTCACTTCTTCCACATACGAGCAAAGAGCCTAGAGCTGTTGAGGTTTAGTAAACTTGGACCTCGACTAAGTGTTTTCTGTGTTTAATCATTGCATCTAATACAAACAATAATCTATACACAAATCCTAATCCACGGCCTAAGTCCTAACTCCATGATAAACAACCATAAACGCATGCACATGAACCACACACACACACGCACGCACGCACACACACACACACACACGCACGCACGCACGCACACACAAAAACACACACACACACACACACACACACACACACAGAAAAGCAATTCTATAAGAATCGAACATGATACGTTTAGAGTGAGGCGTTTACTCATGCTCTAGCCTCACCATCCTCGCTATCTGAAAAATTGTATTTATTATTGCAGACCATAAGATGACTAACTAAAAGACAGTCCGCGAGCTGGAAAAATGAGAGTTGGAAAAATATAGTCGCAGCCGGGTCACCTGCTCATACTTTCATGTAGTCTAGGAAAGATAACTCACGATAGCACCCCGTTACCAATGTTTTATCCGAAAATGTCCCCGATACAAAAATGGCATCACATTGGAGAATGACAGTAATCATGACTTACCACACTTTTTGTCATAGGCCATAACGAACTCAGCAAACGTATCTGCTTCACTTATAGGAAGAGTAGAGTTTCTACGGCAGTCATCCAGAGCTTCGTGAACACAGTCTTTAATGTTCGCCAGAATTCTGCAAAGAGGAAGAGAGGAAGGACATTTTTGAAAATTCTCTCTTTAAAATTATTTCATACTTTTTTTGTAACATACAGGGATAAACCTGTACACACCCTAACGAAAAAAGAGAAATGAATTAAAGAGCAATTAATCATCGGTTTTATTAAACGCTATTGTTAACAAAAGTGATTTACAAGTCAATGAAGAGACTGAGAGTTCTGGGAGAGCTCGGCGCCTATAGATATGATTTCAAGAGACCTTACGAGAATGAATGAATGAATGAATGAATGAGCTTATTTATTAAAAGGAAAAAGCTTTTTATTTCGTGGATTTATTCAGGGACCGGTTGCATTAAAACACTCATGAAATGGTGATTAAGTAACAGGTTTTGCAGCAGGTGAAACTGCAGTTGAGGTACCTGCACGATTCTTCATGTTTGGCATCCGAGAGTTTACTCATTTCCTCAAGACATGTCATTCTTTCATCACATGTCACGGAGTCTGAACTGGTCACCCAGGCTGTAAACAGAAACCGAGTCATTGTAGAAATACAAACGAGGTATGACACACATATATATAATTATACTCTCTTGGAGTCTTATATATCTCCATATACCTTGGTGAGAAACTACAGACTGCTGAGTGACTGGGACGTATTCACACCACTACGACATACATGTTCAGTATAACTATAGTAGTATGGGGTAGGACACGCACTGGACAAGCTACCCTCGTCCCACCCTGCTACATAACAATCATGTCAAACACGTGACTAACTGCAGAGTTTCCAATATTGCACTATTAAAGTCACGTGATACACTATACACAGTGTTACAGCTACGCCGAACAATCATTGTAGCATAAACTGTCTTGGTAGTACTGTTATGATGCCAAATACTTATGGTGGTATAATAGTATTACTAAACAATATAGTGTTATAATATCAAACACTACAGGTAGTGTTACAGTGTTGTTACTGTAGGTAGTATTTCAGCAATGTCACCCACATGTGTAGTGTATCAAGGCTCAGTATAGTATTACAGTCATGTCAAATACTGTATTAAACTCAAGTTTAACAGTCATTACAGTCATGTCAAATGCTTACTGTTGTGTTATATGTATGTTAGATACTTGCTTTAGTGATACTGTTGTGTTATATGTATGTTAGATACTTGCTTTAGCGATACTGTTGTGTTATATGTATGTTAGATACTTGCTTTAGTGATACTGTTGTGTTATATGTATGTTAGATACTTGCTTTAGCGATACTGTTGTGTTATATGTATGTTAGATACTTGCTTTAGCGATACTGTTGTGTTATATGTATGTTAGATACTTGCTTTAGTCATACATTCTGTTAAATGCTTCACTAGTATTATAGTCAGTTGTTGTAGTACAGCCTCGCCCAAAACTCGTAGCATTTGGAAATTCTCTTGGTAGCATTACTGTATCAAACAATACCGGTAGCATTACAGTATTTGATATTACAGTTATATAAAAATGTATTCAACATGTCAATCACTCGTTGCCTATGTAGTCATGTTAACCACTCACTGGACTCTTTTACAGTCAAGTCTTGTTTCCGAAGTTATAAAGGGGTGTCCAGACCGTGCAAATGTTGTTTCACCCCTGGAGCGAGTAGTTATACAACGAAAACAAAGATGCTCTGGAGTAAAGAAACAAAATAACATCCGCGGGGTCTGTGTACAGCATTGTAACTGCGAAAACACGGCACCTACCTTGAGTTCATCACTTTGCCCTAACAATGGTAATCACCAGTATTACATCAATACAATGTTTTGTTTACAAAGACACGGAAATTGTTAGAAAGTAAATTGCGCACAAACATATTAAAACCTCGCCACAATAAGCACCGTGACATGTAATTAACATTTACTGCAAACTTTAATAGCGTGCCTCTATGCTATCAGGGATAATGAGAGCTGAAACTACGTAATAACTTAATGACTGACAAACATCCTGCATTGAAATAGTAACTGGGCTAAACAGAGGGAATAAATCTCTTCTGACTGACTGACTGACTGACTGACTCACTCACTCACTCACTCACTCACTCACTCACTCACTCACTCACTCCGGTGGTTGATACGTGTAGCGTTCTTCAACTAAGTTGGCTCTTACTCAAATGATCATCAACATTGCTGTGTACCGCAGTGTACAGTTCAGGGGCCAGTTGCACAACACATTTCTAATTTTAAACACTTTTAGGCCTTCAATCTATTTAGATAATCAGTTTAAAGTGCACACCACAATTTTAGAATTTTTAAAAGTAAAACTGCTTTAAGTAAGATAAAGTTATTTAAGTCTGACTTTCCATCCTGTCAGTACTATTTTTTTGTATGTTCTTGTGCAATGCATCTCAATGACAAAGAAGAGATTTTGGTTCTTTAGAACAATTTTAAGGTTTAGAAAAGAGTTGTGCAACTGGCCCCAGGCTTACAAATGTCTAAAATTATCTTCTCGTGGGTTTCCAAAGTTTGAGCAAATGAAAAGGTCTGGCTGGTAACAATTAGTTTGGGTTTATTAGTTTATGTGTGCAAGCGCAAGTATGTCTGTCTGCGTGCGTAGCATGTGTGTAAATGTCCTCCATCAGGAGGAGAAGGTATTTGTGTACTAAACAATAATAATTGTTATTAATGTACTTTTACTGCACAATCAGAAAATTGTGCATTAGAAAAAAATGGTTTTCTACGATATACTCTAATTATAATTCTAATTATAAACATGTATTTTGCAGACTCCAAGCAGCTGTTTTGCACAGCATATTTTTCGCGCACTAATTAAGACAAGGCTGATTGTGGCTGACAGCAGTGCCGGACAGGCAGAGACTGTACACGCGGCAAAAATGTTAACAAACTTGTGCGAAATAACACAAATATAGAAGGCTAAATTTTAAGTAGATAATTTTGAATGGCCCGCGAATAATGTTACAAATATCAAATTATCTTAGGAGGAAAAAAGGTTTCCCACCCCTGCTCTACATTGCTAAACAAAAGTATATATATATATATCTCATGAAAGTTAGTGGCAACACGAACAATATTTTCGCGCAACATTCACAAGATTAGTTTTGATGAAGTTAAAATAAAACTTTCAATGACACACCTGCAACGAGAAAGAGAACTGCCAGGAGCTTCATGTCTGCGCTTCAACACGTCAGAAGATGGCGCCACTGTTGGCTGCAGTGAACACCCAAGCGTCGCAACAAAATCTCCCCATGCACCTAACTATCAAAGATACTTTACAGCAGAAGTTACAGCGTAAAGGCTTGCTAACCATCCTTCTGTTGATGCTTATATCTCGTTTGTATCTTTCTTGATTCCGGTGTGCTGCAGTCTCACGCCCGACTGCACGCTTGATCGCTCACTCCTAGCACGCGCACGTCTGTTGCCTGCCTGTGCCTCTTATCTTCATCACCATGATGCACTGAGTGGAAAGTGTAGCTACAGAACGCACTATTCCAAACACTAGTCAGCTCGGCTACTGAAGCTCTTGTTGTGTTGATTAAGTTTTAAGGTTGGTTTTTTTTTTTTTTTTTTTTTTTGCTTTGTTTTGGTCCTGTTTTCTCCCTCTTCTGTGCTTCCAGTTTCTCACTCTTTGGCGCCATAGTGGAGTCATTTTGAAGCCACGCAAATTGCCGCGTAATTTAGCGGAATAATGTTTGAGATTGAGGGGCAAATGTTTGAACTCTGTACATGTCATTTTTTTAATAACACCATGTATGTGCATGTAGTTTAAGCTGAAGTATAGATGATAGAACATTTCCCGCCATAGTTAATCTAACCAAAGGAATGTATGAGCTTTGCAACCAGGGGCTTGCAGAATGTCTTGTCAGCCCCTTAGCCAAGGGTTTGTCACAAAGCATGATCCTATTATTCTCGTTAACTCCTTTGATAGATCCTATTAGTTAATTATTTCTGTGTGTTATTACTCAATAACTTAATGTGTGTTTATACTTTGACATTGTGTTGCACGGTGAAAGTTTGTACTGAGAACGACTTCTTCTTTATTTCAGACCAACCTTCAAAATCTATGTGTGTATTTACTTTTAAGGAAGAACGATCTTTCTCTGTTCCCTTATACTCACTTATGGTTATAGACCGCTCTCTAGTCACGTGTTACACGCGCACTGAATCATTAAATCTGTAGAAACTATGAAGTCTCTACACTGCTTTACAACTTCGAAAACAAGACGCGTTTCCTTGCGTACCTCGTGTTCCCTCAGGGCAACAACTTGCCCTTATTTCATAACTACGGTCCCAGATGACTACAGCGATGTACAATATCCACTGACTAGCTTATTAGACTGTAGACCCTTGACTAAAGTGTCCAATGCACAGTCTATATCTGAGGCAAGTAACTGGTTAGCCTGGGTTAGACACTCTTCGAATTCATCAGAATCTAATTCATCTTTGTACTTAATGGCATTTTCCTCGCACCATACAATTCGTTTGTCATAGTTTTTACCCAAAGGAGCATCATCTGCGTTTATAAATGAGCCATCCCATACTAGTTCAACTGGAAGATGCCAGGTGTGGAGTGCATTACTGACATGAAGATTACAACGCTCTGTGATAGTCTATAATGCTATTACCTTGTGAAGACACAAATGTAAATTCCCCTTCTATATCATCCTTACAAGTTCCATTCACTATAACTAATTCATAAGTAAAACATAAGTTTAGTAGTGACCTGCCAAAGCTGTTAATGGTAAGATCTTTAGAGTTCCTTTCGCGTATTTTGTTTGCCTCATCCATGTCAAAAGGAAAATAATTTACAATATCGTCTGTACTAACATGTTCGGACCCTGTCATTGCATTGAGGTCTCCACACAAAATTAAGTAGAATTCATTTTTATCTAAATACTGCAATACACTTTCCTCTAATAGATGAATACCATCTTTTATATCTAACAAATTGTAAAAAGGGCTGCCTTCTGGCACCACATAGCATGATATCAAGATAACATCTTTGTCAGAGTTCGTTCATTCTTTATCAATTTCCATGTAATTATGTTAGCTGAATCAAATCTTACTTCCTTGACAATTGTGACCAACAGCTTTTTGCCATAAGAAGAACCCCACCTGAACATCGGCCCTGCTTAGACAGTTTTCTTGCAGGGGCATAAATCTTAATGTATTCTGGCAAGATGTTAGGAGCATCTATACTTCTCTCCATGTAAGTCTCTGTTAGACAAATAAAGTCAATTGACTTGATATAATCTACAAATGAGCTTTCTCCCAGTTTGCTGAGTAAACCTTCTACATTATAGTTAACAAAAGTCAAACGCCTTGCCTGACGGCCAGTTTGTTCCTATTTCCACTTGGGTTGTGATCTTGTTGCACTATGTGAGGTGTTCTTGTCACTTATATAACTGTCCAGAGCCTTGTTTCTTCCCCTTTTCGCTTGCTTCTCTGTTATTGTTCTTGCGCCGTTTGTGTGAACTGTCGTCTCGAATCGGCTGCTGTGTCCTTTTGCCAAAACACACTGTTTAAGTCCGGTCAGAATACACGCACTCACAGATATACACTTTCCTATAATAATCTCCCTTGAAGCTGTTCAGCTAAGGAGCTGTCGGTTCCAAACTCGTAGATTACCGACTAACTCCAAATCTGTGTAGCGGTTGTGTACGAGTGCACACAGCAATTCTGAAGACAATATACTCCGATAATGGCTGTCGACAATATACAGGGATTGACGAATGTACAACTGGGGATCTGTAATAGCACACAGCAATACGACGTTTTTACTTCTTCTCTCCCAAAACCGCCCGCTCCCTGTCCTCCCAGCAGACGACACTTGACGTCATTCCTCGATTTTCGTCACGCGTTCTAAACCAGACAAGCGTATATTCAAGGGCCACTATCCCTCCCGCTTAAAACATACAAGGGGGCTAACTCTATTCCTAACATTCCTTAAAAGACAGCACGAGCGCTCAGCGAAAATCGCTGGAAATAAAGCACAAAGTATCACAAAAATATGTTCCGGTGGTATTTTATGACAAAGAGCCATGAAAGATTTTATATTAATATTTTTCTCTGAAGCACATATAGTATGCAGATATCGGTATTATTCGATACAGATACAGAACTGAATCTCAGGTTAACTTGATTGATTAGACCTGACCTTTGTTGGGTTTGAAAAGCTTGGCTATGGCAAAGTGTGGCTGTAAAATCCTATGCGAGCATCATGCACGGCGAGAACTATTTTGTTGTCGTAAGCAGCTTTTCCGAACATCTGTCACAATCTTGGTGTATGATCTTTGGTCTCGATCACTAAACGCGTCCCCCCCCCCCTTGCACATCACGGGTGCTGCCCCGTGCTTCATCGCTGCTACCAACGTCACTTGTCGCTACATGAACGTCCACTATTTCGTCTTCAGACTCGTCTGTGTCGGCTTCAGACCCACTGGCCTCACTGCTGTCTGCTGTGTTCATGCGGTGGCGTCTTCCCTGGCTGTGCTTCCTGGCCCGCCGTGTCGTGGGCTGTTGCCCTTCATGATCCGTGAGAGCGTGGCCTAGTGGTAAGAAGAGGTCAGGCCTGACGAGAGGGGGGGACAGGGGGGTCTGGTGTACCCGGGCCCGCGGCTGTGAAGGGGGCCCGGCCTTGGTCAGTGGATTTTTTTCTCCTTTTCTATTTCTTTTAAAGAAAGGTCTAAGGATAGAACACCCAAGCATTACACATGCAGAAGCTGAGTTTCAAGTCTGTAGAATACAATTTCGGGTTAGACGGGCCTGTCGTGAGAAGTGTAGTCAGAGGTATCATATTCTCGCTAGACAAGCCTGGAGGCGGAAGGCCGCTAAACACCAAAGATTTTATCGCGTGTGAACCGTCTATTGCTGGGTTTATGGGCCACTATGGGGGGGGGAGGGGGCGCCGGGCGGGCCCTGCAAGCAAATCGGAATTAACAGTGAAGCGGCAGGTATGTTACTGATGTGTGGCCACCCTGTGAACCGAGAGGATGGGGCCCGCCTCTGGCGAGTCTGCCTGTAAGTGAGAGATATCAAGGGTGGGTTTTTTTTTCGTATTTACTAAGCACTGAGACTTTCTCAGGGAAGAAAAGAAAAGTTTACTGATGTGCTATGAGTTATGACATAACTCACATAAGTGTTAGTTTGTCTACGTTTTCATAATATCATTCAATTGCTCCTTGTCTTGACACCCACAATCAAGGTAGAGGCAAATTATGTTGGACTTGTTTTAGTTTAAAGGCCAGTGACTAAGATGACAGCAACTTCCACCCATGCTGGCCATCTGCCTGTCAAATTTAGTTGAGTTTGACAAAATGTGTGGATTTATATTGATGCCAGTGCCATGCGCACCACGCACGCATGCACATACCCTCACATGCTCTCTGATTTAAATCATGTAGTTGCCGTCAAGGATAAGCACAAATCAGTTATATCTAGTATAAATTATAATATATACAGTGTCATGAACCAGTGCTTCAAGGCCAGAGCAAAATGGTCGATATCCGAGGATAGTTATTAAGCTACTGTGATTGCCTGTGGCAATACCATACCAAGGTTGGTTCTTGGGGGATGGGGCCACGTGTTTTATTGTGGTTCTCGCCCCTAGTCTTAGATGGGGTTTTTTTTGTTGTTGTTGGCTTTGAAAGGGAAAGTGCTTCCACCTCTCGGTGATTTCGCACTGTGGGGGATGGGGTCTTTGGGGAGTGTGGGGAAAGGGTTGCTGTTTTGTGGTGCCTGATGCGTGGTTTCACTTCTGTGCGTGCCCTCTATTTTTGTGGGTGTTTAGGTTTTCCAAGTCTGCATGGGTGGTGTATTGTATTTGTGCCCTCTTCATCCATTATTGGTCTGCCAAGTTTGCATGAGTCGTTACAGTGCTGCTGCCCTCTTTCCTCCTGCTGCTGCTGGTGCCGTTTGTTGCCAGTGTTTAGGGGTCCTGCCACGTGTACCGTGGTGGTGTATTGTGTTTCTTTGTTTGGTTCCATGTATTGCTCTTCCTCAATTTTTTTTTTTTTTTTTAATTTTTTTTCCAGTATGGATGGCTATGTTGTCCTGTTTACCCCTATTCTTATTTTATATTAGACTAGAGTTTGGGTGGCTTGTTGCTATAACTACTACTAGTGACAGTATACTGTTCCATAGTTCTTTAGGTGGGTTGAGGCAGTTTCTGAGGTTTAGTCCCAGCCTATACCTATCTAGGAAATGTTTTAGTTCTTCTCTCTCTGGTTTATTTTCATTGCATTCCAACAGTACATGCGGGGTGCTAAGTCTGTCCCCACAGGCACATGAAGGTGGGTCTTTATACATTTTATAATATTCTCCACTAAGCCTCATTCTGGTTATTTTAGTTTGGTCCGACCTGATTGATGTTAGGTACATCAAGGTGAGACTAGGCTGGTCGTCTATCAGTCTTCTAGTACCTATACCTTCATTTTTGTATTTTTCTTGCCACCTTATTTTTATTGCTGGTTTTATAGCTATTTTTCTCTCTTAGATGGGCTTGGGACTAGGGTCGTTTATGGTAGGATGGACCTGGCGCAGGGGGTTAGGTCGGAAGGAGGGACGGCCGTTATCACAACAAGGGACCGCTCTGAGAAGAAAGACCGGTCGTGGCCGAAGGCCAAGAACCACAGGTTAATTGAAAGAGTAGTATCCTTCGCAGAGGACAATGGCGGTTGTTTAATTGCTACCGACTGGTCGTCGGTGCTGAGCGACGAAGCTAGACAGGTGTCGCGACATCATGGCGCTCTTGATGACTGACCGTGAGAAGATGGTTTGGGTAGGTACCTTGGGTATTTTAGTCGAAGGTTGATAGGTCAGAAGTAAGCAGATTGGTTTAGATGGGTCACGTGGTTTAGTAACAATTAGGCTAGGACCGAGTTGTATTCGGGCCTTTCCTCTATTTTCAACAGAGACGTCGCACTCGTTAGGCACATGCAGTCTGGGAAAAGAGGGCCCGTTCTGTTAGGACGTACAACATCACTACTTGCTGGTACTTGTGGTCTGGGTTGTAGAGAGAGATAGAGGAGAGTGTTGCATAATCAAGAGATTGGGTTCGCCGACGACGAGAGAAGCAGACGACAGGCCGGCAGTGAGAGGCGTGAGACAACGACGAGAAGTTTGTGCCACCGGACCCGCTTGAACCGTCTGCTGTATCAACGGATTATCACCGCGGTTCGACTGTGCACCGCTGTTGTTCAGTACCTGGTGCAGTGGGACGCAGCAGCGGTAGAACGAACCATCCGTACCACCCGAGGAGATAGGGTGCTGTGGAAGTAAACGTGCATGTGGTGTATTCGAGGACCCAGAGCGGGTAGCAGAGGACACTGCTATTCTCCAGCGCGGGGCTAAGTGACCACGACTAGGAGCTGTACCAGAGCAGCAGTCTGAGAGTACTTTTGCGGACGGTGGTCAGGGGCGGACTGTGTCCTCTGGTATGTATACCATATCCATATGTTATCTTAGAAGCTGTACACTTGCATATTGTACCAGCCTTTTGATTGGCCACTGCGTATGCATTGAGTAGTATTGTATAAGCTGATGTCTATGTGTTCAACCTAACCTTACCTTTTCTGATTAATTATAGTTTTATATGTTGTACGACTGTGTGTCGGTTTTGTTTGCACACGCGGGTGAACGCGATTACCTGTGTGTACGCGTGTGAACTTGAGATATTAGCGGGTGACTGGGTGTGAGAGGCTGAAAGTGGATGAGTCGAGCCAACTGAGTTCCCCTTTCCCCCTCAGGCTGATTAGACCAGCCCTTTCCCCGTTATAATTCTTCACATACAGATATAAAATTTTTAATTTTGGTCGTTCCAGTTAATTCTTACAAAGCCTCAGTTGTCATGTATCATCACAAGTCTGGAGCGCAAAAGAGAAAAGAAAGGGCAGCACGAGAAAAAAGCAAAGTTACACGTCAGTCAAAGAAGGCTACAGAGTGTAGGCTTCACCACTAGAGTTACCGCTACATCTAGTAACTGTCATCAGCCCAGTGATGACTGACCAAGCAGGCGAAGCAGAGGCAAAATCCACTGATGTTAATCAGGAAGCTGGAAACAGCGACTGTCTACCAGAGCTCGCTTGTTCCATAATTAAAGATGACCTAATGACTTGTCCTACTGTCAGAGGGGCACAAAGACGAGGGACCAGAAGAGGAAACTCTCCTAACGGAGACGACATCGACTCGTCTTTGTAATGACTTTGATGTCGGACTACTAGAGACAGAAACGACTTCTGCCTATCATATTGAAGAAGCTATTCGACGAGGTCCCGCAAATTTACCAGCATATTTCCGGATGATTCTTCGGGACGCTCATTTCCAGTTTCGCTGCTTCAAATTAAATTGAAAAATGGCGAAACTGTAGGACGCGACCGGATAGTTTGGAGTAAAGGTAAACAAGCATTGTTTTGTTTTCCCTGTTTTACATGTGTTGCGGTCAACGATGTGCCAAGATCGGTTAAGCAGCTTAGGAGTCCTGGCAGTGGAGTCTCGGCTCGCAAGAACAATCCATTTCGATTGTATTATCGAACTTTTTGCGAGTCGTAAAGCCCGCAAAGCACCACTGGTGTAATTTTAGGGCAGTATGTGCACCCGGTATTGTATGGACCTCTATAAGCACCACTGGTGTAATTTGAAGGCAGTGGGTGCACCCGGTATTGACCGTATTGTATGGACCTCTATAAGCACCACTGGTGTAATTTTAAGGCAGTAGATGCACCCGGTATTGTATGAACCTCTATTACTCGAGCGGACAGTGTTGTGTTTGTGTAATGCCCGACACCGGTCCTTGTATATACGGCGAATAGCTATCTTTATCACACCTGCAATAGGCTGTTGGAAATGATTGTTGTCCTGTCTTTAGGCTCTAGCCGTTTTTCTAATCTGTCGAGGTTTTGACATCGCTCGTGACCTAACAGTCCTTACTCGGGGTTTTTTTTTCTATGGAGCGGGGTGCTACAAGTCTAATCCTTTTACATAATTTTTCCTCAGTTACTAACCATTCACGTGTAAACAACTTTATGTTCAAGTAGTGATGTAGATAATAGTTCACTTGTCCTAATGTTTGCAGTCTATATTTCGTTACTGAATGAAATGTAGGCCTAGATATTGAGAATCAATTGTAAACATACATTATATACTGGTAAAATAATTTACGATTACAATCACAAGGGGCCCGGAAAGGTCGTCTGTCCCGGGGCCCGGGCTGGCTCTCGGCGGCCCTGGAAGAGGTTTCTGTGTAATTTGCGCTCCGGACCACAGCCATCCTCGCGTCTCACCACAAACACTAGTATGTCCATGCTGGGTTTCTTCAGGACCAAATACACCTCTTGTTCCCACTTGTCTGGCAGTTTGTGCTTCCCATCGAACGCCAGCCTTTTAACCAGCACTCTGTCGCCAACTTCAAGGATGCCCCCACGGCTGTCTTCTTTTTGTTTTCTACGGCTTTCTTTCACGACTTTGGTGGCGAGCGCGAATGAGTCGCGTAGCTTTTCCCTCAGAGAGTCCACGTACTTGGTCAGGGGCTGAGATGTACCCCATTCCCCAAGCCCACATTCAATGTCAACTGGTAGATGTGAGTCTCTCGCAAACATTACTGAGTATGGGGAGAACCCAGTGGAGTCATGTCTGATACAGTTGTATGCATGCACGAGCGGTGCGACAAATTTTCGCCGGTCCGGCTTTTGATGTGGCTCCAGTGTCCCCAGCATGCTCAGCAATGTGCGATTAAACCGCTCGCACATGCCGTTGCCCATAGGGTGGTATGGGGTAGTCCGAGATTTCTAGCATCCCGTTATCAGCACAATTTTTTGATAATCCGACTTTCGAAATTGGCGCCTTCGTCAGAATGCAGCCGGCGGGGCATCCCGTAGTGCGCAATGAAATTATTGAACAGGGCTTCCGCTGTTGTTTTTGTCATGTTCTTGGTCGGTATGGCTTGTGCATACCGAGTGAAGTGATCTGTAATAACTAAGATGTGCTGAAAGCTCCCTTTAGCTGCTTCTAGGGTAAGGAAGTCGACGCACACGGGCTCCAGTGGTTGTGTTGTAACGACATTCACTAGTGGTGCACGACTGTCAGCCTGCGCCTTCCTGCGAATACACCGCGGACACGTCTTGACATAATTGTCCACATCACCGGACATCCCTACCCAGCAAAACCTGTCTCGCAGAAGGTGCAGCGCTCTAGGGCCAGTTGCACAACACATTTCTAATTTTAAACACTTTTAGGCCTTAATTCTTTTTAGATAATTAGTTTAAAGTGCACACCACAATTTTAGAATTTTCAAAACTAAAACTGCTTTAAGTAAGATAAAGTTAAGTCTGACTTTCCGTCTTGTCAGTACAATTTTTGTATGTTTTTCTGCAATGCCTCAAAATGGCTAAGAAGAGATTTGGCTTCTTTAGAACAGTTTTAAAGTTTAGAAACGTGTTGTGCAACTGGACCCTGGACACGTAACTGGAAGGCAGTACTAGCCAAAACAAATGTTTAAATTGAACTGGACGTCGGCCGCTTTTTCTTTGATGTATCGGCCTCATCGAGTGGTTGTACGCATATAAATAGTTAAGATTATAATTGAGGAGAAAAGGGTAGTTTTTGTTGCTTGTCGTGTGTCCTTGAATAGGACGGCGGAAGAACTGAACTGTTTTCTCCAGTGCTGGGTGTGAAGTCCTAAGCAGACTTAGAAAAGTGTAAATTATTCATGTAAAACGTGTTGAGGCGAGTATGACTCAATTTTCATTTTTCTAATTCTATTATTAACTGTAGAATATCAAATCAGTAATACGATGAATTAATGTGATTGCTGGATTTTTAAGAAATGTAATTTTCTGTCCATTGCTTTTTTATTATCTCCCTTTACTTGCGTTTTCGGTTGGCTGGTTCAGGGAAAAGGCTGTGTGTCGGGAAGAGTGATGTCCCTTCGCCTTACCGGCTTGAGGGGACTAGCTCTCCCGATTTCTTTGGATTTCGTTATTTGTATAAGCTAATTTTGATTTTGGAGCCTATTGTTTGACCTGTCGTGCTCCTAGTGATGTGCTGGACTGTGTTTCTCGGTTGTGACATTTTGTTTCACTTCTACGGCTGCAGTTGATCCGCTGACTAACGGTCCTTTCTTCCACGCCGCCATTTTCATCTCAGTCCAGTTTCTTGTTTGTGCAGTCGACAGACAGCGACATGAAACATGTGCAATGTGGCTAAACTTCTCGAGGCAGCAAAACTGTCTATAACTGGTTTGACATGTGGAGGTTTATCCTCAGCTTTCTTGATCTGATCTTTCTGATGACTTCTCCGATGACAAGCAATTGCAGATCTAAACACTAAATATTCGGCGGTGAAATGTGTCGCCAGGCTGCTCAGACAAATCTGCTATACGGCCTTCTGTTGTCACATCGAAAGCCAACCTCTTTGTAACGATTTCTTCGCGCCACCCCTCGCAGGATTTTGTCGACTAGCGATCGCCACAGCCATATTATCTTCTCCACTTTCACCACTGCACATTTGACAATTTCTCATCTCCCAACCGCTTTGCTACAGTTTGGATTCTTGATCAACGTGCATCAGCAGCGTGGACTGAAACGTTCTGATGTCTTGTGAACTTTTGTGCTTGGCCTTTGTGTTGAGGCGACGCCTCTGTCAGTAATCTGCCACTTGTCTACTTGTTTTCATCGCCGTGGTGTGGACATTAATTAATTAATTAATTAATTAATTAAAGCAGATTTATAGAGCGCAATTTTCAACCCCAGAGTCGACTCAACGCGCCTTCCAAAACAAAAAACGTTAAAATAGATTGACACAAAAACCACGTTCAAACAAAGACCAAACTTATTAACAAATAATTATACAGAGACATCGCAACCAACAAAAATACAAGGTAGAAAAAGAAAATTTTGCACACAGGCATGAACATAGCATCTAAAGGATGACACTAAGAGAGTGGACATGCGTGCTCTGGGCGTCTTGAGTTGCATGCACTGTGACTGTGTCAGCTGACATTCGTCGAATGGTTTAGTTCACAGCTGTAGACTCCGCCACACCACGACTCTCTTAATGTTATCCTTGCGCTCTATAAATCTAATTAATTAATTAATGTCTTTGATGGAGCTGCGGACCTGCCGGCGGAGGCTTCAAAAGAAGACTTGCTACAAAGTGGACTTAAATCAAAGACTTGAAATAGAAGGGGACTTTTTATGTGTTTTAAGGTACGGTTAATTAAGTAAATTATTTGTTTGTTGATTAATCTTCTAATATATTTATTTCTTAAATTTAGATTTTTGTTGGTGTTTTTGATTGTAGAGCTGTACGTGACAAAATGTAATCTATAATCCTTGAATACAAGAAATACCATCTATAATCCTTGGATACGAGAAATATCTAAATAATTCTTAGATAGAAGAAATATCATCTTTAATTCTTGGATACAAGAAAGATCATCTATAATTCTTAGATATAATGAGTATAATCTAGGGTACATTAATGACTCTTATAAAGCAAATTTATGAAGATGTAGAAAACCTCTTTTTAATCTGAGTAGAATATAGTAGATAATGTTTTCAAGGAGGTCTCAGAGGTCAAAACAGTAACATAATGGAGCAGTGCAGCAACAGCAGCAAGAAGATGGAGACTGTCTGTGAGGCTGTGCCAGCACGTGAACCTGCAAAACACACAACCGCTGATAACGTCCACATCGCCGTGTATCACCAGACTTCTGGAATCCTTAGTCACTACTATATTGTGTGCACGTACATGTGCAGGCATATCAGTGTGTGTGTGTGTGTACGCGCGCGTGCTTTCGCGCCATAATCAAAGGTCTTCCGTAACAAAACAATGCTGTACTCTTACTGACATGGCCACTTCGTCAGTAGAGACAAAAGTCTACACACTTAAATTACACACCAAAATTTTGTTTGTCTTCAGCGCGACTAATGATTCTAATTATTACCTTGAACATATATTGGAATCATTAGAAAATGAATTGAATAAGGCTACATTATTTTATTAGTAAGTTGTTAATGATGTCAGTCATTAAACCCCTGATGTCATCTGCTTATGAAATCGGAAACATTTGGTAAGTCATTTTTCCAGTTTTAACACTTACTTTTACCAAAATCAATATAATAAGAAATAAATACATGTAAATTTATTTCCATTATATTTAAAAACACAAGTGTTAGGTCTGTGGCCTAGCGGTCTGATAATACCGATAGTTTACCCCTTACTTACTGCGGTAGATGTCTACAGGACTACACTTCATGAGGGCATTCTGTTAAAATGGCGGGGCTGGCTCGCTAACAGGACTACAAGACTTTCCTCCCAGCCACGCCCCCTCCCATGACGTGCACAAGTCACTGTTCCATGTCTGATTAATTTACTTACCTTTTATAATCCTTTCTGTCAGGCACTCACAAGGTGTTCAGCAAGTGATCACACAGTTTAATTCACTCCTAACCTACAATCTACATCATGAGACAAGCAGCCCAGTTTCCTTAAAGACTACCTCGAGTGAAAAGGATTTCCAAATAAACGATTTTGACTCCTGGTAAGATGTTAACTTCCTAAGGATTAGCAAAAGGCTTTGCTGAAGTCTGCCAGTTACAAACCTCTGAAGCTCACACTACTGTGACTGGGAAAAGGTCACGACCTCATTTGCTGTGACATCACAAAGAGGGCTTGCTTATAGGGCAACACCTTATTAGCAGCTTCGTGAATTTAATGTTTACATTTAGTCTTTGTGGTCTTGATTAAAGGTTGAGGTTATGGCTATAAACTGGGCCTAGACTGTATTTTCCACTCACTTCTTCCACATACGAGCAAAGAGCCTAGAGCTGTTGAGGTTTAGTAAACTTGGACCTCGACTAAGTGTTTTCTGTGTTTAATCATTGCATCTAATGCCAACAATAATCTATACACAAATCCTAATCCACGGCCTAAGTCCTAACTCTCTTATAAACAAACATAAACGCATGCACATGAACCGCACGCACGCACACACACACACACGCACACACACACACACACACACACACACATTACGCTCTAGAAGTTTAAAAGAAATCTGTCACCAGCCTCGCTATCTAAAGAATTGTATTTTTATTGCAGACCATAAGATGACAAATTAAAAGACAGTCAGCGCACGGTGAAAATGAGAGTTGGAAAAAATATAGTCGCAGCCGGGTCACCTGCTCATACTTTCATGTAGTCTAGGAAAGATAACTCACGGTAGCACCCCGTTACCAATGTTTCATCCGAAAATGTCCCCGATACAAATATGGCATCACATTGGAGAATGACAGTAATCATGACTTACCACACTTTTTGTCATGCTCCTGAAGGAAGTAATCAAACAGAGCTTCCTGCTCTTTAGAAAGAGTGGAATTTCTTCGGCAGTCATCAAGAGCTTCGTGAATACAGTCTGTAATGTTCCTCAGAATTCTGCAGAGGAAGAGAGGAAGAACATTTCTGAAGAATCTCTCTTTAAAATTATTTCACACTTGTTTTGTAACATACAGGGATAAAGCCTGTAAACACCCTAACGAAAAAAGAAATGAATTAAAGAGCAATTAATCATCGGTTTTATTAAACACTATTGTCAAAAAAGTGATTTACAAGTCAGTCCAGAGACTGAGAGTTCTGGGAGAGCTAGAGGCCTATAGATATGAGTTCAAGAGACCTTACGAGAATGAATGAATGAATGGGCAAAGCTTTTTATTTCGTGGATTTGTTCAGGGACCGGTTGCATTAAAACACCCATGAAATGGTGATTAAGTAACAGGTTTTGCAGCAGGTGAAACTGCAGTTGAGGTACCTGCACGATTCTTCATGTTTGTCCTCCGAGAGTTGACTCCCGTCCTCAAGACATGTCGCTCTTTCATCACATGTCACGGAGTCTGAACTGGTCACCCAGGCTGTAAACAGAGATCCAGTCATTGTAGAAATACAAGCGAGGTATGACATATATATATATATAATTATACTCGCTTGGAGTGTTACGCAGATATCCATATACCTTGGTCTGCAACTACAGACTGACTGGGACGTATTCACACCACCACGACATACATGTTCAGTATAACTATAGTAGTATGGGGTAGGACACGCACTGGACAAGCTACCCTCGTCCCACCCTGCTACATAACAATCATGTCAACTACTAACTGCAGAGTTTCCAATATTGTACTATTAAAGTCACGTGATACACTATACATAGTGTTACAGCTACGCCGAACAATCATTGTAGCATAAACTGTCTTGGTAGTACTGTTATGATGCCAAATACTTATGGTGGTATAATAGTATTACTAAAGAATATAGTGTTATAATATCAAACACTGCAGGTAGTGTTACTGTAGGTAGTACTTCAGCAATGTCCCCCACATGTGTAGTGTATCAACGCTCAGTATAGCATTACAGTCATGTCAAATACTGTATTAAACTCAAGTTAAACAGTAATTACAGTCATGCCAAATGCTTACTGTTGTGTTATGTGAATGTTAGATACTTGCTTTAGTGATACTGTTGTGCTATATGTATGTTAGATACTTGCTTTAGTGATACATTCTGTTAAATGCTTCACTAGTATTATAGTCAGTTGTTGTAGTACAGCCTCGTCAAAAACTCGTAGCATTTGGAAATTCTCTTGGTAGCATTACTGTATAAAACAATACCGGTACCATTACAGTATTTGATATTACAGTTATATAAAAATGTATTCAACATGACAACCACCCGTTGCCTATGTAGTCATGTTAACCACTCACTGGACTCTTTTACAGTCAAGTCTTGTTTCCGAAGTTATAAAGGGGTGTCCAGACCGTGCAAATGTTGTTTCACCCCTGGAGCGAGTAGTAATACAACGAAAGCAAAGATGCTCTGGAGTAAAGAAACATAAAATAACATCCGCGGGGTCTGTGTACAGCAATGTAACTGCGAAAACACGGCGCCTACCTTGAGTTCATCACTTTGCCCTAACAATGGTAATCATCAGTATTACATCAATACAATGTTTTGTATGCAAAGACTCGGAAATTGTTAGAAAGTAAATTGCATAAACATATGTTAATAAACATATTAAAACCTCGCCACAATGAGCACTGTGACATGTAATTAACATTTACTGCAAACTTTCATAAAGCGCGTGCTTCTATGCTATCATGAACGTTGATCTACTGGACTGATGACGAAATGCCGAGACCAACGCTTAGCCCCTTGCGAAGTTCTGCACCGCTAGTCTAGGCGAGCGGATTCAGTCCGATTTCCGTTTCCGGAGACGCAGCACAGCTGAGAGCTTGAATGAGAGCCGCTCGCCACTCGTTTTGGTCTTTCTATATACCTGGCCGCGGAAGGCGAAAAAAACTTACACCAAAACATTTGTAACTTGCACAGTGGCATCCTTCCATGCTGCAGGAGTTACCACTTCCTGGCTGTTTATATTTCTTTACTGCTGACATAGCCATTGTTGTCGTCGTTCGCTACCGGAAGCTGCTATTCTTCCTCGAGCCTCGTTCTCGCGGCTCTCTGACTTAATTGAAAAAAAAATCGTCTGCTAGCAGTCCAGTAGATCAACGTTCATGATGCTATCAGGGATAATGACAGCTGAAACTGCGTAATAACTTAATGACTGACAAACATCCTGCATTGAAATAATAACCGGGATAAACAGAGGGAATAAACCTCTTCTCACTCACTCACGGACTCACACAACAGCATCCCTCTTCATCAGGGGCGGGGAAAGTCCGGCCCGCGGGCCGTACCGTGAAATAATTCATTTTCATCAGGTCCGGCAAAGACAACCGCAGCTATGAGCTTTTTAATAATTTTAAATAAACATAAATTTATATGAAGTGAAACATAATAATAAACTATATTTTGAGGGGCAAGCAATGAGAGTCCAGTAAGGGATGGAGAGGACCCATATGAGTACATGATGGGACAGACACGAATGCTTCTCGTCGGCTGCCCGCGGACGACTTGGATTTAAAGGTCTAGAAGAGGGAAAGAGAAAGTGAAAGGGAGACTCAAAATTACTTTTTAATGTATTAGCAACTACGGATCAGTGTGAGAGAGAGAGAGGTGGGGGGAGAGAGAGATTGCAAGTAAAGACAAAAATTGTGTGCTTTGTGTATATATTTTTTTTTCATACTGGCTTCATATCTTAACGCGGAAGACTAAATGATAAATACTCAACACCCCCGAGAGGGTAAAAGAATAAAGAATCTGTAATCTTGAGAATTCAGCCTGCGTGTGGCCTTCACTACAAGTCGATGAGAGCCCACTTTCGGTTTGATGTCGGTTGTTGATACTAGTAGCGTTCTTAGACTAAGTTGGCTTTTAGAATAAACAAATGATCGTCAACATTGCTGTGTACCTTAATCAACAGTTCAGGCTTACAAATGTCCAACATTATCTTCTCGTGGGTTTCCAAAGTTTGAGCAAATGAAAAGCTTTGGCTGGTAACAGTTTGGGTTTATTAGTTAATGTGTGCAAGTGCAAGTATGCCTGTCTGGTTCGTCGCATGTGTATAAATGTCCTCCATGAGGATAAGGAGATATTTGTGTACTAAACAATAATGATTATTATTAATGTACAGCGCGAACAATATTTTCGTGCAACATGAAAGAATACACGAGATTAGTTCTGATGAAGTGAAAGAAAAACTCAAATGATCTATACCTGCAACGAGAAGGAACAATGTCAGGAGCTTCATCTCTGCACATCAGAAAATTGCGGCACTGTTGGCTGCAGTGAACACCCAACATTCCCCGAAGCACTTCACAATCAAAGATACTTTACAGCAGAAGTCACAGAGTAAAAGCTTGCTACCATCCTTCTGTTGATGCTTATGTGATTTTTTATCTCATTTGTATCTTTCTTTATTCCGGTGTGCTGCGGTGTGACGCCCGAAAGCACGCTTGAGAGTTCACTTCTAGCACACGCGTCTGTATTGAGAATTGACTTCCTCTGGTTCCTGCCTGTGCCTCTTATCTTCATCACCATGATGCACTGAGCGGAAAGTGTAGCTACAGAACGCACTATTCGAAACACTAGTCAGCTCGGCTACTAAAGCTTGTGGTGTTCATTAAGTTTTAAGTTTGTTTTCCTTTGTTTTGGTCCTGTTTCCTCCATCTTCTGTGCTTCCAGTTTCTCACTCTTTGGTGCCATAGCTTTTGAAACCACCTGACCTGAAAAAGCCGACATCTCGTTGAGAGGTAGACTATCCATGAGTTAGTGCGAGAGCCGTCAGTCAGTAGCTACACCTGTGTGTGCAGGAATTCTGAAGATGTTTTCTCTGGTTCCCAGTCACGTAATCCCCAGACACTCAATTCCCTAGACTTTTAATCCCTAAGCACTTAATCCCCAGACACCTAAAAACGAAATTTCAACTATAAAAATTATGAAATCAGTGAAAAGTTTAATTCAAATTTAAATAATTATTTTCATATAAACATCACAATAAGTTTGACAATTAAAATAAATATTGAAATTCATTAATGATATTTAAATCAAGCTATTAACTTCAACGTCATTTCAACATCTATAACATTAGTCAGGGCTTCTGCTAACGCAAAAATTGCGTACAGTACGCATTAAAAGTTCGGAGGACCCCTTCAATTTTCGTCAATGGGGTCCCAAGGGACCCATTTTAATTTGGGCGAAGAACAGGTACAAAATTGGTCAAATGTAGCGTCTGACATCACGGAGTTACATTAGCCCAATCTATTGTTGTCGTCTGCTACAAGGTGAGAGTAACTTCCCTTGCACTGAGTTTTCTCCCTTACCGGAAAGAGTTCCATTAACATATTTCCAAGATGTCGTTGACAGCGTGGTTAAAATCATCGTTGATTTGTTGATTTTTTTCACATTGTAAAGGGACCCCTTAGACTCGCTTAGAGTTAGCATGAGACCCCTTAGAAATCTGAAGAAGGGGTCCCTGGGACCCCAAAGAATTTAGCCTTAGCAGAAGCCCTGAATCAGTTAAAGTTCATGTGAGTTCATGTGAATTCAATGTTCTTCAACAATATGATATGAAAAGTGTTGTTAATAAATATGACAGGTAAGCTAATGATCGGAGGTACAGAAGACGATCCATTGCCTCATATCGCTGTACAATGTTGCTAATTCTTCTGGCCAATGCAGCCTACTTCCTCTCTAGACGTTTCTCTGTGCCGGGGCATGACTGTAGCCTTGTGTAGCTGACAATCCTTAAGTAGACCATCAAGGAATGTCCTCATTGTTGGATGGTTAGAGGAGAAAAGAGATTGGAGGGCGTGATGCCAACCCTCCACAGTGTTGTTTGTTCGTGCAACACCGTCGATGACGTCCAGGTATATGTTCCAAGTATCTGGAGGGAATAAAGCTGAAGCATAAAAAAAGGTAAAGGTCATCCCATAACCTTTTCAGGTCGTTGGGGAGTGAGGTGTTAGAGACCCCACTTTTCTCGGGGCCAGCTTTTATTTTTACATGAGGGTGGAGCCAATCTCCTCTCCCTCGCTGCCTTACCTTCCCCAACCCTCTAAGGAGTCAGGTACCCATTCCCGTCAGCTGGGTCGACTGGGAGAAGTATGCTGCGCTTATCGGGAATTGAACCAACGCGCTCTCGGTTCGGACGCCAGCGCTCTAACCACTCGGCCAGCCGAAGCTGAAGCATAGTTATCCCCCCTACCGCGCAGTCTGCGACCACGTACATACGTATACTCGAAGTAGGATAGAAGTTCCGGCATGCGATCATGTTGTGGCATTGACTCTGCAACCAATTCGAAAGAACCATGTCTTCTTCACGTACATAGACAAATGCTGGGAGGCATCTGACCATTCCACGTAGCTCGTCGTTTTCGTTAAAGTCACTTCTCATACCCAATTCACTTTGCAAAATACTCGTTACTCTACACGACTGAAACTTCTCTCGAAAAGCGGTCATCGCAGTTTTCTCAGAGTCTGTTACTATAGTCTCTGGAGCTGCATTAAGTATTAGTTCTCTAATCGCATTCAACAATATATTGTAGGTTGCACTTGATTTGTCCTGAAGCAAGCAGTACAGCACTGGTGGAATCACTCCTTGGGCGCATTCAAAATGAATTGTGTAGAATTGGTAGAATAAACTTTGAAAGTACCATCGGAGAACCAGCAGTTGCTTTGTCCGAGCCAATGTAGTAATTGTCCGTCACCGAAAAGTATTGTCGCTTGTCTCCATGGAGTCGTATAATAGAAACTCCTTGTATAATGCTGGTTCTTCGAACATTGCATCAGCAGGAAGAGGTGGCAAAGCTCCTCCAGCATCTGTTTCTGAGTCTCCCACGATGTCTGTTCAGAGTCTTGTTTCTAGTACTTTTACTTGGTAGAGTCATTAGAACAAATGGAGGTAAGTCGACGTTTACTGCAGCTTGACAAGCCTCGGGCCTTGTTAGTTGATTCAGTCATCTTCTCCTTCATTTTTCACACTGCGTTCTCTGCCATCGCCTTTTCTCTGTTGCACTCATGATTGTTAGAAGATAACTGATTAATTATTTCCTTTCCGGCTGTCACTAATGTTACCGGACACTTGACTGATTGATGCTTGGTACATCTCCAGTTCATGTTTCCGTTGAGCGCCTTCTTGAGCCAGAATTCATAGCCCTCATGAACTAGTATAGATCTACCATTACTACTTATTATGAACTCAAGAGGCATTTCTCTCACGGTTTTAATATTTCAAGTTCACAAAATTGCCGTTCAACGAAAAATAAAAATAATCTTACTAACTCAGTACTTTTATAGAGGCATTAACCCTCTGACCCCGCAGGGCCAGTTTTGTGGCTAACAGCTTACTCCGCAAAGCTATGGTGGCTCTAAAACATGTCCACTAAGAAGCTTTTCTATTGGTTTATATATTGAAAAATCAACCAATCAGAAAATTTGTTTTATTAAAAGGTAATTTCTCTTTAGTTGGGAGCCATTTTAAGTGTTGTGTCGCGATGTCGGGGCATTTTTCTTGAAAATTAAACAAATGAGTGAGTGGTTCATCAGTCCGATTTTGACACCAGTGAAAAATATGCTTTTCAAGGGATTTATTCTAGCTATTCCAAAAATATTTGTGCCAATCTGTTTGATTTTAAGTGATCGAGCTGGGGTTTGGGGATGATTCTATGGAGTATTTTGATTTTTTGTAGATTTTTAAAATTTTGTGAAATGTCTTGGGTCATTGTGACTACACAGTGAAATAAATCAATTTTAATTGGTTTTAGACTGAAATAAAGTAATTTTCATTACTTTTATTTACAAATTTCAAGTTTTATCCTTTCTCAATATGTATAGGTTTCTAGATCTAATATTTACATTATAGCAGAAAAAAAATTTTTAACTTCACCCGCTGTGACTTTTATCGTCTTAAGATTAGCCGTTTTCATCAAACTTTTTTTTTACGGCGGACAATGATTAATAGAGGAATCAGTGATTAGAGGCCTCACACATTTCTCTATACAGGGTTAAGTGTGTGGGGATGACGCATTCTAAGTCAATGTGTTGACACAAGCATTACACAATGATTGATAAAGGATTAAGTGTCTGGGGATTAAGTGCCTAGCGATTAAAAGTCTAGGTGATTAAGTGTCGGGGATTAAATGTCTGGGGATTTAGTGACCGGACACCGTTTTCTCTGCAGCTACGTACAGGTTCCATGAATACATGATGCGTGAGCGGGTGTTGGTGATACCTGGAATTTTCGGTGCGAGTGCGCATGCGTGACGAGTAGATGCTGAATGTTTCTAGATGTGTTTGTACTTTGTATGTAAGCGGTGAGAGTGAGTGTTAATGAATAGGAGTAAGGATGGAGTAAGGGAGTAAGGGGTAATAGAGAGCCAGAGTAAGGTAGAGAATTTTGAGGGTGTGTGATCGCCGTTATAGTTGTTGTGTCAGGCGTGTGTCGCCTTTAGCCAGCGTGTGTCACAGGTGGCCAGAGTTGTGTCAGGCGTGTGTCGCTTTAGCCAGCGTGTGTCACAGGTGGCCAGAGTTGTGTCAGGCGTGTGTCGCCTTTAGCCAGCGTGTGTCACAGGTGGCCAGAGTTGTGTCAGGCGTGTGTCGCCTTTAGCCAGCGTGTGTCACAGGTGGCCAGAGTTGTGTCAGGCGTGTGTCGCCTTTAGCCAGCGTGTGTCACAGGTGGCCAGAGTTGTGTCAGGCGTGTGTCGTCGTTTGAGTAGCAGGAGTCGCTGCTAGAATAGTCTCTGTGCTGTTGTACATTGTTTTTCCGGCGTGTGTTGCCGTTTTACAAGCGTGAAAACTGCTGTACAAACTTGTGAATAAATTGTTCAGTAGAAATATCTCCACTGCAAAGACTCTGTTTCTTGGAGAGGCTGGCACCGCGGATTCAGGACCCATAAACGAGAGATTGATGACGACATAGGCACATGGGACTTATATACTTCGTCGCTCAATTTATTTACGGTTATTAACATCCATACTTCTATCCGTAACACCAACAACTAGAGAAAAGTTGCTCTCCAATTCATTTTAGAATTTATCTTTCATTATTTAGCGGAATGATGTTTGAGATTTAGGGGCAGTTGTACGAACGCTATCCGCACATGTCATTTTCTAAATAACACCATATGTGTGCATGTATTTTAAGCTGAAGTATAGATGATAGAACATTACCAGCCATTGTTAAATTAACAAAAGTATCGATGACAGAACATTACCCGCCATAGTTAATCTAACAAAAGGAATGTATGAGCTTTGCAACCAGGGGCTTGCAGAATGCGTGTCGTGTCAATACTTTGCCGAGGGCTTGTCGCAAAGCATGATCCTATTACTATTTTTACATCTTTTAATTAATCCTATTAATTAATTCTGTGTGTTATTGCTCAATAACTCAGTCTGTGTTTTCTAATCGTTTATACTTTGACTTTGTGCTGCACGATGAAAAGATTGCACTGACAACGACTGCTTCTTTATGCTTCAAAATCTATGTGTGTATGCTGACCATGACTATCACTGACTACCACGATATAATAAGGCTAGGAGTCGTAGTTATGAAGAGAGAGTAAGTCACTTCCCCAAGGCAAAATCGGGAACTAAAAGATAAGCGTGCACGCACGCACGCACGCACGCACGCACGCACACACACACACACACACACACACAGAGGCATGCACATGCACAAATAAACCGATACACTTCAAAGAATTTTTACAAGCCAAAGCTTCTTCATTGGCTCATCTTTTAGAAAATCTATGAAATGCTCATGATGGACATTTTTAGGCCTAACTGTACACGTGAGGTACACAGCAATGTCGTGGATCATTTTTATTGTAAGAAAATGTTCCCCAGCGTTGATCTAAACCATACGACATGAAATCTCTTATAAATAATGCTAGACTGGACAAGAGTAACTGTGCCACTTGAAATAAGACATCTGCCATTAGCAATAAATAAATAAATAAATTACCGCTACATAGGAGGAAAGACGAGAGCAGAAGAGAGAGGAAAAAACTGTGAACTCTCTCTCTCTGTCCCATTGCTGATATTTCCTTACTTAACTTTCTTCCTCTTATTTCTGTCTGCGTACTGAAGGAAGGTGTGAAGAGTGAAAAGATTCGTTGAATGCTATGAAAAAGCCAGTAAAATGTTAATGATGAAGAGCCTGATGTTAAAGGGAATTCGTCCGAATAGTGCAGCACCGCAGAGCCACATCGCCTCGTCTCTCCTGTCAAACCTTAGTGATGACGTGGTGATGTCATGGCTATAAATAACAGCGAGGTGCAGGGGGGAGGGACTCGCAGGTCTCGCTGTGCACTCCTTGCTTCGGTCACCTGTGACCTCTCTCCTCCCAAGCGTTGGCCAAGCTGTACTTGTAGAAGTTTTCGGTAAACTTTACTTCTAGTCGCTTCCAACAATGAAACCATCTCAGCAAATTATTGTGATCTTCGCTGTTGCTGCAGGTAAGTCTTTGTTTTCACATTTCATCAATTTTTGTCTCTCGTTCATCCTTTTTCACTGAATGAATTCCACCGTTTGGGGTTATGGGTGGCAGCGTTGTGCAGGAATATTCAGGATTAACATCAGGCAGTGGTCAGAGACATGATGGACTTGTAGTAGGTATGAACAGACCGAGACTTTCACGAATACCATAAAGAGAATATTGTATGCAAATATCGGCATTATTCGATACAGATACAGAACTGAATCTCAGGTCAGCTTGATTGATTAGACCTGACCTTTGTTGGGTTTGAAAAGCTTGGCTATGGCAAAGTGTGGCTGTAAAATCCTATGCGAGCATCAAGCACGGCGAGAACAGTTTTGTTGTCGTAAGCAGCTTTTGCAAACATCTGTCGGTGTTTACAGTCACTTCCGCCCTCAGTTTGCGACACCAGATCTTGTTTGCATTGTGTTCACCGCTGGGGCGGGCCTCAAAACTTGTGCACATTTTCCTCTGATGTCAACAAAGCAGCAGGTCTGACATGTTAGACTCTTCATGTTTTGTTGTTATCAATTGCACGTGAGAGAGAGTAAGAAGAGAGAGAGCGCCGCCCCCCCCCCCACACACACACATCTTGACAACCCTCCAACCTTACTGTCAAGATGATGATGATGATGATGATGATGATGATGATTCATATAACTGTTAACCTCTCAACTGTTGGCTGTCCACAGGGTTTAGCATCATCCCGACACGGGCTGTAAACTGCTCTCAGATCGTTCAGTGCCACCAGCAGCATAATGCAAGTCATCTCTCTGAAGACGACCCACAAAAATCCTGCAGGTAATTGTCTGTCTGTCTGTCTGTCTGTCTGTCTGTCTGTCTGTCTGTCTGTCTGTCTGTCTGTCTGTCTGTCTGTCTGTCTGTCTGTCTGTCTGTCTGTCTGGAATTAATGGAAGAACAGAGTCGATAACTAGGCTACTATGTTATGTTCAAAATGTGAAGGCCATACACTAGTCATGGTGTCCATCTCATTATATTTCAAACTAAAATACATCCACGAGTCTCGAAATAGTAAGAATAATTTCGTCTTTAAAAATAATGATGGAATACAATTTGATGCTCTACATACTTGAAACAGATTGGTAATAGGCATCAAACATTGGGATGATATTTAAAAAAAAAACAAGTGAAACATGCAGCAATGTTTAGATTAAACGAAGCCTCTTTTACTAAATCCTGAGCATAATGTTTACTATATTCTGAGCATAATGTTTTCTACACAATTTCATGCGCGCATTTGCAACTTCTCCCGCCCTCCCTTCACCCACACGCACACAAACACACATTCACATTTTTGAAAGAATATAAGTCTCTTCATTTAGACTCTGTGCTGAGCATGTGAGCATGCACATAAACACATAAACATAAACAATTCAAATGAAAAGTTTGTAAGAAATGATTGTTATTAACCCCACTGTGATGGTTTCCAAAGTGAACCGTTAGCATCTTCATCAGCTGCCCGTAGTGACTGCTATTCGTTTCCAGTTGAATTTTGACCTGTTGTAATAAGACCAGTAACACCAATTCACACTGAATATAAGCAAATTTTTCCATAGACAAATTATATGAAAAATTGTACTCGCTACATTTTAAGAAAAATATAAAATACATATACATATAATTTGATTAATCTGGTTGCCTTGTGAGCCGAGATAACACAGGCTCATGGACATCAGCCATCTTGACATTCGGTCAGTGCTCCTTGCTGTTTGTGGACAGCAGTGAGTCAGTGAGCTGTTTGTGGACTATCTATCTATCTATCTATCTATCTATCTATCTATCTATCTATCTATCTATCTATCTATCTATCTATCTATCTATCTATCTATCTATCTATCCGAAGATGGTGGGACGGTGTCAGGTCCATGCCGTGGCAGGTAGAGAATCTCCTTTTATTTGCATACGCAGTATTGCATCGTGAAGCATCCTTGTGCAAAATGTGTCCACCCCACAAAATTGTGGAAACAAGGCAGCTTTTCCGACTGGCATCTTTTTGTTTTTAATCTCCTATCCGCTGCAAACAATGATTTGGATTTATTGGGGACGTGTGAACTTTTTGAGATGATCCTTTTCTTAGGGAGTTATGGAGTTAGGTTTGTCAACAGAGGTATCGGGTTCCATCCAATTGAACAGCGGATGCTGGAGATGAGCGGGACCTGCAGTTGGGTGCCATTTGCGAAAAGCCGTTAACAAAGAAGATGATATGGATATTTTAGATAGGATTTCTATTGTTTTTCTTTCTTTTTTTTGGAGGGGGGGGAGCTGCATCGGCTAAACTTAGGTCTGGGCCCTTCTAAAGTGCAGTTGTACTGTACCTCGTCCAATCAGGGCAATATCTACTTTAACCCTACTTCCTGCAAGCAAGGTTCATAACATCGCATGTCCTCCAGTTATGCATTTGTCACCAAGTTCATATATTCATGACAGGATCCTATGATCAATGCTGCATTCTGAAAAGGCATTTTTAACACGTGATAGGTGACTATAATCATGAAGCGCACTTAACAACATTTAACAAACGTTTCATTAAAGAAATGAATTAAATCAAAACAAATTACTTCCCCGGAGAAACACAATTTTACAAGAGCAATGAATATTAATTTTTTTTAGCTTACCTTACCTTTGTTTATCTTACACTTGCTGGAGGAGGTGTTTGAACTTTAGGAACATCAAAGGTACAAAGTATACGAACCAGTCGAATACCAAGTGAACAGACAATAACAGGCGCTTTAAAACACTCCTGCTATAAACAACAGTAATTTTTCAAGTCAATGAAGGTCTTCACCAGTTCTGTTAGAAAGTGTAGCATGTCCAAACTGTTCTTAAACTCTGGCTGTAATTCTTCTTTTTGTTGCATACGAGTATAATGCCGTGCTATTTAAAGTACTCCAAATATAAATTATGAGAAAATTATGTTCACAATAAGTACTGTGCCCTTTCGTTAAAGTAATCAACAAAAAGGATAACATGAATAATTGTATAGACATAACTGTTTAAATATCGATAAAATGTAAAAATAAAAATATCGGATTAATTCATTATTATAGATTATTGATTTTTGTTATTATAAGGATAACATATACATGAAATAAAACAATATCTAAAATTTCTTCTCGAGAGTTAGTTAAAATATCTTATATATACTACCTGGATAAATGAATAAAATCTAACAATGAAAGGACAAGTCGATCAAGCAAATTCTGTGTAGTGAGTGTCTATGGCACATTTAGAAGACTATCTTGCAAAAGCTAGCATATGCTGCAAGTGCCGCTTGCAGTTAAAGGATATCTCGAGACTGGTTATACAAATTCAGTTGAACAACTATGAAAAATCACATTACATAGCTCAACGTTTATAACTTTTCAATTTGTATAAATGTAAAAGAATTCTGGGGCACTCTTTCACTTCACTTTTAGACTCACTTTATATTCAAGATCGACGGTGCGAAGTCAGCCGTAGATGTCTTGCGATGATCAAAGCGAAAAGACTTGTTCCAGGCGACACCCAGCGGGCAGTGGGTCTGGAATTCGACAAATGGCCAAAGAAACGGGTGGCCATTATGACCGGTTCCGACAGTGCATTATGTGCACGTGACGCACGGTTACTCCAGGAGTAGTACAACTCGTACACCGCGTCCTTCACCCCCTACCCGAGTGGACCCCTCCCCTGCGCCTGACTCTTGCAGGCTGGATAGCCCAGGCAACAGGATTTATGTGTCCTCGTTTGCAATGTTTCACAAAAAATATCTTGTAACAAAATGGCGTCACATTGAAATAGAACGATAGCCATGAAGTGGACTTATTCATAGACCAAATTATACTTACCACACTCTTTGCGATACTTCTCGCGGAAGTTGATGACTTCAGCCTCCTTCTCTTCAGACAAAGTCGAGTTTCTACGGCAGTCGTCGAGTGCTTCTTGAAGACACTCTGTGATGTTCGCGAGGTTTCTAATAAAAAGAACTATTTCTTGTAGTTGCTAGGTGCGTACAGATGTGATTTTAAGTGACTTCACTATCATCTGGAATTAATGAATGAGTAAAAGAGGAATGCTTTTTCCTTTAATTTATTCTGTGTTTTGTGGCAATTAACTATTCGTAAAATTCTGCTTGAGAAAAAGGAACACGTTCTGCATCGGATGAAACTGCAATACCTGCACAATTCTTTATGCGTTTCCTTAGAATCCCTCTCCGAAAAACAGATGTCTGCCTCCGAACACGTCACAGTCTCTGGTGTGCCTGTAGACAGAATAAGTCATTGTAGACTTGCAGGCGTAGTTAAGTCTTACATGTAGCAAGACAATATCATGCCATCGTAGTATTACAATCAAGTCAAACACCCATTGCACTATTGTGTCTATCTGACCATCTCAAATACTTACTGCAATATTGAAGTCACGTCAAACACTTCCTGTAGTATTACAGTTCTAGCAAACACTCAGTGTAGAATTATTACTAAACACTTCTCGTGGTATTATATCTTGCCAAAAGCCATGGTAGACTAACAGCATTGTAGTATAACTGTATTGCTAAGCACTCACTGTAGTATTACATTACTAACAAACACTAGTATCGCGCTGAGCCATGTCCCCCCCAAACAAAAATAATCGTGTAACACACACACACACACACACACACACACACACACACACACACACACACACACACACACAAACACACACACAAAATCATGAAAAAAGTTATTAAGAATGTAACAAGCAACATTCGCGCTGAAAACCGATCTCTTTGTCCACTGCGCTCTAGAAGTTTTAAGCGAAATCCGACAGTAATTAAGCTATTTGAAGAATTATATTTTGATTGCAGACCATAAAAAGACAAATCAAAAGACGGTCTCCGCATGCGTGGCAGATGTGAGTGGGTACCATACGTGTACCTTCATGTAGTCTAGGAATGATAGCTCATGATAGCACCTGAGAGTAAAGGTATACTGTTACCAATGTTTCCTCGGAAAATTTCCCCCATACAAACATGGTGTCACACTGGAGAATGACAGTAATCATGACTTACCACACTTTTTATCACGATCCTGAAGGAAGACATCAAACAGATCTTCCTGCTCTTTAGAAAGAGTGGAGTTTCTACGGCAGTCATCAAGAGCGTCGTGCATACAGTCTGTAATTTTCGCCACAATTCTGCAAAGAGTAAGAGAGGAAGGGTATTTCTGAAGAAAGCGATGGGAATCTTTTTTCAAAATATTTCACAAATGTTTTGGTACATACATGGATAAAGCACTTTGCCAAAGAAAGAGAAATTAATTAAAGAGCAATTAATCATAGGTTTCATTAAACGCTATTGTTAAAAAAAGGTAATTTACAAGTCAATGAAGAGACTGAGAGTTCTGGGAGAGCTAGAGGCCTATAGATATGATTTCAAGCGACTTTATGAAATTATTTATTTATTAAAAGGACAAAGCTTTTGTTTCGTGGATTTATGCAGGGACCGGTTACATTAAAATACTCATGAAATAGTGATTAAGCAACAGGTTTTGCAGCAGGTGAAACTGTAGTTGAGGTACCTGCACGATTCTTCATGTTTGTCCTCCGAGAGTTGACTCCCGTCCTCAAGACATGTCATTCTTTGATCACATGTCACGAAGGTCAACCAGGCTGTAAACAGAAATCGAGTACTGAAGAATTACAGACATGTTAAACCTTCCTTGTACCATGAGAATCATACCAAACGCTCATTGTAGTATTACATTCATGTCTGTAGAATCATGTCCCTCATGCCTATAGTACTCGCTGGTCTGCTAGCACCAGCTGTCAGGGGAACAGTTTGATAGACAA
Source organism: Marisa cornuarietis (assembly GCA_004794655.1). Taxonomy (NCBI): domain Eukaryota; kingdom Metazoa; phylum Mollusca; class Gastropoda; order Architaenioglossa; family Ampullariidae; genus Marisa; species Marisa cornuarietis. The sequence goes on along the minus strand of SMMW01000057.1, from coordinate 1,135,359 downwards.
AGCGGCCGACAAGTCTCCACTAAGACCTGCCTCGATGGTGAGCATGGTTCTGCGTGTAACGACCAGCCCCACTCCTTCATGCTTCCAATTCTTCCTTTGTTCACTTTAGCGTCCACCTGCCGTCAAGGTACCATGAAGGACGGTTAATGACAGAGCGTCGTGCCGGGTCACGTGACCAAACCAGACCAGCTTGAGCCACTTGACTGTAGTGAGTAGAGGTTCCTGGTGTCCCACAAGTGTGGGGACCGTGTTGTGTACAAAGGCACTGACCGTGTGTATCCTGTTCGACATCCGGAGCAGCCTGAGTACGAGCAGTTTACGCCTCCTTACACTTGATTAATGATTGCTGCAGTTCCTTGTGCTGTTGGGGTTTTTGTTGTTGTTGTTGTTGTTGTTGTTTGTTTTGTTCTGTTTTTTTGTTTTTTGCTTTTTTGTTTGTTTGTTTTTTGTTTTTTGTTTTTGCTTTTTTTGTTTGTATGGTTGGTTTTTTTGTTGTTTTTGCATTCTTAGATTCTTTGCTACAAAGTAGTTAGGGATTTTGTTGTTTCTTCCCCACCCTCCTTGACGAGTCATACTGGAACACTGTCAGCCCTGGGTGATTACACCCCCTTCAGACTGTATGCTACTCCCTCGAACTGGTAGGTCTTCAGAGAAGATGGTTTTGGTTGCTTTGGGGGATATTAGCGTCTGGCTTCCACTGGAAGTTGACAAATGACAAAAGAATAATTTTATTAATCCCAGTGGGTCATTGTAACTTTGGAAGTGTCTTCAGTTACGAATAAAAAAGAGAGAGAAAGCAGGACAAGGGCTAGTTATAAGATATAGCTAAAACTTTTCTTAAGGCACATCTACGACATCACACACCCGCGCGCACAACAACCGATCTATGTTGGTTGAGCAGCTGGACTAAGTGTGTACACGCGCCTATTTCCTCCGCATAGCATAGCGTTTGTGTGAATTTGGCTAAAGACAAGAAATTCTGCTAGGACATGTTTTGCTATGGACAGATTGCAAAAAGCTTTGTCTGACAAAATTTGCTCGTCACAACAAAAAAACAAAATCTCTTTGCTTGACACCAGCGACATTACAACAAATGTGGACAATATTGTTCATACGGTTACTATCACGGACAGATGAGCTGCGGAACAAACGTACAAAGGAAATACTTTCACTGAACGACCTAAAAATGGCTCAAGATTGAAAAAACTGAAAAAAACTATTCAGTTTTCGAGCAGGTGGACTGATATCTAACGGCAAACCAACAACTAAGGTACATCACGGTACAGCACTCGGCCCTGTATAATGGATGCCACGTGCAGAAAAGAACAGCCAGTCTTCACTGTACTGGAGACAAGTGCTAACCATTCAGTTTGCAAAAAAAAAAAAAAAGGTGCACTCTCTGAATGCCATATTTAATAGCATTTTTAGTGTTTACATCCCATTTAAACTGGAAGTTAAAAACGGTGCCTAACAGATTCAATAATCACAACAGGTTTGTGGTCTGTTATGCGCTGGAAGCAACATCATCTTGCATCAGCAGCAAAAGCTACAAATATAAAGCGGACTTATAATAATAATAATAATAATAATAATAATAATAATAATAATAATAATAACGGAAATGCATATAGCGCGTTTCCCTGCTTTACAGAAGGTTCAATGCGCTTTACAAAGAAATTCAAAGACACAAATTCACTCAACCGACAAAGTGAAACAGACTAAAACATGTTCACAAACAATGGTACAGAGATATATCAACAAAATTAATACACACACACACACACACACAAGAAAAACCTCTGGACAATAATAAAAACACGTACACGGACGCACGCAAAGTAACATGCAAATGTAATGTCTATAAAAGGACGTATAGGACGAAGAAACACATGAAGCCAGTAGTCGGTAACAGTTTGCTCAACCCAATTGAAAATCTGTAAGCGAGGCTGCAAATAATAAATAAATAATGATGTTGGCTTGTATAGCGCCACATCCTGGCCTGTGGACAGCTCAAGGCGCTACGTCAAAATAAGATGACGACAAAATGTGGGTGTGTAGCGGGCCGTCACCTCCACGTCACAGGGCAGCGTCACACACAGCAAGAACACAGTCCTCAGCACAAATATCCAACACGTCATACAAACCGGAATACACTCCATACAACAAATATCCAACATGTCATACAAGCCGGAATACACTCCATACAACAAATATCCAACATGTCATACAAGCCGGAATACACTCCATACAACAAATATCACACATGTCATACAAGCCGGAATACACTCCATACAACAAATATCCAACATGTCATACAAGCCGGAATACACTCTATACAACAAATATCCAACATGTCATACAAGCCGGAATACACTCCATACAACAAATATCAAACACGTCATACAAGCCGGAATACACTCCATACAACAAATATCCAACATGTCATACAAGCCGGAATACACTCCATACAACAAATATCCAACATGTCATACAAGCCGGAATACACTCCATACAACAAATATCAAACATGTCATACAAGCCGGAATACACTCCATACAACAAATATCAAACATGTCATACAAGCCGGAATACACTCCATACAACAAATATCAACATGTCATACAAGCCGGAATACACTCCATACAACAAATATCAACATGTCATACAAGCCGGAATACACTCCATACAACAAATATCCAACATGTCATACAAGCCGGAATACACTCCATACAACAAATATCTAACATGTCATACAAGCCGGAATACACTCCATACAACAAATATCAAACATGTCAAACAAGCCGGAATACACTCCATACAACAAATATCCAACACGTCATACAAGCCGGAATACACTCCATACAACAAATATCAAACATGTCATACAAGCCGGAATACACTCCATGCAACAAATATCCAACACGTCATACAAGGCGGAATACACTCTATACAACAAATATCAAACATGTCATACAAACCTGAATACACTCCATACAACAAATATCCAACATATCATACAAACCGGAATACACTCCATACAACAAATATCCAACATGTCATACAAGCCGGAATACACTCTATACAACAAATATCCAACATGTCATACAAACCGGAATACACTCCATATAACAAATATCCAACATGTCATACAAGCCGGAATACACTCCATGCAACAAATATCCAACATGTCATACAAGCCGGAATACACTCTATACAACAAATATCAAACATGTCATACACTCCACAGAAAATGCAACATCCAACAGAAGGCACAAGTTTCACTTACGACACTTGTTGTGATACTGGTTGAGGACGGCGGTTAACAGGGCCTCTTTCCTTTCAGACACAATAGATTGTCTGCGGCAGTCACGGATTGTTTTCTTCAGACAGTCTGCAGTGTCCTTGAGAATTCTGTAAAAAAAAAAGTATAATGGATTTAAAAAAATCATTAAAGAAAGCACCACGAAAGTCTTCTCAAAATATTGAACAAATTTTCCTATCACGAAGAAAACTGACAACGGACTTCAACTGGCAGTTCTTACAAACAGGTAAAGGTACTAAAGTGCCTCTATATTCATTTTGTATTTGGTTTCTAAGTTATTATCGTAAGAACCAGTCGTCTAATGATCATGAAGACGATAAGAGCTGCGTTAATAAGACAAGAACAGAGAACAGAGATATTTTCTTGCCAAACTTTGTGTTTGAAGTACTAGGCGTGTGTTAACACCACAATAAATGCAAATAAACACTTTACTGGCAAATGTTTACAGAATTTGGAAATTAGGCAGCTGTAAAGGACTGGCGTTCGAACTCCGAGGCACGTATGGGTTCGGTATCCGGGTGGTGCAGCAAACTTTGAAAGCGGGTACTTGACTCCATAGAGAGTTAGGTGAGGGAGAGGAACTGCTCCTCCTCCCTCCACACAACAACAAACTGGGAAAAAAAACGTTAGGGGACGACCTGACCTTTTATGGATTTACACGGGGTAATCAGTTATAATTTTTCAAAATTAATACCCTTAAGTGCTGGAGTACACGAGGTTGCAGTTAAAGTACCTGCATTCTTTTGGGATCTTATTCAGTCGGTCCACACAGGTGGGTAGATCAGAACACGTCACAGCGGCGCCTGAAGTAGTGATCCAGGCTAAGAACACAGGCTTTCTTTGAAGTATTACAGCCGCGGTTCTCAACCTGGGGGGCGCGCCCCCCAAGGGGGGCGCAAGCTGCTGAAAAGGGGGCCGCAAAGGCGGTCATTTTCTCATATCTCATATAGGTATTAGTGGCTATGGGGGGCGCGCGGACGTACCTTTATTCGTCTGGGGGGGCGTCACAAGTAAAAGGTTGAGAAACGCTGTATTACAGTCATTTCACTTGTAATGCATACATGGAGCCATTTAATATAGTAAATTCTTGTAGCAGCTGCCAGCTGGCTGATCAAGAAATTCTAACGCCGAACACGGAAATAGTATCTTAGACATGCTGCACACAAAAATGACTGGGCTTCGTTAATTACAAATTACTAATCTCCAAAATGTTATTTTCGCGAGAGACAAACATTTGTTTTGGAAAGACGTCGACACCTTTTTTTTGCAAAAATCAAACTCGATGACAGAAAAAAACCTTATTAGCACGAGCTCAAAGATCTGGAATATTGTATCTGCTGCAATCAGTGACTTCATATGGTTGACCTATGCCTTTCCGCCTAAAGTTTACCCGAAAAAAACTAAATTACACTTTGTGAAAAACCATTATACCATTAAGTTTAATTATATTGTCCACAACTGAGCTTAATTTCTTGCTTGACAAGAAGTAGCCTATGAACTGGGAACATTCTGCCGACTACAGTCAAACATATGTTGTCAAGAGAAAGGTCTTTTTCATTAATAATGATGGACATTTTGCAGACTGTCATAATAAATTGTGTCTTTAAATTGTTCTTCAAACAGTGTCGAAGAATGGTTTTGTAGTCCGCTTTCATGTCGAAAGGTGGTGGTCATGTCCCTGACAATGTTCTTCAACTGAACCGTAAAACGTAACGGTTTTCTCCCTTTCCCGATACCGTTCACGGTCCTGTAAAGTTCAAGATGTCTGAGTACTTGTAGGATTGTGTGTACCAAGAGCTGATATACACATGCGGCTGAACGTAAACGACAATTGCCCGCTTAAGAACTTTTACCCAAGACTAAAAACACTTCATGCACACTCACTCACTCACTCACTCACTCACTCACTCACTCACTCACTCACTCACTCACTCACTCACTCTTAAAAAAAATAATGATATCGATAATGAAAACAAGATATTTTAATAGAAATTCTGTAAACGGACAAAAGTATCAATCGGTATCAGACATGAGCAACTTTCGACATCAGTATAACCAGCAAAAACACCAACAACCTATCCTTGCACTATGGCAGACTACAGACAAACAGATGTAACGAAGGTTTAGAAATCTGTTCAGATCTTACCCGGGCGATCACGAAAAGCACCTGCAGTTTCATTCTTGCATCCAAACGCACCAGACGCTTGTATTGACGACACATCGTGGAAACACAAGTGACGATACAAAGTGACACCAGAGCTGGACCTTTGACAATTCTACTTCCTCCCTGAGAAACACAACACATGATGTTATTATTAGCTCACTGAGACTTTGTCATGTGGCTTAGAAAATCATGTATTCTGCCACATGATATCATCTTTTTTTTTCAAAATCCGTCACCAAAACGGATCACAAGAAAGATGAAACAGAAAGCTGACTTACTTTAAAAAAAATTATCTATAATGACAAGCCGTCTTATTTAAAATAAAACACACAGGAAAACCCATCAATGACACGCTGTCTTATTAAAAGAAAACACACAGGAAAAGCAAACCTTTATCAATGCCTTTCAGCACTTCCTCTATCCTGATGAAGAGTTATCACTAAATCGCGCAAGACCGAGTGAAGAAATTCATAGGAGACAATGGAACTCTTTGATATACACAGCAATGGACAGTTTGATTCGAGGCATTTTAGCTTTCCGCCGTTGTTAAACTGTAAATATCTTATTATCTTACGTCAACACACACACACACACACACACACACACACACACACACACACACACACACACACACACACACGTCTCTCTGGGAAAGTCATCCTTAACTTTACCGTTTTCTCATTTTCTCGAAGAGTTACCTCTATATTAGAATAATAAGTTCAAAAATAAAAAATGCTTCAGTGTGTGTGTGTGTGTGTGTGTGTGTGTGTGTGTGTGTGTGTGTGTGTGTGTGTGTGTGTGTGTGTGTGTGTGTGTGTGTGTGTGTGTGTGTGTGTGCAGAATTCTCCTGGACGCTGCCAGTTGCCTTGACGAGGCGTTGGCTGACTGCCGAACTCGCCCAGAGACGAAGCTGAAGGCCGACGAACTGGAGGCCAGGATGAAGACTTTCAAAGATGCCTTGAGTGAAAAGTGTGTCACCTCCGGTCAGTCCTCTTATAGTTTGTGCATTTTATTGTCGAGACTCCTCGTGCAACAAACATATAATAGCCACCTATAATAGTCTCGGCGATATTTATGGTGGTTTTGTTCTTTTGGACAATGCCGGAACAAATCTCGTTGTTGTGAGCTAGCTGTTTTGAATAATAGGGAGGAGATCGTTGAACATGCATGTATATGGTAACGATGGGCGATATCGAGGTAGAATCAAGAACTTTACAGTATGTATGTGGTTTATGGCAATGATGGGCGATGTGTGTGGTCTATGGTAATGATGAAGCAATCGATGTCTAGGCAGAATCAAGAACCTCGTAATCAGAAGAACTCATACTTCCTACCGCCCCACAAAATAGTTCCCATCCTGTTTCTGCCGCAATAATGGTCACAAGAATAATGTCCCATTTCCTATCGTCGTGAGTTAGGCAATACATTCACACCTAACCCTTTTTGCTTTCCTGAACTGTGCAAGATGATACTCCTTTTTTAGACCCCTCTTTCAGGAAACATCCAGTGCCTCTACCTCTACAGTAAAAACCCATCACTGAGAGAATGCAAAACATAGAAGAGAAGATGACAGTTTTGAAAACAAGCATGTCAGGAAAGTGACTGAAGTGTAGTGGAAGTAAATCAGTGAGAAAGCAAGCAGGCAGGCTAACACACAAACAGTCTCTTGCAGTAAATGCGTCACTTTGTTGCAGTTGCTGTGTCTGTGACAGCCACGACCATCGTAGTGCTGCTGCAATGCTCCATCGTGTTGCTGGCATCACCTTAACGTCCTGTTGGATTCGTTCTTTTTTTTTTTTTTCATTTCTATCCAACCATCCATTCGCGAAAGTTTACTTCAAAGTGACTGGATTTACTTACTGGATTTGCGTAATGACTATACTAAGCCTTCAAACATTAATATTTTCACCTGTGCACAGAAAGAGATTCAAACATATTGTTTGTCACAACACACTCTACACAACACACAGGCAGAATGTGACCGCGCGTATTCTTTTTATCAACAAAACACAAAGATGTGCATATATGAGCTCACCCGTGACCTTTTATGCTTAGCCCTAAAACTAAACTTTAAAATTTCTTCTTGGATTTTTATCCTTCTTTTCGAGTAAATGTGAGATAACTAGAGGAGTATGCAACACAATGAGAACCACAGAGAATCAATCAGCTACAAAGTTTAATCGAAAGGGTAGCAGACCCTGAACACAGAAATTCACGGTTAATTCTCTTGGAGACAAAACTCGCGTCCGACAAAAGTTTCGAATAATGTGGTCACCGTTTGATCAACACATCATCAGGGTCCTACTTTCAATTTTTTCGAGCTTACTGTTCATGACATATCTGGGCGTGTCTTACATAAGGACAAACAACAATATTCATAAGCTTACTGCTTTCTGGTGTTCAGACGCAATTCACGGGCAAGGATGAGCTACATCGAATCTTCGTGACTTCCCACAAACACTTTGATGGTGAGTCAGTAATAAAGACCACGGGACGTTGGTTTCCTCCTACAGGTGGAGTGGAGGTATGTGCTCACAACCAGCGCTCAAGAAACAGAAGATGCCTTCTTTCCAGTCTCCAAGATCCACCACAAGCATGGTACATCCCGGTATGCCGAAAGTCCCAGACCTCTAGGCAAGAGAGTGGAAGGAGAGAACACGATCTCCGGGCATAATTCTGTAAAACTGAAGTATTTTTTTAAACGACTCATTTACAAAACTATGGAAAACGCATACCATTTTTGACAAAAAGTGATTAGTGCGCTTAGTATTAAAAACAGAGTTCATGAAAATAGACATAGAAAAAAACGTTACCTAGTGTATGCAAGGATTATTAAACAAAATGATTCTCTCTTCAATGCTTTGTACAAACATCTAGCCACTTTCACCGTCAGACTTGGGAATGCAAGTACACTGTTCACAAAATAGCAGCACGTGGTGAACTCTGTGTCTCTCTTCTTCAGCTCGTGCCGCCCTTTGCATAGCAAAAGAACACCATTATCCCGACACAGTCGGTACACACTTTCATACACATAGTCTGCAGAATGCTACTATGTCCACCAGTCCGTGTCTAACATCATTCTAGTACATAGATAAGCCTCTTTAGAGTATTCTCACAACACCTAATAAAAGTGTACCCACATAACTTTGTTGTTTGTGTGTGTGAGAGAGAGAGAGAGAGAGAAAGAGTCAGAGAGAAAGCATGGGCTATGGATAGTACGTCACTGCCTGTATCTTGAAGAAACAAGCTTGCCCATGTACACATAATTCATGGTGATAGTTATCTCAAGAACTTTGGCAGGTAACGCTCAATTTTATTTAACAGTAACTAGTATCGTCACGAACGGTGTCAATAAAGTGTACTCACTCGGGACACCTGCGCATTTTTTTTTAACAACAATACGACTTTTGGGCTGTCGATGTTGTGGTATATTAGTTTTCTGGACAAAATACTTTGGACAGGACAACACGTGAAACAACCCTTTCTAATAGCATTCACTCGTCTTTTTCAAAACACAAGCACTAACACATACTGTGAAAACTCCAGGTGAAGAAATGAGCACAGTCGGAGGAATTAGGGGTCCCCGGTAGTGTAGTGCTTAAAACACTCGCTTGTCACCACTGCAGTGAGCGGCTCAGGGTTCAGATCTCGTCTAGGGACGCTCTCTGTATGTGACACCTGTTCGCAGGGCTGGACGCCGGGGGGTTTCTCCGGCTCCCTCCTTCTTCCCTTTCCCCCATAGTGCGAAATCACCGCAAGGTGGAAGCATTTTTCTACTAAATAAGCCAACCAACCAAACTGAATTACATGTACATAAATATACACTTAAACAAACCTTAATCAAAATTATAAACTCAATAAGTTTCAACCTGTTTTCAATCGAACAGGCCAGTGAATGTAATAACATATATATATATATATACAAGCAAACTGTAGACGACATCCGTTCACTCCGTTAAGTCTATGCACTGGTCACTCTACGAACGTACATGTACTACGTATATACGTACGTGGTCACTCAGAACTCGAGAATGTTCTTTTTTAACCCCTTGAGGCCGTCTAGGACAGTATTTTCATTCTCTTCTTACTTTGAACAGCAAATAGCATGTCGAGTTTGGGTCTGACAAGGACTAGCTCGTGACAAGTATTGAGCGCAAACCACATGTGTGGGGAAAAAAATCCCTAAGGAAGGTAATCCTTCAATAAAGCGGTCTTGTTAGGATGACCGAAAGAACCAGAAAGAAATATCAGTAGCACATAGCTGATTGAGAAAAAAAACACCCGAATTTTTTTCTTTCTGGTAATCTCCCTTTAATGTGCTCAAACCCCGATTTTTATTTTGCGTTAAACTGATAGAAAGCAATGACAAAAAGTATATTTGTTTGCCCTTTTAACACATGGGTAAAAATATAAATAATAATAATAATAATAATAATAATAATAATAATAATAATAATAATAATGTTGGCTTGTATAGCGCCATATCCTGGCCTGTGGACAGCTCAAGGCGCTGACGTCAAAATAAGATGACGACAAAATGTGGGTGTGTAGCGGGCCGTCACCTCCACGTCACAGGGCAGCGTCACACACAGCAAGAACACAGTCCTCAGCACAAATATCCAACACGTCATACAAACCGGAATACACTTCATACAACAAATATCCAACATGTCATACAAGCCGGAATACACTCCACACAACAAATATCAAACATGTAATACAAGCCGGAATACACTCCACACAACAAATATCAACATGTCATACAAGCCGGAATACACTCCATACAACAAATATCAAACATGTCATACAAGCCGGAATACACTCCATACAACAAATATCCAACATGTCATACAAGCCGGAATACACTCCATACAACAAATATCACACGTCATACAAGCCGGAATACACTCCATACAACAAATATCCAACATGTCATACAAGCCGGAATACACTCCATACAACAAATATCCAACATGTCATACAAGCCGGAATACACTCCATACAACAAATATCAAACATGTCATACAAGCCGGAATACACTCCATACAACAAATATCCAACATGTCATACAAGCCGGAATACACTCCATACAACAAATATCAAACATGTCATACAAGCCGGAATACACTCCATACAACAAATATCAAACATGTCATACAAGCCGGAATACACTCCATACAACAAATATCCAACATGTCATACAAGCCGGAATACACTCCATACAACAAATATCAAACATGTCATACAAGCCGGAATACACTCCATACAACAAATATCACACATGTCATACACTCATCCAACAGAAGGCACAAGTTTCACTGGAACGCCAGCACACCCTCAAGTTCACTGATGAAAACATGAATCCCACACCACCGCGCAAGTCATGAAGTCCGAATCCAAATATAGCAGTTTAATGTTGTTGTTGTTTTTTTGATTTGTTCTAAAACTGGGGTGTGTACAAGGCAAGTGTCCTCTAGGCGAGTGTTGTACCGTACAACACTCGCCTATCCTTGAGGACACTTAATTGCCTTTCGATTAAGTGGTGATGTCGGGTGGAGGATACAGCCGTCAATACTACACGTTGTTCTGACCAAATTTACCCTCTTGGTTCAACATTAAAGTGTAACATTATAATGACTGGCTTATAACTGAAGACTGCGAAGACGACAGTGGGTGAAGTTTATTTTTTATTATTGCTGCTCTGAGATAAACATTAGACCAAGAAACCTATATATACATTTTTGGAAAGGAGAAAACTTTAGCTTTGCAATAAAAAGTAATGAAAATCGCCTTGCCCGTGTTACCCGGAAAAGCCACAATCGTGCCCTTTCGAACCAAGAGAGTTGAGGCTCTCCTCCTACTGTACAATCGTTAGGAGACTCGGGGTCAACATTTCTCTCTCATTGCCTTACTTTCCTCAACCCTCTGAGGAGTCAAGTACCCATTCTACACCTCGGTCAACTGATGAAATGTTTATTGGGTATCCAACCGGCTAATGCGCGCTCTAATCACTGTCATACGCTTCCTCCCCGCCACGTGTACCACGCATCCATTTTTAAAGCTATACCCTCTGTGTTTAAGATATAAACACACTATTTACGTCTTACGAAAACTTACTATCACTGTTTACCAATGAGATAAACTTCCATCAGCCCCTGACCAAAATAAACACTCGCATTCGTTCTCGCATTCAGTACAAACTGTGCTGTGTTTTAATTTCTTTGCAGGCTCCTGTCCTGACTATTTCTCTGAACTTCTCATCCCTTACTCTCCATCCAGACAACTACGCTCTTCGTCTGACGACCGTATCCTAACTGTTCCTGTCACCATAACAACAACATATGGTCACAGGACTTTTGGCTACTGTGCTGCAAAACAATGGAACTCTCTTCCTTTCCATATCCGCCACCTTCCTGCAACTGAATCTTTCAAATCTGCACTGAAAACGCACCTCTTCCTTGAGCATTACTCCTAACACAGTCAACACAAAGCTCGTCCTTCTTAACCCCGCCCCCCCTTCCCTCTTGCTACTTTACCCATCTTTCTCGCAGAATCACTATATTTTTCTGTTCCTGTTACTTGATGCCTTTTGTTTTCTGTTTCGTCAGTACTGTCGTTTTCTTTCGTCCCCTTTGTTCTGTGTCTACTTAGTCCACGTCTCTTCCTCGTTTTAAGCGCTAAGTGCATGCTCTCTATGAGTGTGAATATGCGCTTTACAAATCTTCACTATTATTATTATTAAATAAGCGTCGGACAGAGGTGCCAAGGGAGATTACCCCCATCTATTCTGCACAAACATAACTCCCGGCGAGAGAGTGCTAGGCGGGGCTGTTTGAGTTCAACATGCAGCGTCTCTCAAGACTGAAGCGAGAAGTAGAGATGCTCAGAGATTCGCCACCCCATGGAATTACATGTTATCCTGTCGAAGAAAATATCACTAAGTTTGAAGCTAGTACGTGTACGAACTTCGTGCTTGAGAAAAAAGATACCGCTAAAAATAATAATGACAGTTTATTTAAGACGGACATAAACAACCAAGCAACACTTCTGTCTTTATTTTTTTACTTTCCTGGTGTTTATCTATTTATTTACTTTATTTTTTATTTATTTTGTTTTTGCTGCGCAATGAGCATTCTTCCGAATGGATACCTGCGCATTACAAATGGACATCATCATCATCTATCACACTGATTGAGAAACTGAAAGTCGAAATTGGATGAATGGACGTTATTTAGCCTACTTGGCTAACTTCGATGAACTATCGCATCGGTCAGATACATACCTCTAGACATTTATGTGTGCTGGTCATGAATAGACTTACGACCTTTGGGATTAGTCGTCAAACACAAATCTGTCAGAATCATAAAAATTAGCCATACGTTGAAAGGTACTTTTTCAAAGTTAGTCGATTTTAGTTGTCATCGAAAGTAAACTTATTTATCTTTACAGAAATTTTGGGAGGAGATGGAACTCCTTATAATGGCGGAGTATTTACCCTAACTATTGAACTTCCAGAAAGGTTTGTCTTCAGTATCAGTTTCTGTTTTCAACTGCTATTGTTTTGATGTCAATATGTACTTTATTTGTATAACTGTAGTGTTTATTTTTGTGATAAATTCTTTTCATTTATTTTTGTTTGCATTTAAAATTAAAATCAAGGGATGATTTAATTATTTGTGACTCACAGTGGTTATGATAGACACGATAAGCATACAATCTTTGGGAAATAGGAAGGCTTTTATTTCATGCAGGTGAGGGGAACCAACATCCACATTCAGTATGTTTGTTTCAGGTACCCCTTTGAGCCACCAAAGGTTCTCTTCATTACCCCTATTTATCATCCCAACATTGATAATGCAGGCAGAATCTGTTTGGACACTCTACGAATGCCTCCAAAGGTAATGAAACTGCTTCTAGGCCACAAATAATATTGGCTTTAACTGAAATGGAATAACATATCTTCTGCCTGTTCTTGACGTTTATGTGGAGATCAAGCTGCATATGCAATTTCCAATCTCTTGGCTCCTACTCTTGCTCAGCATTTTTGCTCAGCATTCATGCAGGTAGTCTTTGCTCACTTAGTTGCCATGAATGATAAAAAATTTAGTTATGGGAGTTAGTCTTCCCACAAAGCCACAGATGTTGGAAGCAAACCCTACAGCAACTGTTCTGGAAAACATCCATTTATTCACATATTGCTCATACTCTTTCTAAAAGAGCATCTCATTCATATATAATTGCATTTTTGCAGTTCAATTAATTAAATTTCACAGTGAAAACTTTATAAATATTGTAAACCTGAAAACAAAATTTACACTCATCGTCATGTAAGAATCCCATTATTCACAACACACAATATAAGCAATTGCAGACAAATGGCACCATCATTCTAGTTAAGCTTTGATAAAGACATTTTATATCTAGCTGAAATAACGAAGGCTCTAAAGGAATCAGAATATCTTTGTAACAGGGAGCATGGAAACCTTGCCACAATCTTGTAACAGTTCTGACATCCGTACAACTTCTTATGGCAGAGCCCAATCCTGATGATGCACTTATGGCAGATATTGTAAGCATTGGTCTTGATTTAAATATCCTTTTCCATTTATATTGTTATATTCACTCAAATTATTCAATAAACTAGCTTGCAGGAAATCTATAAACAGTAAGATAAGACTGTCCAGCATGCAGCTTCAAGTTATTCCAATGTCAAAATGCAGTATTAGTCATCTATTATCTTCTCATAGCAAAAGTAGTTTTAATGGTTAAGAATTGTCTGTTGCTGAGACATGATTATGTTGATGGTGGAAATGGTACTTTTCTAGTGTTGTACTAATGCCACACTTTTATCGATGCACCTGTTTTATCCATGCATTGTGCAAACAAACAAAAATTGGTGTGTTCAGGCTGTTGCTTTTCACCGTTTTTATATGAACATGTGGAAGGTTACTATGCTTTCTGTGTGCTTTTCAGGCTACTGAGTTCAAGCATAACAGAGCACTGTTCATCCAAAAGGCAGGAGAACACACAGCCAGACATGCTGTACAGCCAACCATTCAGGTAACAGCTTTCATATATGAGAAACTTCAATTTTGCAAGCATTGGAGTGGTGTAGAACAAATTAGTCTGCATGCAATGTTTACTATGAGACATGGTTCCAGATGAAGGTTAATATGATGATATTGATTTTTCTTCTTCTTTTTTTTTTTTTTTTACAGAAAAAATACCAAGTGAATGATACAGAGAATGAACCACAACAAGAGGCATCCCTTGCTGCAAAGACATTTAACAGCAGAGCTGATAAACGTTCTTTGGAGTCCCATCAGTCCCTAAGCGACATCTCAACTAAGAAACTGAAATCATAGAACCTGTGTATAACATGTCGAGTCCCATCTCTTGAGGGGCATGTTATATAGGGTTTATTGCAGGATTATGTATATTAATGCAATTCTGAAATGTATTCTTCATGTTAAGAAAGTTATGAGAAGTAAATTTTGAAAAAGTAGTTCATGTTAGTTTTCTCTATAAGGAGTAACATTTTTTAAGAAGAGTGAGATATAAAGGTGTCACTGCCACTAGCAGTACTTTTCCAAAAAATGTTTGATCTAACATGTTTACTGATATTCCTATGCATACCCTGTACATACTGAGCTGTTAACTGTATGTGGTGTAGTTAAACATTTGTTACATGCATTTAAGTGCCTGACTGTAAATTAAAAAAAGGAACCATTTTCAGGATTAAAATTATCATGACGACAACCAAAGTATTCCTATCACAGAAGTTAAATGGAACCGCACCATATCATGAACATTTAACAAGTTGTTGTTTTTTTTTTACTGAAGTGGTCTAAATTTGTTTTGTGCCTATTATATCTTCTTACATCACTGCTTGCAAAATGTAGCATGTATATACTGGAATTCTGAGTAGATGGCAAACATAAGATGATTTTGAGATAATCACCAGCACTGCGTAAGTGCATTAAATGTTCAAAAGAAAGCATATAAAACCTACCTAAATGCCTGGTTAAACAATTTTTAACAAAGCAAAGCTGTATTATCAGTTGAAAGATATGGTCATCATAAATGAGAGACACTACAGGAATTCAGCTACATCAGTGGACAGGTCAGGCTTTTGACTTGTTCAAAGAAAGATGCAGAGAAATGGAAACAATTGGTAGGGAATGTCCTTCTCTGGTTCTTTGATACAGCATTTTGCTCTTTTAAAAAAGTGATTATAATCGGCAAATGTATGGGTTGGTTTGAGGTAAGACACTTCAAATGATGCTCTGGCATGTTAATGGCTGGTAATATAGTTTTACACCAAGTCAGCAAATATGGCTGTCACATTCAGAAGGAGACTACTGATGCTGGGGGCAAGATTTGAACCTGTAATGTTTCTCACTGGGTTGAAGGATAAGGGGATGATGGCGATGAACTTTGTTATTGAATTTTGTCCTCCATTTCAGGTTACTCAGCTGAATGCAATCAGGTGTGCATGTTCACCATCACTCACCAAATGCCTCAAGTCCCTCACATGACAAAAGATTAACATAATTAATCTCCATGGGCAGTTAAACTTAGGAAGTGTGTTCAGTTACAAATAGAAAAAACTGAAAAAAACAATTGCTTGTTACAAGATAAGGTTAAGGCAAGTGTATATCATAGCAAAACACAATCTTACATTTAAAACTATTCTTAAGGCACACACATACATCACACAGCTGACAATTCATGTTGAGTAACTGGACTGCTGAGGGTACAAACAATTTTAAGTGCCTATTACTTCTGCCTTCAGGTATAGCACATTTGCCAGAATTCAATCAAAATTATTCCGCTAGTACATGTTCTGGTTTGGACAAAATGCAGGAAGCTTTGCTGACGATGTGCATAGTTCACGTGTTTCAAACCATCCTGTCAGTCAACAGGAGCAAACTATGTGTAACTGTTGTTTATATCATGCTTACACTGTGTGAAGCAGTCTGTTTTTCAAGGTAGCCTTGTCTGTAAAGCCCCTAATATTAGTTTCTTGGATAACATTTTTGCCCAAGACTGAAAATTTTGCCATGTTACTGATAGAAAACTGCGATATCAAGCAGGTGGCTAAGTGTTTGTCCAGCTGCCCGGAATACAGAAAACACGGTCACACTTGCTGTAGACCGTGCGGCGTTCAGTGAGGAACTCGGTACCTTCCCCCCCATAGTTCTTGAGTTTTGGCCACCGTCACGTTTCATGCAATGGATATACGTTAATCTGTGTAACGCGCTTTGGACTTGGGAATCTTCCAGTGTCTGCAAACTTCCCGGTTTTGTTAAGTTCGTTCATTCAGAGATCTCTGGTTTGGCTACTGCGCTCGATGTCTAAGGATATAATGGGAGGTTCGAAACTTCCTCTGTCCATCCCGTTGCATATTAACTGTGAATGCTGTGAACTACTTAATTTAATCGCTCTAGGACGACAAGAACATTTATATCCCCGTACCCCTTTTAAAATCTGTTCTGTTATTTCATGCCTCAAACTAGGCACGACCGAAGAAAACAAATTATATACATCGAGTGCCGAAATTTACTACACAGAAAAATATCCTAGACATGTTTGTGCTTCTTGCTCAGTTGTAAGCCATGACTCATAAACAATGCGTCTCCCTAAATTTATCAACACGCTGAGTTTTCATTTTAGTTTAATTATTACACGATTCAGACTATATATTTTTATCTCAGGGCTTTTGACGCAGTAGTGTGTAAACATGTCCCCGCCAAAACGAAGTGACACAAAAGAATTATGTTTATCACATTAAAATACTGCTCTTTCGCATTTTCATTTATTCATTTGTTTTAGTTATTCCTCACGCATTACCGCTCGATTTGTAGTTGTATTGTCCATGGACTATTCATTGATGCCATTGTCAGATTCCTCCTCATCATCACACACGCTAGCTCATTGTCATCCTTGCTGTATGCTTCCCACCTCGAAATACACTTTAGAATTTCTTATCGTTTACGCATCACTTGGTGCTCAACTATGTATCACAGGAAAGAACGATCACGATGATTAAAAATTGTAGACAGTGTCCTGCAACTTTACGTAGCTTATCTCGTGCTGCAAGGCGAGCGCCTTCCACAAGGATCCAAAAAGAGCGCTGCACGAACTACAGGCGCTGCTCGCAAGCGTTTTGAGGCGAAAATCCTCCCGCGCGCAGTAGCCATGGGGGATCTTTCCATTTTGGTCATTGCGAATATTACAAAAAGTTATAATTACACAGATCTGCAGTTGTTGTCATTTAAAAATTACAATTAAAGCAATAAATAATCGTTAAAGGTGACCTTTGATTGAACATATTTACTAAATCTATTACTTTTGACATTCTACATATAGAAGGTAATATATGCTCCCCAGTATTGTGCCTCTCAGAAAGACACGATGGCTGCGAAGGTGATCGGTGTGCAATTTGCTGACAATTCATTTGTCAATTTTGAATCAAATGACGAAGAATGGAGTCGTTGTCAAAGTAGTAAGCGCATTTATTACATACATAGGTTGTAAATATTTCGTGCTTGTGTTCGTTCTCAAGATTTTCTGTTTTCTTTTTAACGGAATTGTTTGCAAATTTTACCGTGCTGGTGTGAATGTAAGCAGCTGACGATTTAAACGGTTTGCAGCAGTGCCATCAAAGATACTACGTACGAGGCAGCGAATAAAAATAATGACTGTTGTGGCTATTTTATGGCTTTTTCCTGTTAGATGTCAAATATTGTGTCCATTTATCAGACTACAGCTGTGGTGTGACGGTTGTTT
Organism: Marisa cornuarietis; assembly: GCA_004794655.1. Lineage (NCBI taxonomy): Eukaryota > Metazoa > Mollusca > Gastropoda > Architaenioglossa > Ampullariidae > Marisa > Marisa cornuarietis. Next base: position 1,117,081 of record SMMW01000057.1, on the reverse strand, counting down.
TGAATTAAGTAAGTTCCAGAAAATGCACTTTACGTCTAAAAGTTAGATTTCTGTCTCCATAAATTAGTCAATCAGCTTTATTGTCTCATAAGGCATGGAGGCTGTTCAATTCAACCACTCCCTATAATCAATTCTACCACATCATCATCTGTGCGATTATTCAGCCTCAATAGAAGTGTATTTTGATGTAATCTCCTATATCATTGTCTGTTGTCCCGTGCACCATGATCATGCTCTCTCTCTCTCTCTCATCACATGTGTATGAAGTAATTTTTTTTAAAACAATACATTTAAGTGTAGTTTCTATTTGCATATAGGGCAATATTCCCAGGATTTTTTTTAAAGGCTTGCACGACACACTCATTCAGAAAATAGCCAAAAGAATATCTTTACATGTAACAGTTAAATAGCTTCTAATCCATCTAAACAAGTTTCCACACTCCATATATGGCTAATTTGACTATTAGATATGCTGTGTAGTTTTACAAACCATTTGGAATTGCACTAAACAGGCCCGCTTTATGGTCATAATAAGCCATACAATGACATTAAATGAGCAATGAATTTGTCATTACTCTGAATAGTAAGTTCTATTGTTGGTGGTCAAATCAGCTAAGGCCAGTGTTTGAATCAAAGATAGTAAATACTACGAGATGGGTCATGCGGGATTTTCTGCGATGACATCGAAGCGAAGGCCACCTAACGGATTACGTGATGGCGACACAAGCGAGGTTTCGAGCTGGTGGAGAGGCATGTAGCGCCATTAATTGCACGAATTCTCGATACAGATGTCCTGGCAAATCATTTTTCATATTTCCACTGAATGAAGCAAGGTCAGTACATGATTTTTTCAGAACACGTTCTTTATAGACATAAATATTGCTCGCTGATGAATATCGATGCTGAACAATGTCGTCTGCTACACTTCATTTTTACGATTGTGTAGATAGCATGCGTTGTCAAAAAGTGATCATAGATTTGATAATGTTGGTAGGCTGATCATTTTTATGATAGCTGAGAATTCATATTGTCGTTTTATGGGAAGTTAATGATTTGTTGACATTTTATAATTAAATGAACAAACGAAGAGATCAAGTGCACATGCAGCCTGCATCAATATTATATTGATGGTGGGTTTTTTTCCATGACAGATGCAAGCAGTGGGTGCAAAGGACCAGCCAAGAAGACTTACTGAGGAAAAATATAGGAAGTCTGTTTAAGGCTGGCTACAGCCTGTGTAGTGACCATTTTGAGGACTCACAATTCGTGATTGTGGCTACAAAGAATAGGCTGATTTGGTGTGTTGTGCCATCAGTTTTCAACTGCCAAACCCACCACCATCTGTCACATCTAAAAGACAATTCCCTAGAAAAAGATCTCTGATATCAGGGCAGAATTCATCAACTAACAAAAAAAGAATATCAGGTGTGTATTATGTGTATATCTATTTATATTTATATTACAGTGCATGTGTGTTCATGTGTACTATAAATATGTAAATAAAAGAAAAAGCTATAGTTCTGGTTTCCATACCTGTCCCAGTGTGTACATGCCTGTACATGGTGTAATTATTTTTATTTTTCAGAGAAACCTAACTGGTCTGGGCAGCTTTCTGGTGCAGAACATGAACAATATCTGACTCATAAGCAATATCCAACGCTAAAGAAAAGTCTGGTTGTGCCAAGCACACAATTGTTCCACATTATTCAAGTATTGGAAGAAAAATTCATTTCCTGCATGGCACATATTCTGCAAATAGACAAGGTGACAGCAACACTAATGGTGCAGTTTCAGACAAACACAGACTTAAAACAGTTTTTCATGTGCTCTCTTGGTAAATCTTGCCCTTTGAACATGATGGTGCAGCGTCTGTACCTCAGTGTGAGCTTAAATTTTATTTTAAAAGAAAACACAAGGTTGTTTGCTAGTCAATCTTCAAAGTGAAACAAGAAATTTTTAAAATTGAATCACTTATGATTATTTTCCATGTCATAGCGTTCTTTCTTTTTGTTATTTAGCTGTGTATTGATTTTGTTTTCATCCTAGGATCACTTGAGATTTACTTCAGTAATTTGAAGAAGACCCTGAAATAGCATTGTAAAATGTTTTTTTTTTAGTCAAATGTTTTCATAAACTGGCAACTTTTCCTGTATTTCAAAGTATTGAAATATAGGCCTGTGAGTGTGTGGGCGTGTGTGTGATTTTGTGAAGGCTGTGGTGATGTGTGAATTTTAGGGTGTGTGTTTATTGTTTATTGTTGTGAGCGTGGTCAAGTTTTTAGTATAAGCCAGTTGTTTCACTACGTCTCGTAATTTCTCCCTGTTGAGATAATAAAGTTGAATTGAATTGATCATGTTATTGTCCTATTTACAATTAAATTTCACTCCTTTGTACCTTTTTTGACACCTCTTTTTAACTCTTGGTTTGAAAGGCCATGATCGTGGCTTTGCCGGGTAGCACGGGCAAGGTGATTTTCATTACTTTTTATTGCAAAGTTCAACTTCTCTCTTTTCCAAAAATGTATAGGTTTCTTGGTCTAATGTTTATCTCAGAGCAGCAATAATAAAAAAACAAACTTCACCCACTGTCGTCTTCGCAGTCTTCAGTTATAAGCCAGTCATTGTAATGTTCATTTTCATCTTGAACCAAGAGGGTTAAAGACTGACTGTTAATACATTATATTTATTTTTTTTAATCCTGTTAGACCTAGTGGATCATTAGTAACTCAAAAGTAATGCCGGTTGGCCTGACTGTCAATTACAAATAAATTTGAAATGTGAGCTTGATGCAGACCGTGCCTTTGAGTACATTGGTGCACTAACATAATATCATGACAATTAATTTATCTGATTGGATTTTCTTAATTCTGATGTGTGTGTGTGAAAGAGAGAAAGCTGGTAAGGATACTCTTGTTCACATGCCATATTGACTCCCTATAGGTAGGACAAAAAACAAACAAACAAAACCATCCCACCCAAAAAAAGCAAAGGATTTAGTGCAAGAAGTTTTTTTTTACATTCAAACAGTAATAATACAAAAAGTATAAAGATCAGTGTAAACATTCTCATAACACCTGCTGATGTAGACCTATTTTTTGTTGGTTGCTAGTGTTTATGAAGAAAAAAATTATGTACCAAAAAACCTTAATGGATAATACGTACACACTGAAAAATATCATATGATGGTGCGCACACTACTGGGCTGTGATTTACTAGAGGACGACAAACAATCTATTCATCGCGATCATGTCATTATCTCCCCTGAATCTGGTTGAATCGACTCTAGGTTGTGGACGAATTGACTGAGGGTCTTGGCTAGACTTGTGTGGGGTTGAATTGACTGGTGACCTTAGACACAAGTCCAGAACAGAAATTTGTCTTCAGCTAATACAAAAATACAAATCAAAACAACATATCACAGGTTGATTATAAATATAAACACAAACACTTATGCATGCACATTCCTACACACACACAAATGCATGTATGCACGCACATTACCAAACACACAAACACAATACCCCTTTAACAAAATAATGCTACAAATACACAATAACTCAAAATTATCCCAGGAGTGCTTATGTTTACTATTGAGGATGGTGATATCTACAAAGGCATGAAGGACCACTGGTCTGGAATGTTTGTGTGCAAGTGGCACTTTATGTTACCTACCAGAAAGTAGTGGCTGGGTTGGAGAGGGTGAATAGGTTGTGGAGTAATGTGATTTGCATTCTTTCTGACATCATTTATTGGTGTTTTGACTAAAAATGTTATGAATCCTTAGGCCAGAATAAAATTGTATCCTACAGAGAACACTAAACTTTCTGGGGACGAAAAAAAAGATGATTTCATCCATGTAAAACGCAACAAATGTTTATATTGTTTTCCTCTTTAGGTGGTGTGGATGGTGTGTTCAATGCAGAGATGTGCCAACAGAAAGCAAAAGAGTGTGGTCTGCACCTTACCAGTACTGAGGTCCGAAGTATTGTTTTAGGTGGGTTTAAAGAAGCAGCAGAAGTTGGCTGCCTATACCAAGTGGACCACAGTGGTGATGGAGAGCTTAATGAGAAAATCACAAAATGTAAGAACTGTTTTAAAAATTATAATTCCTGTGGGAATTATTTTAATGGCTTCTACTTTGCTGATATTGTGTAAATTAAGATTCATTTATGTGGTGTGTGTGTTCTTCCAGGATACATTGCTTTATCTTGTTGTGTTTTGTAACTGATGCCAAGTTATAATTGCCCTTTGGTATTAACAAAGTCAGTCATTTTTCATGTATAATCTCTTGCTTTAAAAGCAATGCTGAAAGTAGCAAAGCAGAGTGGGAGAGAGAGTATTTGATTTTTACTGTCTTCTTGGCTACATCTTTGTGTGCTTCTAGATGAAAAAACACCTGATGGAAATATTTGCTGGAGTCATGATGCGGTCCTTCTGCTTATAAGCCTGTATCGACAGTTTGAAGAAAAAAATGCTTTCTCGTCGGGGTCTTCAAGGAAGCAAGATGTGTGGAAGGCAATTGCAATAGAGATGAGCAAGCATGGCTACCCATATGTTTCAGAGCAGTGTGACAAGAAATGGAGATCACTGAAATATCGGTATGATGTTCTTGTTTGCTGTCAAATAGATCTCTGCTTAGGACATTTTTGGATGCCCAGAATAAAAGACAATTCATTGCCAGAAAGAGGTGAGAGTTTGCATTTTAGAATGTACATGTTTAAAAAAATAGGTTAAATCATGTCAATTGATTTTCTACTTTCAAGAAGCCAATGAAATAAAAATTGACAGGACTTCATTATTTGCCAAAACAAGACTGACATTAAAATCTAGGCTACTTTGGTGATAAATTTCATGAAAAAAGGTTCAAGTTGAAATCCTAAATGGTCAGACACAGTAGCAAATCAAACAGTATTACTGACTATATAACAGGAAAGTTCCACACAGATTGCATGCCATACCAGGAAAACAAGAAGCTGTATACCACATAATGATAGTTATATTAGCATTGATACTGCTTGAGGCCTATGAAAGATACGATGAGGGATAGTTAATAACTATTTAATTAAAAATATCACAGATAATGAGATTGTCAGATTTTTAACACCTGTTGTTGAATATTTGATCATCAGAATTAAATGAAATGGACTGATACAAATAAAGAGAAGAGGAGATTGTGGTAACAGTTCAGAGAGACAAGAATTAGTTCTCAGAGCATGTACTAAAATGCCCTCATTGTACATCTGTGCTTTTTTGTGTTTCAGATACAAGCACATTCTTGAAAATGTTAGACACAACCGAATAAGCCGCAAGAAGTGGGAATACTTTGAACTGATGGGAGAGATTTTGGAAGAAGACAAGTCTCTACAGCAGCCCCCCATCATTATTTCTTACACTGCAAATGGTAATCAACAGAGCATACCAGGAGGTATTTTATAATGCTAGACAATGATTATGATGATGATTAAAAATTAAAATTCAGCAGACTTGCACTATATTCTGTTGGTAGTAATGTTATCACTTGTGTGTGTGTGAAACTATTTTACAGCACAAACTCTTGCTGACCTTTTTGTCAAACACTCTTCCAAATCAATCCTGGCATATGTAAAGTCCATTCAGATGTTTCACTTGATATGATAGAACTTATGTGTTTAAAAACTGTTATTTTATAAAACTAAGAAAAGACAAATCTCTATACTTGTACAATTTCTTTATGTCAACCTTTGAATAGTCATGTACATTGTTTTTGCCATGAGATAGCCTTAGTGGCATAAAACAACAACTAACTAACTAACGTGTGTGTGTGAGACTATTTTTTTTAATGAGAACAGTGAGTTAGAGGGAAACATCTGTAAATGCATTACATTGATGCATAAATTGATATAAGCATTTGTCATAGTAACAGGAAATCACAGTTAGCAGCAAATATACTGAACAAACATTTATAACTGTTGTTATTAACTTTGGTTTTAATGTTTAGTTCTGCAGGACTCTCCAGACCCAAGTCCTCTAACACCACAGATGGTTTCAAAGCCTTCTACATCTTCACAGGAAGAAATAGAGGAACAAGATGAACATCTTCCTTCCATCACTAGGAGATCTACCAGCAGAAAACGAAAGAGGGATGAAGCGCCAAAGTGGATTAAGAAATTTATGACAAAGCAGAGAAAGATGTTAAAGAAGCTTTTAATTTCCCAAGACAAACTGATAAGCATGCAGCGAGAACGGAATGAAATTTTGAGGAACCTTGCATTGCAGCTATCTCAGAGCAAATGAGGACATGTTTGTTATTTGACTGATTGTGCAATGTTACTGAAAAGTTGTAGTTACCACTGGTAGTTTCAGAGACCTGACAAACCAGCAGCACTGACATGCAAGGTACATTTGAAATTCCAGCCCCTTTTGGTTGTGTCCCAAGCGTATGTTGCCTAATTGTGTTAACATGTCGTCTAGTCTATTAGTTTCTGGAGTATTTTTAATGCCTGGCTGGTGAGGATTGTGGCAGCTTTATTTTTGTTTTGTTTTTTACAAGAATTTCTAAAATGTTCTGTGACAGAGCAGGAACTATGTGGTTTATCTTTCAAACATGAGCACCATTGAAAGTGGATTTAAGAATCTGCAAAGAAAGTGAAAGACTAATAATAAAGCTGTTGAGTAAATCTTTCATGGGGGGGGGGGTGTGTGAGGAAGATTAATATTTTATTAAGATGTGTCAGGGCAAAACAACCAGCCCTGTAAACAAGTGCCACATGAAGAGAAACGACAATGGGCCCAAGATGAAATCTGAACCCAAGACACCTAATCTTCACTGCATTGGTGACAAGTTCTTTAATGGCTGCTGAGGTGGGAGATTAGCCTCAAGAAACATGATCGGACAGTGAGCAGCCTCAGAATATGTGATGTAAAATGGGGATAGCATTTTGTTATGAATGTGTAATAGATTGAAAGAAAGTGTCATCTGCTGCAAAGAAAAAAGAAAGCACAGTCTGTAAAATTAGTAATGAAGACAAGAGTGTTGTATGCATAGTGTGCACGAGTTCTTGCATGAAATTGATGTTTTTAATTAAAGAACAATTATTTCTGTCTGCGACTGTAAAGTTATTTAAAGAATCCAACTGGTATTGCTAAAGGAGACAGTTCATATTATTGAAAGGAGTTTATTCATGATTTGCCATTTGAATGCTGTTTACACGATAATTTCAAACGTGCATCAAGTTTCGAAAACATTAATGACTGGCTAGGTGTATTGGTTGGGATACTACGAGACAGCACTCATACACTCTCAAAGTATAACTAAATCACATATATCCTGCTACTTTTTACCGTCAGAAAGCTGGTAGAAGGCTATTTGGGACCTCTGTCAGGGTATGAGCGAGTGACAGACATAAGTAATTCTGGCCAATCTGAATTCAGTACTCGCTCATAACAAAGCTGACCATTACATTTCTTACAAGAGGGACCGGCTTGTGTATGACCACCATAATCAGCATTTTTCACAATCATGACAATTTAAGTAGCCTTGCACTCCAGATGTAATATATATGATGCCTATTGTCTGCCTACTCGTGGAAATGGGAGCCTACCTAACCTATAGAACTGACTGTGATATTTGCTTCTTATGATAGACACATTCATCTGGGATGGTTTTTGGAAGAAGATGAAGTTACAGATTTACTCATCAGGCAACCAAGAAGGAATGATGATAATGGAGAGGAATCGAAGGCCTTTCCTGTCATGGTGCCAAGCAGGGCTGTGTCTTCTTCTTATTCCTTCTCGCCCCCAGTGGAGCATAGGGCCGCAACCACACCATGCCAGTGAACCCGGTTCTGGGCCTCCCTCCCCAGTTGGGTCCATGTCATTCCAGCTGCCTCCGCCTCGCCGTGGACCGATCTTCTTCACGTCTGTCTGGGTCTCCCAACCCTGCGCCTTCCCTGTGGGTTCCAGTCCAGAGCTTGTCGTGTTAGATTTTCGGCCGGCTTTCGCAGGGTGTGGCCGATCCAGCCCCACTTTCGCTTCTTGATGTCTTGGCTGGCAGGTTTCTGGTTGGCTCTCTCCCACAGGTATGCATTGGAGATTCTCTCGGGCCATCTGATGTTGAAAATGTGGCGCAGACATCTGTTGATGAATGTTTGAATCTTGTTGGTGATGGTGTTTGTCACACGCCATGTCTCAGACCCATATAGAAGGACAGAGTTTACGTTCGTATGAAAGATGCGGATCTTGGTGTGCTGAGATAATGCCTTGGAATTCCAGATGGGTCGCAGGATGTGGAAGGCTTGCCTGGCTTTATTTATTCAGCTTCTTACATCTTCATCTGCACCTCCATCCTTGGTGACTATGCTGCCTAGGTAGGTGAAGCGGTCAGTCTCTGTGATACATTCCCCGTGTAATTGGAGTGGGGCTTCTTGTTTGTTGTTGACCTGCATTACCTCTGTCTTCTTGATGTTGATTCTCAGGCCAGTTGTCGCTGCTTCTTCTGAGAGCCGAGTGAGCTTTGTCTGTGCATGTTGTTGCTTGTGGGACAACAGGCTGATGTCATCTGCAAAGTCAAGATCCTCAAGTTGCATGGCAAAGGTCCATTGAATACCTGTGTTGCTGTTAGAGGTTGTTCTTCTCATGATCCAGTCTATGACGATCAGGGAGATTGTCAGTGAGAGCATGCAACCTTGCCTTACTCCAGTCCTCACTGCAAAGGGGTCCGTCAGCTTCCCATTGTGGATCACCTGGCATGTCGAGTCTAGCAGGGCTGTGTGCTGGCTGCACTATTCAAAATGGTCCTCTCTGCCATGTTGGCTCATGCCCTCCATGACTGGGCTGATGCATTAAACTCGGCTAAAGAACGGCAGTCTATTCAACTTTTGGAGGTAAAGATAACTGTCTTGAGGACCCCCCCACCCCCACGTTTGCTGCCGAGTGCCCCCAAATGCTAGCACACACTCTCATTATTGTGCAACAAACTTGTACTGACCATCAGCACCACAAAAACCAGTCATGTTCCGACCTTCCTGTGGCAAACAATACCAGAAACTGCACATCAGGGTAAAGGGACACAATCTCAAGATGTTTGATCACTTCTCATATCTGGGCATCACTCTGTAAAAGACAGTAAACATCAATCCTGAGGTCAATAACAGTTGCTAGAACCAGTGCTGCCCTTGGTAGACTGGAAAAAACTTCTGGGAGCAAAGAGGTCTCTGCAACACCACCATTACCACTGAAGGTCTATGACCAAAATACTATCCTCCTACATGCTAATGAGATGTGAACTATCCATGCAACGCAGTCCAACCACTTTCATCTAAGCCGTCTGTTACATATCTGCCAGCAGGATGAGATCCCTGACATGGAGGTCCTTGTGCTGGTGCTCCCAGCTTCCAAGGATAGCTTCAAGGCCACCCTCAAAGACCTCGGCATTGAAACTGCCATGCTCTTCCCCTTGACCACCCATTCTGGTGGTGACCTCAACAAAACAGCCTCTTTGGTTCAAGTAATTCAAAAGCTTTCACTTTAAAAAAAATGTGTATTATTAAATTTGATTAAATGGGTGGTTGGGCTATGATACTCTCGTGCTTTCTCGCTTTTTTTTTTTGGTAACTGCATTAGTAAGAAAACCCTGATTATGTCATTTTGTTAGCTGCTTGACCACGCAAGGCAAAACATAACGGCCTTTTATGCTTTTTTTTCTATTGTGTACAATGTTTATTAGCCAATCAAAGAGACCATTTATTTCACAAAATTTACAAGTTTTATTTAATCTGTAAATTTGATCTATGTAGTCATAATCCTGGGAGCCTTAACTTTTTAGCACTTTTTTTTAACCAACGGCAATGCATTTACAATGAAGATCTAGAAACTATTCTCCCTGGAGTAAACAGTTTATGTTAACATTTTATTAGATGTATGTATATTTTTTCTTAATATTTTTTGGAGAGAAGGACGATGTTTGCATCCATGTGCGTATATAACCTGTCTTGTATAGAAAAGCAACTTACAAGAAATACTTGTGGAGAAATGTTACAAATGTCACAGATAAATCTGGATAAACCTCACTGGTACTGACTGGATCTTTTTGAGTTTGTTCCTGCCAACAACCACACTGCATTAGATGTTACAAAGCTTATGTGATTAAATCGCTATTTATTCTTCTCTACAAAAGGTACATGGCGAAACAACAGGAATGAACTTTTGAGAGTTTCATTTCTTCCCTCCCCAATGCTGATACAAATATGCCACTAAAACAACAGGCTTTCCTGAATATCACAATTGTGGAAATCAGATACCTGTTGTTAATCATGTCTGTTTCAATATCATGGCATAATCTCAAATGGCATCTCTTCACATCATTTCAAGAGCTGCCACATAGTGACAAAAGTATTTATGCAAAACTGGACATAGCTTTGAAAAGCCCATGGTCTGTCAGCCCCCACCAGCCTGTGACAGAAACAGTCCTATAAATTACAATAACATAGACATGCCTATAACATCTGCCATGTTACTAGTATTTTCCCGATTACTGAAAAATAGGTAAAATAAAATTGTACTTGTGAGAAATAATGTGCAGCAGATGGTGACATTGTAATGGGGGAAATTTTGGTTGTTACTTATTATTAAACAAAACTGTAAAACAGAAAATAACTTGACATTATAAGGCTAATATCGCTGAATCATTAGTGCATGGTTAAGGAAAAAATAATTTCTTTGATCTTTTAGCCCTCCCACTATTCTTCTCCAGGTACAGATTTCTAGTGGTTACATAAACAATGAGGTGCTAATAGAACTTTGCAGAGAAGAAATTTATCAAATTTTTCTTATGAATGTACACTGAAACAGAAATTGAGATGTTTGTTCCATCAAACAGTCATTTCTTAACCATGCAAAATCAAAGACTGCTGAAAGTGTTGATGGTTGTGTAGAAGGGAATTATCCCCCACCCCTCCTATCTTGAGCTTTATGTATATTCCAGTGTAGTAAACCACTCTGGAAACAGACCGATCATTTGTGGATGTTATTCTTTTGGAAAAAATGTATACTCAACACAGAGTCAAACTTAAAAAAAATTCTCAAAATGTTTGGTTATTAAAAGGAATAGCTGCTTGTAGATGTTCTCTGTTAATTTTACCACTTTCAAAACAGAAATAAATGGGAAAAACCCCAACAATGAATATACCGTATTACTAAGGTCTTTTACATGCAGTCCAAAAAGAAGCATTTCACTTTCATGAAAGTATTATAAAGAAAACAAAAAAGATTAAAATGCAGCAAAGTTCTGATCATTCAACCAATGTATTCTGGCCTGCTAAAAGGAATTTTTTTTATAAATCTTGAAATTTAAACATCACAGTAAAAATACCAGCATTACACCCAGCCCATATGCAATATTTTAAATTTACAGGAATTAATGCATCTATACATTTCATTAGTGATTAAATACTAAACTTAAGTGAAAAAACACCTAGCATAATAGGAACAATAATACTGTCTGCTTTGTCAGATTTATAAAAGTAACAGGTTAACTTATATCTTTACAACAACACCCCCATTGCTAGTGAAATTAAGACCTGTATTATTTTATAACCTAAATCCCATTCCAAGTTTTGCATTCTGGGTAGAACATGAATTATATGCTGCCGGGCTAGCTTTTGTGTATACTTTTTTATCAACAAACATAGCCACAATTCCCAAATGAAATTAATAAGTATAGGTGAACAGATGTTCTATTGTCTATTTACATAATTCTCTTATATAACTATGATCATCCATTCACACCAAAAAAAAAAAAACACACTTACACACACACAATGACTGACACTACCTGCTGTTATCAAAACTAATTCCTACACCAGAATGAATAATTGAAAACATTTTGGGATATACTCAGCAGGCAGTAAAAATGGCCATGTGTTAAATGGTTTGAAACCAATTTTTCGAAAGGTTTTCTTTTTTATCAACAACAATGCAAGGACAACTTTTCTTGATTACAGGCTTTCTTGAGAAACTGGTTCATAAATATTCACAATTAATGTCTCATCTACAATTTAACCCACAACCTTGACTTTGAACAAATTTGGAAGGCACTTCTTTTGTTTTACTCCTCCCCCAAAATAGGCAACAGGAACTGTTATTTCCCAAATATTTAAGGCAATAATATCAGAGGTTCGGACAGATGCCTTAAAAGGCAACTTTTGCATAATCTTGCAATCATGCTGAATACAGGCTCCCCGCCCTTCCATTATCTATTCAGTCTATCCCAAGACTGTGATCATAGCATTTCTTGAATAAAAAGATGACAGTTCATCGGTACAGAAGTTGTATCTGAAACAAAGTTGCATACAAGAGACATAAAAAAAGAAATAACCCATACCATTCAGGATCAAGGACATCATTTGCTTGCTCAAAATCCCAAAACATGAAGGCAATTTTTTTTACCATAATATGTTGTTAGTGCTATATATCTGTCAAACCTAAAGGTGAAATTACAATTTTCAAAACTGAAAATTAAATCAATAGTACAGCACAGCATACACAGAAATGCGCATCTTTAGCTGTTCTGCATGTGCGTGCGCACACACACACACACAATAGTCTTGTCTTGTATTAATAAAATGCATTTGTGCGTGTGATGCATATATATCTCAGAAGAAAAAAATCTGGATCATTTTTACCAGCCAGTTAATCAATTACTAGACTTTTGAAAAAAAAAAGGCATGATTATTTTAATGAAATACCAACTAGTCATGACTTTTACAACTTGTTCTGCCCCGTTTATCACACCTCTTATATGTACTCCTTTACAGAAAGAGGAATACGACTCAATAATCGCTTCTAAACACAGCATTGAGTTAGGAACAGCATACAAATAGGCATTCTCTTTCAAGCACTATCTTTTATTTCCAAATGTCAAGACTAAGCACTTATGCATGACTACTGACCTAAAGTGGAGATCATACTGTCAAATGTGCCCACAAAAGAACATCCCAGTTTTGATGTAGTGGAAGGTGTATGAAACATCCAAGAGTTCTTTCTTTTCTTTTTAAGTGGGAATGGGGCAGAGGCACCAGCAATGGCTGATTACCAAACATCCCGCAAATACACAAACACAAACAGCTAGCCATCTTTGAACACACCCTGCTAATACTATTGATCAAAATGCCATAGGTTCTTAGAACTTTTGGTGCCAATGTTATGCAGTTAATAGTTTTTTTTTAAAAGTTAGTTACAGATATGTATATCAATTTGCACCTGCACGCAGTCATGTACACTTGGGTACAAGTAGGCACGTGCATGCACACACACAGACACACACACAGCCACATACTCTTTCATACATACACGAGACCAGAAAATTGGAAACCCAGAAACAGCAATAATACTTTTCACATGCATGCTGGGGAGTTGAGTGCACACAAGATAGCAACTGTTGAATAGATTTACTCTCCAATCCTAATCCTTATTATATCCTATTCTCTAGAGCCAGCAACAGTTCTACTTAAACATATATATTGAAGTGATGGTCTTGACACCTGTCATTAGCTTCTATTATGCCCATTCATCTAATCTATATCTTACACGGTTGATAAAAAAACAATAATAAATAAGAATCAACATTTCATAAGTACATTTGCTAAAAATGCTTTATCCATGTGAATATAGAAAATATACAACAAATTGGATCATATTTTAGTTTTATATTTTTTCAGGCACTAAATTTTAATAAGCATTAATTGGATCGAATACCTTGACAGTAATAAAGGTGCGATCTTTGCAACTGCTTTTGACCACCTCAGTTTTGTTTCTTTCAAACTATGTACACATGCCTCCATTTCTTTCTTTTTTCTTTGCCATTTATCTCCCTACATTTTTTTAATTCTTTAAACAATTGTTTTGCCCTTTTTCTTTTCTTCAGAACATCTGGAATCCAATAATTTCAAATCCATTTTCATATTTGCTTGGATTCAAGTCGTTCTTGTTTTTTAAAAATAGTTTCGTTGTTAGCTTCTGCCTCTGTTGTTAGTCATAGGTTTGGAAATGCGCCTGCAAAGAAAGAGAAGACCAGAAGACATGCAGGAATGAGACTTTTAAGTCTAAGACATCACATAAACATAAAACATCAAAACTTCAGGGCTGACTGTGTCTGCATTTTGTTTGTCAGTTCTCTATAAACAAGCTTGAAATTCTAAGCAAAGAATCATGCTTTTTTAAAGCACACATGACAATCTATAACTGATTAGACACGGGCATAAAAGTCAAACATTCATCATTTCAGAAAAATGCTAATCAAAGCCTCTTTAGCAACTCTACAGGGAAAAAGGGAGAGGAAAAAAACACACTCTGCCAAACCATATCAAATCGGATGATTGAGTACAGGTTACTCAACGTGCAAGAACTGAATGTTATTTTCAAATTTAAGTAACGTAAAAAGAATTTTGTTAAAAAAACAATAATAGCAGCTTTTGCAGTCCATTTTATTTATTTAACTCTTCCATGGATGGTTCATCTTTCATTTATAACCGGTGTTTTCTTGATGATTCACCATAATGAGCAAGCACTTACAACTTTTAAGGCTAGTCTGTTGAGCCCACTTATATTTAGCCTTTTGCTGTTGCATCTTTATTTGTATGCTTAGGCAATTTTTTCATGCATATTAACACAGGTACATGGCAAATGCTCAAATGCTCTTCAAAAGCACAATATCCCATGAGACTCAATTTGACAAGACAAATGTGGACTGACGAACAATTACATGCATTCAGCATGACCCGCCTCTACTGGTCTATCACCAGAAATTGCTTGAGGTTACATCAATGACTGAAGTTCCCTCCTAACTGAAGGCAGTGTGGAAAAGTCTTCAAAATAATGTAGTCAACAGAATCTCAACATCAAGCATAATTTTGCTGCAAGTCATACTATTCTTCTTTTTTTTTTAACAAATTACGACAGGTTATTTCAAATTCATAGTTAAATCAAACGTAAATCTTGAGTTATCTTTATGACATCGGGGGCAGGGTTTTTGGAAAGAAGGAGATGAAACAAACTTTTAGGTAAAATCCTCACATTGAGTTTACGTTAATGCGTGCAAATAAGGTTAAGTCTATGCTAGACATCTTTTAAATCTGAGTTAGTTACCATTTGAATATTGATACACTAACAACATAAATAAGAACAAACACATGCACTCATGCCTATATTGAAAGAAATAATTGTGCTGTACGTTTTAAAAACACGCACACATAAGTACAGACTTACATCATCAAAAGATACTTCATCTGATGCACTCTGTCTGCTCTGTGCTACATCATTCCTCTCATCATCATCATCTGAAGAGTCCTCACCAGACGATTCTTCACCTCCAGCAAGCTCAGGCTCTGTCAGCACAATTTATTTTCTTCTCTGTAATGAACTGATACACTAAAAGCTCAACACCCAGAGGGGAGAGAAAGTTAAGAATAAAAACGAGCACAATCAAATTGACTAAGAAAGTGATAACAGTAAGTTTAATATTGTGCCTGTTGTTAGCTAAAAGCTGCTTACTGCACGCATAAGCACACATAAGTGTCCATAAAAAGTAATAATACAGTAAAACTTCACTATTCACACTTGCTAAAATCCACCAAACTCAGGTCATAACTGATTGGGATCATAGTAGGGAGATCAACCAGTCTGCTTTCATTCCATGAACCATGACTTCAAACATCTATAAATTCAAGTTCATTTATTCATATGTGCTAGAAAATAGCTCTTAAAAACCATATTAAGTCTTTTTTTTGTGGTCATTTTTGCTTTCACTTAGTCATGCTTATGCTATTGTTACATTTGAATAAAGATTTATTGGGGAACTAACTCTCCAGGTAAGAGCAATCGATCAACGCACATGTACCATGGTAGCAAAGACGCTCTCTTAAAATGCAATGTTTAAATTTTTTAAAGTAATTTCTGCTAAAAGCACAAACTCCTGTCATCGGAGACTGAGTCGCTTTTAGGGCCTGGATAGATGCGACTTTTAGCGTTGAGACGATATGGTACCTATGACTATATGGTTTGGGTCGAAATGACAGGCGACCCATAAAACAGTCTTTTTCAAAATGTACTTAATTTATTTTACATGATTTCTGCAGAAAATCATAATATAGGGTTTGCTGGCCAGAAGCAGTCTATTTTAAAATGTACTTAAATTTTTTTTCAACATGCAGCTTTTGCCCAAAAGTTGTAATAGAGCATAAACTGTTGGTCATAAGTTGGGAATGTAGTTGTAATAGAGATGACGTTCATATGGAAAAATTTGTCCTTGAAAAATTTCTGGGTTGTACCTAAGAGGGGGTTATAGTTGGTAAGGTCTTAATAAAGAGGTTTTACTGTAGTATGTCTTATGACTGCACCTACTTCTAGCTAGAAACTACTTACCACACACAGCACATACAACTCACAATCAAGTCAACTGAAAAAATAATAGTAAGTCTTATTACTGCAAACAGTTGTCATATGCAGAGAAAAAACAGCAAGCCCAAGTCAATATCTGAATCCAGGACAGCCAATCCTTGCCCTATTGGTGACGAAGCAATAGCAGTGACAGGGTGGAGGTGTTAGAGATAATACTTAACTCAGTGCCAGCTTCCTTCTAATGGCTGTGCCAATCTCTGCTCCGCCATTTACCATTCTTCTCAAGGGTCAGGTACCTATTCAACAGCTGGGTCAGCTGGGGGGAGTTTGTGGTCCTACTGGGTATTGAACCAACTAGGGTGCTCTTCTCCACCCTTGGACCAATATACTTTCAGAAAGTTGCATAGGACAGTTTATCATTTATAGCTATTTATAACTTTATGAAGTTGATCAAAATTGATACATTTCCATAGCATGGGTTGTTCTCAGGTACAGCAATTCTGGCGAGTTAAACAATCTTTTATGTTGTTCTGTCATCTTATGCGCTACATTCATGTGCCTGCAAACAAATAACTTTCCAATTACAGACTAATGAATCTGTAGGGTTACCTTGAGTTGATTTGCCCGCTAGTTTGTGGTAGCATGTAAGACAAACACGCAATGGCCGAGACGACTGCTGTGGCAACAACCAACGTTTTGAGGTACAGGCATTGCAGGCAACGATCCCACAGTGTCGACAATGATGCTGTTCAAATATCACACACAATACGAACATACAATTGAGTGCACACACACCCCTGAATATTTTTTTTGCTAGAAAAAGCAAAATAGCATGGACCTTTGCCAATTAGAATTTTTAGAAAAGCAGTCTGAAAGAAATATGTGATATTATAGCTTGAAGTGAGGTATCAGCGGTACATGTAATAATTTAGCATAACAATAAATGTTGAGCAAGTGGCTTTTCTCATCAGAGAGACACACAACATAATCTGACTTTATATATATATATATATAAACTGAATAAAGGTTTAGAAAAAAGGAAGCAACGAAAATTAAGGAAAAGAGATTTCTAGCGCTAATGAAACTGGTGGACAAGAAAATCAGCAAGATATCAAGAGGAATATCAAATAGCTTTGCCTCTACTGCACATGCTTGAAGGAAAACATACCCTTCTGTTGATAAGTGTGAATTCTGACTTTTTACAGTGCATGCATGTCCTGGCTGCAGAATCTGGCACCCATACAGGAGAGTCTTCTAATGCATTCTCTGCCAGGCCTCCTGTAGACATCATTACAAAGATTAATACCATCACAGAAATTCCTTAGCTCTAACCCTAACCATTCCATGGGCTCGCAATATTATATAAAAATAGTTAACCCCAAGTGGTACTCAGGCAACTGTATGTGTGATCAGATTAGGTTACCAAAGTGATGGTCACAGTTAATCTGTTTTTCTATAAAACTGAGCCAGAGTAATAGTTGGGATTAACCGCTTTTACATCCGATTCCGTGCCAGAATAAATGCTAAGGAGGGTAAATAAGTAGTTTTATTGATAATGATATCACAGATTCATCATTCAAGCAGCAAATAAATTATACAGGATTTTCTATCTACTGCAACATGATTCAGTTAAAGTGACATGCATCATGCAGAAAAATCTTCAACAATAGTTATTCACATGTGGTTAAAATGAGAAATAGCATTTAGTAGGTATAGTGCAATATTTAAACAAGAAAACCCACAAATTTATGAACAGAAAGTCAAAAAACAAACATACGTTTAGCAATAAGATTAGCCACACAAGTTCGAATATGTGCCATCCACTCTTTCTTCTCTGTTGCAGTAGCAGCATACACCACAAACGACTTGCTGGGGCTGATAATTTTCCAGCCATTTCGTAAATCTACAGCAACATTGAATCCTCATAGATTTATAAGATAAATAAAACATTAACAAAACACATGACAGCATCCCCCCCAAAAAAATTGTCCATGTTTCCTGCATCTTGAGATCTTGATAGTTTTCTTTAAATTCTTTATTAAGAACAATTTTTTTTCAATTTACACTATTTCTCAACATTTTTGTGAATTATTACTTTGACTCCAATATATTTTGGATGTTAACTGAATTATTTTGCCCCTAAACTCAAGACAGTACTTACTTCCATCATCATCCACATTCTCTAGCTTTATGTTTTCCAGGGGAAGGATATGCTGCTTGTTATACTGTAATAAATATTAAAAGATTTTAAATATTAAAAAATACTTAAATATGCATGCCTAAACACAAAGTAAATACTACTTACACAGACATATATTAAAGAGCTTATAAGGGTCTTGCTTTAAATTAAAAGAAAAGAAATTCAATTGGCTAGGGTCGCGAATCCAGAAATTCATAAAATCTTCAAAAAGTCACAAATAAACACAGAATCACATAAAAGATACACACAACAAAGATCAGTTATAAAATGAGTTACATCAAGTATAGATTTCTGAACATACACTGAGATCCTGGCACTTGCCAATACAAAAGCAACATGGTATCAGGTGAGAGATTATCATGATTTAAAAATACTTCCATAATCTCAAAAAACTTAATGTAAGATAAATTAATGAGACATACAAAGTTTTCTCATTACTGAAAAGATATCTTCCTTCCTTACTACCAGCCTGCTGGTGGAGGTTTACCTTGGTATCTGAAGGTAAATTTTAGTAGACTTCTTTGTTTCCCTCTAACTCCACTCTTCTTTGACTAACCAAGCCATTTCTAAAATTAACTCTGAAATGTTTTCACTTTCCTGAGCTCTGATAGACAGATAATGTCTCAGCCTCTGTTGTATTTATGACTTTTGTTACACTGTAGGATGGTAGTGATTGTCCCCTGTACTTTACATATCAAAGTAGTTGTAATTTCTCTCACCAAAATATTAACTTCATTATACGAACTTTGATTAAAGCATGGACTTGTATTACTGGACTGCTTGCAGACGATTTTTTTCAGTGAAGTCATAGAATGAGGCTGGTCACGTTTCAGTTTAACTACTAGAACGAGGCTTTGGACGATATAGCTTCCAGTTTATTCACATTCATTGTTAAGGCTCACCGAGACTAACAGCGGAGAACTTTGCAAGAGGCTCAGCGTCGTTCTCGGCAGACAGACAGAAATCCACCTATACACGTCCACAATTAAAGCATTCCCTACAGTGCCTTCATTATTGCTTTTACAGTTTATTGCCCTCTGTCCTTTCTTTAACAGATAACACCTGTACTTGTTTGTAGAACTTCAAAATGTTTGCAGACCCTGCTAATCATATCCCCCTTCAGTTTTTACTTGGGCAGAAAAAAATATCTGGGAGGAAAAATATTTTCCAATGGTGGAAATTATCAAAAGGTGGAATATTTACAAGTCCTGAATTATTACATATAGTAGACAGCCTATTTTACTTCCTTTGTCCGGAAACAACATGCAAGAGATTTTTTTTTAATTGGTGTTTTACGCCGAGCCAGCAACTAAGGCTATATCACGCAATTATCCAGCCAGCCCTGTAAACACATGCCACATGCAGAGAAAGAACAGCGTGCCCGAGACAAGAACTGAACCCAGGACAGCCAACCTTCACTGTATTGGTGACAGGCGTTAACCATTGCGCCACCGGACCGCCATGCGAGAAATGAAGAGGTATCCCAAAACAATCTTTAAAAAAAAATCTCTTTTTCACTGAAGATGAGCTTTAAAACTAATCTCTTGGCACAGTTACAGCCTACTATGCTCTTCACCATTTGATGCTTAGTTTGTGTTTAGATCTCTTCTCATTTATTGTCAATTACTTTATCTTTGGTCTGACTTCCTCACAGAGCCACAGCAAAGTTATAGAATCATTCAAGAAATTACTATCCTCATCACAACATACTGCCTACCTTTTTTTTGTGGATCACAATGTTACCATAGACTAGTATGTCATTGAAGAGAAAAAACTGACGTGGCTTTGGCTTCTTGCGACACATCTTTGTAAGAACTCCTTCACCCACAAGGACCCTCCCTGGTATGGTCAGAGGCTAGTCACAGAAGACACAAACGTGCAAATATTGCAGAAAAGACTATGATTTTCTAAAACATAAGACATGACATACAGAATGGAGAAAACTTCGCAGCCCATGATTATGAATCTTTACATCAGATTACACAATGTTTCAAAGAGATGAACAAGATATGTTCACCACTGTTCTTACTGCCACTTGACCCTTGACCTGCTGTTTGAAGCAAGCAAAGACCAATCCAGAAAATTACCCACTCCATGTTGCATGTTTACATCATCTACTTTCATATACTGGAAACTAAGAATTTGAAATCAAGTTAATGAAACCAATGAATGAGCCTCTGCAGGCACACATGCACACACCCACACACATGCACACACATATATGGATGTATACAAGTGCATGAGAAATACAGAAAAAGGAAGTTCTGTCATCTTATCATAAAATCTCTGACAGTGTACTATAAATGATGAGCAGATTTTAGTATCTATGAGTCATGAACATCCTAACAGTCTGTACAATGGTCTCTTTAACCTTTACCCACTAACACCACTCTCTTAAACATATTTTGCACGCGACGGATGTAAGCTTTCAATTTTTGATTTCTGACTGCCCTTCTTTTCTCTTTTCTGACTGACATAGGAAGTTTTCCCCAGGAAGATTTGCAGAATCCTCTTTTACAAAAAGAATCTATTACATGATGTTTTGATTTACTAAACTGAACAGTTTGCTGCTCAATTTAATTTTGATATTGTTAGGCTCTTGTGACAAAGGAACATTAATAGCCAGGCTCTTTGCCAGCAAATGTGACAGGAAAGACATATATAAAAAATCCTCTGGAGGAGGTGTGCTGTCTCTTGTTTGCTAAGACTAAGGTTGAAAACTACAGCTGTATAAGGTTCACTATGCAACTAGTATCTTCATTGTCTTCCACTCACTACATTGTCAATGATGGTATGAAAGGTTACACAAAACTTTGCAATGCAGTGTGAAAAGATATCCTTCTGGACAAGACTAAAGTGATTTTAGAAAGAAACAAGGAAAATATCAATACTCTGTAGGCCCAAGCGTTTATCTGCACAGCAAATCTGACCTGGCACTAAAAAATGACTTAAATCCTTGAAGGAAAATGCAACTATGCTGTTTTCATCGAGGATATAAAAATTTGACTGACAATTAACCTTAAATGAGCATGCACTCAACACATGATTATTTATAGAGCAACCCATCCCACCAACAAAGGTGGACTCAGGGTGATTTACACACAAGCACAGATAATGCAAGCACACTCAAGCAATTCATCATCATTTAAATCATAACTCTCTTGCTCATTCTTTTTTTGTGTCTCTCCCCCCACCCCACCCCCCCCACACACACACACTGCCTTCCAGAATATCAAAATGTGTGGAATTTTCCAAGAGCCCTTACTGTTCATAGAGTACCTTTATAAACAAAATTACTATGACTATTATTTATCAAAATCAGTTTAAAATATTGAATTATTTACCTGTCCTGAGTTGCCAAAGCATTTTTCAACACAATTTATCCGCCTTGCATTGGATTCTGTGTTCACTGAAACATGGACACAAAGTTCTTGTAGAATTTTTCAGTTCAACCTAATCATTGTTTTAAAAAATAACTTGTAAAGGTAGTGCATTCTGCTAGAATATACTAGCATAAGGATACTAAAACTAAAGTAGTATGCATACAAATCAAAATACAAGAATCACACTGAAGCTTTTATAATTTACAGTTTACACATGTTCAGCTAGTGTCACATTTAAAAAAAATTGTAAACTATCAAATAGTTTACTGACTATTGTTATTTTTGGTGAATCCGAATACTCTATTTCAAATCAGATTAGTTTTAAAAAGCTAGTAAAACACTAACTCAACACAAAGAACAGAAAACCTTTTTGCAAAATAAACTGCTTCCACCTCAACTATTAAACAAGTGAAAATGGGTATCTAACAACTGATAAAAATACTATTTACTAACACAAGTTAAAATCCAAAAATTCCGCAAGTAACAGTAAGCTAACTATTTGAAAATCTAACAGGCTCAGTCAGAATACAATACCAAACATTGTATAGTGATTAGATTTGCTGTATATGTTTTCACAAGTGTTTCATATCGTAACTCCTCTCATTCCTACTGCTCTTTAAGCAGGCTGATGTAAGAGAAATCCATGAGGGGGCAAGTGGACAGCCTTTGAGATGGGGATAACATAATGGTTTGAATGATGAAATCCTAAACTTCACGCTAGATGGTTTGATACCCCTGTGAAAACAGTTGTCTTCCATAAGGTGACCCAGCTGTGCAATGGGTATTTGGCTCCTTCAAGGATTGGGGAAGGTATGGTAGAAAGCGAGATAAGATGAGCACCACCCTCACAAAAAGATGGCCCTGAGATGTGAGGTCTCTAGCATTACTAACTGACTGTAAGGCAAAAGAACTATCTCTGTCTTTATTTTTTGGAGCTGATGTTTAACTTTTTGAACATTTATAACAGTACTGACTTCTTTTCAAACTCTTCTATCATATTGAAATATAAAAAACACTCAAGATGACTTGGCAAATAGTTGTTTTTATACAAATCCACAAAAATTGCTTTGTTTGCAATATGCACTCCTGGAATTCTATCAGATTATTAAACTGTAGAGAGTCTAACTTATTAGCATTGTTTATTAAGTACAAATTATGCAACTTTTGTGACTGCTAGTGATTCTGGTGCATTCTGATGTCAATAGTTATAACTAATTTCCTTTGTACACAGGGACCAACATCTACACACTTCAATATCATTTTAGAACCACTGGCAAATATATCGGCACGATATTTAACCAACAATTTATTTCTCGTCTGCAACGCATCAACACCTCTAAATGTTGTTAGATGCACTTCAAGGAACACCCCATACCCCATTGCATGAGTTGTTAACACGAAACAGCAATAGGTGAGGTAACAATTCAGTCACACGAACGGTATCTGTTTCGTAGTACTATCACGGAAACTATGATTGATCAACATTTATCTCTTGACACATATCACGATATCATCTTACTCTGCAGTGAACACTATCACTTCTCGACCTTACTGACGCTATAATACTTAAAACCCCGCCTTCTTTTCTCTGTATTTTAGAACTTATAAAATGTTACTCGCATGCTTATTTTAACTAGTTTTTTTTCAAAACGCAAAACATATTATCTTAAAATGTATTTCGAAGCTGAATAAATAGTACATGTGACCGTTAATAACAGACTAAAAGAGCGAAAAACCACTTCAACTGAACGACTCACCTAGTCGATCCACCATCTTGACAACTTATTAGTGACTCATTGATGCACTAAAACATTACTTAAGTTTGGCAGCAGGTATATTGTCGATTTGGCAAAGTGATTAATTAAATCATGAGTTAATTTGCTTGACCAACAAATCAACGCCGCTTTTCGTGACAAACGCTTTTGTTTGGCTGTTTTCCCTAAACCTTTTTTTTTTTCTTTTCTAAGTCAAAAGAGTAGATTCCCTTGAAGTGATCAAAACCTTCAGCACTTAATTCTGAAAAATCTCCAAATATTAAATTTTGTAAAAGTCAGAGGTCAAGTAATTGAACGATAACATTTTAAAACCGTAATATCAACAGAATTTATGTTATCTTTATTAATTGTGCGGTAACAACATAATTTGCGAGTGCAGCACATCTCATGTCACATGACACGCCTGCCTCTGAAATTTGTGTAGTTGTTGGTCGCTGCACTTGACCAAAAGGCAATCATCATGGTGTGTCCAGTTTGTGGTCCGAAATGTTCTATTTACTACATGATCATTAGTGTGTGGGCAATTGTTATGCTGGTAAGAACGCACGCTTTATTGATTTATAACATTAAAGTGTTCATATTGTGACATCGGTAAATATCCTGGGCGTAAACATGAGTGTAGAAACCTTGCACTGTAGCTTATAATAATAATAATGTGTTCTAATGAGTTTCAGTCTTTGTAGCAACTAACTTTATAAAATAACGTTGTGGTTGCACGTATGGTAGTAGCGTTTGTGATTTTCTAAAAGTTCTACACTTGGAGTGAGGTTTGGTGGTTTTACACCAAGGAGGCTTAATTTCTTCACTATGTAAGCCATTTCGTTTAGCACATAGCAAAAACTGGCAGGTTCACTTCAAGGCACAAATGGTGACTTAATTAAGAGTTGATTCAAGGGGATTACACTAGATAACTGTTACTCACAAGAGATAGTAGTAGTAGTAGTAGTAAAGACTGCAATCATTTGACCCCTCTTAAAGTCACTTTATTATGTCTGGGACTAAGTTTCAAGCAAATTACAGTTTCGCGGTATAAGTCATTAACCATCAAAACTGTAAAATAGTTCTGTAAATTCTAAACTGTTATATAGAGAGTCCTTGAAACTATTCAAATTTGGTATCTATTAAGTGTTAGTCATGAGTTCCATTTTGCATGGTGCATCGTGTAAAGTAACATTTGTGTTTAGTAGGGGAACAATGTCTGATGCAAGCTTTTCCTTCTGTATTTCTAATAATGTTAGCTTGTGGTGGTAAGAAGAATACATGCATATCGATAACGTCACATCCATGAAATATCTTAAACATTTAAATGAGGTCTCCCCTGATTCTCCTTGTCAGAATAAGACATATCTTTATATTCTAAGAGTAACTTAGTAGCATGTCTTTGTACTCTTTCTACTAGTACTATTGCCTCTTTAAAAACAGACACCAGATCACATTGCCATATTCCAAATGTGGGTGCACAAGTGCTTTGTATAATATTAAAAATGTCTCTATCCAAATAATTGAAAGTCCTTCTAATAATGCCAACCGCTTGATTTGTCTTGCTCACCATTGCTTGAATATGTGCATCAAAATATAGCTTATAATCAGAACTAACCCACAAGTCCTTCTCATTACAAGCTTTTATTATATACTTGTTATAACCCATTTTTATTTTGTGTGTGCATCTCACGTTATTTTTACTTAAATGCATAACACCCCACTTTGACATGTTGAAAAATAATTTCCATTTCTCACACCATTCTTGCCATGTGTCAATTTTGCTTTGATTAGCTATGCTGTTTAATGATTTACTATATATTGTTGTATATTTGTTATATTTACCTGCTCAGATGCTACAGGCAAGAACTCAGCAAAGTGTGGCTGAGTTGATGCTTTAGGATGCGTACTGTCCAAATACCCTGAGATTTCATAATTATCAGCTAAGACTGTAAATTTTTACAGTTGTCTGAACAGTTTTTCCAACTTTTCCACAGGACCCAGTCTTGTCACCCCAGATTTCCACATGTTTATTATAATATAGTTTTGCCTCAAACAGCATGTAATTGCAGGACAAATTTTCAGCACTAACAATAATTTTTCCTTGCTTGCATATTGAGCTTGAACAATGTATGTCTCTGATGGCAATATTTGATGATACTTGTGTTATTAGTGAGAGTCATTTTGGGTGTGGATTGATTCAGTTATTGGTGTTGGGACAATTCAGTCTTGCATGGGATCAAGCCTGAGAAGAGAGAGAGGCAGGGAGGGATGGTGTACCTGGGCCCCGGGGGCCTGGTCTTGGTCAGTAATTTCTTTTAAACAAAAGTGAGAAGACAAATAAATAAAGCTAGAGTACAAAGAACACTATAAAGCAGAGGTACGCGAAGGTATGACTGGTGGTACGTGAGCACCATTCATATATATATTTTATGGGGGCTGTTTGTTTGCTGTCATTGCTGCGGGTGGAACCTTGCATATGGCCATATATTGCAACCCAGAAGCAGGAATGTCTTGGTGTTAGGATATTAAGCCATTAAGCTGTCGCCAAGAATATTGGGAACCAGACCCTTGTAATCCTGATTGACAGCACATTTACTCCTTTTATCCCACGGATAGATGCATGGGGTCTGTAGGTGTTGTGACCGCTGGGTCACCAAGAGTTAAAAGTTTTTCAGACATGGAGACAAGTTATGTTAGGTTTGTCAAGAAAAGGCCTGTAAGGTTTGATATCAGCGAGTGTTACTTGCCCTTACTTGAGGTAAACAAACAGAACCAAGACTAAGCTGCTGTGTGCTATCAGTGAGACGGCATCATATTTTTGAGCATTTAAAATGTGTTTTCACAAGATTTTTTCATTGAAAAATACATGGTCATAGTCTGTGGAATAATCATTGAAAGTATTTTGTTTGTTTGGGGATTTTTTTCTTACCAGCCTGATAAGCAAAACAACAAGTCCATATACTGTTACAGTTGTAATTCACTTCCATAGTTACTAATAGGCAGTGCCCCTAACTCAGAGAATACAGCCTCAGTGCCTTCAGGATTTTCTCTTTATATGTAGGTTGGTCAAACTATTGGCCACACTAGCTGTACAAGACTTATATAATAGCAATAATAGTTGAATAAAAACTTATTCTGTGAACATTTTATTTCATGGAAAGGCTGCTCATTTTGTATAGTTTATTTTATAGAAAGAAATAAAAAGAACTAAATACAGAGTACCTACACAGTATGCCAAAAGAATCATGCAGTACCCAAAATTTATTAACTTTTCTGACCGCTATGTCAGGTACTAAACTGGTAAAATAACATACCAATTTATCAGTTTAATTAATTTAGAGAGGTGCTCCTTTTATTCACACTACTTCTCTGAAGTTACAAAAACATGCACTGATCTTTAAAGTCATAAGCTTAATTTCTTTTTGTCTGTTTTGGGAATGAAATGGGTTATAGTCCATTATTTTAAGAATCTTAAATCACAGCTGTTAAATGAAACACTTGTGATTTTTGATAATGAATCAAAGCAAAGAGATAATTGACACAAGATTCAGGAGAGTTTTGTTAGTCTAAAAAGGTCATAAATTTTAACAGTTTGCAGTGCACTGTTTCATTGCTTATCTGCAAAGTATTAAGTTCTTTCGTTTTGAGCGCTTTTTTTTCCTGTGACAAATATATGGAGATTATCATATTAACAATTAACTAACTACTGAATAAATCATGTACTAAATACCGGCGAACCTAAGACTAAATCCTAGACTAGTATATATTTTTCTTTTCTTAGGGGGTAGGGTTTGGAGATGGTACTCCGTCATTTGGAATTTTTGAAAGTGGTACTCGTCTGGAAAAGTTTGAAAACCACTGCTATAAAGTGTAGGCTTCACCACTAGAGTTAATGTTATCTCCAATTTGTACCCAAATCAGTAATGACATGCATTAGGGGGAAGGATATAAACTTTGTATTGTCTTTAATCTTCGTTTCTTTAATCTTTCTAGTTTTTCCCTTAGACTTGACATTTTCCTATAGAAAGGTTGTGAATAGTTTGATCTTTTGTGTCATTTTCCCTCATTTACTGACCACTTGCATGTACACAGCTCTAAAATGTTAATCTCATGCAGTAATGTAGATCTTAGTTGTGTACACTTTTCCCGTTGGCTGTCTATAGTACATTACTTATGAAATGTTTATGTTGCCAGTCAAATTATAGTTTCTAAGCATACTGTTATATACTGTAAAAATAATAGACAATTACAATTAATTATTAATGCAATGGGTTATTTGCCCCGGAGCTAGTGGTGGCTCTTGGGGGGCCTGCGTAGGATGACATTATCATGGCAGGGGTTGACATCAGTATGGCTAGGATGATGTGGCTTTGTGTCAAAGTGACTGGTGACCTTCTCCACCATAACCCTGTCCTCTCCCAGCCTGTTGATCTTGATCCCTATGTTTGGCAAATAACTGAATTGCACCAATAACAAGGATGTCTTGGGCTTAACAAGATAAACCCAACCATCTAATATATGTACCCTAAACAATTTCTTTCGTCAGTACTGTTGTTTATTCTTCCGTCCCTTGTGTTCCATCCATTTAGTCCATGTCTCATCCCCGTTTTAAGCGCTAAGAGCATGCTCTCTATAAGTGTGAATATCATCATCATCATTCCTTGCTACTCCTCGAGGAGCATAGGGCCGCAACAACACCTCGCCAGCGGGCCCGGTTTTGGGCACCCCCCTTCAGTTGGACCCATGTGGTTCTGCCATCGTTTGCCTCGCTCTCTACTGATCTTTTCCAAGTCTGTTTTGGCCTCCCAACTCTCCTCTTCCCCTGAGGGTTCCAGTCAAGAGTGTGAATATGCACTATTAAAATCTTCATTATTTTTTTTTCTTTGTTTGTCCTTCACAGTTTGGTAAACTTATGGTCAGTTAAGAATGCCTTTGTAGCATTGTCATTGTCCTACCATCCTTCTGTGGAACATAGACCTAGTGACGGTTCTCCAGCCACTGAACACTTCACATTTGCTGTACTCCAGCTCACCATATTGTTACATGTAGTGTATATTTCAGTAACTTCAAACAGCTAAAAGTAATCACCAACATTCTGAAAACTATGTAGTTGAAGCGTGCTATACTTTTAGGTTTGAAGAAAATTTGCATTGGCTAAGAGACATACCTTTTTTCTTCACAGCTTATTCTGGGTGGATTTTTCTACGTCCGCTCTCCAGCCCTTTTTGAAGATTTGCCTATGAGCGAAGATGCATGGCATGCTCAAAACTTCTCGCTGCAGTACGTGAAGGAGAAATACGAGCAGAATGCTATAAATTGCTTCATTGCAGCTGGCATCTACGTGGCCGTTTTCATCTTCTCTTTCATCCAACAACGAATGAATGCACAAGGAAACTATGAAATGTCCTAGAGAAGCACTGGTAGCTGATGTTTCCTGCCTGAATGTATATGAGGACAGAATATTGTGCTAGTAATCTGTACATATAAGAATAAATGTGAGAACTTTGGATTTTCTTCTGTGACAACCTTTACTGTGTTAAGATCTATTTGGCTGTGAGCAGATGATGTTGCTTAACTGGGTTTAATAAGGAATGTGATATGTTTAGGCACTTTCGTATTAGAGTTTTTTTGTTGGTTCTTATAAGCAGTGAACAAATTTCATATCCCTAATTTTAATTTATTTTTCCCCCCATAGCCCCCACTTTCTGATTGAGAATTCAAAGTTCCATTTGCTGACACTGGCTTCAAACCAAAAAAGAAATGGTGTTTATATTCTGAAATCCTTGGATATTTCTTTAACATTTTTACACACACATTTGAACCTAGCTGCATGATTAACGTGTTCATCCATGAAGCGAAAGATGGCACTTATAGAACTCATTTCGGCTGGTGACTGGAAAGTCCCTCTGATCACTCAGCAGTGAATGGGTAACTGATTTATCAGGCAAAGTAAAAAGAAGCTTGGCTTTGCTGTCTACATGCCATGGCCTTCTTGTTATTGTGAACTTCTTATAGTTCACGTTTTCCACAACTGGCTCTGCTATTTTGACCTTTATTTGTGTGTGCTTACTCATAGAGTTTCCTGGATAAAAGGCTGAAATTGAAGATTAAGTTGTCTGTTTGGGCATAAGCATACAATGCAATGTTTAGTAGGTAAGACTAGTGTTTCAAATTGTCATCATGATGTTAATATAAACTCCTGTTGACTTGCCATTATAGCCTACACATGTTAAAGTGATATTTTAATTGTGAGGATCAAATGCTAGCTTTTCTATTTAATGAAGCTGTTAAAAAATTTGAAGATAAATTTTAGACATAATCACAAAAATCATAATCAGAACTGTCACAACTGTTAACTTCAGTGCTTGCAAGAAAGAAGAAATGCAATTCGTTTTATATTCTCTGACAATGCATAGTTTAAAATGTTAATGATCCGATCTGTGCATTAATTTTGTTGTCTGAGATGTAGGATGGTTAAAACATTCCTGTACAAAATGTGCATCATTTTTGGTTGAAGAAATGAAGTAGTTTTTACTATATATACAAGAATATTTCTGTTGCATTATGAAGTGAGGTAATGAAAACATTAAAATTGTGTGGTGTCTGCTTGTTTTGTATAGTACCAATGCCACTTTGTACGGAGAGCCTACCAGATCTCACTGAGGATGTTCTCAAGGTCTCTCTCTCTCCCCCATCTCTCCCCTGTTCTCTTTCTTTCTCCGTGTAGATGCAACTACCTGACTGCTTGCTGAGAAACCAAAACAGCATCATGCAAAACCTCTGTCACAATAATCTCACATTCATCTTGAGACTCAATAGTGAAGAGATACAAAGTTCAAAAAATTGTATGCAATGATTTTGTTTTCTGATGAAAAGCAGTTTAAAAACTGATCCTTTTGGTTAAAGAATCAGATGTTTCAGTACCAACCATAAAATGAAAAAGGTCAAACCCCTACTTCCTGTGACATTACTACCTATCTGGCATAAGAATGCATTATTAATATGCTCCAAATCTCTCGTGCTGGTTAAAACCTTTACAGACTATTTGCGGGTTAAAACCTTTACAGACTATTTTAGTTTTTAAAAAAAACTACCATAAATTTTGGTCTATTGAGTGCACCTGCATATAAGGTGCACCCACTAAATCTTGAGTTTTTTCACAAATATATACAACTTGAAAGCTGCATCGTAACCATTTCGTCTCATTTTCGGCATGATGAGGGTGTGTGCTTCACCAACTGATCTGAATGCCTCAATTGTATGCGGCTTTGATTTAAAAATGTGAACAGTTAACACTGTAACAATGTTAACAGTCAACGCTTTAACATGGAGCTTATCGAAAAATTAATCAGAATTTGAAAAATCTGCAAACAAGCCGCATCACTGTTTAAGCTGCAGGATTGAAAGCTGGGGGGAAAAGTTGCGGCTTATAGCACAAAATTTATGCTAATCTGGTTTTGAATCCTTGCTGATTCACATACTTTCTTTCAAAAAGAAGCAATTTTGAATATATTCTTGTGTTAGCAGAAGTCGTAAATCTCTTTAATGTTGCTGTTATATCCACTCAAGTACACCGTAAATTCTACTGAAAGCATCTGAATATACACGCATCATTCAAATGACCATATATTGCCAACAATAGTATACTGTCACAAACCATTAACTCGTTTTTTGTTGAAACACCAACTAGCACTTACCCACACCTTGGATAAATGTTACTGGCCATCTTTTTTGTATGCGCTAAAGAATGTATTTTCTACTATGTATGCGCACATGAAAATGCCATCACACATTGCGGCCATCTCTCTCTCTCTTGTCTTCCACAAGTTCATAGGCAGGTTTGTACGCAATGATGCCATTCTGGTCAGAGTACTGCAGTGATGGGTTGGGGTGAGTGTTGTTCATGCTACCCAAAGAAGTATATCTGCCATCAAATATACCCAATATGAGTTATGGGGCACATTTTTCTGTACAGGATTTTTTCATGTTCATTAACATTTTTTTTTTAAAAGAATGCCTATTGCATTCCATGGAAAAATGATTTACAAGATTTGTTAAAAGTCCTCCAAAATAAGTTAAAACGGAACTCTGATCAGCACATACCCCTGGTCATACAAGCTGCAGTATGGCAAACTCAGCATGCGCAGAAATTTCCAAACAACTGCATAGTTCCAGTTTAAAAGAGGATTAACTCTCATAAACTGAGGCCAGTCAGGGTCAGTCATAGAGAATGCTTCCAGGTGATCTGTTTCAGAAATAAACTTTTTAAAGAGTCCTCATACAGCTCTATATTCTGGGAAGAAAAGCAAGACATCACAAGCACACAAAACAACAACATATCTATTGTTTCATTTTAAATAAAAACTCAAACTTCTTGGGGGTATACTGATACTAATGGAGTACAATATGAAAGTTAAATAGACAAAAACATTGTAAGCATCCATAAAAAAGAGGCTGTATATTGCAAATGTCCTGGCTTGAAAATTAGGACGTCATGATTTAAAAGCCTTGGTGACGCAAAGCATGCATGCAAAAGTGTCTGATGAGAATGATGTGTGAAAGTAGCCATCCAAATATTTCACAGCTCTTGCTGCTAAAAGGTGCAGGAAGAGAAACAAAATTATCAGAACATGGATTTTTCTTCCAAATCATTGAATCAGCGGGTAATAAAATGCCTGTTTTATAGTTCTAGTCATGAGAAATGGCAAGCACCTGAATATGGATCTGTTTTCCTTGTCCCCATAAGTACAGCTTTGATGTTAGGATGCCCCTTTCCTAGATATGCCAGATTCTCCTTGATCCTGCCCTCATAATGAATCAGTTCCAGGTTGTACCTGACAAAGACACAGAGGAAATGAATGACAGCTTTGATCTGAACACTGAGTAGAAAAGGTGGTGTTCAGTTTAGATGGTTTGAAACCACAGACCTACAACACATAACACTCACTTGTTATGCACTTTAGCAAGGATATGAATTATTCAGTGTGCTTAAAATGGTGTATGGAGATAAAACATCTTAAGTAAATCAAGGGTTCAAACCTCATTATTGTGGGATGGATTTGTAAAGTTCAAGAGCAGTATTGAGACCCACAAAGAGTAAATAATACTGAGGAAGCTGGTGACAGGCTTGAATGGAAGTGTTCTTTAATATTTATGAGATGACAACTTTACAGAAGGGCATGACATGGCAGAAATTGCTACAACAGGTCACTTGCACTTGCCCAAACACAAAGATTACCTCTGACATGCCTCAGACACAAAAAGCTCCACCTCCGGAAATGGCTGACGGCTTCGAATATATAAAGCTTTAAGCTTGTTTGTGTTGTCTGGATACCTTCTGCATATTATGTAGACAAAAAAAAAAAAGCAATAAACGAGAGGTTTTGTAGTCTTACTAATATTATAAGAGAATTTCTGAATGCTTTAAAATAGGGTAACATCATTCCCCAAACCTTTTTACGTTGTTGGGGAGTGAGGTGTTAACCACACTTTTCCTTAGGCCAGTTTTTTTGTAAGGGTGGTGTCTATCTCCTCCCCATTTCGCTGCTTTATCTTCCCCAACCCACTATAGAGTCAGGTACCCATTCCCATCAGCTGGCTTGACAGGGGAAGTTTACTTGTGCCATATGAGTATTAAACTGGCTTGCTGGTTCAGATGTCGGTGCTTCAACCATTTGGCTGTTCATTTCCCTTTCAGAACTGTTTGTGCCTTAATAATAATAATAATAGTGAAGATTTTTATAGCGCATATTCACACTCGTAGAGAGGATGCTCTTAGCGCTTAAAACGGGGAAGAGACGTGGACTAAGTAGATACAGAACACAGGGGACGAAAGAAAACGACAGTACTGACAAAAACAGATAACAAAAGGCATCAAGTAACAGGAACAGAGAAAAATAGTGATGGGTAAAGTAGCAAGAGGGAAGGGGGGGGGTAAGGACTAGCATTGTGGACTAGGAGTAGTGCTCAAGGAAGAGGTGCGTTTTCAGTGCAGATTTGAAGGATTCAATTGTAGGAAGGTGGCGGATATGGAAAGGAAGAGAGTTCCATTGTTTTGCAGCACAGTAGCCAAAAGTCCTGTGACCATATGTTGTTGTTCTGGTGACAGGAACAGTCAGAGTACGGTTGTCAGAGGAACAGCGGAGTTGTCTGGCCGGAGAGTAAGGGATGAGAAGTTCAGAGAAATAGTCAGGACAGGAGCCTGCAAAGAAATTAAAACACAGCACAGACAGTTTGTACTGGATGCGAGAACGGACGGGTAGCCAGTGTAGGAAACGAAGGAGAGGAGTGACATGGTCCCGTTTCCTTGCTCTAAGTACCAGACGTGCAGCGGAGTTCTGTACTCTCTGGAGTCTCTGAATGAGGTATCAGGGGCAGCCTGCCAGCAAGGAGTTGCAGTAGTCAAGTCGTGAAAGAACAAACGCACAGACAAGAGTGTTGGTGGCACGTGTAGAGAGAAAGTGACGGATGGCACTGATCTTACGGAGCTCATAGTAGGCAGACTGACAGACAGCTGTAACATGTTTATCAAGGGTCATGTCTGCGGTGACAATAAATCCCAGATTCCTAACAGATGACGTGAAGGTGATGTTGCTGTCGCCCACCTTGATGTGATTGGGCAGACTGACTAGTGAAGGTTGATGTCTTCTTCTATGGCACAAGAGGGCTTCCGTTTTATCATCATTTAGTTTATGCTTGTTTTTCACCATCCAGCCCTTGACATCACTAATACAAGCTTCTAGAGAGCTTTGTAATACATGTGCTCTACACCGTCTTTCATGCCATGTTTGAAGGCTTTGTCACTTATTAATATTATGTAATAAGGATTATTAGATTAGAAGCAGGATTAGATTGACTGTAGCCACAGGATTAGATTAACTTCTCCTTAACCTGGCCACTGCAACAGACCATGTGAATAAGCCTGTAATTTGCTCTTGCTGCATTTACTAGAAGTGTCACTGCGGAAAACTTTTTAAAAAAGTGTCAACAGAACAACAACTACAATGTAAGGAAGACACAAACAGAAATCAAGATTATAGCTCACTTGTTTACCTTTGAACTATGGCATGAAACAGATGGAGTAGTGCTGTACAATCTTTCCCTCCATTAAAACCTAAACAGATTTCATCTAACCTGAAATCAAAAATGTGTTTTGTCACAATACACCTGACAGTACCAAAAAAAAAATGCTTTCTCTTTTCAGAATTCTTTAATTAAAAATTCCATTGATAACTTCATCTTTGGACTTACCACGTATGTACATGCAAGCTGAGACTTAAAAGTAATTTGCTATGGAATTTTTCTAAGCAGTCATCTGTGACAGTGCTGATACTCTGAATCACTAGCTTCAGGAGCAGATTCATCAGAGGTTAATCACACGTGTGTTGCATTCATTGTCAATCCTTGCTTACCTTGTCATGTTATGCTGGAATGAGGTGTTCCAGGAGTGAAAAAAAGCAATAATTTTCTAGATGATGTAAACACATGAGGACTGCTAACTGCTCACTGGTTCAAATGAAAATGGCAACAACTTTTCACAGATAGTGTAATCGCTTGAAAAATGCCCAAAAAACCACCACCACCATCCCACTGATGATTATACCTGTACTTGTCAAGAGCTTTCTCCACCACTTGAACTGCTTCACGAACAGATAGATGAAAGGAATCGTTTTGAACAGACAAGACAATGTTGTAGACATGCTCAGCAGCTGTGCCTATTGGATCCTTCTCATATTCCACAATTGTCCCTGCAGACAGTATCAACCACAAAGGCAAATAAAAAAAAACCCAGAGAATAATATAAAAAAGCAAGGAAAATGCATGCTTTGATGAATGAAATAAATCATTCACCATTTTTCATTCATTTCTTTAAAGGATGACAAAAAAGTGACTATGATGGCTGTCAACATTAACAGCCACAGAACAGTCCCCATCCTTCTCCCCAGCAAGAAAAAATAAAATTAATAAAATTCATTTTATTTGTAAATATATGAACAAATTAAAAATGTAGACACTTATAGGCCATTTTTCTCAGTATCAAACAGAAAATAAATACCAGTTTTAAATGCATGCTTGGCATTAAGTGGTAAGGTACCTACAAACTATTATTTTGAAAATTTTCAGCCTTCTTCCAGTGAGAACCTTAAATCTCAGTTAGGATACCTGATGGCATTAACTCTGTCAACTCTTCAAAAGCACTGTTGAGGTCTTGTTGGCTTGTTGATTCCAGAGATAACTTGACTTTATAGTAACTACAAGAAAAATGCAGACGACATTGTACTGTATAAATATCATTCAATAACACATATATGAGCACTGCTCACTTGGGCAAAAAAAAAAAGCTTCCTGAATTAGAATTTTCAGTAAGCTTCATTTTATTTTGAGCTTTTATCATCACATTGGCATCCTACTGTAAGATAATGATTTTGCTAAGATCTCAGAATTGCACTAGTTTAAAGTTTTTCATATAACAATGTGTGCATTACTAAACCATAATGGTAGGGAAGAAAAATGAAAAGTGGTTTACCTGTTATGGAAATCAGGATATGAGCCAATGACAACAGTCTGCTGGAATTTACTTGCAACTTGCTGAATATCTGATGCTATGTTTGTCTCACTACAGTT
This sequence comes from Marisa cornuarietis, assembly GCA_004794655.1. NCBI lineage: Eukaryota > Metazoa > Mollusca > Gastropoda > Architaenioglossa > Ampullariidae > Marisa > Marisa cornuarietis. The sequence continues at coordinate 1,080,747 of SMMW01000057.1, read as the reverse complement.
AACATACAACTCTTGAGTATGTACAGTTATATCTGGATCTTTAAACATATCCTGGAGCAAAAATAAATCCAAATATCATCATCATCATCATCATCATCATCATCATCCTTCTTTCAATCCTAGTTGATTTAGTTGTTGGAAAATCAAGGCAGAAGAAACTGACAACTAGTTCTATGGAATTCAATCTGCTCATTCCACCACACCTCTGGCACCTACTGTTTCCCCCCCAGTCTTGCAAACTAGTTCTTTCAGTTTATTCTCAAGCACCATGAAGTACAGTAGACAAGGAAATGCTGGGGTTTTCCTTGATGTCAAAGCTATAAAAGTGACCAGTACCAGAAGCAATAAAAGAAAGGTAGGCCAGGCTCATACATAATCTTTCAATCTTAGGGGAGTGAAGTGTTGTAGCTCTCACTCATCTCAGGACCAGATTTTTTTTTTTTTAGGTCAGTGCCCATGTCCTCTCCCTCGATCGTTGCCTCCAACCCTCTGCAGTCTACAGTCAAGTACCCATTCCCAACAGCTGGGTCAACTGGTGAACCTTTGGTTTGGATGTCATTTCTTATTTATCCAATTCCCAGAGAGGTGAGGATGGGGGGATAAAGATGCAGAAGAAAGCAAAGCAATAAAGAAATATTTTTATTTTTTCAGGGCTAATTGTTAGCATAATTTGGTTAGACTTCCTCTCACACCAGCAATAAAGGCTATATGTATGAAAAGAAATCATGAATAAACATGAAAATGCAATGACAATAATAAACATTAGCAATACATTTAAGTATTTCAATCACAATCCACTAACATACCAGTTTTGAATGCACCTGATCTGGGGAAGAATTGGGGGATGAAGTATTGGAAACAATTAGGCTACTAGACTAATTACACCATAATGGAGAAATGGAATTTGCCATAGAAAACTGAAATCTGCTCTTCAGGAAACAAATCTGTCTTACCTCTAGCATCACAAAAGCATTTTCCAGTAAAGATGGAACTCCTGGGAACATATACACATTACCAACACACACTAATGGATATTTGGTTTTCTTGCCTGTTGTTTTATTAATTCCATAGTGAAGACGTGCTGTGGAGGGAACCTGAAAATGTCACTTGAATGTTAAATTCCAGTTACAGTCTTCAGACAATTGGCAACTTCTCCCCTTATTTTTTATTTCTTCATCATAGTCCCTACCTAAAAATGAAAGTAACTGAACAGAAACAAAAAGCTACTCCAGTATGGTAAATGCTATTTAAGTATGTTATGTTACAGGATGTATATTAAAGTGTCAGAGATGCCACAAAAAGTTTTCACAAAGAGTTATATTTACAAATGACCTGACAAAAAAGAAAGCTCATTAAGTATATGTGTGTCCATGCACACACACACAATGTACATTTGCATCATCCAGACACACACGTATACATCATCATGATCATTGATCCCTTGACCAGTCCTAGCTGATTGCCAGTTAAGATGGCCCAATGGTACTGATCACTGATGCTGAATTTTCACATCACATGCCACAGCCGCTCATGCCAGATTCTGTAAAATGGCTTTTTCAAGTCTATGAAACCATTGCAGAGTTCCCTGTGGAGGTGTTCTATCAAGATGTGACTGTTAAAGATCTGTTCAACTGTGCTCCTGCCTCTTTTTACAGTAGCAGTTTCTCAGCAGTAGTGCTGAGATGATTTTGGATTATCTTAAACAAAACTTGCCTGTATACACATAATATCCATGTAACATTCTGACATGAATCTTTAACATTTATTTTAAAGATACCTGGGCCATCTTCATTTTTGCTGAGTCAAGGTTATCTGGTCCAAAGTAATTCTGTATTAAATCCACCAGCTCTTGGTTGGGTACAGTTTCCAACCCAAAAGCTTTGGCAACCCCTGAAAAATAACAAACCGATTAAGAATAAAATATATTCATGTACCACAGGAAACTGCCTTGTGCTTGACATAATATGAGTTGTAAGGTTTATATACTGTATTTTCTTTAACTACTGATTTTAGTCAAATAGGAAATTTATAATTTGATAAACTTCTGAGAAACATGAACAAATGTTAAAATCTGTATGTAATTTATACTATGCCTTAGGATTGGACAAAATGAAAAAATTAATGGGAACTATGCAAAACTGTATGACTACTGTATGGCTCCCAAACCTGGAGAGTGACAAATACCATCAACAACAAGCTCCAGACCTTTACCAACCGATGCCTTCGCCATATTTTGGGAATAAGATGGCCTGAAAAGATCTCCAATAGCAGCCTGTGGGAAAGAACTAACCAGAATGCCACTAGTCAAGACATCAAAAAGCGCAAGTGGGGCTGGATAGGACACACCCTGTGCAAACCAGCTGACACCATTGCCAGGAAGGCACTTGACTGGAACCCTCAGGGGAAGAGGAGAGTTGGGAGGCCAAAACAGACTTGGAAAAGATCAGCAGAGAGCGAGGCAAAAGATGGCGGAACCACGTGGGCCCAACTGAGGGGGGCTGCCCAAAACTGGGTCCACTGGTGAGGTGTTGTTGCGGCCCTATGCTCCTCGAGGAGTAACAAGGAATGATGATGATGATGCAAAATTCATGACTTAACTTGAATATATAATTATGGCCTCCTTTGGGTAGAGCTGACAATGGATGGTACATCTTTAAAATGCTGTTTGGCTGTATTGCTACACATGCAGCTAAAGAGACCAATGCATGAATAACAGTCTCTATTACAGTGGATAAATCTGTGTATTGTAACATATTTGTGAGTTGGTGAAATGTCTACTCCTTGTTGTGTGCTTGTTTATTAGCTGTGGTGTTCAATAGCTTCTACCCGACTTGATATTGGGCAACAGTGCTTTTCCACATTGAATGATCAGCTGCAAGACTCCCCCAGTTCTCAGTGTCAAGATCAAATGCTCCTATATTGCTCTTGCAGACATAGTTATACCACAGTTTCAGGCAACCAGTATGCCAATTTGTCAATTTGGGATGTGTCTGTACTTCATGCAGTGGATATGTCCTAGTCATCATAGCATGTATTGTCTAAGCCAGAGGTTTTCAAACTGTGGTAGGTACACGTACCACTTTCAAAAATTCGAATTGACCAAGTACCACCTCCTAACCCTACATACAGCCCCGTAAAATATATATATATACACATTCTTTTATTTTGGCGCATGGTGCTCGCGTACCACCTGTCATACCTTCACATACCACTAGTGGTACGCATTCCTACCACAGTTTGAAAACCTCTGGTCTAAGCAAAATAATCATGCTGTGAAGACTAGCACAAAACAGCATCGTGGCATGCGATACTTTGTCCTCCTAGGAATGCCAAAATTTTGATGGCTTTTTTTTTACAGGTAAAAGATGTTGAGTCTACTCTTTTGTTGGCATATGTAGTCCATGATTCACTTCCATACAGCAGTGTGCTAATGATGCTGGCATTGTATAGTGCCATCTACATCTTGATCACCAGCTTGGAGTTGTTTAACACACAAGCAGTAAGACAGGTGAATGTTGTAGCTATCTTTCCAATCTGCTGGTTGATTTCCATGTCCAGTGGGAGAAATTGTCAGTGATGGTAGATCCAAGGTAAGTGGACTGATACACAGCTTAGAGTTATCAATGGTGATGACTAGCAATTCATCTATATTCCGTATAAAAGTGACTGTTTGGCTTTATGGATGTGTGTCTTAAGTGCTGCATCATCTACAAACATCATGTCTGTAATGAGTGTTTCGCAAACCTTTGTTTTGGCTCTGAGGCGCACAAGGTTGAAAAGACTGCTATCTTACTGGGTATGCAGATAAGATTTCTTGAGTTGCAGTGTTGAAACCATTTTTCAGGAGCAGAGCAAACAAAAAATCCCAAAATGATCATATGAAAGGATGCTAAAAGCTTCAGAGATGATGTTACTGAATTGTACGATCCCCTGCATATCAGTGCGAAAGGATTTAATTAGGCTCAGTAATTTAGATGGGCAGCCAATCTTTAGAAGCAATTGCTGTTCCCTGCATTTCCCCTGAAGTTGATGAAGTGAGAACATCATGTGGACCTGCCAGCTCAGAAGCCACACTGTGACTCCAGGTAGACATAATCTACCAGTTTCTGTAAGTGGGTCAGGAAAACCCCAGTAAAGAGTTTGCCAACCATGTTGAAGACAGAAAGGCCCCTGGAGATATTACAGTCACTTCTTGAGACCTCAGTACTAAAGTAATAACATAATTATTTTTATTTTGGATGTTTCACATTTTTTTGTTTGTATAAACGTACAAACAACCTACACAGGATTCCTTTTTTCAATGACTTTAAAAAAAGAGAAGAAGGCAAAAGATGACAAATGTCTTCTCCAGATTTTGATCAGGAAAAAGATTTTTGCTAACAAACTCAGGCAAACCACAAGAAATGTATTTTGATGACTAAACATTTAATTCATGTAAGCAATTGGTTTCAATAAATTTACTTTTACAAGAAGCTTGTAATATATATTTTCTCTTTTAAGAAACACCATTAAATACCATAATGGAGAAATTACAGAAGTTTAGCTACCTTCAAACGTCATATCATCATGAGTTGGCCCAACACCTCCTGAGGTTATGACATGAGTAAATCGTTTTGAAAAGTCTGCCACTTCATTTGCAATTTCCTCCAGATCATCTGCCACAACAGAGATCTGACCAAAGAATAAGCATGTAAAAAATTATAATAATTTGATTCTGGAAGCTTTCTTGATATGGGATGTAGTATAAGAAATATGAAGGATGTAGCATAAGAAATATGAAGGAATGTATATTTTTATCAAAATTTACAATCTCTTTTTCCTTCACTTTTCTCTTTACCCATACCCCACACACACTACCCTCCCCCAACTACACACAAACACACAAATACACAGTAAATTAATTAGCAGTCTTCACCTTTTTGACTTGAACTCCCAATGCAAACAAGCGTTTACATATGAAGTAAGAGTTTGTATCTTTTGTTTGTCCCTTCAATATTTCATCACCAACAACTGCCAACAACAACAACAAAATGATTATCTTTCATACAGATATGAAGATGAATAAAACAACTTCATTAGTATAGTTTTTACCACAGTTTGTACAAATTCTCCAAGACAGCCGAAGAGGCAGATTCTCTCTCTCACATGAGTTTGCATGTGCACACAAAACACACACACAGATCTTACACTTGCAATTTATTAAGCACTGAATACAATCTGTATCAATTTCTTTGAATATTTTAATATTTTTTATTTATAAGATTGTTGTTCAAATAAATGCCAGCATGGTGTAATTAGAAAGATATTGGGTTGAAAAATTGTACTTGAAGTTTGGGAAAACATTATTGATGGCCATAACATGAAAAGTCTATTGTTTAACTTAACATTTGAACATGTTTTATGTACAAGCAATTATGAATTTTATCATGTGTCAATGCGATCTGGTTTAACTCTTTCAGGAAATATAAGCAAATTTATGGGGTTAAGAAACTATTTGACATATTGAATTCAGGGCTTGACTCAGAAACTGATAATATTATGCCTGTTCTGTGGGACAGTGACAGAACATGAGCACTTACTTATAATTCCTGCTGTCACTCTTTTATCAAGTGCACTGGTCATTGTTGCTCGGATAAAGTGTCTCAAAACTACGTGAAGTCGACACTTGTGTCCTATAATAATGCGTGATGCCTGCATGCGGCTAGATTTTTTTTTACCATAAACATAAGTCTACTGAAAGTATAGTTTCATGTGACTAAACTTTGGCCTAGTTGCATGTTGACCTTCGGAAGCATTGATTCTTTCGTACTTAGCAATAACATCATAATGCATGGAGCCTTGAGGTCTCTCGATTACTTCCGGTGTCATGCTCTATAACGCAAAGACATGCAGACACCATTATGTGCGCGCGTGTGTGTGTGAGAGAGAGAATACAAAGAAGATGTTTCTCTCACACACGCGCGGCGGTGGGGAAAGGGGGCGGTAACTTGGTCAGATCGTCCCAGCCACAATGACTATATCGTTCCAAGAGCACATCGTCCCAGACACCGATGACACATAAACACACCACGGACGTGTATAGGTGGATTGCTGTCTGCCGAGACCAACGCTGAGCCTCTTGCGAATTACTCCGCTATTAGTCTCGGCTAAACCGGAAGCTTTTTCGTCTAAAGCCTCGTTCTATGACTTCACTGACAAAAATCGCCTGCAAGCAGTCCAGTAATACAAGTCCGTGCACTTACTTTAAGATTCTTTTTTTCGATTGATCACCTATAGTCGTCCGGGGACTGATCAGTGGATTAGGAGGATCACGGACTTGTATTACACGTCCGTGGGAGGATGCTCGGCATTGGGGGTGGGCAAACTCTATGCTGACAGTGAACGACGTTCAGATTCTTGCCTCCCCAGTATCGGGGGTGGGGAGGGTCACCGGTCATTTCACCCCTCTGCATGCCGGTCATTTTCGCCATAAGACCATTTCGTCCCTACCATTTTGTCCCTCACCAAAAGTCAATTTGTCACAAGTAGGTCTCTTCGTCCCAAGAAAAGTCAAATCGTATTGCCAAGGTAAAATGTAAAATGTGGCTAAACCAAAGAGGATATATAAACTTAATCGCTTGGTGGAGTTTAAAATAGGCAGCTGAGCTTGGGTATCTATTTTGTTTGAACAAAGTATGGCTCTTTTAGTAGTATTTTATGTTAATAGCTATACTTGTGATCGATTCTTCTATCTTTTGGGCTTGGGACGAAAATGGTCGATCCTACCAGGTGGGACCATGAACGTTGATCAACGTTCATGGTGGGACGAAATGGACATAGCTGGGACCACAGAAGTCTGTGGCTGGGACCAATTGACTTTCACTGTGGGGTGAAACGACCGCCCCTCCCCCACTTTTTTTGGGGGGGCACTGCTCCCCCTCTACTGGTTCCTGCATCACTAGCTGCTGTTTAGGGTTGTGACAGCATACATATTTGTGTTTAAAATGCTCGAAATAAAATTATTATATGTTATCTTACGAATAACATTGAGCATTTTGGTAAATGTTCCACGCACATTACTCCTTAATGCAATCAAGACAGCTGTCAATAGTTGTGATAAAAGTCAACTTACTATATACCTCGATCGCCTGTTCGTATTTTTCTGCAGGTTTTGTGACCCTCTCAGCCCCTATATCATTCCAAGTCTTCTATATGTTTGTCGTTTATTACTTGTCTGCACGGTTTCCTTCCGTCCTTCGTATTCTTTCCATGTCTCCTACTCGTTTTAAGCGCTGGAAGCATGCTCCTTCGTGAGTGTGATTATGCGCTACATAAATCTCACCTTTATTCTTGTTATTAAAATGAAATAGCAGACGAAAAGGAAGTTGCCAGATCGACGCATGTGCAATGTTGAGTAGACGGTCTGCAACTAACATTGCTGTGCGAAGGGAGTTTCGGGACACCAACACAAAATAACAACTTAATATGCATTTATTACAAATAAGTTTTCGTCTGTTAGATTTTCCTAAATTTCAAATTAATATCGCATTTCTGTAATCGTTCATGTCAATGAATTTCTTTAGATCTAGTTGATAATGCACTACTGGTGTTTATTTGTTCGCTCAAAGTAAATTAAGCACAGTACACGACACACTCGAAAGATGTGTAAATACATGAGATAGATTTCTGACAAGTTAGAAAGTACGTAAACATAAGTATTACTTCAGAACAAACAAAAACATTTTTAATACACTTGGAAAGGGAGGTAATGCTGTTTTTGTTACGCTTGCAGACAACGAGAGAAGAAGCTGTAGTTCAAACAACTGAAGACTGCCAGTCGTGGACAGATCCTTTATAGTGGTCAAACATGTAAGAAAGCGAAACAATAAATATTCCATTTTGCTTTTTTTATGTCAGACCGAAGCCCGAGCTAACGCTGATCAGTAGACTGATTAAAAAAAAAAATTTCGAAGCTTGAAGCTTGCTCTTCGTACAGCAGTACTTAGTATGACTGTGTGATTGAGAAAGACCGAATCAGCGAACTGTTGTAGTTCGAACTAGTAAGCAAGTCAGTTTCAAAATGTAGGTCCTGGGCATCAAAAGAAAAATTCATTAATTTCATTGTAAAACTTACCTATGTACCTTTTGTTTGCAAACTCGTGTTCCTAACTCCATAAGTATGAATGTGCATGTATCACTGTGTAGGGAATTGATACTCCACACATTCAACACATACTACACTTCAGAAAAACAAAATTAAAAGCTAGAAAAGAGCAAAGCATGGGGTAGCTGAAAGACTGTTGTTAATCACAGCGACATATCAAATGATCAAAGCAAGCCAACGAAATCACTAGTGAGTACATCGACCGTATTTAATAAATGAAGAAAGTGTTAGTGTTCGTTACATTTTTTATTTACCATGTCCCAGACAATTGACCTTTATAATGAATTTTTGTGTGCTTACTTTCTTAAAGAAGTTTTTTGTGCAGATGCTATTTTATCATTTCCATCATATAATGCAATTTTAACCCTTAAATACTTTAAGATGGCATATGCTGGAGTATTTTTATGCAGTCTCATAAGTATTTGTGTGTTATATTTGATCATTTCCCTGTTTCAGATTTATAACCAAGTAACATACCATAGCTCAAACAAGAAAATTTAATTTTTTTTACAGTTTGACAGGTGTATCACTAAGATGGCAGAAAAGGCAGTTGAGCAGCTGATATATGAGCTGTCTATATCCAAGATGGAATTAGACGAGCTGATTTCTTCTATAGTAGACAACATGGGACAAGAGGTAGAAAACATTTCCACCACCACAGAGTATCAGGACACAAATACACTCATCAACAAAGCAGAAAGTAAGCAGTGTGTGTCCGCATGCTTGCTTGAGTGCACACTTGCATACACATGTATGTATTATTTGTATTACAAGTATTAAATGTATCTATTTGTTTCTTTCTGCTGATTTTAGAACATGAGTTAAATTAAGAATTGATTAGAAATATGTATCATTGAATTTGATACTGTGTCCTTTTATTTTGGTACTATGAAACATTAATAATGATGGCAGGCAGATTCAGATCTGTAATCTTAAGGCTTACGTGTAAATGGTGTCTCAGCAAACAATTTTCTTGTTTGTTTTTGTTACGTTAACTTGAATTTTAATTACAGGAAGAGCAAAGGATATCAACAAAAGTTTCCTTCAGCTTGAATCAAAAGCAGATGCATATATGGAAGAGATGAAGACCGAAGAGAAAGAACTAGAAGAGCAGTGAGTGTAATCACAAAGGTCTACGAAACCAATTATAATGATCACCAGTAAATTTTCTTCTGATGACTTTAGTTAGTTTTGTTTAAAATGCATTGGAAGAAACCCAAATTACTGGAGGAATTCATTTAGCAGTCAGAGTGTTCACATCTAACTCATTTTCTCTGTAGCTGAATTTGGGGGGGCTAATGAAGCAGATATGTTTTCCCTTTTAGTCACATGATTTGGTATCTTATTTAATTAGTTAATTATTTAACTAGTTAGCTCAGTTTGCTACCGTGACTTCAGTTATTGGAACATTACTTCTTGCTACATTAGACTTTAACCCTCTTGGTTCGACAAGCCACGATCGTGGCTTTGCCGGGTAGCACAGGCAAGGCAATTTTCATTACTTTTTATTGCAAAGTTCAAATTTTCTCTTTTTCAAAAATGTATAGGTTTCTTGGTCTAATGTTTATCTCAGAGCAGCAATAATAAAAAACAAACTTCACCCACTGTCGTTTTCGTAATCTTCAGTTATAAGCCAGTCATTGTAATGTTATATTTTAATCTTGAGCCAAGAGGATTAAAGCAAAAGGTTGACTGGGATCACCAAAGTCTCTCTGTGAACCCACTACTTACACGTACCTAATATATCCTTCTGATCAAGAAGTTTAGATGCCACAGAGCACTAAAATACATAGTTATTAGATGCCACAAAACACTTAAGTACATGGTCATTAATATTTAGCTCAACATGCTTTTGCTATGTCTGTTCCCTTCACTTACATGTGTAAGTTTCTCAATAGGTCAACGCTTAGCGGAAAGCTTGTTCTTTTGATAGTGTGATCACAGACTTGAGTTATAGGCATCAGCTTTTGCTGGTAGATGACACATGATACAATACAATATTTTAAATGATTTAGGCTTCTGGTCCAATTTTATAGGGGGTACGACATGATAATACATAATGTATAATGCATGTATTTAAGCATGCTCGCCACTAGACTTCCATTCGTACATGTATAATACACATGGTATAAATACAAACATGCATCAAACCATAAAATCATGCATATGCACATATACACAGATATGTATCAAGCCAATAGTCAATACAATTATGTACAGACATGCACAGGTACAAGCAAAGATATGTATTAACTCATTTGAAACCATACAGTCATGTAAAAGAAATACAAGACATAGAGAAAAAAGGTACAAACAATGAGATTTAGAAATGCCTGAAAAGAACATCGTTTTCATACAGTAATTTTGCTAAAAACGCTCTTCAGTACAGAAAGAAATTGCAAGTAAGTCTTTTATATCATTGACAGAAAAATGCTTGTACTAGGCAAAATTATGTTCAGAAGTCTTAAAGCTCATCTTAAAGGATGTCAGCATACCAGTGCTAATTAGTGAACTGGTTAGTAATTGAGGATCTTTTCGTGGAAAGAAAATCCACACAAATGCACAGTCTTAAACGAAAAACTTCCTGCTGACAAGTTTGGCAGTGAAATATTTTGGATGCAAGGAAAAGTATTTGTAGTTGTCTCAGACTTTGCATGTCATTTAGTTGTGAATATTGTAATAGCTAGCCCAACTACAAACAGCTTTAGAACCGAATTGTAATTTATTTGTTTGGATTTCATTTGTTTGTATCAGAGTACGCCAGAGAGAGGCTGAGGTAGCTGCAAGCTGTCAGGTCATTGATGATGATAGTGATGATGATGTAAAGATAATAGACTCCACATTTGAGCCCCGGAAACGAAGTGCTTCTTCACCTGTTGGAGGAAGGCGAGCATCTGTTCCTCCTATAAAGCAAAAGTGGGTGATGCGATATTGTGAGAGAGAGTGAGAGAGAATATGACTATGCATGTGGCATATAGACATGAATGTGTTATTGCACCTTATATTTCTTTTTCTTAACAATTTCCTTCATTTGTATCATCTGGCAAAGTTCTACTCAACAAAAAAGCATGTGTCTGAATCTATTTCATTTATTCATTTTCTATTTTTGTTGTTAGGCCCTTGCCACCACCGCCTCCGCTGCTGACCAAGGAACAGATGTCGTCATCAGCACCAAAAGTAGAGATGATTGGTGCCAGTCCTCCCCCACTCACGATGAACATTGGTGGCACTGTTGTCTCTACAGATGATGGTGTACCCAATATGGAACACCTTCGAGCAGCATTGACAAATGCACTCAATCGCCAGGTTGCACCTTCACCTGCACCACATCAGTTGGTAGACAGTAAACCTATGTCTGAGGTAATACTAGTTTATACATGTATTTCATAATCAAGAAGTTTAAATGCCACAGAGCATAGGAGTTCTTAAAACTTATTCACGGATGTTAGGTTTTTCATCTTGATTAGGTTAACTGTATGCATGTCTTGTGTTTTTTTTACCCATGTGTCAAAATTTTCTGCTTTTTTCTGTTTGTCTGTTGTTCTTTCCTTATTACTTTCTTGCATCTTTTGACCTGCTTTTTTCATAGTGATATGATACTAAATGGTGTATATTGTCTTTTAATGCAATCAGTTGGAAAATTTAGGTAGAAACTTTTAGAACAGAAATCTGTTATAGTCATGTCATCTGGTAAGTACTCGAAGAAAGAAATTTTACCACCAAAAATGGTATTTTTGACAGTACAGGATTCTGCGCCTCCATCATTCTCTATTCTCAACTGTGTTGCCCTAAGATTTCAAATTTGATATTCCAACAAATTTTTTTTCTGCTGACCTACACTTGAAATTCAAGACATTGATTCTACCTATGCTTGCTTTGTGAATATCAACTTCAAAGGAAAGTCCGGTACTGAGGGGAAGGGAGGGAGTGTAAATAATGATAAGAATGCTGAAACTTATTGTTTTTGAGATCAGCATCCATTATTATTGTGTTTGTGTGTTTTTCTTTTTAGTAAAATGCTTTGAGCCCACCTTTAATGGTGGGGAAAAGCGCTATATGTGACAAGTCAGACATTTTGCTATGCCTGCATTTCTCTCAGCACTCAGGATGCATCGTTATTAGAGAGGCAGCTTACAGCAGATGGCGATTTCAAGGCTATATTTATCCAGTGCATGGTGGATGGTCATGGCCTTTTTTCACTGAGGGTAGCAAGGTTTGACATCATGTCCTTGCTACGTCACTCATCCTCTGCTGGAGTGCTGAGTTCATGGATTTCTCTAGCATTAAGGCTTCGCTGTTCATTGCCCCTCCCAACCCTGTCCAGAGTTTTGGCGCGAAAAGCCGGCACGCACTTTAGCTTGGCTTGGGTGTGGTGGGTGCTGGCGATTGGCTACAGCCCCTGGGAGACAATGTAGCAAACCCCAAAGCGTATGGTTCCTTAGGGCAGTTCTTCCTACACACTGAAAGAAGCAGGTTGTGTAGAAAGCGGTTAGAGACTGCCTAGGCAGAGTGCAGAGTGTCTGCCCAGCAGCCAGGAGTGACCACACAAGCTAGGGGTACACTGGGAGGCTGGTACTGTTGGTGGATACTGTAACCAGTAGTGACCACCGGGAGCTAGTGGAAAACCATGAGGCCGATGTATGTGACTGGACACAGTAAACGGTTTGTGACCACCGGGATCTGTGTGAGATCCGAGTGGGTTTCCAGTGCTGGTCGCTGAGCAGGTGACCGTCAGACACTTCACAAGCTGCGTGGGCTTGCTTGCTAGCTTTTTTTTTTTTTTCGTGTTCATCCTCGTTCGTTGTTGTTCTTGTCTTCCTTTGGACTTATCTTTATGTGATCCTCTTGTTGAACTTGCCCTTGTTCCTGTCATCATCTCATTTCTTCTGCCCCTGTGTGCGAAGTCTCGCCTTCGTTTCTTCATTCCGTCGCCGTCGCTGTCCTGTGCTGCCTTGTGCGGTCAACCAGGCAGCTCAGACAGTGGACCAGCAGAGGGTCTCTGAGTACTCTGGATGAACAGTGAAGTGGTGGTCAACGCAAGAGCGTCGCGTGAGGCCACAGAAACTGTGTGAACAGAATACTAATTGTTTAGATCTAATGTTAGGCCTGGAGGCCTAAGGGGTGAGAACTCGAACAGTACTGTGCCGCATTGTGTGCGGGTGTTTGTTTTTTTGCAATTATCCCCCTTGTTAAGAACTGTTTTTGTGTGTTTTCTCTTATGTGTTTATGTGTCTATGTATTTTCCACATTTATTTCATCTACATGAAATTTAAGTTTTTATTTGTAACGTTCATTTGCTACATTAGACTTTAACCCTCTTGCCTACGAGTCCTTGTGCCTTTTATTTATGATGCTGATGGCTGCTGGCACGAAGGACTTTTGGTAGGCAGTTTTTCATGCAAGGGCAGTATCTGAAAGCTGGGATGGAGAGGGAGGGTGTGTTTGGTCTGAAGTGATGTTATATGCCATCTTTCTGACTGCATGAAGGTACAGGTCAGAAAGTGGCAGCTGTGGTGTACCAATAATTTCATTTGTCCAATGGGTGACTCTGGCCAGCCTTGCCTTGTCTTTGACGAGGAGGTAACCATACCAGGCAGCGATGTTAAATATTTCACCTATTTAATTTTTATTTTCTAGATATATGTCTATCCACCACCCAAAGTCAAGATCTTAAATTTTGGGAATAAAGAACACACAAGCAAGGAAGTGGAGCTGGCACCCAAGCTTGTCAAGCAAAATGTGACCACCTCAGCAAGTACTAGCTCTGCAGCTCAAGGTGTTTTGGGTACCATGCCAGCTGTTTGGTCAGTATTTCTGATTTTTTTCTTGTTTTTTTTAAAAATATCATTTTTGAAAGATTAAACTGATTTCTGTGAACAGTCTTGATGGCTGTAGACCGAGAGAGATCGATTGATTGATTTCGGCTTGCCTGTAAAATATGCTGGCATAAAGGAGTTGTTATTAATTTGCTGCCTTCTCACCTCCCATATGAAACTGTATTTTTAACAGTACTGTGCTTCATAATTCAGTAATGCAACAAGTTATGTCTCAGTGGATTCAGACTAAGTTGTGCTGTGGAATGAAACATTCCTTGTCTTCTAGTGATATCATTATAGAACTGTTGTGTGTTCATATGAACTTCAGCAGTGTTACTGACCTTGGTTCTAGGAAAGAGATAACAGCTGGCAGCAAAGTCCTGGCCAAGAAGTTCAATGATATCTGGTACTCAGGGGTTGTTACCGATGTACAGAAACCAGAGAACACAAAGCACCCAGGAGAAGTAAGTCTTATTGTTGTAGAATATCATCTTTATGGGAACAGGGAGAAACCCTGGCTAGCTCATTACTAGAGAAGTTTATCTAGTGTTTTTTTTCTGAGCACATTTGCTTTAATTCCTTTCTTTACTCACAAGTTGATATCTTTATTTCACTGCGATATGACTTATTTTATTTGTGATTTTGCGTGTGTGTGTGTGTTGTGCTGGATAGATAGTGGGGAGTTCGACAGGTGATGTCTGTTTCCTATATTGCATCCTTCATTGTCATATTCAATAATCCTGTTTTGGGTTTCAGTGGAAGTATCGTGTGAAATTTGATGGAAAAGGGCTAAAAGTTCTTTCTGGTCACCATATTGCTTATCGAGAACCTATCTCCTGTTTCCTCAAAGTGGGTACACGAGTGGCTGGTAAGTATGACAAAGCCTAAATGATACTTTGTCCAACATTATTCCTTGACACATGACAGATTTATTTAATCCTTGCTTGCAGAGCTTTTAAATTGAGTCTTCTCTGCTTGCATTTGATTATGCTTTTGGGATATTAGTATAGTTATCCTTGTAGTATTCATAATGAAAGCCAAACAAGTCTCCCTTTTTGTCTTCCCCTCCTCAAAACAGTTGTTGCCTAGAAATTAAAGTGGGAGAACTCTGAATTTAAATATGTGCTCTCAAAGACCTGGTGCAGACAAAACTGAAGCTTGCTTCACATTTAAATGTGACAAAAACAGAATTCTGGAAAGGTTTTTGGGGGGGATGTCATACTCAGCCTAATCAGTATACTTTAAAAACTGGGTCACACTTTTTTTTGTAATTATTTGCATGGAACAGTATATTGTCGTCAACTTCACTTAATGCCACGAGAGCAATTTGTAGACGCAACTGTATTTTTTTTTCTCCCCATGTAACTTTTGAATATCTTTGAGACGGTTCCAGTCCATCTTTCTGGTGTGATGCTCACCGCTTCTATTGCAGCTTTGTACAGGGATGATGAAACATCATCTGGCAGTTCTTTTTATGCTGGAATAGTGGCTGAGGCTCCTAGTATCAAGAATAACAAGAGGTAAGCATATGATGTGTCGGTAGGATGTTTCTACACAATTAAGTATTGCCCGCTTGGCCATTCATAATTTATTTAATGTTTGTAGTTTTTGAATTTTTTTTTTTAGTGTGTTTGCCACATACCACTAACATTCTTACTTAGTATATGTACTGCGTGAACAGTAGACTAATATTCTTCTTTTGACATTGAATGCATTGTGAAGCTGTATGAAGTAAAGTGATGGAGAAGTTCAAGTTGTTATTATGTTGTTATTATGCAGTCTTGTCTAATGCCTGTCACATATCAGTTCTTTGAAATCTTGGCATGCATATTGATGTTGTCACCAGGTTTTTGGTATTCTTTGATGATGGATATGCACAGTACTGTGTGGCAAAGGAATTGCATAAAGTTTACTATCAAAGTGAGTTCTTTTGAGTTGTTTTTGTGTTTTGTTTTTTTTTTGTTTTTTGTGTGTCTACTCTGCATACGATCCTTTAGCCTGAACAATTGATAATTAAAATATAGGCCGCTCTTGCTTTATGTAAATTTGTATCATGGAAATTTGACTTTATATAAAGTTCGAAAGAACTTTGCATTTCAGAACCAAATTTTTTTATATTCTTTACGTAGAGTAGATGCATAAGTACTATGTAGGCAGTGTAAATGGTGGTGGGAAGATCAGAAGCATCTGTCAGCTCCCATGTGTCTGCAGACATGTTACAGGACGTCACATGTTTTAGAACATTTTATGAATTGTTTAAAGATATTTGAATATTACTTAAGTATATAAGATGAGTGAAGTTGTGGGTAGGGACAAATTTGCATTATGTAGTTCACTAAAGTAAAGCAAGAGCTGTCTGTGCAGCAAGTAGTGTGTAATGTTTTCTTAAGTCTTGACTAGTCTTTACACATTCATCTTGCTTTTAAAATTCAAGATTCATATCTTGAGCCCTTGATTAAGGCTTTCTTAGATTTATTACATTCTTGTTTCTTACTGTTGTACATCATAAAACAGGAGTCATTTTATTCACGTTCAGTTTTGAACCAATAGGTTTTTACTTCACTCCGTAGTTACTACATAAACAAATAAAACTTTTTAATCATGTAAAATCATGCCAAATTCTAATATTTTTAGTATTCATAATGTACAGTTATTTAGTGTTGTTATTCAGTTCATTTGTAGTCTTTTGTGCACAGCACATTAGGCTCCCCTTCATATGGGGACATGCACTATACAAATTCTATTACTGTTCGATCAATATTCATCTGTGCACAGGTGAAAATGTATGGGAAGACATTCATCCTGATTCTCAAGAATTCATTAAAGAATACCTCAAGCAGTACCCCGAGGTAACTTTCAAAGAAACTTTATTCGTAGATATTTTTATAGCGAGACACACACACACACACACTCTCACTCTCTTTGAAGCATTCATTTTTCTCTGATGTTGGTCAGTTAGAGTCCTTTAGTAGTTTTAATGTGAAACTGTTTCATGAGCATTGAATTATGCAGAAAATTATGGTTGATGTTAGCATTCAGCACAAAATGTCGCACAGTCTGTCCTAGAAATAATGATGAAAATTAAGAAGTACTTTTAAAAGCATGCCTAAAAGAGAATTAATCACAAATCCAGAGATGATGGCTTTAAAGGTTTGACTGTCTAGTAGATTCATGTTATGGATTTAGGTAAATTTGTGCATTCCTCAAAAAATCTAAGGCAAACTTCTTAATATTACAGCGACCAATGGTGCGACTAATGAAAGATCAAGTGGTGAAAACTGAATGGAATGGGCGTTGGTAAGTAGGCTTCACTTCTTTTGTCTTTGTGTTTAGCAAAGTAGTTTTCTTTTTGTATCTAGATGATACTTCCACTTGCCTGCTGGGTGATCTGGGTAGTCCTATTTGGCAGTAGTTAAATACTTGTCTCCAAAACAATCAGAATTGGGTGCCCAAGGTTCAGATTTTGTCTCAGCATGTGGAGTTTGTTTACAGGGCCACCTGCTTTGCAGTGATAGTTGCTGGTTTAGTATAAAACACAAATCACCCTCACCCTCCTAAGTTAGTATAATTTTGTAAACAGATTCCACATCCAAGGAGAATGATGTCTGTGAGAGGTGAGATAGGAACCCACAATTCTCACTGTTTTAGTGTTTAACGTTGCACTTTTACTCCTTCTTTAGCCTTGAAATAGTTTAAAGGACTAGTCTGCTGCACGAGAGTATTTCCCCAAACCAGTCTTGTTCTCAGGATATACACCTACAAACATCACCATACACAGAAAGAGGTCAGCAACACAGACATCAAGTCCTTTAAATAGTTTAAAAACTAGAAAAGGATCTCAAGTGAATCACATTAATCTTCTATGGTAAGATTGTGAGATTAAGTACCATTTTACCTGCTGCAGGTGGACAGCTAAAGTGATGGAGGTAGATGCCAGTTTGGTAAAGATGTATTTCCAGGCTGACAAACGCACTGAATGGATCTACCGTGGGTCTACAAGATTAGAGCCCCTCTTCAAAGCTTTGGTATAAGTTCTTTCCTTTTTGATTATCAAAGGTGATGGTGGTGGTGTGGTTTTGCTTGGTTTATCTCAAATGACAGATGTCACTGTGGACATTTCATATTGTCTATATTGCCCGTATCCTCTAACATGCAGGACTGGTGACAACCAAAACTCTGCAAAACCAAACATGTGCTCTGGTTCATACTTGTGCATTTGAGAGATGTGGTGAAGATACATTTCTCATTGCTTTGTTCTGTAATATATTAATGTAGCTCGATAGTCTTCCTGCATTATCAAATACATGGTACTTTCAGAGCAAATTTTTTCTTTGCAGGCAAATGCTGAAGCCATAAAGGCAGCAGGAAGTTCCAAAGGTCGGCGTCTTAACATGGACCCTAAAGGACAAAAGCGACCCACAGTTGAATACACCAGAAGTGGTACTGAAGATGAGATGACCAAGCGAGGTGAGGCATGATTAAAACCATCACTCACAGACCAAAGCAGTGATGCAGAAAATGAGAATGTATCCATTTTATGTTTTATGATTGTACATTCAAAGATTATAGTGAATTGAACTGCCTTGTCTTTGCTGTACATGTTATCCATGTATTCTTATTTGTCATACATAATAACACCCTTATCTCAGTCACAAGTAGGGCACACTGGAGATGGTTGCCTCAAACAAGGCAGAGTATTCCAAGAACTGTTGACAGAAGGCAAAGGGCTAACACCTTCTTCTATACATGCAGTAGTGGTGATGGTTAAGGGGAAGTTTAAAGTCTTACATAGATGCCATAGGGGCAGTGGCCTGGTTTTTCCCTGTCTAGGGTATATGTGCGAGCATGATGGGATCAGAGAGCTAATAGGTTGAGAGTGTTGTTTCAGCTTACTTATGGGTTTTTGTAAAGAACTGGGTGTAACGCCTGGCCATCTGTCTGATGCTGAAGCACTGAGACAGCACAGTTGTGACTGAAGACAATTATAAGTTGACTCTTAATCAATTTCCAGCTGCCGCCACGCCCACCACATCCTCCACTACAAGCTCTGCACCAGCCAGTAAGCCTCTGGTAAAGACACCTTCTGGTGGAGGTGACAAGAAACGTTCAGTGGCCAAAAAGAGTACTGGGGGGAGTGCCAGCAAGATGGTGATGAACAAGCCTCGATCAGCCAACATCATTGATAACGAATTTGGCCCATCTCCGGACTGGGAGGCTCCCTGGCTCAAACACCGTCGACAACCAGCTCAGCGCAGCAAATCATCCGAGAGCAATGTTGGTGCGTCTCACTTGTACAGGTTTGCATGCCAGTGACTTTCCAGATACCTTGTAAGAAGACAGAATATGTTAAAGTTTGACAGTGACCAGCTGAAATATAAATCTTGCACTTTGATAACAGGTGCAGAACGGTTCCAGGCAAGCAGCATCAGCAGCAACAAGCAGGGTTGGGACATGGCGAGTGTGCTGCAGGAGCGCCTGGCATCAGCTGTTGAACAAGGTGTCACAACGTGCTCCTTTTTATTTCTCATATTATTTATATATATCCTTTATATATAAAACTGGAGAAGAGTGCTCACTGGCAGGGCAGGTAGGGGTGTGGGTGCAGGCTAAGCAGCTCTCTAGTGCTTGGGAGGCAGGTGTTTCTTGCCTTGCAAGTTTGCACAGCTAGATTTGGGTAGCTGGAGGGTGATATCTCCTTATAGTCATGTCATCTGGTAAGTACTCGAAGAAAGAAATTTTACTACCAAAAATGGTATTTTTTATGTTGAGGGTAGTAGCGTTTGCTATTAGTAGCAGCATGAAGCATGTGCTGTGACAATGTTTGCTAATCTTCACATGCTGAACACACTTAAGCCTACATCGGCATTTTGTTGTGTATGTTTTGGGGTGTGGAGGGGAAGGGGGGATGTTTTGTGCTGCTACATGCAAGCCATAGCTTGTGTTTGGCAAGGTTATAAAATAATCAGTGGTTGATAAGTCAGTCCTGTCTGAACTTTTCCCCCAGTTGATGATGGTGAAGCCCTTGGAGAACATATGGACACGCTCATTGACACCAAAGACAAAGTGCGGAAGAAAATGGGTATGGCTGTGATTCTGATTTTTAGTGATGGTTTGTACATTTAGTGATTGTACTTCTCTGGGAGAATAAAATACAGGAAGAACTTAGAACTTATTTCTTGTTTGTGGTCATTGAGCAGGTACTAGTAGTAGTTTTTTCTATTTGAGTGTATATATTTACACATAAATGTTTATTTACAGTACTAAATTTCAGCTTCAAACTGTCTTGTGGTATTTATATATATATATAAATATGTCTCAGACTTACTTTTCTGACTTATTACTGTATCCTTTCTAGTGCCTCATTCATGCGGTCCCACATGTGTTAGGGACTCAGAAGAGGAAAGAGACAAGCATAAAGGAAAAAACCCACTTCTTATTCCATTGTTGTGTGGCTGGGAAAGGTGAGTTGTACTCATATTACGTTCTCCAAACAACATTGTGGAATATGCTCAATAATTTCTGACATTATCTGAAAGTAAGAGACTTTTGAGAGAGCTTTGCTATTTCTGACCCCATAATGTATGTTTGTGTGAATACATATGCACACAGGGGGGAGGACTAAAGCCTGAAGAATTTCTGCGTCAGAAGTTTTCTTTTGCTTCTTTTACAGATATTTAACTACTTGCTACCAAAAGTCAACATGTCTGACTGTAGTCTTTTACTTTGCAATTTAGTCATCTGAAAATCCATTTAATATTAAAATTAAAGAATATTGCTTTTCTGCATGAGTGAAAAGCAAACTGTGTTCAATAAGTGCATTGACACTTATAATGGAATGAATGATGTTTGCTATATGGAATTTCCAGACAGATCTGTAAGATGCGACCTAGTGGGCGGAAGTGTGTTATATATCGAGCCCCATGTGCTCGTCGACTGCGTACTTTAGAAGAGTTGGACAAATATCTCAGCCTTGTGGATTCACATCTAGTTATTGACTTCTTTTGTTACGATCCTTGGCTACATGTGCACACTGAGTTTGTCCCTGTCAAGGTCAGTAAACGACAACTGATCAAATGAAGTGAATCTTCTTATCGTTGCCTTCCTTACTCTGGTGACAATAATGTTTTGTGTGTTTTGTATTAATATTTATTATTTAGTTATGGCTATCATATTTGTTTTATATTTGTGCTTTCAAGTAAATTGTTTTTGTTCTCTTCTGTTTTGGAAATAATCAACTAATCTATCAGAAGAATTAAGCTGTACGGTGTTCAGGGTCAAATGGAAGTGGAAAAAAGTTAAGGTGTAAAATCTTTGTTCTTTTTCCATTTTGTGTAGACATTCTGTGACATCAAAGACCTGTCGTACGGAAAAGAGAACGTACCTATATCATGTGTGAATGGGATTGACCGACAGTATCCAGACTATGTAGAGTACTCCAGCCAACGTATTCCCTCCAAAGGGGTGAAAATAGAGTTTGATGAAAATTTTCTTCAGTGTTGTGACTGCACAGACAACTGCTGGGTAAGAACAACCTAACTCACAGCAATCACCTCCATTTAAGGAAACATTTCAACTTCAGGTCTCCACATTGTGACCATTAACCCGCTGACTCCGTAGCGCCAGTTTACTGGCTTACCTGGTAGAGCGCGATGAGCTCTGCTCCACGATCGTGATTTTCTCTTTGCACGATTGTGGCCCTACTGGCAGAACACAATGAGCAACGATACGCTTACTATTGTGGCTCGTGCTCCACGAGCCTGGCTCTGCAGTTTCACTATAGTCTTCAAAATCGTGAATTTTAAGCCCATGTTTCTGAACATAGAAATATTTTTATTCTGGTCTAAGCGGGTTAAAATAATTTTAAAAAAGAACAAAACCTGCTATTGCCTAAAGGCAAAGACAGCCAATTTTTTGCTAACTGGTAATAAATGCTTATTTGAAATTATATTTTTATGACATATTTCTGAAGTAGTGCCACAGCGAAAACTTGAGATGTATGTACAAAAATTCCAGTTATTAAGTCGCTTAGGTAAATTTAAATCATTGTAAAATGAATGAAGATTATCCATATTAAGGAGAATCACACATTAATTGGTAATTCTGATGACTTTAACTGAACATGTTTAGACATGATAAAAAAAAATGTTTCATCCAAGGAATTTTTGTGTGCAAGTATGGATTCATTCTGGGTAGCTAGCAAGAGACTTATATCAGAAGTGTGTGCAGTTCTGTTCAGATCCATGAATTGTTTGTGGTTTGCTTGCATCATGCAGGACCGGTCAAAGTGTGCTTGTCAGCAGCTGACTGTAGAGAATACAACATGGATTGGGGAAAAAGATCCCAATGCTGGCTACCATTATAGACGTCTCCGTGAACCTGTCTTTACTGGGTGAGTAATGTAGATAGGATGTAGTGCACCCATATTTCACATAAATAATATTCTCCTGTATTTGATCATTTGAGTCTTGATGACCATTTAATTGAGCATTACTAACCAGAGGAGGAGACATATTCAGCATCTTCTCCTGGCTGGTTACAACAAGTGTGAGGAAAAGATTGTCTTCTTTTTGATTTGCTTAGATTATTATTTTATTAATTATTGCCTTTTCTAATGTCTTGGCAGTGTTGTTGAGTGCAATTCCCGGTGCAAATGTGACTACCGCTGCAGGAATAGAGTAGCACAGAATGGGCTGAGCTGCCGTCTGCAGGTCTTTAAAACAGAGAAACGGTGAGCATGTTCACAGCAGGTTTTTATGAAAGAGAAATGCTGAGCATGTTCACAGCAGCAACACTTTCCCATATCTTTTTTATGTTGTGATCATGTAGGTGATTTGTTTAAAGGGATTGGGTTCGTGTAGATGATTTGCATAAAGATCAGAAGATAGGGTTTTCGAGAGCAGATTACCGAAAAATGGTAATCTGCCAGAGCACAGAAAGAAGACTATAAATCTTCAGTACAAAGTCCTGCTATATGTTGTGTTCTTCAGTACAAACTCATGTGTTCTTCCTTGCTTAGAGGCTGGGGGCTGCGTTGTTTGAACGACATACCTAAAGGTGGCTTCATCTGTATCTACGCTGGTCAGCTGTTGACAGATAAAGGGGCTAACGATGTGAGTGCTAATAAGTCAGATCCTTCACTTGATGATGTGCTGCTTTTTCTTCTTTTTACCACTCCTCATTCCCTTTTCTTGGTTATATTTTCTCTGTGCTTCCTCTCCCACTTAAAATTATTTTCACTGCTAGCTTTTGCTCAGTCGAGAGGCCAAAGGAAGCTGACCAATATGTCTAGATTGCAATCTTTTATGTAAGGCTTCTTCCACACAGGATGGCAAGCAGTATGGAGATGAGTATCTAGCAGAGCTGGACTTCATTGAAGTAGTAGAGCGGCAGAAGGAGGGTTACGAGAGTGATGTGCGTGACCCAGAATCAGAGGATGATACCAACATACCAGCCAGCCTCGTTGGGGAGGAAGACGATGAAGATGAAGACTTCCACAGCAACTCAGCGGGTGATGGTGTCTCCTCCAGCGACAGGCAAGTGTTACAATGAAAACAAGCAGGCTTAGATTTCTGAGACTGAGATAAAGAAATCAGAGTTATACAATATCCACACCAGACAATAAATAAATATAGCAACTTTGAATCGTATACTGTCACCCAAGTGACAGTCTAGTATACCATATAGTGACAATCTGGTAGGTCACATAATCTGATATTTCAAGTGACTGCCTGGTATGCCCTATGGTGACAATCTGGGATAGATGCCCATTCACTGTTGTGTTCTGTTTGTTAACGTGACAATCTGAGATGCCCACGTTCTATTTTTAGCATACTTGAATATTAGATTTAAAGGAAGATGTGCATGAAAGTCTCAACCTGTACACAACAGGCATAAGGAATGCGTTGTATTTCATACTTGCAGAATTGTTTGAGAGGGTAAGTATTTATGACCATTTGACTCCTCTTTCAGTGACTTTGAGGGTGGAAACTCAAACAAAGTGGAGCACAAGGTCCATGCTACAAGGTTGAGATCTTTTTTGTTTTTTATGCATTATTCATTATACTTATTATGTTTCTGTAGTGTTTTGAATGATTTGTTTTGTAAATATAAAAAGATATTGTTTAAATTATTGGGATCAGGGATCAGGCAAACATAAAAAATTCCTGTCAGCTTGGTCTAGTTTAGGCCACAATCCATAAGCACAGCAGCCCATCACTCTGGAGACTCCAAGTAAGAGTAAGAATAAATAGTTGCAAATTGTCTAGTGGCTGTTGGGACAGTGGAGTGTGGACCCCAGTCCTCCTACACCTTTGTCTTTCCTAATATAGTAGGTACTCATTTATGCTGGGGGCGGGGGCAGAGGGAAGGGGTTCAGTAAGAGGCTGAGCAGGATCCAGGTGTGTGACCATCAGCTCCAGAGACAAGCATCAAAGTTGCACATGCTGATGGAAGTGGAAAAAAGTTAAGGTGTAAAATCTTCACATTCACACACACACAGAGGACCATAACTTTTTTGTTTCAAGAAAATAGTAATAATAAAGCCAGGCTCAAAGTTTGTTACATACATACACCCAGATGGCCTAGCATAAATCCTTTAAGAGTCAGCAACAAACGCACCTTCATTAACACACATGAGCATGAATGCATACACAAACATGCATACACACAGAACATCATACAGGCATAGAGGGTGGAGAAACTGGAGTACCTAGAGAAAACTACAAACAGCCCTGTAAACAGGTGTCACATCCAGAGAGAGGTATGTCACAGCCAAGATACGAATCCACAATGCCTGATTCTCAATGTCACAGTGACAGGTGCTTTTAACCCCACTACCAACAGTTTCCTCTCTTCCAAAAATATTCTTACTTTGGGATTTCATTGTGCAGAAGACAGAAGATTCAAGACACTCAATCAGGAAAAGAAAGTAAACCCTTAGAAAAGCTAGTTCTCAAGCGGGACTCTGCTGATGGGCAAGAATGGTAAGTACACTGGCGTTTGTTGAATGTTGACTGCCCCATGATGGTTCACATTTGTGGCATGTTGACTGGCCCATGACAGTACACATCTAGCTTTTCCTGATGTATCCTCAGGTTGTGAAATTGTTATTTGGGAGGAAAAAGGGTTTCTATTGAAAAGGGATTCCACCCTTTGGGGAATGAGGATAAAAAGGGAGGCTGTGAAGCTAGCTGCAAAGTTCCTAAATAAACACATAAGTATCAGTCTTTCTAGTGGTTTGAATCATGTTGTTTTGTAGTTATTAATATTGTAAGCTTTTTATTATTAGCTTGTGTGTTTATATATATATCTGAAGTTTTTTTTTCAAAAGACCTTGTTTTCACCTCTTTGTGCTTTGGACCTTATTGTTTTGGCAAGCCTTGCATCTTCACCTATTTATTGAACAGGACAACAGAAAAGAAGACAACAGAGTGGGTGGGCAAAATGGAGGACTCACCTATTGAGATTCCCAGTGATAACGATGATGATGAGGATGATGATGATATGGACACAAAGGAGACAAAGCCGATGCCAATGGAAGATGAACTGCCAGACCTGGATGTACCTCCAGTCAAAGAAGAGAAAAAAGAACAGCTTAGAGTCAAAGAGGAAAACGTCAAGAAGGGTGAGTTTATTTGGGGTGAAGGGAAGAGGGTAGGTGTCTTACACAACTGTTGTCATAGTATGTAAACCTTTAAAGGTTGATGCCCTGATATCAGGCGAGCAGTCTTCAGTATATGGCAGTACAAGTCAGGATTGTTTGGTTTTCACTGTGTATTTTCAGATGAAAAAGTAGCAGATGGTGACAATGAGAACAAGTTGATGCGAAGAGGTGCGTAGATAAATGCATTGTATAACATTCTCCAACAGAGAGCTTATTTTTCCTTTGCATATGGGAGTTATATTTTCCTGGCCTCAGCGACTAGATCTGCCAAAGTTTTAGGATGTTCTTTATTGTTCATAGCTTATGCATCCTACCTGGGATTTGCTCTTTAAAGGTAGTGGCTTCTATAACCATTATATTTCCCTTGATACATATCCTATAAGATATGTAAAAATAATTTGTGTGTGTGTGTGCATCAATACATTTGTGTTTTCATGTGTATGTGCTTGCATGCATATATATGAATCCATATTTAGGAGACAAATGACACGTTGGACGTAGGATGTACATTTCCAATTACCAGCGTTATGCTGAAATCATTATTGTAATGAAATTCAGTCTTGCAAGAAATGTGAAGGTGTTTTAAGAGCATAAAAAAAATAAAAGCACCATGTTTTCTTCTATCCTCCTTTTCACACCAAAGAACAAGTCAAATTAATAACCAAAACAAACAGAAGCTAACAAAATGCTACGTGTGTACATTGCCTGTTGGGTAGTTTGACTAAGCACAAGGCACTGCTCGGCCTTTAGTTGAGCGGCATCCATGAGGGTGGAAATGTGGACTCTCTGCACCATTGAAGAAGAACGTGCCACAGTGTGCATTGTTTGGGCAAAGGGAGTGAAAGCTCAGGAAATTCACCTATGGATGTTAGCCAAGTATGGACCTTGAACCATGGATCGACAAAGGGTTTATGAGTAGGTAGAAAGGTTTAAAGTGGAAAGAACATTTGGAACTGATGACGGTCATTCTGGTTACCTGTCAACATTACGCACACAAGAGCACATTGACGGGGCGAATGCCTTTAGTAGAGAAAACCAGCTGATACCGGTGTCTCAGTTGACTGCATGTTTGGATACCAGCTATGGATCCACATGCGCCCTATCAAGTCACACTGAAAGAAGTGCTGTGTGGTTACAGACTCACCCCTGATGAGGATGTAAAGGAAGCAGTGCTCATCTGGCTTAGGCAGCAGCCGAAAAACTTCTTCTCTGCAGAAATACAAAAGCCAATCAAATGATACAACAAATGCGGCCTTTTACATGGAGACTGTGTGAAAAAGTGATATATTAAATTGCTTACAGCTACTTCTATTAAAGTTAAATGTATTTTGCATTTACTTTTTGATTCTCTCCGGTAATTACAATGTATACTTATTTACTTACTTTTTCTATAGGTTCACTTTCCACAAATCAGTTTTCATTTTCTATGAAACCCCCTTTTCTAAACGCACTTCAGTTTTTCTCTGAACTTCTCATCCCTTACGTTCTGGCCAGACAACTACGCTCTTCGTCTGATGACCGTATCCTTACTGTACCTGTCACCAGAATAACATATGGTCACAGGATTTCTTGTACTGTCTACCTAAGTCAATTATCCATATCTGGTTTGAGGGGACGCGGGTGGATAGTGTATGTGTATGCATACGTAAAAAAGAGAGAGATATTCTTTTGCTTCGCTTTCCTAATCTTACAGCAGGAGCTTTCTGGACCTACTGTCCCTGCTGCTTTCTTTGTCCCCTATTGGCTGCATCTAATAGGGTGTGATAGCTTTTGCCGCATCTAACAGGGTGTGATAGCTTTCGCTGCTGGATGTCTTCTGCATGCATACTGTCACTGTCATACAGTCTCTGCTCCATGTACATCATCTGTGCAGCTGGGACAGTTACAAATGACAAAAACAGGCCTTTTTTTGCTTCTTTTTTTTCTAATACCAATAGAGCTTCTGACTATTTATAGTTCACGTTTCTCCATTTGTTATGTGAATCATAAAACAACCTGTTTTCCAGTTCCATTTTTATGAATGTACTACTTTGCAGGTAAAACTTTTCTAGCTATATATAGTTCGTGTGTTCTTTTTGTTCCTGTTTCTTATATGAACCCTGCATAGAGCAGCTTATTTTCCAGTTCCATTTTTATGTGTCTGCCTTAGTATTTAAGCTGGTTGAGAAGTTAGTACCTTGCAAAAACCTCACTTTTTACTCCCACCCCCTACCTCCAAACAAAATCTACAAATTTTGCTTGTTTTATTATGTTATAGTAGAAATGGGATGAATGTAAGTAAGAGTGCTGTTTTTGATAATGATACTATAAAAGGTCAAGGTCCCATAGCTTAGTAGCTGTTGGGGCAGAGATTTGTGAGTGGTTTGTCATGTTGAGGGGATGTAATGCTGAAGGCATAGCCCATCCTTTTTGCTTCTGCCACCTTTTACCTTCCCAGATGAATCAGGTACCCATCATTGCTTGGTGGACAGAATGAATTTTCCAGTCATTAACCCAAGTAAAGCTCAAGTCACATAATGCTTTGAAGTTGTCTGCAGTAGCCACAGGGGAACTTGGCCTTCCAAGTTTTGCCTTATTGATTCTGCATTATTAAGGATACATGTTGGACATGAAGAAAGATCTCAAGAGTTTATTATATTGTATGCTTTTTGTATGTAATTTCCAAATAGTTTCTTTCACCTGTTCAATATAGCAATGAAACTTGCATATGGGGGGGAAGGGGGAATGTACTCCATATGTTAAATCGTGTGGATAAGCTTGTCATGGTTTTTCTGCAGCCCGCAAGAGCACAGGAGGCTCACGGTTCAAAAACCTTCCGAACCCAAAGGCTCACCAGTCTGTTCCAGGTATTATCTGAAATGCATGCTTTAGATAGTTTACAGTTCCTCTCCTCACATGTTTGTTCCTTATTGCAGCCTACACCAATCATCTTCCTTGATGATAATTAATATTAATTGACTTTACAGAGCATTTTCCCCATGTGGAGGTGAGCTTATTGTGCTATGCATGAAAGACTACTTGTGAACCAACAACTATCTATACAACAAAGAAACACAAAGTATGAGCAAACAAATTACACTGTAACAAACATGAACAAGCTGTAGCAAGCATGCAGCAGTAATTCCAAGATCTCGGTTTCAGTTGGGTTCCCTTTTTAAAGACAACAGTCATGGGGCACAGCCTAATGCCCTGACTGTGTTAAAGGTCAAGCACTTAGTTATGAAAGGAATGCAAAATAAAGGGTGAACAATGAGAGCCTGACCAGTTACCCAACAGCAAGCGAAGATGGAAAATTAATACGAGTCATACCCTGGCTTTTGCAGTAGTGCCCCTTGGTCCTCTCATTCTTGCATGCATTTTTTAATATCATTAACTTCTATTAATTTCCTAAATTGTCTCCAAACTATTTCTTTCTTTCATTTACATCATGAATTGAGAAACAGTTTAGAAGCATTTTTACCAAGTTCACAAAAGTGTGACTGCACTGGAGTTGTTCTCTCCATGTTTCTCTGTTGGACAGAGAAGGAAGAGGAGGAGGAAGTGAAGCAAGGAACGAGGGCATTGTTCCTCGATGGTTCTTCCTGCTACATCATGGACGCTAAATCCATGGGCAACATTGGCCGCTACCTTAATGTAGGCACTTTTGTAAACGTTCTGCGTCATAGCTATAAGAGATGCTTATTTGGTCTCATTCGATGTGTTGCAAATCATTGGGAATTCTGAACCGTGCATGCATTTCTAGCTGCTCACTTTTAAAGTGCCTGAAACTTTGGGCTTCTTTGAGATATCCAGAATTTTTTGACAAATAAAAAACACTCCATATATACAGAGTATTCAACAACAGAATACCTGAAAAGCACTTTTTAATATACATGGTGAGCTGTCAGCTTGATTACAAATTTGTTTTACCATTACAGCATAGCTGCACTCCCAACGTGTTTGTGCAAAATATTTTTGTGGACACTCATGATGTGCGGTTTCCCTGGGTAGCTTTCTTTGCTGGACAGTAAGTACATCTTGAAAACTTCAAGACACAAGTGTCTGTGATGCTGAATTAATTATTTATGATTTAATTATGCTGATAAATATCTGGTTAGGAGTTATAATGTTGGTGGAGATACCTGTTACAAATTTCACCAACTGAAAGTGCAGTCTTCATGTCTTACAGGTTAGAAATAGTCTTGGCAGTTAGGGAATAGGCTTATCACATCAGATCATAAAATTGGGAAGATTTTCCCAGAGACCCTTCAGAATTAATATACGTATAACTTATTTTTTATTTTTCACTTTGTCCCCTCATTCATTTACTGGTTTGATTGTGTCTGCAGGTACATCCGTGCTGGCACCGAGTTGACATGGGACTATAACTATGAGGTGGGCAGTGTACCAGACAAGGTACTCTACTGTTACTGTGGTTCTCCCATGTGTAGAGGACGCCTTTTGTGAAAAGACTTCAGACAGCAGGATAGAAATCGATTCCTCAGATGTGTTCGGTTACTATTGTGCTGTTGACAAAAGCAGAAGCACAAATGTCTTCAGATGAGAGCTATGTTCCTAAAGATTTTGTGAAAGTTGTTGGGATCAAATTCAACTTTGGCTTAAACATCATCAATCATTGTCAGTGTTTGTTTTGTAAAACTGCATTCTTTTAAAAGTAATAATAATAATAACTTGTATAGCGCATTTCTCCCCACACAAAAGAGCTCAATGTGCTTTAACATGATGCACTGAAGCTGACAGTATTTGTCAGTTATGTTCAAAGTCTGCACAATGCATTAGGATATTTAGAAAATGTATGAAGGTATATTGCAGCTGTCCTTCCAGCATTTTAACTGCTTTTAGCTTGTTCTTTTTTTGAAAAACAAACCACTGTCCAATTTTATTCGGCTACAAAGTAATTTCTTATGCGTAAGAGTTAAGGAAACCTGGAGAAAGGCTTTAACCAATCAGAGGAACAGATATTCACCTTTAGATTCAGTTCCAGCATAACAGGAATTAAGTACTAGGCCTTGATGTTGAGTCTCTATAATGTTTCATCAGTGATTATATTAATGAGTTACTTTGTAAGGGATGCAGGGACATGGAAGTCATTCATTCTATGTAGACACCAAAATCCTGTGATGCTGCCATTTGCTATAATGCGCATGATGTCACTACTACCGGACAGTTGGTGGCTAAAACACCTTACCATGATATGACACCTGTTTACAAGGCTAATCATTGGTTGTTTTCACTGAGTACTCTGCTTTCCCCTACCCTATGTGTTCAGTGCTGGCACTAAAGGGATGCAGGGTCTTGGACAAATAGAATTGTGGGGTGTTTGCAAACCAACATAACATTGTGCAGTAATAAATAACATAGTGTTTTAATACTGTAAATAGTGGAATGGCTTCCGAATAATAAAAAAAAAAACTGGACAAGAGAGAATGCAATTCTAGTGAATGCACCATGATAAACATGTCATGTACAGGTACAGTGTTAGTGTAGGCTGCAGGCTGTTTAATGTATATTCTTACCTTTCTCAGGACACAGCAGTGATTGGTGGCAGTTAATTAACTTGTTTGTTGTTCAGTTAATAATGGTACGATGGTCAAAACAATTTTCCTGTATTATATACAGCACACAGATTTCACACAACAAACAAAATTCCATACCTCCATATTTTGGAGTAATGTCCCTTCACCTTACAGGCTAGACTCCATGGTTCTCAAGGGGTCGCGACGTGCTGACAAGGGGACACGAATGCGGTCATTTTCTTATATTTCATATCGGCATTAGTGGCTAAGGGGGGCACGCGGGCGTACCTTTTTTTTGTCGGGGCACAAGTAAAAGGTTGTGAAGCGCTGGGCTAGAGGGTGACAGATCTTCATTTTGTTTTCTTTTTCGTAAATTTGCATTAACCTTTGTGTCTACTGTTTGATCTGTGCTTCTGCTACGCCACTTGCTTTCTTCTTAAATGCCTGTGCCACGTAACTTCTTTTTTATGGACCATATCAAATGGTTGATTAGCAGTCACATCTGCACCATCTTGCTGCATTTGGAACTATGTGTCAGCAGCGTAATTTAACTCTTTGATAACTTTTCTATTACACCATGAATTTTTAGGACTCTTGATGCAACTGTTATGCCACTCATCTTCGTGAAAGTCGGAATTGACAGCTGTGTTCTCTGCAGTCTCACGTCTCGTCACCATTGGAATGTTACTACTCATATTGAGTCTTCGGAGGTGTACACATCTCTGGTGTCAGATAGTGTGCTCTGTGACTACTCTGTATTTTCTGCCGGGTTTATGTGTTACCTCGTCAGATACCTGAACAGATCTCTTCTCGAATGCATCTTTTCCCAATCACAAGTCTGCCAGTCCTTTCCTATGCCAAACCCCTCCCTTGGCATGCTTCATACACAGATTTTTCTGTCTTTTCGGTCTGGTGTTGTCTTTACCTGATTTCTTGCTGTTTTGGTCTGTGTAGTCAGTGTGTTATATACATTTTGTATGTAGTCAGTGTGTTATATACATTTTGTATCGGTTGAATGTGTTTTCAGTGTTTTGTAGTTAGAAAATGTTAGCAAAGCACATTGAGTCTACAGTATAGTAGAGAAATGCACTATATTCTCTGCAGCATCATACCACTCATTGTGTTCACATTATAGAGTTTCTCTAATATGAAACAGGTGCTATGCATGGGGCCCCCTTCAGGTGTGGGGCCTTGGCCGGTTGCCCCTGCTTGCCACCCCCCTAGTGCTGGTCTTTGTGTGTTGCATGCTATATTGTGTTCATGAGTGTGCATGTGTTTGTGTATGATGATGCATTTGACGCTTACCCTGAAAAGATCTATGCTTGTGCACCCAGGTCAGCCCAGGGGCGTAACAGCATCTGTCACCAATACAGTGAAGGTTGTCTGTCCTGGGTTAAGTTCTCCACTCGGGCATGCTGTTCTTTCTCGGCATGCGGCATCTGTTTGCAGAGCTGGCTGTCTTGCCGTGATATAGCCTTAGTTGTTGGCTTAGCGCAAAACACCAATTCCCCCCTCCCCACACTTCCCTCGAGCGCCTTTCTGTACTTTGTATGTAAAGCTTTGAGCCTGGCTTTGGTGCTGAGGCAAGAGATTGCATAATGCATTATCAACAGATTGTCACAATAATCCACAGCCCCCCCCCCCAAAAAAAAAAGGCAGACCTCCTTCTCCCTCCAAATTACCCATTTTGCTATTTGGTCCATAATCCCTAACAAGAATTACAGAAGAACATTAATGACTGTTGCCTATTTATATGAAGGTTCCTTGGAAATACCCAGGTTGTGAGGAGCCATCAAGGAAATTGTGTGACTGTAATGGAGGTGGTTATGTGAAAAAAAAAAAAATCATGCTCATCTTGCCATTTTCACTTAAGCACAAATACTGTCTACATTCTTGCTTCTTTGGATTTCATGCCTCTATTGATGTTTCCCTTTTTCTTGTGTTCATGTTATTAACCACATCACCACCAACAAGATCTGTTCTAGACTGTGATCCCTTTAATCATCCCTTCTTGTTCTAAGTTATGCTGGACAATACTGATAAATTTTAACTATTAGGCCAGTTTTCATATTTTATGTTGTATATAATTAAAAAAAAGTTTTCAGCACAGAATTCCATTTAAGAAACATGCTGGACAAGAAATAAAAATTGTGTGTGCTTTTATATTTATATAAAACAGAAACAGTCCTGTTGAAGGGTGTGGATCATTTCTTTTTAGCCCTTAATAGTATAAAGTATATAAACCATCTCTAACTTTTGTCATCCATTTTCTTTCCATATCCCTTTCACTTCAACAGCAAGCATACTTTAAAGTAGTCAAAATTCCAATATATTTTCATGGTCCAAATGCAACATACTTCTGTGCATCCTATGTGTACAAATACAAGTACATGGATCTGGCCTTTGTAAGACTTGGCCATGATTTATGCTCATCTTCAGCAAATAAAGCTGAGAAGGAAGTAAACAAGACTGCTGCAAATGTTTTGGAAATTTACATTGGAGCTGACTAGGTCCAGCTCTCTGCATTATCTTGAACCATGCTGCTGTCTGCCATTGATAACATACAATGGAAATAGCAAGACCCTGAGCTGTCCAAGTACTGTCATGTTAAGAGAGGTGGGCAGAGTACTCAAATCACTGTTCTTCCCCAGAATCTGTTCTGTTCAGAACCTTCCCCTGCACCACGTCATCAAGAATCCTGACCACTCTTGTCTGGTCATAAGTCTGACACAAATGCCGCAGGTGCTTGATGTGAGCTGACAACCTTGGTCCCACGCTTGATGCCCTGGCATCACATTCAGTAGTAGGACTCGCAGCTGAATCTGGTCCATCAGCATCCATCAAGGTGAGGGCCAAACAGTTAATGCGGCAACGACTGCATGACGTTTCCAGGTAGACCAAGACTGGCAAGAATATTGGCATGCTGCTCTTTTCACTTGCCTTCTTGTCCTCCTCCTCTTCATCTGTGACTTGTTCCTGCAATAATGATGCAGCAGGTCAATACAGAACAGTACAATTCAGTGAATAAAGACCTCCAAAGCATCTATGGAATGAGGCGGGTGGGTAGGAATTGTTTTACGCCAATAACTAAGGCTATATCACAGATGCCATGCCATGCCACATGCAGAGAACAGGATGTGCAAAATGAGATTTGAACCCATGGCAACCAATCCTCACTGTATTGGTGACCGGTGCTAACCATTTTTAAAAACAAATCAGAGTGCAGACATATACTTACTATTTGGAGACTTTTGAAGAAGTCACAGAGAAACATCTGCAAAACATCAAACAACATTTTATACTGCCGCATCTGTCCTGGCTCGAGATCTCCACTTGCAACACGCTCTTTACTGTCCCTGCCACTGTCTTGTATGGCTTCATCACGAGCTGAGCCAACACATCTTGTAAAAGTCTTCTGGGTCTGTTTAAAACGAGTGACCTGAGCAGTCATATGATCTCCTTCACTTTGGTCTTCTTGTGCTTGAGATTTGGAAGTATCCTGACCAGCAGACAACAGCACCCGATGGTCACCACTGAGATTTTGGTTGGACGAGCTGCAGTCCTCTCCTTGGGTGTTCTCATTCTTATTGTGAAGAGATGGGTACAAAGGTTCCAGAACCTTCACCATGCACCTTAATAGCTGAGAACCTACAGCAATGAAACAGACATCCTTTGAAATATGATTTTCACTCGTCTGGTGAAAATGAACTAATGTGGATTGTGTTTTCCTTTTTGAGCCACACAACATAATTCATTTCTTAACCATTCTACCTTTCACGAAACCTTGTACTCCACTACACACAATAAAACTAGCTCAGGTAGTTTCAACACCTAGCCCCTATCTCTGGTTCCAACAGCAGTTAATAACAACAAAAAGCAGGATATCATCAAAGAAAATTAAAAAGTGTCAGTCATGATAATAAATATTCTTTCCTTTTATTATCTTCCCATTCTTCCTTGCACATTTATCTACATGTGTGGTCATACACTGGTATGCAAGCATGACAATGCTGAGCTTGAAAGACAACCCCTCTTCAAGGTAGAAACAGAACTAAGTGACTCACAACGGTCACAAATTTTACATCGGCTTCCTTTATAAACAGATTTTCTTTCAGCACTGAGGTCTCATCCATGAAGGTGTTAATTCTAACCCTCATGCAAGCCACTTCCTGCAGCTTGTCTCACCAACTCACTTGTGGACAACTTCTCGGCGATGGCGGTGTCAGAGGCAAACAGCGCATGGACAAGGGAGAAGACTGAAGACAGGCATGCACTGTGCTCCTCCAAGCCCACTATCTCATCCTCACACACACACTCCAGGTACTGCAGGAGCGGCACTAATACGGTTTCTCCTTTCTCCACTGCAGCACACAACAAAACTGTTACCTCACATCTGCAAACCTCAGATTAACAGCAACAAGTGGTCGTGTTAACCTCTTTTGGCATTAAATCGGAGCAGTACAAACACTTGCATACAAATAGGGAAGAGCTTCGTTTATTTACTAAAGTATTTCATTACTATGTTAATTTTTTTTAACTTGTACTTGTTAGGAATAATCTTTCACATCCTGATGTCAACTAAAAACTATGAATTTAAAACAAAGGAATTAAAAAAAAGTGAACTTATTTTCTTTCCCTTTTCTATCTTTGGCTGTCTGAGTACACACATCAACTAGTACATAATTACAATTAACTATGCTTTCTGATGCATAGCAAACAGCACATCACGGGAGAATGCAATAAAATAGTAATGAGCAAAGATCAATACAGTGCATTTTGCTTATAACCATTTTATTATAAGCTTATTATAGTCCAAAGGGCATGCTTTTATGCTGGTAACACCATGAACCTTGAAAAAAAAAATCTATTAGGCCCCACTGTGGAATTAAAATGCACATAAACAGAAGGACCAGCAGTGCCTTCGGTGGAAAGCAAGATATGACTAGCAAATAACCATGGCAGAATAGAAAGAAGTACAACTGAACATATATGCAGCTGTGCTTTGCAGATGACACTGATCTGATAGTGGGACCTTGCCAACAGACTGATAATGCAAATGCATAATGGCACTGATGAGCAAAGCTTTGGTTACCAATGGCAGCATCATAGACATCTACATCAATGTACAGTTTAAGGAGAACAGCTTTTAAGTAGTTTCCAAAGATGTAAGGTGCACTTCAGACATTTGCAGCAGTGACAGTCACAATGGCCAGGCTGGACAGGATCTGGTTCAGCACCACTATCAGGGATTTGCTTCCAAGTACTGACTGTACAAGTCCTTTGTAGTTCTCATCTTACCATAGGGATGTGAGATGCGGACTCTGCCTATATCGAGAGGAGAATTCAGGCATCCAAGTATAAGTGCTGGAGAAGAATGTTCCAAATATCCAACATGGAATGCAAAACCAATGACTCTGTACAAATTATGTTGCCACCCTTGTGGAACACCAGGAACCCCTTCTTGCAACATTCAAGCAAAGCAAGTTGGTCTGGTTCAACCTTGTCACCTTGCACAACACTTTAAGATGAACAATCAGGATATCTTGAATTGATGTTCATTTCAATGTGAACAGAGAAAGTAGTGGCTTGCAAATGTCAAGGAATGGACTAGTTGTAAAACAAAGGACCTGCTCACAACCACTCAAAACAGTGGCAAGCATTGTCAGCAGCTAGCCAGTTGTTCTGCTGACCAGTACCAGCGAACCAGCACAGCTGTCTGTCAACTGGGCTAAATGAATAAAATGAATGATGAAGATGTTAGCAACAAGAATCATCAGTAAACCACCTAATATCACTAATATTGATAAGAATACTCACCTAAAGCCTCTACTCCCGACTCAGTGGTGGACAGCAGCTGGAAGACATGCAGGAAGACTTCCAGTGTCTCACTGTGCTTGTTTCTAAAACAAAGCCATACTGGAGTAATAGTAGACAGTTAATGGAGGATTCCATGGTCTATGTTCCCCAACCACATACACATGCACAAACTCACACACACCCTTTTTTTCTCTCTCTCTCTTGCCTTTTTACTGTAAAATTCTCTCATTTACTGTCATTCATGGCTGATTATGTGATGCAGTGTACTGTTCACAATGGAATAGCATGGCTATCCTGGTACTCAAAACTCACAAACCCGAATACAAGGGTCGATAACCTAACAGTCAAGAATTTTGAGCCTTGAGTCTCTCTTGGTTGCTTGCCTTCTCCCTTCTCATCTTCTATCTATAAGAACTGACACTCATTCATTATACAGTAACATGTTTAAATCTTACTGACACTCATTCACTGTACAGTAACATGTTTAAATCACTGTTGTACATTTGCTTTGTTTCATTCTGCAAGATTTTGAGTGATCCAATTCTTGTGAACAGAACTAAGTGGTTAGTCAATCAGTTTTGGAGGACAGCAAAGTGTTCAATGATAATCTTAAACCATCAGTAAACTGTCAGTAGTGAAACCACTAATGTAGAGACATCAGGTTGTGGGAAACAGCCCTATCCCTGCAACATTGCACGTAGAAATGTTATACCCTATATCAGAAACAGCTATGTAGTCTCACCCAGTCTGCTGTATGGCTTCCAGCAGAGAGTCAACCATCTCGGTGGTGGCCCACTTATGACGTAGCTCATCAGACAGATCCAACAGAACATCCACAAAATCAGCTGTGTTTTTCAGAAGCACATCTGTGTTAAACATGCAAGAACATAAGTGTGTGTCACTTTTTCAGCTATAAAATGTTGATTTTATTACAACTCCATCATTTTTCCTCATTAGCCAAATCCAAACTAAAATGTTGACAGGTTTAAACTGGTGATAGTGGTAACAGTTATTGCAATGAATGTATGTCCTTTTTTTCTAATTTTACTGCTGATGTGTTTATACGCTTATTTATTCTAAATGTATTAGAAAGTGAAATTTGGGAAGTCAATAAAGACATACTGATCTATTCATTCCCTTCAAAAGGCACTGCATTTAAACACAGCCCACTACTAACCTCTCTCTCCTCTTATATCTCTTGATTAGGCTGTAGTGGTGCTGATTACTTTTTTAGCTATTGATCATTACTGTTACCTTCCTGTCTCTTAAACTTCACCCTCTTCATTGCCTATCTTTCTATTACTTCATGCACTACACATTAACCTAGTTTTTGCATCAAGTGCTGAGTGCACGTTCCTACATGAGCATGATTATACACTATATAATTTTTTTAATTATTATTTGATATGGAATTATGGTGGTTCCCTTCATATTTGCTTATTTAGAAAGAAGTAAAAGACCCTTAAATAAAGACTGCTATCAGGACTTGGAAACTTCAGTATATGCCAAATGCACCTTTCTACAGCCCCATTGTAAGCTCAAAGTATTATATATATATATACACACACAGGCACAGCTGTACATTCCTTTATAGGGTAGGCATCAAATGCACCTTCAAATACAAAAATGTAATGCATGCACACACACATACACACAAGCAGAGGGTGGAGGAAACTGAAATACCCAAAGGGAAAAAAAAACACACCAACAGTCAGCCCTATAAACAGTTGTCACATCCAGAGAGAGGTATGTAAAAGCAGAGAATTAACCCTATGACAGCTGATTCTCACTGCTGTGGCTTAGAGACTTTAACTACTGAGATTAGCAAAACGTTATAGTTTCTGACAGCAAGTGACCAAATATGTTTCTCCACTATTGGCAAAAGGGGTAGGGCTAAATGTTTTTGCTGAACAAGCACTATCTGAGACATAAAAGCTGTAACTGTCTCTGCTGAGGTGACTAACTTGTGCATAAGCACTTTTAAGATAAGATATTTCAATGTAAGAGTATTTCAAATGCAAAGATTCTAATACTAGCTTAAGTCTGCAATGACCAGATGTGCCTTATGCTATTTTTAAATCAGATAGTACTATAGGTATAGTTTGTGACTAAGCAGACTGAGAGCCCATGCAATTCACTGCTATCTTAGGGTTACTACCTAAATTTTGTATTTCTCTACCCACACTCTAAACTGAAATATAACACTGAAATAAATAACTCTCACAACTGTCCTTTCATAAAAATATTACAGAAACAGGATTGCACCTTCTATTTTGCTGCCCATGTATATTTTCATGTATGTCATGAGATTTACACATCTATATGCAGATACTGATTTGTGTATGATACATGCAAGAGACATTGAACTGTTCACTATTGTTTGCCCTTTGCAGGCATGCTGTGCATAAGGCCTGCACTGAAAAAGTCTCTCCTCTACTCATAGGTTATAGCTTTGCATGATATAAAATGAAAGCAGGCTGTGCATACCAATGTAATAGGTACGCTCTAATATGCGGTTGTGGTATCCATTAAACCAAAGTAAGTATGTGTGCGTGACTACTCTTACTAAACATGCATGGCGTCTGCACACTGCTTCTCGACCTTTCAGTTTGCTTGCCACCCAAAAGCCTGTATTATTAATTACCATATAATTATTATGTAAGCATCAATAAAATGTGATTTCATGATTATTTATGTTGAAGGGTTTTGTCACATTATAAAAGACATTTTAAAATCTTCCTAAATGTTCCCATCAGCCAAGTATATATATATATATAGGGTGTGGGTGGGATAAAAATTGTCCCTACCAAGTGTTAAAAATACATATATATATTGCTACAATAACCATAGAGAATTGGCAGTGCTTGGTGGTGTAGAAGGGAATGACCACCTTTAAAAACCCCTGGCTGAGTCAGAGATAACCGAATTGTTGCGCTATCAATGCCCCAAAAGTCAATTCACCAAAAGGTCAAGACTTTTTGCCTCAGTACACTGACATTTTTTTAATGTTACAACATGTCAGCACCTGATAAGCAAAAGGGAATGCAGACTTTGCCCTGAAAAAAAAACTTTATACAAGGTCAAACATTTGGGATGTCAATCCTGAGCTCAAGCTCTCTTCCTATGCCTTATGTGAAAGCAGACAAGCCAGATGGCCCAAGGGACACCTGAATCGTTGCTAACTGGAATGGGTCCAAGCTCACTTAAAAATAATGAAATTGTTTAAACATTAAATGCCCACAGGGTCTGGGGCAAGGAATCACGACAACTACTTTCAAGACTAACATTTAATATAAAAAGATATTCAGAACAAAATTCAAGCAGATGACATTGCCAAATGTGAAAAATAACAATAAATACCAAGTAGGAATGTAACCTTTTTGTTTGTGACAGTACTTTGTATATAGCTTTTGAAAATGAAAATTCATTTTTGCATGGTATATATTTGTAGCAAATGTTTACCTTTATGCAACATTTAGAGATAATACATGCATCTTACTCCTTTTACACATTAAATGTTCTATTTGACACAATAAATCACTTTCCGATCTAGATAATGATGGCAATAACATGACAACTGTGATGTCATAAAGATGCTTCAGTGACTGAACAACTCTGTATTTAGGAGATTTTCTAATCTTTTTGTCCATATGCCTCACTTTTTGTCCCTTGCAGTCTTAGCATTTCAGATAGCCCCAACATTTCCAGGGTCACTGGCAAGAGAGGTTAGTACTTCAGATAGCCACTGTCATTGCCAAAAGAGCTATGCGTCCCCAAACAGCGGTATCACAACTGCTGATCGAAGGTGTTACCCGCCCATTATGCAATGCGCAGCTCAAGCTGGAGGGAGCTAGGAGCCGAATAGTTATAAACTGGAGGTGTGCGTGCTGTCTGCAAAGACCCTACACATTGCTTCTGTCTTCTTTTTCTAACATTCATAGCCACCCTCCAAACAGCGTTACCTCCATTTCATGAATAATCTCCCTGACCGTAAGCAGCGGCCAGGCATAGTGCCCACTGTCCCTGTTACGAATGAAATGTTTTAGTGGGTCTAGGTCAATCCTAGCGAGCGCGTGAGCACGTGTGAATGATCGGTGAATGACGCAAGTCTGGATGAATGACGCAAGCTGTGATGTCAAAAATGTTCGAGGAAGAGAGCGCATGCGTAACGTAAGTGTGATCGTTGAGAAAGAAGAAGCGAGAAGGTTAGAGTATTGTAGGCGTGTGTCGCCACTATAGTAGTTTAGACTTTAGAGTATTGTAGGCGTGTGTCGCCACTATAGTAGTTTAGACTTTAGAGTATTGTAGGCGTGTGTCGCCACTATAGTAGTTTAGACTTTAGAGTATTGTAGGCGTGTGTCGCCACTATAGTAGTTTAGACTTTAGAGTATTGTAGGCGTGTGTCGCCACTATAGTAGTTTAGACTTTAGAGTATTGTAGGCGTGTGTCGCCACTATAGTAGTTTAGACTTTAGAGTATTGTAGGCGTGTGTCGCCACTATAGTAGTTTAGACTTTAGAGTATTGTAGGCGTGTGTCGCCACTATAGTAGTTTAGACTTTAGAGTATTGTAGGCGTGTGTCGCCACTATAGTAGTTTAGACTTTAGAGTATTGTAGGCGTGTGTCGCCACTATAGTAGTTTAGACTTTAGAGTATTGTAGGCGTGTGTCGCCATTGATTTTTTTTTAAGTTGAAGCGAGCGTGTGTCGCCGCTAATAGGGTGAGAGTTAGTGCAGGAGTGTGTGTGGTTGGACTTTGCATCAGCAAGAAAGTAAAGAATTGTTTATCGTTTCGGACTGTCTGGAGTGAGAAGTTGACATCGCCAGATTTTCTGGACCCGAAACGAGCTACTAACGGTCATTAACTAAGACCCGTTAGTTAACAGTTCCCTTAATGCCCATGCGAGTCTGGAAGTACGGTGATTAAATAGTTGTTGGGATATCTGATAGGCGACATGAGTTTGGCGTTATTTCTGTTTCGCTCATGTCTGGGTGCGAGTGAATGAACGCGACACGCGACCGCAAAGTGCACGTTATTGCATTACGAGGGCGCACCCCATGACACACCAACAGTAATAAGTCGGTCGAGGTGGGGAGGTGTGCCTGCGTCCTTGACTTCGGTCATCGTCACTAGAGATAGGGCTTGAAAAAGTACTTTACAAGCAACTTCCGAAGTCGGGCAACAGCTTGAAGGACAGACGACACAGTGACCGAATTTCGCTCGTTTCAGCTCTTCGACTTTTGTAGTTCCTCTCGTCGCAACTCATGACTAACCTCATCCTCTATCGTTCTAATCTTCTTCTGATGTAAATCTGATGCAGGCCCGAGTTTCGTTTCACTCGAGGCTTTTTGTACTGACGACGGTAATCTCTTTTTCCTCCTTTTGCTAACAATCGCCAAGACTGTTCGCATTACCGAGATATTTTAGATCCCGGTTAATGTTCTCCAGACAGGGACATAAAGGCCGTGGGTTACTTTCAGTCAGCTGTTTACAAACAAGAAACTGAGTATGAGAAGAGAAATGCTTTGTTAGTGCAGTCAAGTCATCGTGCAAGGTGCAAGAGCACGTGCACTGACGCTAGATCTCTCCCCCCCTCCCCCACTACCCTTTGCGTGACTGTATAAGAGAGGGCGGGGGATTTGGTGTTTTACGCCGAGCCAGCAACTTTATCACGGCAAGGCAGCCAGCCCTGTAAACTGATGCTACATGCAGAGAAAGAACAGCGTGCTCGAGACGAGAGCACAGACAACCTTCACTGTGACGGTGACAGGCGCCAACCGTTGCGCCACCGGGCAACCCAAGTGTATGAGAAGCGGACGCCGATTGGCTAATTTCTGGGTGGGTTTTACCACGTGACCCGTGTACGCCCTCAATGACTGACCTCCAGAGATTCAGACTAGACCACCTTTTTTTTTAATCGGTTTTTTCTGATTATCTATTATTGAATAAAAAAATAAAGCGTGCAAGGTCAAAATATAAACAGTAAAGCAAGCTAAATAGGTCACGCCAGGAGAAGTTTTCGTGGGATTATTATTATGTTTGCATACTCTTTATCCGTTCAATGCTCTGAGAGATCTTCGTGAGAAAAGTTCAGTCGATGTACTAATTGTTATCGGGATGACAGACGTCGTCGTGGTGATCGCCATGCTCGCAGTCATCGATATATCATTGTTGTTGTCGTTGCATTACAAACTGATCATGTGGTTGTTGTTGCTGATGAGGTGAATGTTGTGAGGGTTGTGTGGTGGGCGGTGGCAATGCTGGTGGTGTGGGAATGGTTGTAGGCCCGTCGTTATGTACATCTACATTTAAGGAACTGACGGGTGCAGCTCTGTGTGAGAAAGAGAAATTACCCCCCAAAATGACTTGCAAATTGTGGCGAGGTGAGCTGGGGAGAAAGAGGGTGAGCGGGATAATTCCCACAAATTTCGCTCACGCAACCCACTTCGAGTTTGGTAATACTAAATACTTAATATAAAAACAAGCAAGTGCCAAAGAACAACGTCAATAAATTTACTTTAATGCCATTCTCTTTTCTTGTGTGTT
This sequence comes from Marisa cornuarietis, assembly GCA_004794655.1. Taxonomy (NCBI): domain Eukaryota; kingdom Metazoa; phylum Mollusca; class Gastropoda; order Architaenioglossa; family Ampullariidae; genus Marisa; species Marisa cornuarietis. The sequence goes on along the minus strand of SMMW01000057.1, from coordinate 1,037,248 downwards.
TGTGTGGGAGGGAGGTGAGTGACTTCCATATCCACCACCTTCCTACAATTAAATCATTCAAATGTGCACTGAAAACGCACCTCTTCCTTGAGCATTACTCCTAACACAGTCCACACAATGCTCGTCATTTTTCACACCCCTATTCCCCCTCCTTCTGCTTATTGCTACTTTCCTACTCGTCTTCCTGTGCAGAATCACGATATTCTCAGTTCTTGTTACTTGGTTTCTCTTTGTTTTTTGTATACTTGTCTTCTATTCATTGTCAGTACTGTTGTTTATTCTTCTGTTCCTCCTACGCTGTTTATGTCTCATTTTTGTTTTAAGCGCTAAGAGCGGGCTCCTTGCGAATGTGAGTATGCGCTATACAAATCTTTCATTTATTATTATTATAATACAGTGTTGTGTAAAGTGACGGTCGCAAGGGTTCGCAGTGCGGTTGCACTCACGATGCCATAATTCTCATCCTTCGCCGCGGTCTTTGTTATGCGTCTCGATCTGTAAACAGGGTTTAAAGTCGACGCTTAACTGTTCAGCTGCGCACACATTAGTACAGAAATACTAGTCCCACAAAGACCTACAAAGATGTCGGTACGTCAATATTTACATAGAACCCTATTGTTCTGAGCATATGGACCTGCAAGTGGCTAGCTACCCTGCTTCTGCAATCCAAACTTTTAGGGATGACCCAGACCGGCAAATGACTTTTGATTTGATAATCACAATTGTGCTCGAGAAAGATCTTTGACCTACGCCCCGACGCATGCTTCCCTTATTTAATAATTTTATTAACGGGTTTGGGGGGGGGGGGTTGCGACTCTTGCGCAATTCATCTGCTAATCATACCGAGGAGCGTGGGATGGATTATTTCAACCGCTCTTTCTAGAACTGAAGCTCAAGTTTACCTATAACAAAATAATAATCAAATAAAGAAAAAAAAAAACAACCAAAAAAAAATTGTATTAGCTGTTATGACCGGCTAACCCCTAGTCGGAAGAGAGAAATAAAGGCGGGGAATTTTGAGTCTCCTTGTTGCAGTTATCATGGATTAAATAAATAAATATGCATTAACAGACAAAATTTATCTATCGTTACTACAGGGCTTTCAATTATATATATATATATAATGTGAACAGCTCTTACAGCTAATCTCGAGTACAGTGCAGTACTTTTGCTTTATAAACACGTAAGCTAATTGGTTCGTGATTTAAGGTCTTTGATTTCGCAGGCTTTATACTCCCCGCGGGTCGGACGTTCTCCACCCCTGTCCAAGAGGATTTACTTTCTATCTCCATACTCTCCCAATAACCACCATCAGAAACTGTTGCTGGAACGTTCTTGGGGTTTCCGTAAAACCAAGTAATAATAATAATAACGACAGATTTAGCAAAGCGCACTTTTCCATGTGTAGGCGAACTCAATGTGCTGTGCACGAAAGAGTACAAACGAACTGACAAATAATCATACAACGAAGAAACACAAGAAACAGCAGCACGCGTGGAAGATTCCGCGATAAGACGCCTGCTGCTGATGCTACAGATGAATCAACACTGTTATCGTCATCACAACGATAAAGGGGAAAAAGGCCGCCTGCTGAAGAAAAAAAAAATACTTCAAGCAGTCAACATGACCGGAAGTAGCTGTATTGCAGATAAATAAGGAAGACAAAATATGATCCTCTAGGGCTCAGGGAAGGCCTGCGGGGACTCGCCCACCCACATATACGCGCGCGCGTGCACGCACAAACACGCGCACACAATTATAAGACTAGTGGGTACTCGTTACAACCAATTCGCAATCTGCCGTTCCTGGGTGTACTTTGGCCTCAGTCTCCTTGAGTACATCCTATTTGACTCGCTTCGCTATGTTCTCGATGGAGCACACACTTCATGCAACTTTATGACAACATAACCTCGCTGATTCCTTCGTCGCATTACTCAGTGTGTGTGTGTGTGTGACTAATGTCCAGGCACCTCCATGGAGCTGTACATCACAGCCACGTGGCATCAGTCGGCGCGTGCCCTCGTCTCCGCCCCTACGATAGTGGTGGGATGGTGAGATGAAGGACGGTGCTTGGATCGATAAGATAAAGATTTTCTCTCCATCTGGGCAGGTGAGCATTTCACCTGCCACGTGTTTGCTCTCCACCTGTTACTCGGTGCCTTAGAGACAACAAAACTCCCGGCTTCTGACCATCTGGTTCTGCTCTGCTCGTAATGGTCACCCACGCGCCCATCCACCTTCCCACGCCAGCACGTACACACACACACACACACACACACTCACACATGAATAAATACACGTCCCGTCATAATGGTAGGCGAAATGATCATACAACACAAACAGTTTGAGCTAGAGGAGACTGCGGGAAACCATTAGATTCATATCAGTACGTCTACAAGTGTAACGGGAAAGACCCACACGATGGAACAAAAGTGCTGTACGTGCTCTACTGTGCGCCAACTAAACAGTTCAAGTTGTGATAGCCTGCCATTACACGCAAGCTAAATGCTGTTCACCGATTTGATAAAAAAAACCTCGTCCCTGTTTAGACACTAATCGTGTTAACTGGACGAGTTTGTCAAACAAGGCCGTGTACTGGCACGAAGGGGGTGAGAAAAAAATGGAGTGGGTGGTCGCATGCTGACACTTTCGAACTAACCTCTACTGCGCAGGGAGTCCGGTACTGTCAACAATTCCCGAGATAATACCATGGCGACGGGCTATGAGGCTCTGCGTGGGATACAAAATACAAACTATCACGCCAGCTGATTGCAGCTTAATGTCGTGTGTTCCGTTTGTTTACACCGCCAGCTATCTCTACTCGCATTCATCAATAGCCCCTTATCACTGTATTTTCTCAAAAGTCTGTCTGCACTCATTTTTCAATATTGTCTCTTTTCATTTAGCATGTTCTGCGTGTGTTTAGAAATCAAGACATCAAACATAACAAGCCTCTGGTTGGGTTCAACAACACTCACACACTTTGATTTTAATTCTACTCATAGATATTTCTTGAAAAAAAAGTCCATGTAATACTGTCGATGATGAGACTCTTAAGCTTGTATGGCTCTTTTCTTTTGAAGTGTACATAACAATAGTCACAGCAATTGGGAAAGATGGGAGGGCTGGAAAGAGAGACGATTGCAACAAAAATATTTTTTGAGCTACTGAATGAAGCTGTGTGTCTTGATGAAATATTACCAAATACATCAAGAAATAAACTCTGACCTGCATAAATGTTGGGGAAGCAAATCTGTGACCCTTGTGAAAGAGTATATGCTTCATATTTTGATGGGGAGTTAGAAGTTTCAACAGAGGACAGGTTAAACAAATTTAATAACAAAGCACATAATGTGAGAAGATAAGAATGACTCCATATACTTTAATCTTTCTCCCTCATAACTTTAAGCATACTCAGCAAATTAACATATACTAACCAACCAACAGAATAAAAAATAAAAAAAAGACAAACATGAACGGTGTTGGGTACAAGAAATGGAGATACAGAATGAAAAGTATTAGACCAAAAATGCAAACATAATTAGTATACTCACTGTTTGTAGAACTATGGAAAATAAAGGCAACTTGATCCTGCAAAAGGCTGGCCCTCTCGATGGCTTTTAGCCACATCTGGCATGCTGCCTCATGGGAAAGACTTGTATACAGCAGCCTGTGTGAACATTAACATCATCAGGGACATTTAGAATTACTTATGCGCGTCATTTAAGCTACTTTCTCTTGAAACTATGATGCATTTTACACTACACAAATGAAACGATCATGTCACATTGTATACTACACAAATGAAGTGGTCATGTCTCAGCTGGTTTCTGTTGCCAATATTCCTTAAGACCACTTCTTTAAAAAAGGGTAGTTTTCTCAGTGATATTAGCCCACTACTAGAAATATGAACCTAGAGTTAGTGTAAACCAGTAAAAGATTCATTATCTGCTTTATCATTTGAAAATATATTGGTTTACAACTGATTCCATTAGTGTTTCAGTTCTTTACCGAGTCGTTTCCACTAATGTAGGTGGATCAGCATTGCCAAGAAGTGCCAACGTCAAGTTTCTGCAGAAACAAAATCCATTACTTAACCTTTTGAGTGTTATGTTTCCTCCCAGAAAAAAAGGGATATAAAGTGTTGCCATTAGACCACTGCCCTACTTGTTACTTGAGCTAAACATCTTCCAGGGTCTAATAAGGTTTTACATAAAATTCCTAGTCCAACATTTGGGGTTAACACCAAGAAGGTTAAAACAAAATTGTACAATAAAATGTGTTTGACACAATATGATTAATGACACAAGGAAAAATGTTACAGCAACATTCTAAATAATTAAATATATTCTAGTAACATTTCTTTGAGTCTGTGCAGGGAAATCAGTTGTGCAGAGGGGAGAGTGAGATCACACAAGTAATTTAGTACAGGATACTAAAATTGGGTACCAACACTAGTTTCTCACTGCCTGCAATTTCTTTACATACTTCATCGTCACATGCCATGTTCCCCAAAATTCCGATACATATTTCCTGGGAAAGAGAAGAAAAAAATTGCTAATACTATGCAATACACAACAATTACTTTCCAAAGAAGCATACATGTATGCACATACCCTTAGATAAAGGTTGGACTTTTCAAGCTCTCTTGCTTAGAAATTTGTTGACATATTCTGCATTTTCATGAACAGTGAAAACATTTAACCGTTGTATAATGAAGCAATAAGAAATCTCTTATTTCTCTGGCATACAAGTCGTGACAAATGCCATTTAACTTTCAATATGTTACTCAATGAAGCTACATTCTGCTTACTAAATTTTGCTTTGACTGCTAGTATACAAGCAGGAATAATCAAAGAAAATTACAAGGCAAACTTGATACTGAGATATCCTTTCATCAGAACTGAAAAAATATGCAATGCTGGGCTCCATGATTCTGTCTAATCTACACAGACTATTTCAGCACAAAGTAACTTGATAGATACCTTGTACCTCTAAAACTAGTCTGAAAATCAAAAAAATAAAAAATTTCAACAAGTTTAAAGCAAAATACCAAAACAGTCTAATGGGTCAAAGACAAAAGAGTAAAAACTGCTTCTTACTGTGACTCTAGGTGCTTTGGACTTGCTGATAACTCCTGTCAGGATTTCAATAGCTTTGAACTCTTGCAAAAACTTGGCCACCTCCTAGGGACCAAAAAAAGCAGATATACTGGACCACATATACCTTTTCTGTAAGTTAGTCTCAAGAGCTCTCGTCATCCAGTCTTAAAATGAACTAATGAAGATCGAGATTATCATGGTTATGACTTAGCTGGAATGAAGATATCAGTCTCAGTCTTCTAACGTAGAACTGAAGAAAGCAAGAAAATAATCCTCTCTTTATCATGTAGTTTTTTTTCCCTTGTGCTCATTTACTGTTAATTTCTGTGATGCTTTAGTTTCTGATTTCATTTTGATTTCTGATTACAGCTACACTGATATCACAAATTAATATCATTCTCATGAACATTATTCAAATATATAAAGCAAACAAAAATTTTTTGTAAGTTTATACCTATATCAGCCTATATACTCTCAGGATAACTACTTTGAAAAATACCTTTTCAGAGATTTTTGCATAGTTTCAAATATTTTCTTGGTTGAAAAAAAAACCAACTATCCTTCTTTTTAGAATGATCTTTTATCTTTCTTAAATGAATATACTTTGCCATCTATTGAAAAATGTTTCCATGGATCATCTGAAAAAAAGGAAAAAAAAAGCCAATGAACTTATTAAAACTCAAAAAGAGCTCACTGTGTTCATTGACATATCCCACAGTTTGCACAGTTCTGTCTGCAGATCTTCATCTACATCCACACCAAAGTCACTTTCAGATTCCACGCCTTCCTTGGCCTCTGTCTCTTTATCTACTTCCTGTAACAAAATTATAGATGTACATGCATGTGTGTGTATACATGCACACACTCTCTCTGTGTATATATATATATATACACAACAAAGCAAAATAATTATTGCAATGCAGCTTATTTTATAGTGCAATTATTGTTGGACTCTTATGTAAAATTGCTTAAGAAAATTAAAACCTTCTTATTGTAAATAATTATAACTGTCAACTGGAAAATTAGCATTTCTGTAATTCTTGTTGAAAATTCACCCTGGAAGATGATTTTTTTATGATATATATATATATATACTTAAGCCATCACAAACCTGAATAAGCCTCATTAAGGTTGTAAAAAGCCAGTGTTTGCTGAAAGATGTGCTTCCAATGCTGTCCCCCAAAGTTGCCTCTTCATTCTGCTGCAGTTCTGGTGGAGGTGATGGATTTCGCGTAGGATTTGGGGAGGCTTCACAACTATCCATTCTCAGGTCTACCGCCGGCTGGTTCTAAAAATAAATTGTCTAACTGAAGTTCAATGCTTAGAATTTAGAACGTAAAACAAAGAACGCAGCGTAAAGATAATTCTGATGAAGGTTTTGCTTCATCTCATCCATGACCTTAGTAATGTTCTCCAGCATCAATTACTTTGAATTTCATCCTTTTATTCAAAGATGGTTAATTCTTTTAAGTGTGGTGCAAAAATGACTTCTGAATGTTTATCGACTTACAACATTTAAAAACTGCAGCACTTTTGGGCGTCTTCTCTTGCGAGGAATTTCACAGACCGCCACCTTGAGACTAAAAAGCAAAGCTTGTGTAAGCTGCATGAGGAAATAAAGCGCAATCAAAGATAATAGGTCTGAGAGTAAATACAGGGATTGTGGCGAATAATGGCATGTTAAAAGGCGATAAGTAATATTTTTTTATAAAAAAAGCCCTAGGTTTACGACAGAATATAAATAATACTACTAGTAGTGTCTCTATTGTGATCAGCTAACCAAAGTAGTCATTCTGGCTTCACAGCGTGGCTGCCGCCATTTTAGCTTCTTGAGAGTAGCTTCCCTTAGCGTACTGGGCGGCCCGATGGCGCAATGGTTAGCATGTGCACCGGATCGAGTTTGTACATTATATAATTGCGTGGGTTCAGCTCGCTTATATAATTCAAAGATTTATAGCTATATTTCAAACGGTTTCTGACTGACGTAGAATCCAAGTTAGAAAAAAAGCTGTTTAAAGACCAAGCCAAGTTTTTTTTAAAGTTACGATTATATAAGTTTATACATTTTGTAAAAATTGAAATTCACTCCACGCAAACTTCTGCAAGTTCTGCTCAACACCTGTTGATCGCAGTTCAGTGTGATGTCGGTCCCCCTTCCGCCATTCCCTTGCTTATATATATATTATAACTTAATTGTTCTGTCCCTTTCTTTTCCCCAACGTACGTGATCAACACATTTTGCAGCAACGCAGATAAAAAAAAAAAAAAAAATTGTGCTCTTAAGCGATACTGGCAACTATACCTCATCTGTTCGAACTTCTTTGGACCCGTTAACAACAATACCTAGAGACCCTCGAGTGTATCTTGTGTGGCAAGGATATAGAAAGAAAGGGATCGAAATGTCTTCCTGGAGCTAAGGCTCTGTGGTCTGTCAACCATATCTCATTTCCCCGCATATCTTTTATTTATTGGCGCTTATCTCTTCGCCATTTTCTGGTCTGCAGATATAATAGTGGGACGTATGTGGAGTCCGTCAGTTTACATTTCCAACTGCTATCGCTGGTGTGTGTGTGTGTGTCCGGTGGCGCAACGGTTAGCTTAGCGCCTGTCACTAATACAGTGAAGGTTGGCTGTTCTGGGTTCAGCTCTCGTCTCGGGCACGCTGTTCTTTCTCTGCACGTGGCATCTGTTTACAGGGCTGGCCGCTTCGCTGTGATGTAGCCTTAGCCGCTGCTCGGCGTAATACACCAATTCCTATCCTCCTGCATGGTGTGAAGGAATTGTGATTGTATGCATGCAGGTGTGAATTTTGAGTAAATGGGGTCTGGCTGGTGTGACGGGTTTGAGTGTGCGACAGTGTTGTTGGTTCTCGATGTTATGCTGTGTGGTTCATGATTGTTAGTTTGCTTCATTACGGACCTGCTTCTCATTGTCCCTCTGGGATAATTAAGGCTTTAATATTTACTGACCTTCGTGCACTCCATCTGCATCAGTGTGTTGATATCGTGTTTACTAAATGCATCAATTCGGTGATATGAAAAAAAGGGCATGCTCTACATTTGCATCTTCTATCAACACGATGGTGGGGGGGGGGGGGAAATTGGTGTTTTACGCCGAAGCAGCAACTAAGGGTATATCACGGCGATATCAGCACGAAGATTCATTCATCCATTTATGTATTCAGTCCTTCCCTTCCCTTCGCTTCCCTCTCGCATTATGCATTTTGTTACGCGTGCGTGTGATGTGTACCACTGCCCCCTGCCTACCTTGCTTCTCAGCTACCGGAATTGTTAGTGACTGCGCTAGCAAGATGTCAGACATTCAATCATAACTTGACTCGATGTCGGCCCACGACAACGTCAATATGATGTTCTCCCAGTATGTTCTTTTACCGAGCTCCGACTTGTAAATGAGGCCGATTTAAAGGGCATCACTCTCTGAGTAAAGCAAACAACTTTTTTACTTCTTGGCATCATAAATTATATTGTTAATGTCAGTTTATTATTTAAATATGCCCTTGTGAGCCATATTATCTGCTCTCGACAGTGGTGATGTTTCTGCCTTTATTGAACCTGTCCGCTTCATTCGACACTATATCGTCCACCCTATGCTTCTTCAAAGACTTCACATCCTCTACGGCATTTCTGAAATCCCACTAGCATGGTTCGATTCCTATCTGACTGACGGGACCCAGACCATGTTTGTCGATGGTCAAACATCTCGCCCTGCTCCACTTTCTTCCGGGGTCCCCCAAGGCTCAGTATGTGGTCCCATTCTGTTCAATTTGTACACAAAACCACTTTCATTATGCATCCAGTCTCAACAGCCACATGCTGATGACAAGCAACTATATACTGCTCCACCCCGGCCGTCTGTGTCTCCCTCGACTGCCCTCAGCACTCAGAGGCCGGTACTAGTGACGGTCTGAGATCTCCAGCAGGGCGAGCAAATGCTAATGAGTAATGACCAAACGGGCCAAAGCTCGAGCTGGCTCTCCATCCACATCTGCAGAGTCTAGACATCGCTTTATTAATTCGGAAACGAGACGCTTGTCCTTGAGCTTCCCATGTTGTCCCAGGGCAGAGACTTACCCTCGCTTCATAACTACGACCCCAAAGTTAAGAACTCTGCGGTACGTCTGATGATTGAAGCTAAGAAACGTGACCTTTGTTCTTTGCACTTCAACCCATCTGTGCTAGAATTCAGTACAAGCTGTCATGCAGTGTTTTAATTTATATATATATATATATATATTTTTCACAGGGTTCTGCCTTGCTTGCTTTTGTTAACTTCTCTTCCCCTACACCCCAGTCACTCTTCGTGACCATATCCTAACTATCCCTGTCACCAAAACAACCACATATGGACGATATGGTCACAGGATATATTTAATTTACTTACTGTGCAGCAAAACTCTTAGCTTTCATATCCGCCGTCTTCCCACCATCAAATCCTTTAAACGTGGACTAAAAACACATCCATTCCATGAGTATCGCTCACAACAACAGTCCACTTAATTAATGCTACTCGACCATAATACTAACCTTTACTCACTTTTTTTTTTGTTTGTCTATTGACTAGTCCGCCTGCTCCTCTCCCTCTGCAGATTCATATAACTTGCTCTCAGTCATTATTGTTCACTACCCGATTCATCTTTGCGTCTTGTATGTCTTTTATTATTTATCAGTAGTATATCGTTCATCATTTCGTTCTTCTTATGGTGTACGTGTTTTTGTCTAGCGCGCGCTGAATGCATGCTTCTTTAAATTAAGAGCGCATCGCGTTTTATAAATCCAGCGTTTATTAATATTTGTGAGGAAAAGGGCATTCATAAAAGTATACCTGCTGAATAAAACTATCGACAACGAACAGAAAGTACTGAAAACGAATGAATACAGTTTATGTAACAAATTCAAGATTTATCTGCGCGCTCAGCCTTGAAACGTACCAGCCGCACGTTGGACACGCCCCTAGACGAACGAGGACGGCGACGTGGGGGTCCATGAAAAAGAATCCAAAGCTTTTTATAGTTACAAAATTCATCTTTTAATGCTATTTAATTGTATTTAAGAAATTATACTTAGAAGTATTCTTAGGAAATTTTTAATAACATATCGAAATGATAATCATGTCTAATAAATTCTACCTCAATGATAACCTAGAAAGGGCCTCAAGATGTGTCGGGTAGTAACAGCCAATCAAAACCAGCGTTTTTGACCGCGGCATCACCACGTGATCCTTGTTTGCGTCACCTGGTGCAGGGCATCGGTAGGCCCAGTGTGGGTGGATTTAGACAGAAATCGCACCATGGAGGGGCAGAGCAGATCAAAAAATATTAGCTTCTCTTTCTCTGGGTGTGGATTCCTTGGAATCTATCACATTGGAGTTGCTTCCTGTCTTCAGAGACATGTTCCACAAATCGTACACGAAGCTAATTTCGCAGGGGCCAGTGCCGGTGCCATGATTGCATGCTGTGTTATATGTGAAGTGCCATTAGGTAAGAAACATGCATTTTAATTTTGTTTTTAAAGTGGTATACGCGTCTTCATGCATGAATCCGTCAGAGGCTGACGTTTCTTATGTCCCTATCAATGAAACCAATTCGTTTTTCAATGCAGATAAATGCGGAAGTACGTTTAAATCTATATATATATATATAGCACACATACGTGTCATCTCACTTTTGGGTAATAGATTTAGAGTTTCATCTGAGGGTGTCCTGTGTACAGGTGATGTTTTAACATCTGCGCATATTATCATACATCTGATCGGACTTTGAAAGCTATATCATCCAGAGATCGAATATATAAGGATCGAGCGGGGCCGGAGATCACGTTTGAGGATGTGTATTTTGCACCCCTCGAACATCTCGATCGTCTTAGATAAAAGTTATTTAAGATCAGGTTCGTGCACAGTAATCAACTAGAATGTATAAATCTATCACCATAAATAATAAGATCGCCATTTTCATTTGTTTACGAGGTGTGGGAAGTGCGTGTAATATATCCACGTACAGTTTAGCGGTGCGAGATATGAGGCCGGCATCGTACGACTCGCAGTGATATCTCGCCTGTTCCTATTGGTCCGTTTGTGGGTGAGCGTCAGTGTCTATTTAAAGAATGACCTCGGCATACCGTACTGGTGCGAGGGCACGTAACACTTTAGTCCACTTACCGAGTTAGCAGAGAGTACATGTAATTGTTATTGCTTTTAAAACTTGTATTTTAAAGAAGTGGTTTCAAACTAACACGCACACTACCACACACACACACTACACTAGAACATTTCATGCAGTTGACCCCACTGTTTACACGCGCGGGTACAGGAGGAAAACAAAACTCGGTCAAGAGAAAGATAATGTGTGTGTGTGTGTGTGTGTGTTATCCGTATGCAATATGCAGTTAAGTAGAATGTGAATACACGACACAGCTGCAACATCTCCCTCTTAAACACAGAATATACCTGACTCGTGTGGGGGAAGGATTGGGTTAGTGGAGGGTTATTAATTGCTGTTTTTTAACCCACCACCACCCCCGTCAGCAGCTCTCCCGGCGAGTTTGACCAGTCTGTAAATGGGTGCTGCATCCCAAAAGTCCATATGATGCTTAATAAGCATTCAGGGAAAGGTGGAAGGAATTGCCAACTTTGACAAATTGTTTTTATATATACCTGAGTGCATTTAATAATACATATGAGATAATAATAAATGAAGATTTTTATAGCGCATATATATATTTACACCCATAGAGAGCATGCTTTTAGCACTTAAAACGGGGAAGAGACATGGACTAAATGAATAGAACACAACTAGGGATGAAAGAAAAAACAACAGTACGGATGACAAACAGAAAACAAAGATAGAAAACACAAAAAGGCATCAAGTAACAAGAACAGAGAAATTAGTGATTCTGCAGAGAAAGATGGATAGAAAAGCAGCAAGAGCGAAAGGGGGAAGAGTAAAAAGGACTAGCATTGTGTGGACTGTGTTAGGAGTAATGCTCAAGGAAGATAGCAGCTGTGTGCTTTTTGTGTGTGCATATTTATAGATAATGTTCTGGAAGTACAGCTTTTTTATTATACTTAGTTGCAATTGAGAAATTATGTAATAGACAACTTACTTAATCGCAGTGCAAGTTAATAGCTTGAACATTGTGGACATTTTAAGACAGTTTCCACTTTGCTTGTGTACTCTGTTTGCACAGTCATGCATTTACATCCCATGTGGCATGCCAGTGTGTTGTCTTGTGTACGTTACAGGAAGTGCATGGGAAGAATTCTTTAGTCGATGGCTTCATGTAGGTTCATAAAGCTGCCAGCTGTCTTCCAGCTGTGATGTTATTGTCATCTTTGATCTGTCTCATTTCAGTCAAGCTTATTTATTCATGTACAGTCTCAGTGTACAAAAATAACAAAACATTTGTAATCATTATGTCCCTTCCTAAGGCTGCCAGCTGTTTTTTTGACAATGGGGGCCATGAAGTTTTGAGTGAAGGGAGGATACAAAAAAACTGATGTGGTGTCATCCACCACACAACTAGAAAATAAACATAAAAATAAACCTTCTCTAGGGTGATCTACACCAACCAAACATAAGTTATGGTCAAGCCATAATGAAAATGAATGTTTCCACCAGTCTTGATGGGGATCAAGCAAATTGAATTTTTGTATAATTTTCACCTATTGCCTGCCCCCTCCCTCCACCATACATAAACATCACACATTCTGCTTTAATTTTAAGATTTTGGTTTGGTAATATGAAATATTGCTAGCCAGTGGTGACCAAGAAGATAGTCAAGTCATGAAAGTTTGTAGTCTTGTGTAATACTAAAAGCTGATTAGCAAAGCAGTAATGGATGTATCTGTGACAAATGGTGGACACTTGCACAATCATCATGCTTTAGATGGATTTTACTTTATAATTTACAGACCAATGTGTAGACTTCACTTTGAGGCTGGCCCACAAAACAAGAATGAGTGCCTTAGGAGCCTTCAACCCATCCGTTAATGTCACCGAAATTTTGAGAGCTGCCTTGGATGAAGTGCTTCCTCCTGATGCCCATGTGCGCTGTACAGACCGCCTTTTTGTCTCCATCACAGAACTGCCATTATTAACCAATCGAATAATCAGTAAATTTCACTCCAGAGAGCACTTAATCCATGTAAGATGTCAGAAATCTACTTCAGTGTTGTGTGTGTGTGTGTGTGTGTGTGTGTGCATGCATATGCGTACAGGTGCAAACCTATTCATTTATGGATCTCATGCATGCATATGCACATGAATACATGTGTGGAGAGAGTTTGTGAAAACTTTACCAACAGATGAAACAAAGGTGAATGTGAGCTGACATTTGGTTTCTTTGTGCATTTAGCTGTATACCCAGTCATGCCCCTTGGTAATCAAGATCTCTTATAATTATAATCTGTCACCTGTATCAATTATTCTACAAATTTAATACAATTTTATATACACTTTTATGGTAAAAAATACTTCAGATAAAGAGATTCGTACAGTTGTCTATGCCATTAGCAGATTTATGCATCTTCATAGAGCAAGTTAAAATATTGACCACCTAACTGAAGTTCATTTATCAAATATTTATTGTGCTAATTATAACTTTTCTGCCAGGTGTTGCTTATGAGTGCCTTTGTTCCTGGATTCAGTGGCTACTTTAATCTTCCTTACGAGAATGGCAAGGTAAACATCGTAGTTAAACGTTTCTTCACACGTGTGCGGACTGCTTTTATAATTAAAAATCTTGTGCATTTTAAATACTATTCTATATCTTAGTTTTTAAATTAATTTTGCTAGAATCAGTAATCTTTAAATCTGAGCAGAACTATTCAGCAGCAGAAACTAGTCTTTTGGTAAATAATTTCAGGATATATATATATATACATGCATTTGTACATGTCCATGCATGCATTTCAGTTTAAGTATCATTTTTTGTGCTTTAATTTTGATCTTTCATAGTATATCAGTGGTCTTTATAAAATGTAAAAAAGAAATAAAGCAATATCATCTTTCTGTCTGTAGTGTGGGTGGTTTAATCCATGATCTTTTGGTCACCTAAAGTTTGTACTGAATATAACAAGATGCATTATTCTGTTCATTTGTGTGTCCTTCTTTTTTTCATACCATTTATCACTAGCATTTTTAAAGCAATTTAAATAAATGGTTTTATTATTTTTATCATTTGCCTTTTTTGTATTCTTATTTCAGATATGTATTGATGGAGGCTTTTCGGTGAACATACCAATCCTCAATAACAAAACAATTGTAGTGTCTCCCTTTTCTGGAGAAAGCGACATTTGCCCAAGAGATTTTGATGTAGCCAATATTGTCACCATAGACCTGTCCTGCACAAGCATGAAAGTCTCTGTCGCCAACTTCTGTCGCATTTTCGATGCCCTGTTTCCACCTCCTTCAGAACAGCTAAAAGAGATGTGCTGGCAAGGGTACAGTGATGCCATGCAGTACCTGATAGACCACAGTAAGTCTAAAACATTTTTCTTCAAAAATTTGAAGATATTTTACTTATCCCACACTAAGATAGATTTCTTCCTCAAAACAAAAAAAAAATCAGAAATAAAGTGGATTTATTATAAAGACATATAGTGAAAGTCCGATACCTCCGACATCTGGTTTGTTGTTCTTCATGTTAGATGCTTCTGACTGTTATCTTGCAGAGATGATTTGCTGTCCCGAACACATGATGTATGTCAACCTTATGCACAATGCCCCACATCACCATGGTTCCTGTGAGGAGTGCCAGCAGACTGTAGTGTCTGCAGAGCTGGATACATACCTGCCCAAAGCCATTCTTCACAGTGAGCCTGTTTCTATAATTGTTCTTCAGTTTTTATGAGGTCATGCTTTTCCTAACTTTTTTATGCAGTCAGATAAATTTTTTTTTAGTGCTATGAAAAGTAAATCAAATTTCTTTTGCTTGCCAAAGAAAGGAGACAAAAACTGAAGTATACCCCATCGATAATCTATCTAGTCAAGGATCTTGGCAGAGAACATCGTCACATGACCTTTGAGTGCCCTGACATTCATTAGCATGTCGATTTGTGTGTCAAATTTGAATCTGTTTAACATTTTGGTCCCAAGATGGCCCAGAATTAGATTGAAAGATCAGTTTATGCAATATTTGTTCATGCATGGAACTGGAGAGTTTGGAGTGTTTGTCTACCCTTATATATATATATATATTAGAAGGTTTATTTCCCTTTTTTTATATCACTTTGTTTTCAGAGTTTTTAACATTTAATGCAAAAAAGTTACTGTGTCCATGCATTGACTTATTTCTGATTTTTTTTTTATAGTATTGGATCTATACCACTGGAAGGAATCAAGTATTGCTTATCGTATCTTTTCCTCCTATGCATATAAAGCCATAGTCATCATCACAAAACCATGGTTGTTTTGTGTAAATGGCTGGTTCCGTGCAGCATATGCGTAAGTAATTTTTTTCTTTTCGTTTTAGCGTGTATATGTTTGTGTATGTGAGAGAGAGAGCATTTCTGCTTGTGCATGAGAAAGCATGGATTGAGAATGACAGGGGAGAGAAAACCTTTTGACTCCAATATCATTTTTGATCATATTTTGACTTTTGTATTTTATCTAGCATAATCTTTGTTTCAAAGCTTGAGCATTATAGTGAAAGAAAGCATGTTATCCTCCACATCCCAGAGAAAATCTTAGAAGTAAAAGACCTAAAAGGAGGTTTCATCTCTGCAAAGGATTTTTACTATAGTTTATGACTGTAGTATATTATTCAATCTATAAAGCACAGATCCTGTTGAATAAGCATCAAAATAATTAACATGGTAAGTCCAAAATAACATTAACAACTTTTCTTTAAAATGATTTTGTTTCAGAACAATGACAATGGTGCCTTTCATGCCAAAATCACTTTTAGACAGAGTGGGTGACATGACAAGAAATTTGACTGCAGAAGCTGTGTTTTTGATGATGGAGAAGGCTGTGAAGTTTTTGATGAGGGCTTCATTGTACCGTGCTACGTGAGTATTGAAGTTACTCTTCTCTCTCTCTCTTTTTTTTTTTTTTTTGCATGGGACAGCTTGGGTGTTGGTTAGGTTACTGTGACCAGTGGTGGTTTGTATTGCTGGATATAAGAATTTCTGTAGCTGATTTATGTTGCTTTCCCAAACCTGGATTTTGCTTGGCTTGCATTCTTTAAATGCCTTGACCTCGCTTGCACTGTTTTGGCAGATGGATTTCTTTGCGTGTCTTTTGTTTCTTTCTTGACTTGTTTAGTTTTAGTGCTTTAAAAAAAACTAAATTTTCTTTAGAGTGCATATATGAAAATTAAAAATTCTGTGTGCATGCCTGTTAATACCTACTTATTCTTTCATGCTTCATAATTTAATTCAGTTTTATTGCCCTATGGTGGTGACTTAGTTTTGTTCCCACAAGTGGATGGAACTCACTGCCCAGTGAGTAGAGAAATATGTCTACACAGCAAATCTCAGCTAAAAACTTCTTTCCTCTGGCATTTCCTTAAATTATTCCCCCATTTAAATTGTTTGTTATTCAGTGTATAAATTTATATGTTCTTTGCTTTGTGGTTATGCAATTGTGAAGGATTGCATGTGTGCATGTAATTTTATGTGTATTACTGTATGTTTGTGTTTGTTGGGTGTGGTGTGTGTATGTGTGCATCATGATTGTAAAGTGTGTTGAGTCTTAAGAGGAATATAGAGCTATACAAAAGTGCTCTGTTATTATTGTTACTATAATAATGTTAATAAAGAGTTTAAAGATGCACAGCCCCCCTCCCCATACCCACCCACACCATCCCTGGACAAATATAAGCTTTTTTTTTATCTATTTACCTAAATTTTCATCCATGCTTTGTTTCACTGCAAGTATACAATCTAAGACTTGGAAACTGTTGGCATTTTGCAGTGACTGGGTTTTCTCTAAGTGTTCTGCTCTGTAAGTACATGAAAGTCAGCAGGTAGTTCAAAATATCTGTTCTTGCCTTTGACTAATATAAACTGGTGAACATGGTTACATTTACCTAAAAATTAGACCTTTTACATATGAGCATTTTTTCCCTTTGGAAAATTATGGGTGGACAGCTGTAACAACATTTACTTGCAGTTTCAGCTTTGTCTCATCTTATCTTTTCTTTCCTCACGCTAAAAGTTTACACTATTTTGCTATTAACTGCTTTTTTCTGTCTGCCTGTGTAAAAATGACAGCAAATCATTTTCTCCATTTTTTTCACTTTTTTTAGGTTTTATGTGTTCAGTGTTGAGTATATTATTGATGCATTAATTATTTATACATCTGCTTGCAATCTTTGTCTTTTCTTAATAAGAGCAAAATTTTTAGTTGTGTTATGTGAAAAATATTATATAAAAAAGATTGAAAAGGCAGGATGAAGATTTCTTAAGAGAAAATGTAATCCTACAAAATCTTGTTATACGTAAGATTATGGAGAAGAGGGTGTGTGCATAAGAATTTCTAATTCTGGGGTACAAATGGTAAAGGCCCCTTGGCCCAGTAGCCATAGGGGACGTGAGACATAACTGGTTCACTGTGCGTAGAGCATACCATGTAGAATGTTGAGCCCAACACTTCCACCACCTTTTACCTTCCCTGATGAATCATTTGTGTAAGGGGAGGGGGCATTTTTTCAGTTGGCTTCGCAAGCCTTAATCTTTCAACCTTCTGCTCCAACATTGAGCACACTTCCCATCAGGCTGTGACATCTTCATCCTGCTCTCAGTTTTCTGTATTTATTAATTTCTTAAATGGAAGCTCTGTCTTTAGTGCATGATATATAGGACTATATAAATACTTCTAGCCTTTCTTGATTTATTGAACTATAGAGCAAATGATTGTCTGTTTTAGCATGTTGCTTCTGGGTGTCTTTATCTCTTTCTAGTTTGTCCATGTGATGCTATATAGCTGCCAGCATATTGTGTGTGCAGTGTTAGTGCATGCATATGTTTATAAACAGTTTCACAGACTAAATCACTTGGATTTATCATACAGTAAAATAATGAAACTAATGTTTGTGTAAATCTTAAAAGTATTATCATTTTTGACTAACGGTTTTTAATGGCATTTGTAAGGTCAGTGATTTGAATGACAGTAGATGATCTTCCTTAGTTGCAGTCAAACATAAGAATATTTTTAGCACTTTCCTATAAGAAATTTTATTTCCCCTAGAATAGTGAGAGTGAAATGGATAAATAAGAGAATGTGTGTTGTAAATCTTTTTTTTTTAAGATTACTCTTATTGATGCTTCATTCCTTTTCTCAGGATTATTGTGATTTTGTCAGAGTTTAAGGAATCATTTAAAATTTGTTACAGTTTTGTTAATTTACAATGTTTTCTTGCTAGGATCTTGCCTTGTGCAATCAACAGTTGAACATTTCTGTTTTCATCTCTGTTAACAGTCTGGCTGTGCAACTGACTGTTGAGCACTGCGAAGATGAAAAGATTCTTGCACAAGATTTGCATGTTGTCGGCAAGGATAAAGATGACCAGATGGAGACCATCAAGGATCAGCATTATCCATCTGCCCTTACAGAGGAAAGAGCATCTCATCTGCAGATTATGGAACCTGAAACTGCTCCATGTGTGGTGCTGGCTAAAGCTTCTGAAGATGCCCATGACCAAGTTTGCCTAGTAGTGCCTCCTGTTGTTGTAGGTGACTTAGAAACTGATACGAGCAGTGGTGCCACATCTATTTCTTTGCTGAGAAGTGATCAGGACATTCAGTTTGGTCTGAAAGTGAATTTCAAGACTCAAGTTGAACCCAAAGATGGTATGTCTGAAACAGACAGCACTGTCGAGGCATTAGAAGATGTGTGCATAGAGAGCTTGGTACTAGAACCTCCTGAAGCAGCAAGTGCATCCAGTAATGTGGAGAAGGTAGATCTATCACTGCCTGCTCCCATAAATGATGAACAGCAAAAGACTTCCATTGATGTTAAGGAGCTCTGTCCAGAAAGTCTGGACACGATGCAAGCTTGCATGGAAGCCTTTCAGGAAATGGAGGTCATCATGATCCTGCACTACTTGGACAAGGATCACAAAATGCATGCTGAGGCTATTTATGGCCCAGCTCGTTGTGCTTCTTTCTCACCCTCTCTCCCAGCTCCATGCAATCCTTGTCCTTCTGAAGAAGCAGTTCATCTTGAGGATCCCATTGCTGAAGAGCCAGTGGACAATGAAGCAGAGGCAGCATCCCAGCAGCAGGAAGTCCTAGACATGCCTCAGACCACAGCTGTGCAGTCCGAGGTTGTCCAGCAGGAACTTCAAGAGATCATTGCCGAGCTTGTGCAAAAGGAGAGAGAGAATGAACAACAGTGGTGCAAAGTGCCCCATCCTGAGCATAAGAGGAGCCGTGACTCAAGCTTCTCATTGCAGATCCGAGGGTGGCTTGGTCATCATGTTTCCAGTGCCATCCACAGCCCCGTGTCCAGTGGTGTCTCCCCTGCTGAAGGCTTGCCTAGTGTGAATGCCATCAGGTCAGGTGGTAGCCACTTGCTTCGTTCATCATCAGATGCAGCTGTACTGGCCAGGAAGCTTGATGCCCTGAAAAGTGGGAAGAAGATGCAAGAGAAGAAGTCTACTTCATTTGGGAAACGTTCTGGTGGTATTTCAGCCAGTGTCAGTGAATGGGACCTTAGAATTCAGGGGAGGTCTCGTGATGCTGGATTACATGATGGAAAGCCACAGCTGTCTCAATCACTTCAGTTTCTTGAACATTTTGAAGGTACCAAGGCAGATTTTAGACCAGGCTCCTCTTCTAGCAGTAGCTGTGGCACAGATACAAGTGTTAAAGTGTCAGAAAAACTAATTTCTGATGTTGGCAGTTCTGTAGCTGCTTCAGCAAGTACCAGCTTAAGCACGTCATTTGAGAGACAGAGCTCTGTGGCTGAGACCACACTTTGCAGCAGTGTCAGTTTACTGCAGAGTCAGGCATCACTTGGTGGGGAGAGATTCTCACAGCCTTGTTCATCCTGCCCAACAGCTGCTCAAGAAGGAAGCTTAGGCACCAGCAGCCTTGGCAAGTTTGATGAACATAGGCCTACAGCTGTGCTTGCAGAGCTAAGCAGAGGTGAGGAAATCTTTTCTCGAAGAAAGGCTAGTCGTGTGAAGATTGGAGGCAAGCTTAGTGTAGCCCTGCTGCAGAAGGAGAGCAAAGTCGTTGAGCCGTTACAGTCGAGTAATGATGTGGCTGCAGATGCTCTCCCCAAGCTGATTCGATCGCGTAGTCTGTGCAAGTCACCTTCAGATATTGTAAGTTTTCAGAAGGCTTTGATGGAGCTCAAAGAAAACAACGAGACTTCTCTTGATAAGATTGTATGTGAAGACACATCAGACACTTCTCTATCTTCAGCAAATCAGACCAAGTCTTCCAACAAAAGTGAAATGGCAAAGAATTCAAAGAGCTATAGAGACTGTGTCCTCTCCTAGCAGGATTTCCATTTTGCCGAAGAAACAGTATGCTTCTGTGCTTTGTTTACATTTTTTGCCACTTTTTACCTGGGACTTCCATTTTACCAGTTTTGTTCACATGCAAACATTGGAGAAAGGAGAGCACTAGTCAAAGGATGTGTAAATTATCCTTTTAATTAGGACACTTGTGTGTTAAATGTGGACATCTGGTCTTGACTGGGTAATCTGAACTTGAAGTCTTTTGTACATGTCTTCCTCTGTGATCAAAATATGTGATAATGGCCTTCTGTACCAATGAACACCAATTAGGCCAACTGTTAGCACATTTGTTTTATTGAGAAAAAAGTTGCCTCGGTGAAGTATCAAGAGTAAACAATCTTTCCTAGCATCACCAGTGAAGAGAAAAATAGTGGTGTCATGATGAAAGATAAACTGTATTTGGTTAAATTTAAAAAGAAAAGTTTTGCAGTTAAGTCTTTACTTGTCTGCTTTTGCTTCTGTGAAGACATTTTGTGAGTTAACCCATAGGACAATGTCGTTACAGAAGATTTTCGAAGGGAAGTGAGCTAGGAGGTGAAGATGAGTCACTCTAGCATAACCTTGACCTCAAAAATGCACGAATAATATAAAAATTATACAATTCATGTTTTTTGCAACATGAAATGCTGTTGATTCTGGTGTTTCATGGCATTGTATGTATATGTTGAGAAGTTTCTGCCAAAGCTCAAGAAAAGGAGAAAATACTGGCCTGTAAAGTTTTCTCACTGGGGTATAAAGGATTGTGAGCATGCTGTTACAGTGTCAGCCCTGACTTGGAGTATATATATATATGTATAATTTCTGAACAAAATAAATTATTTATGGAAAGAAACTACTTAAAAAAAAGAAACTGTTCTGTGAAAAATGTAAAATGTTAAGCTGAGTTAGTGTGAAGAGTGTGTGAATCAGTTCAGCATATTTCTGAGATTCCTCACATTCATTGCAAAATCTCCACATCGCTTGTGTGACTTCTGTCAAGAAAATATCAGAACTGTGCATTGTGAAATTGAAAAAGTGTGATCATTTGAAGATTATTAATTGGTTCTCCAGGATAAACAGACAACATTACTCAATTGTTATTACAATATTGTAAGTCATCTACTTGCACTCCTTTGAGTACAGACCATTTTATTCCTTATGTTTTTTCATCTCTGTTCCATTTTAATTAAAACTTCTAGTATGTCAAAAGCAATAAATGCAAAAGGCTATGGAACATCAATAATTACAACCACATTTTCTATCTAGTGCTGTTACATGTATTATGGAGATGTACAAAGTTTGAAGGTGACAAAGCACCACATATGTTTGAATGCACACCTTTCTGTGGTGATTTACATGCTGTTGAGAGGAATGGCTTAGAAACAAAGTGCCCACCATTTTACGCTGTATAAATTAACATAAAATGCAATAATGATAGCATAAAAGATGTCTTCTATTGTTCCCACTTTCTACTATTTCACTTGAACAGTTTTATATATAACTTCATGAAATGCACAGATTAAATATTAATTAAAACTGCAGCTTATACACTTTGTAAATTGTTGACAGTACTGTGTTTTCACTGATGGTATAAATGCACAGTTGACTTTTTGACTGGCATCTCTGGATAGAGATGATGTATGTTTAGAACATTCTGCAGTAGGAGAGTGCAGAGAATGTGTGTATGTGTATGTCTTTGAGTGCATGCATACACAGCTAAATGTGCACGCAAGACACATACAAGGGCAGATAAATTGGCATTGAGTCTATGGGTTCACAGTGGGGTTTTCTGTCAGTTTTCTTTGCAAATGGTTAGTTAGATTAATGCATAAAATTACTGTTTCTCAGAGTCAGTTTAGATCACCAGAATCTTACAATGCATGCCTCGTCTGAACGTGTGAAAATGTCTAGACTGATTTGGGAGTATGTACTCTTCTGGTGATTTTTTTTTTGTTGCTAGCCCTTAAGGATATCTACAGGTTTTTCACTTAAATGTGTAGTTACTCTTTAGCTTGACCTTTAAAAGTCTTCAAGTTGTTCTTTTCTGAGGCAACAGTGTGCAGAAATACTGATCTTCCCCTCAGCATGACGTATTGCTTAGTAAGGAACAAACTGTTCACAAGATGGAGCACTCCTGTTTACATTTGTGTAGGTATAGCCCCACAACCTAAGTTCACTTTGCAAGCAAACACAGGCTTTCAGATGGGATCAACTCCATCAACTTAAATATGATCCTTTTATTATTTAAAACTTTCAGTGAAACTAACAGAAATAAGTACATTAGTATGCATGCTTACCATTTAGAAGTAACTTGAAATTAAATCTTTACAGTTCTTTTGAACATGGATAGTGAAACAGAAAAACCTACATTTGCTAGGTTTATGAGAAAGGAACTCTGAACTGTAAAGCAGTTTATAATGATCTATTCATGAGCTATCTTAATATATTAAATACAACTTTATCAGCTGTACTGTGTTTTTATAGAGAAGTATTCTCTACTCAAATGATTTAACAAAAAACAGCTTTCAATATAACAATAGTGTACAAAGTAAAAAATAATGAGGACATTTCCCAAGTTCAGTGTCATCAGGCCTACACACAGTAATCATGCCACAAACACAAGGAGGTCAATGTCTCTTTTCAAACCTCCTTCTGCCAACATGCAACATCACCAAGATAAATAAACGTACACAAGAATGACCCCACTCTCTCATATCAGAAAAGAAATTCTGTCATTTTTACACACCACGCTGTGCACATGCTCACAGTCTCATTCACAAACACGTTCTTAGATCTTCTCTTACAAAATTACTCTTAAGCTTCAAACTTTCCAAAATCTACAAATATTTCCGACAGCTGTACCAAATGGTCGAAGAAGGGAACTGAATCAGGAAAACCTCATAACAGGAATCACACAGCTATAAACGTCAGAGAGACCATCAGCAACAACTGCAACAAAGTGATGGGCGTTGTAGAAGAGAGTGCTCCTGAGATGAAAGGATAAAAAAAGTCATATGGAACTTTGGCTAGGAAAATGGGTGGTTCCCCTTGGAAGCCAACTGCAGGCTTACTGACATCTATGAAAGCCACAGACTGGGTGATCTCCACAGCCTGATTCAGGTCTGAGCCGGACTGGCATGAGGGTCCCGTACACTGCAATAAGAAAATGTTGAACTGAATGACCCTTCAAGGGTAGCTAATCATCGTAGCTGAAGGTTTTGTGTTTCAGGTTTGTTCTAAAGAATGCTCACTAATTTAAGTGTCAAATTTGTTTTTCATTATAAATGAATAAACTATTCCTACTGTGTATTATCACTGGGGTTCTGTTCTAAGTAAATTTCACTTTCACATTTTGAAATTCAAACCAAATAGATGCATAAGCTTTAAATTATAATGATTTGAAACAAACAAAAAAATGTTCTGTTTCCTGTAAGTGATGGCCAGTGTGTTTGATGATGCAGTGGAAGATCGCTTATCTGTGGCCTGGTTGGGCCTGTAACTGAGAAACCTTCCTGCCCACCAAACAGCTTTTATCCTGATATTCAGATGAAGGAATGATGTGGGGCTGCATTCTGCCTGCCACATGCTGTTACCTAGATATGGTGGGCCACTTATGTTCATTATCCCGAATTCAAGGTATGATATATTTTAGCCTTTTGCCTCTAAAAGTATACATTATTTGTTTTTATGAAGACGGTCAACCACTGTATGAATTTATGGTATGGAAAATAAGTAAGAGGCATTCTAGTACAGAAAGACATGCTGCAAAAAATCAAAAACAAAAAAAAACGATACCAACCCTGATTTGTACTGTTCGTAGAGTGTCATAAACAAAGGACACACCAATGATCTTTGCCTGAGGGTTGACAAGGGCCCCAATGTTGGCAAACAGAATCTGTATCTCCATTCCCAGCGGTAGTTGACAGCTGGAGCTAGTAGCTAGTGGTGTCTAATTTCCACATGAAGACACGAAATATGAGCAAGTTACTTCCTTTAATTTTGATGTTACAAAGAGTAAAAATAGCTCTACATTGCTCATTCTTTTCTTTAAAAATAACTACTCAAATTTTTGTTTGCATTTGATAAATATGTACTACAAAATCATTCACTTTTATTCAGTGTGAACTAGTTTGACTAAACAAAGTACAATGTGCAAAGTACACATTGTAAAGAACTCTTATGCTAGAGTACTTGCTTTAAAGAGAATTAACATGTTTGTTACGTACAGATGGCAGAGGGCGATTGTTTAAAATCTTGACCCAGTCACCTGTCTTGGAAACATCAGAGTTGCCATAGAGACCCACATACCGGTTGTTATCTACATATCCTTGAGGTGCATAAATACTTGGTGTAAGCTCAGGGATGCTGTCAAACTCAAATGCGTTAATGATGGCCTGATGCATCATGGCACAGAAGCTTGTGATGTTAGATGCAGAGACCCTTATGTCCAGCAAAGAAATGAAAAAATATTTCAGTAGATGATGTGAGTGAATAAAAGTTTACCGATACACCAGAAAGTCTTGGGAAAAAAGTGGACAGGCTTATACATTGTCTCTCTTGACTGCCCTCAAATTAAAACCCTAAATGTCGCAATGGGATCTGAAGAAAATTATAGGTGCTTACTCATCAAACACCAGCAGTGCAACTATTTAAGTTAAAAGGAATGAGAACTCAAACATACAGATTGTAGTCACAAGCTACAAACTGATTAATCTTAATGCAAACATACAGATTGTAGTCACAAGCTTTAAACTGACTTACCTTATGTTGCACCCAGTTCTCATATTTACACCAAAGACAACAGAGATGCGGTCTGAGGAAGCATCGGTCATACAGTCTCCATTCATTGATGGTTTCACAAGGGTCATGTATTTGTCTCGATTGGCATTGAGTAAAATCCGTTCACTGTGGACAACCAGTTAGCAGTGATAAGTCCCATAGATCAAGGAACAGGTTCACAGATTTTGTGCACAAATTGAATAATCAAAATGGTCTGATGTGCTGTTTGTTCCTGCTGGAAACTGAACAGCAATCTCATCAATCCACAAACTAGTTTGCTGAACTTGTGCAATCTATTAAATTCCTAAAAAAGAAAAAAAAAGAAAAACTGAAGAACAAACTCCTTTTTGAAGAAACTTCTATATCAAGAATCCTCAATCTAAACATCTAAATAAAGCCAGGAACATATACTCATATTTTTTGGAATGAAGAATGCTTCAGTTCTGGCAGACAAGTAATTTTATAAAGGTAGATTGTTTGGTGCTTGTACCTGGTGATTTCATTTTCCACAGTTCTGTTAAAAGTTCCTGCTAGTACAGGTTCACTAATGGTGTAACCTGGATTACCACTACGTTGAAAAGGTGAGACGATGCTTTCCTGCAATGTGAGAGGAAACAAGGGTGGCTGCAGGTATTTTTAAAGTAATAAATAATAAAAAGTAGAAGAAAAATGATAGAATGCACATCACCACCATATAGCAGGTTTGATGTATTTCACAGAAAAGTACATAGGCTAGTACCTACATGCACAGATACAAAATGATGTGTGATATATGGATATATGGTAAATTCATTCACAGGATTTCTTCCATGTGGTGTTGAGACTGATGCAATCCTTCTCCCATGTGCAGGACCACAGAGGGAGGGGTGAGCAGGGGTAAAATATTAATCCATGGCATAAGAACATTTGGTGAGTGTGCAAGTTACAAATGATATGCTTATGACTTAACAACAAATCTTATGTACCAGATATGTCAAGGAAACTAATAGAAAATCATTTCTGCAGTTCATAGACTCAATGATTTTGACAAAATTTTCTTCATTATGATGTACATAGGATAAAATATTGTTGACAAGAACAAGTATCTTTCCAGCTGTTAAGGGTTGGTGGTTTTGAACATCCCATTAGTCCCCCAAAGTGGAGATCAACAGGATGGTAGCTAATGGGTGTATAAGTCAAAGTTGTCTTAAGCATCTTCCTAGGCAGTTTTTCACTTTTAGAATGAACATTAATACTCGAGTACAATTCTTTTCTGCGCATGAATGCTCCCTCACTTAGGCTTTTATCTTTCATGCTAGTGACACTTGTTTAATTTTTTTCTTGACACCATGTAGTGGACGCACTCAAACCTTAAGTCAAACCTGTAACTAAAGATGATACTATTGCAGCAGAGAGTACTAGAGACAACCTTACAGAAAAAGAAACATAATAAAAAAAACTATCAAATATGGTGGTTGAAAGCAGTTTGTTTTTGATATCATAGAAATTTGGTGCATAAAATGTTTTGGATAAGTACAGGATCTATTAAATATTTTCTGTATTTTTTGCATTATTTTGTGTGTGTGTGTGTGTGTGTGTGTGTGTGTGTGTGTGTGTGTGTGTTTTGTATACTTACAGCTTGGAAGGTTGATTTGAAGGACTGTGAAAACCTCACTGTGGAATTAATGAGTAATGTGCGCAGTATAAAGTCAGCATATACTGACACAATTCCTCTTGTCCCATTGGTGAACAGCCGGTAATGAACCTATCATCAACAGGTCATTACATATTAGTCTACATTTTATGGTGATGACAAAAAGGTGTTTGCTACTCCTTTTCTTTCTTTCTGTTATAATGCTATAATTATAGGTTTGTGAACAAAGAGCTTAAACTAGGACTGAACTCAAGCACCAATGTTACAGACTGAAACATCAACTATGCAAAAACAGGAAACTAAAGACAAATACCTGTTGCACAACATTGTTGCAGGATGTAGTATTAAAAGTTGGCGGAGGTAGTGTAGTGTAATTGCATAAAGCAACTATCCCAAATGTGTCAATACACTGTACTGAGCCCACTTGTATCAGGGTCGTATAGCTGTTGTTGTAAAGATTGGCTGCAAGTATGAAATGTTGTAAATGGCAAAAAGGCAAACAAAACATTACATTGCATTAATAATAACATCTTCAAACAAAAATATGCTGCTTGTACATATATCATGTCTTGGATCACCCAAGAAATTCACTGACATTTTCTGACTTGAATATCTGGTAAACAGCTTTTGAAGATGATCATTAATCAGTACATGTGAGGCAGATCAGCAGGTACCCCCCTCCCCTTCTCCCAGAATAAGAACTAGAGATGCTTCTAGTCAAAATGGTAAGATCCCAAATAATGACAAAGCAAGTGAAAAAGATGGCAAGAAATGGTGGAAATACCATTAGGTGACCCTACAAACAACATGGGTTAAGCTGATGATAAAAATTAACATAACTGATACAGTCGGCATATTGTTACATATTCAAGAACAGTCATCATCATCATCATCATGGTCGTTGTCATCAACAGATAAACTGGCCTGCCAGTTAAGCTTGCTGGTTGGTACTGGTTGTTGGGGAGACCTAACAAGATGCAGCTGACATGTTGGGTTGGTCTTGAACAGTGGTGTGCACCTCATGCATAAAATGATCAGTCCATTCTTTCACATTCACTATCCAGTTCTTTCTCTGTCCATCCCAGTGTTGACCTCCTTAAACTGTTCCCTGAAGATTGATGTCTCTTGCCTGAAGATTGTCATGCCAGGCAACATAGCCAAACCAGACCAGATCGCACCACTTCCCTTTCGTGAGAAGGGTTTCCTACTATCCTGCAAGGGTGGTGGACTGCACTCCATACAAAATTGTTGATTTTGTAGTCCATGTAGGGGATTTGGAATAGTTTTCTTAGAAACTTGGTCTTGAATGCTTGCAAGAGTCCACATCTCACTACTGTACTGCAAGATAGAGCCTATGAGGGACATATCTGTACTTTGCAGTAAATCTTATGTTGTTTCTGCACCAGATGTTTCTCAGCCTGGCCATTGCTGCTGCCGCTGTTGTGATATTGGTGCTGTGCAGCTGCTATCCTTGAAAAGTGTGGCGCTCAAGTACTTGAAGCTGTTGACCTCATCAAGCTGTACTCTACTGATGTACATCTCTGCTTTGCCGTGCCTGATAGTCTTGACCATGACCTTGCTTTTGTCCGTGCTGGTCTCCATCCCATAAACACTCATGCTGTCCATCATTCTGCTTGTGAGGTCTTGCAGTTCGCTTGTGCTGCCTGCTTGATTGTCAATGTCGTTTGCAAAGTACAGTTTACAAAGGACCTGCCCACCAATGGCAATATAAGTGCAGTGAATATGAAGAGTTTCTTGCATGATGTTTTCCAGGAAGATGTTGAACAGCACAGGTGACAAGGAGGCATTCTTGATGAACACCCTCTGTTGTCTGAAAGAAATCTCCCACCTGGTTGTTAAGTAGCACTGCGCTTCTTTATTTGTTTTATGGCACTTTAAATCTTCACCTGAGTGATTCAGACAAGGACAGTTGTTCCTGCAGGCATAATGTTAATGGTCTGTACAGCATGAAAACAATTTATGACAAAGTTTACATTAAACATGACCTTTTGGTATATGTTGGTAAGGATTAATAGAAAGAAATATAATAGCAGAAAGGTTATGAGAATAACAAAAAAATACCTACAGGTTGCAGCTCCATCAACAGATGCATTGAACACCTGAAACATCTGTGGACTCTGCAAACAACAGAAAATGCATCAAATTCACTTTTATCAAAATTCAATGTCACATTAGACACGTCCTCTCTGCTGTTTTCACCAAACAACTTATGACAGCATTTGTAATCATCCAGGCTCAGCCATTTTAACTCCCTGCTTGTGAATCTCCCTGACTGCCTGCTTGACAAGCTCCAGAGAGTTCAGAACAATGTTATTCACATTGTATTCTGCAAGCAGAAGGCCAGTCATGTTACACCACATACTAAATTCAAGAATGCCATATTTTGCTATCATGTTGTTGATGGATTAACCCCAATCTATCAGTTTAAGCTTGTGTCACCCTACCAGCCTGGCAGGTCAGTTTGCACATAGCCCCATATACCAGACTGGAGATTTTGGCTGTCACTCACTCTCTTCCCTCTGGCTCTAGTATTTGGAATGACCTACCTGTCTTCTATTTATACATCAGGGAAGCTACATGCTTTTTAGTCTGGATTTAATACCTATCTCTTTCAGAAATACCTACTGTAATCACCTCCATGTGGGAAAAAGTGCTATCTAAATCCTATCATCATCATCATCATCATCATCATCATCATCGTTAAACCTTACCATGACAACTTTAAAACCATAAGCATAATTATTGGCATTGAGTGCTGCCAAAGAAGTGCAGTCAGTTGATGGTGCTGACAAACGCCGAACACAAGAAAAACTTTGGTCAGTCAAGTAAGCTGCAAAATAGACAATAATAATAGTCCTAGAAAACATTCTGTTCAAAGTTATATAAAAGAGTATTTCTCATTAAGATTTTTTTTAACTTTTGCTTTCTTCTGCACTGATTACAATGTAAAGAAGTGCAAAATAAAATTTTCTTTAGCAGGGTCAATAAAACAGGACCTAAGAGGAAATTGCACTTAATTCACCAAACATTCACCAAAGTCTTTGCGATTCTACCTGCAGGATTTTTGTCTACACAGTCACCAGATGTGAGACTCCGAGGTAGCCCCAGCACGCCAATCACCTGACTTTCAAACACTGTAAATATTTGATCCCCATTCTGGAACAGACTCAAAGATTAGTGCATGTCAAAGCAGAGTGAAAAACAAAACCGGAAAATGACTAATGTTCTGTCCTGACCAACATAATACAAGCAATCTTTATCAACAAATCTCTATGATGAATCTACATATTAAGCTGAGATGCTAGAAAGTTAGTTTGTGAGAATGGGATGCTCTCTTCAAAAAAACAGTTATTTGTGTTCTTTATTTCTTACACTTTCCTCCATCACACTTTGAAGGGAATGTTGCATTCAAGATGCTGTGAGAAGTGGAATTGGAGACAATGCTAGAATTTTTTTAGTGTGATTAAGAAAAAACACTGAGGTGTGAATATTTTGAGTGCTCTAAATAACAGACATAGTGACAAATAATGACACACATCTGACAAGCAGTAAAGTAATAGCGGTATTAACCACTTCAAAGGAATAACCTGAAACAGTGTTGTGTAGAATAAGAAAATAGTAGTGTCTTAAAAAAAATCCCAGAGAAGTGGGTGAAACAAGAGTGATAAATACCTTATAAAACGTAGAACTGAAGTCAAATGATGACAGTGAAGAAGACATAAAAGAAAATCTTGAGAACTGATTTTGATATTCTTGGAAAGTGGCAAGTGAGTCTACTTTACTAGGGTTGGTGTAGTAGTTCCGCTCCTTATCTGTTATGAATAAAAATCTTAAACCTTTCATAAGTAAAAAATATGATTTGCATAAGATTATCTTTTTGTTTTCTCATTTCTTTTATTTATACTTAATTAGTGATGTTATTCAGAGTATGGTTAATATTCCAACTGCCTATTCAGAGTATGGTTAATATTCCAACTGCCATCTATAAAGAGATAAAAAAGAATGCTGTCATTTTTTAAAAATCTGCATGCAAGCAGAATATGCAAGCAAACATGCAATGATGCATGCACACACACACACACACCCTGACCCCCATCCTTCAAAATAACATTACATTTTTTCATTATATTGTTACTTTATACTTAAAAACAAAACAAAGTCTGTCAATTGTGAGAATATTTTACAGGCAAATTTAACATTCCAGTGGTCAAAGATTTGAAAGCAATAAGTTTTAGGGGTGGTGGAGTTTAAAAATTTAGTCTAACAGACTACACATAGAGGTATTTATAAATATGCAACAAAAAAAAACAAGCAAACAAACAGATACTTACAATTATCAAAATAAATACAAAAAGGATCACTGTTGGCTGGTGTTGTGTTTACAAACTGGAAGATACCTTTTCGGAAGCACAACCGATCATCCACACTGAAAAATAGATCATGTTTGTGCAGAGAAATGAATGTTCACAAATCCCTTCACCCTGCTTATCTGCAAAGTCCATTGACATCAGCTCATTCCTACAGTCTTGGAACTGCTGAAGCCTTCATATAAAAGCAGCACTGCTGACTGTGAGCATTTTACCTTCTCTCTTTGTATAGCATTTTATGTTTAAAGTGTCTTTTGCCAAGTGTCTTTTTATTCTTATTATGGAGGTGACATTTTATTTCTCATATTACTAAGGCTACAACTGTAAAAGATAAAAAGTGTGATGATTTTGACAGATAATGCAGCACAGCCATTTGTAGAGACATGCTAAAATTACAACACAAATTAAGCAACCATTAAGGACATTTATAGCAAATTTTATAAAAGGATCACATTAAATAATTTATTAAAAACTTATAATAAAAATAAGTAAGAGTTATTCTAGAGATTATTATTTTAAGGCAAAAGAGAAAAGAACCCTGGTCAATTATGAGGTAATCTAGAAACCTAAGATGTGTATATAGTTCGGAATGACTGTAAAGGAATGACAAAATTCTAGTCTCTAAGCACTTTGTAAGTCGTATTATACAGGGTGAAAGATGAATGGACAGATCTGTTGACTATCCTACATAGATTGTACACAGACAGCTTGTGGTGTATGTGCTATTGACTAAAGCCATCTCCAGTTTTTTTTAAAACAAGAAAACCATATTCTTACCTGCTGCTTACTTACCATAATGGAGGAACTAGTAAGTATGTACTTAAAAGGTTATGGCTAACTGTTACAAAAACACAATTTCTCAAAGTTTGTTTATTTGTTTGTTTTGCACATGACTAAAGAAAGGTGTTCAACAATGCTCTTTATTAGCACACTTTTTCAACATGCTGACAGCAAAGCATGATAATATTTCCAATCTATCAATAGCAGACAAAAAAAAAATACACTAGTAAATGCTTACTCAAATGAGAAAGGAAGGCACTTGCTGAAGGCAAGTTTGTCACTCTCTGTGCAGTCTTCATCACAACAGCAGTTAACATCACAGGCATTTCCCGTTAGATCACAGGGGCACTGCCCTATTACTTAAGAAATAAAATTAAAGCCTTAGGTAAGTTAATTAAGCATGCACATTGCAAAAATAATTCACATATAACTGAACTTTAGTATCTAATCTTTGGGACAAATAAACTTTTTCTCAGTTGTGTCCTAAGGGACGGAAGGGACTGTGGTGACCATGAGGGTGTATTGTTTTTACCTTTAGGACCTACAGTAGGAGATAACCAGTTATGTTGTATAACGGAGGCCGGTCATTTCGATTTGACTTTTCTGTCTTGTGACAAAATGGACCATACGTGGGACGAAATGGACATACGTGTGATGAATTGACTTTTGGTGTGGGACGAAATGGTCTTGTGACGAGTTGACCTATGACCTGTATAAAATGCTAAGCATGACCTCATGTGCATTGTAGAAACTCTTTTTTGCAAAAAAAGGAAATTCTGACTATCTTTGTCTAAGGTACAAAGCAGCCCAACATCAAGTCCTTACTAAAGATGTAAAGATACCTTGGATACGATATAATTTCATTTCTATGTATGTAACATTTTGTTTTCTTTATTAATTTTTCTTTGTGAAAATATGATTAATTTAAAATATCTTACTTTTATCTTTTCGTATTATAAAATTAACAGCAATTAAATTTCTATTTCATTTGTTTTCTGAAAACGAACATATATTTTAACTCATAATGACAGAAAAAAGTGGAGTTGGTGTGGGGCAAGCGAGATTTGCTTTACTCGCTCTCTGTACGCCGCTGCCTGCACCCACCACTCACCCCTATTCTAGATGATAAGGTCTGTCTCAACTTCATTCAGCTATGAAGACATTAGGTTAGATAAAATTAGCATAAATCTGTCTACTGAAAACTATGACCTACGCGAGTTTGGATCCAATGCTGTTGGTTGCTGCTGAGGCGAAATCGTGGTAGTTGTTGCCAAGGTTGTTGTGGTCGTTGGAGTTTGTGTCGATGTGCTAGTCACGATTGAAGTTTCAGTCGTGCTTACTTGTGACAAAGTCCTCCGAAATATACACGATAATATGAGAAACATAATAGCACACAAGTGTTTATTGTCACGTCTGTTCATGTTGACCGCCATGATGTAAACTATGTACGGTCTCATGGGAACTGAGAGCCACCTGTACAGATTTAATTTCCGACACCATATTTTAAACAATTAACGACATATTTATTTATAATTCTTTTATATAGGTTATTTTATGTTGTGCATATTTCACACTTTGTTGTTTTCTTGATCTGCCAAAAAAGATTTTGAGAGTAACAAGGGAGCTAATAGTGTGTAATAACCTGATCGAGTTACGCTCCTTTGCTCCAGAGGTTTGTGCCTTCCCTGTAGCTGGTCACTTTGAGAGGGAAGAATTAAAAAGTCTGTATTGCTAGCTTCGTTGAAACTTCTAAATTAAAAGGGTAAGAAAAACACTTGTCCCTATGCCTTCTCTTTCTCAATCACTGCTACAGATTTATAATGAAGTTCTGGGGGGCAAGCAAGAACCGGCGCGTAGTTTAAAAAAAAAAGAGCGTATCAGTATGCTTTTACATTCGTTTAGAGTTCGTCGTGCATGTAATATCTTAAAACGGTTTATTATACGTGAAGAGGTGGTGATTGTTTTCTGAACCGGTAAATTGAGTTTGCTGGGAAAGCTTGCAGTAACATGTTGGTACAACTAGACTTCGCATGAGTTTGCATACAGCACTGACGTTTTAATAGACTTTTCGACGAGAAATAATACCAAATGGGGCATTGTGGTTAAAGAACGTCACATACTGAAAATTGCTCAGGTCGTAAACTGTTGACAGATTTATTAGCAGCTTCGGTGTTGATCTTTATATTGTAATATCATGTGTTTTGTTTTAAAAACATACATAAAAATGTAAATTCCTTGATAAATATTAATATGTAGAAACTTTGCCAATAACATTTGCCTTGCTCAAGCAGATAAACAGCAAGTAAAACAAAATGGGCAGCATAGTAAGCAGATATTGCATGAGATCCCAATGTTACTGTTTATGGATCAGTCTGCCACAGGTTACGCCAATGCCTTTGTCAGGTTCAGATTGGGGACTGCCTTTAGCTGACTTAATGCTACCACAAGGGCATCAACCAAAAGGGCTTAATGAAGTTAATCCAGCCAAGAGGAAGATGACTTGGGATACACAGCTGCAAGCTTGCAATGGAGAACAAATGCTCTCAGAAAGTGTATGTACTTTTTCAAATATTCTCAATATTAGTATGACACTTTTAAAAAACTTAAAAGTTATTGATAATGGAGTTTAATAAATAAAAAGTTATTGATAATAGAGTTTAATAAATAGTTTAACAATATTAACCTTTTTCAGTATATAGTGTGGTACTGTAGTTAGTTGATAAGTCATAAGAACCTTTCCATGAGAAAGACTGCTTTCCCATTATTACAAATCAATTGTTTTACTTTTACAAGTAATGTTTGAAGACCAACCTGAATGGTTTATGTTTTTTGCAGATATAGGTGATATTAACCTAACCTGAAAATTTCAGCCTTCAAAACCCATCCGTTAATTAATTATCCACTAGCTAAGAGTGCGATTTGCGCCTGCGATCAACCAGTACCGCTAACAGTGTACTACGTCACGCTAGTGCACCATTTGCAACATTGGCAGCCGCCAACATCAAACAGAGAGAGAGAATGAGCGGCAATTTGGATTATTTGGACATTGGAAGTCTTCATTTCTTGTGCAAAAGTAGCAGTTTTTCAGAACCACAAGAAAGCAGACTTTCAGCCTCTGAATAACCCGAAATGTTGCTTAAATTCTCTCTCTCTGTTTGGTGTCAATGGCTGGCGATGTTGTGAATGGTGCACTAGCGTGACGTAGTACACTGTTAGCGGGGCTTGTTGATCATAGATGCGAATCGTAGCAGATAATTAATGGATGGGTTTTGGAGGCTAAAATTTACAGGTAAGTTTTATATCGCCTATATCTACCGATGTCTGCAAAAAATGCAAACCATTCAGGTTGGTCTTTAGGAAAAATGTACAACAGGATTTTCTACATTGCTTACCTATATCTCTCTCCAATGTCAATACATATTGCTCTTGAGGCCTCGACTTTATTAATTAATGAACAAGAAAAAGGAGCCATCATTCTAGAACATATATTATACTGCTGCAGTTCTCAACCTGTGGGGTGATGTGATGACAAGGGGGGCGCGAAGGCAATCATTTTTTTAAGTTTCTCATATCAGTATTACTGAAATTCGCTTGCTAAGTGGGGCGTGCGGACGTACCTTTTTCGTCGGGGGTTGCAAATATCTTATTAAAAAGGTTGCTCCAAACGTAGTTTGGACTCACTGCATGATCCACCGTGAAGTTCTAGCTTCCAAAGATTTGACTGTTGATTTGAACACAGTGCTAACAGATGTCATCAAAATGGTGAACTTTGTGAAGAACAGTTCTGCCAGATCTCGCCTGTTTTCTCTGATATGTCAAGACTTGGGAGCCAACTATGATGCATTGCTCTGTTATTGCGAATCAAGGTGGCTGTCACGTGGAAAAGCTCTCACGAAAATCTTTGAATTGCAGGAAGAATTGTGGGTGTTTCTGAGTGAGAACTCTTTCAACAAGACTGACCTGCTTAAGAAAGACCTATGGCTGCTACTAATGGCATATTTATCAGACATATTTGAGAAGCTGAACGTTTTGAATGCTTCTATGCAAGGGAAAGACACAACCATATATTACAAACAACTGACAAGATTATTGGTTTCGTCCGAAAAATTTCGTTGTGGAAGCGAAAGATACACCAAGAAAATGCTTTTGATATGTTTCCGTGCTTGTGTAAGTGCAAGACTGACATTAATTTGAATCTTGATCAGGTGAAGAACGTTATTATTTCCCATCTAAACGGACTGCAAGAAAAGTTTCAGCATTGCTTTGCTGAAATTGATGCGACTAAATGTGATTGGATTTGTAATCCATTTCTTGCTGATCCAAGCACAAGCAGGGTTTCTGCGCAAGAAGAATAGCAGCTCATCGACCTCTCGAGTGACCAATCCCTGAAAATGGTCTTCCAAACAACACCAGTGCCAAAATTCAGGATTAGCGTCAACAGTGAATGTCCTCTCCATTCTGAGAAAGCAATGAAAGATCTTCTGCCGTTTTTAACTTTGTACATGTGTGAGGAAGGATTCAGCATTGGCAGCACTGAAGTCTAAATAAATCGTCTGGACGCAGAGGCTGATCTGCGAATAGCAGTGGGTGCAAAAATCGCTCCGAGGTTCGCTTCTGTATGCAACAGCAAGCAGGCTAGACCTTCTCATTAATCAAGGCGAGTGTCCAATAAAATTACTAAAATAATATTTATTAGCACCACAGAATTTTCTTTCGTAAAATTTCTTTGGCCATTTTACTTCTTGCAGGCAGATACGAACTTTGTTCTTCTGGTGTTGTATTGATTTCCTCAACATGCGTTCGCAATCAACTAAGTTGTATTTGCATTGTATTTTTAGATCCATATTTGTGTATTGATCAAGTGAAAATGGCATTATTACCAATGTTTCCAATGTTTAAAAAATTAAACTCTTAAATTAGGGAGGCGTCTTTTCACCTTCTAAGTAGGACCTTCTATAGTTTATACCATGTTTGCGAGAGGCGTCTGCAGCAAGATCGACTCAAAACACTTTGTTGGCCCCAGGCCCCTCTAGTTGGCTAAGGGGGGGGAGGGGGCGCACGGACATACCTTTTTTTATCTGGGGGGCGTCACAAGTAAAAGGTTGAGAAACGCTGTTATACTGCATTAGGAATTATGAATGAAATATAGAAAAAATTGAGATGATGTTCACTACAGTAATTGTAATTACACAGATGGAGCACATAGCCAAGCGCCAGTGTAAAGATAATCACTTTGCCAAGAACATTTTTCCTTCGTCTGGTAATCAACCCTATGAAGAGGTGAGCAGCTATCAATTCCAGGAAGATATTTGTTACTTTATGAAATATTATTGAATTAATTATTTCATTTCCAGACTATTTTTTATAAATTGTGATTTTCATAAGGAAAAAAAAAGAGGGTAAAAAATTTTAATCAGTGTTTGTTTACTTGAGGCAGTATACCTGCTGAATTAAAAAAGCATCTTTCACAGTGTAGGGGTTTTCTGTAAAGTAAACTGCTTTGGCTGAGAGAAATCCTGATGATGTTTGTTAATGGGAGAGGAAGTCTAAGGGCACACATCCATTTGTGTTCAGGGTAATGAACTTTTCAGTCCAGGGCAGGCCAAAACAAGGGGAACATGAACATTTAGCAAATTTCAAGTTACGGAGTCTGCATTTTTAGCAGCGGTTGTGCTTGCATATGACCGCATTCATGTATGAGGACTTTTGGAAAGGATTTTAATTTCACAAATTGTTCCTAAAGTGCTCAAGTTATCTTTTCGTTGCTGGTCATTATGCATGAAGTCATTTTCACATTTGTCTCTATATACAGAATGTGTGTGTGCGTGCATATGTGAGAGGGTCATGATGTTACTTTGCTTCAAAGTTATGTGCACATTAATAAAAATCAAATATTTTATTGTTATGTTGTCAAAGAACTTGTCACCAAAGAAATATTTTGTTTTTGGAATTTATTGTCTTTTGTATGCAGATGGAAGTACCTTCATTATATGGCTGTTTGAAGTACACAGCTGCTGCTCTAGAACAAAGTGACTCTCAATCAGAAATCAGCAGCAAATCACAGTTGTTACCCTTTGAGGTATGCTTCAAGTGTTTTAGCTTGTTTTTATTCTGGACAGAAATTTTGATTTGAGAATGGGTAAAGGAGTTTTCTCAGCCCTAGGGCTCCTCTTGAGGTCAATGAGAGTTCTGCGAGAGTTCATATGGGTGGATTGAGATAACCTCTTGTTCACATCCACTGTGCCGTGTCCCCCACTTAACTGAGTGGTTTTGAGGAACATATTTTCTGACTTTCCTCATATCCTGATTTCTCCATCCTAATCTAATGAAATGGTGCATGTGCAAAGTTTTTATCTGGGGGCTGGTAATAGGAACATCTTTGTCTATAGAGTGGTGGTATATGCTTGCACATCTAGTTAGAGACTAGTATTGTAAAGATACCTTTGTTTCAAACATTTCAGGGTAACTTACTAATGGACCTAAGTGATGAGACTTACAGTAGTAGCAAACATGATGAAGAGCTAGATTCAGTTCACAGTGCTATGGAGTCAGACTCAGACTGTCTTCCAGAGTCCCAACAGCATCGGAACATTGGCTACTGCAGTACACCCTGCCCGTGAGAAAATCTTGAGGCTGTGAGGTGTATGTGTGCGAGAGGGAGAGCATGTGTGTGAGAGGGAGAGCATGTATACGTGTGCACTTGCTTTTAAGTCTGTATGCTATTTAAGCTCTTGGGAAGAACTGCATTGAATATGTATTTGGCAATCGTTCATGCACCTTACAAGGATTTGTGAGCCAGTTTGGAAAAATAATTCTCATAGTGTTTTTAAAATGCATTTTTACTCCTAAACAACCTTGTTTTCTCTTTGGGAGTATTTCAGCAGAGACATGTTTTCTTTACAGAGGTGGAGAAAGAAGCCCAATTTCGAATCGTGTGCGGTGTTACTGCAGACCTGTGTTGGATCCTATATTTGATGCAGTGCCATACTGCTCTGACTATTACTGACAGTTTTAATGCAAATCTGACTTACCAGGCATGCATCTTTCATGTTCCTATTTTTTTGTTTGTTTTTTTAATGTTTCAGCCCTATGCAGTTAGAAATGATAGGTAGCTGGAGTGTGTGTTTCACATCAGTATCTAATTAACCTTGTGTACAGTTTTTTCATGGAGTATTTTTTTTTAATGTTCTGGTCATTTTATTCCTTTTCTTTCTTACCTTTTGTCTCATTAAGTATACTTTTTTTTTTAAATGTTTAAGTTTTAGTAATTACTTTCAGAACTGCTTTAAAGGGATTCTCACCCATATATTCAGACTCAAAATTGTCATTAATTACAACAACAAAACCACTAAGTTTCACGATTTCTACTGTTATTTCGCTTTTGCTAATGTGCATCTATCCTAAAACTTTGACTGAAATGCG
Source organism: Marisa cornuarietis (assembly GCA_004794655.1). Taxonomy (NCBI): domain Eukaryota; kingdom Metazoa; phylum Mollusca; class Gastropoda; order Architaenioglossa; family Ampullariidae; genus Marisa; species Marisa cornuarietis. Next base: position 997,677 of record SMMW01000057.1, on the reverse strand, counting down.
TAACGTCTGGGTCGCTAACTGAAAAGGCCTCAAGAGCCTTGAGTTAGATTTGTGAACCCGACACTCACAAAGCAGCGTCATCAGCCTGGGAGACCCCTCACAAAACGAAATCGAGGTTCTTGTGCCCTTTTTAGCTGATTCTGTGGCGCTATCCACAACTTGCAAGTCTACCATTGTTATTGCCAATAAAGCATCACACCGGAAATTCCGTGCTCCGGCTGCTTTATCCAGTGCTCGTTAATGTTCGGAAACCAGCACATTTTCTCGCCTTTAATGACGAATTACACTTGAACAAGCCCGATGTGGCTTGAATGTCCGATATATTTAGGGTCTTGATTTAACACTTAACCGAATCCCAAAAGTTTGTATTTTGAGGTGAGAATCCCTTTAAGAAGTTTGATAAAAGATACCAGATGTATGTGTGATACCACGACCAAAATTTTCTACCTTTAAGTTTTATTTTTGTCTCATGCCAGTCCCCTTCCCCCACACACCACCTTTACTCTTAAAAGATATTAGAATATCATCATGACAGGACATTCCATAGCATATTTGTATCATTTTACCTAACCCCTTATATTTTAAATGTTCAGCTTTTATTTCTGCATAGTTTATTGTGGTTTCCATTGTGAAGCATCCTTTATAATCAAACACCCACATTTATTTTGTAAAATGTATGTTGTTGTAGGCAATGTTGGCATGCAGATCTTTTAGTTAATCTTCAGCATTCAACATTTCTTTTCATGGATAATGCTGCCTTACCACCCCATTTTAACAATATTTTTTATTAACAGAAAGTGTTGAAGGCATATTTAAATGTTTTTTGAAAAGCATGCATCCATTTTGCCTAAAAAATATTATCAATCATGCCTTACAAGTTTGCTTTTGCTGCTAGCTGTTACCCTTATATGTTACTATCTATGGTGGAAGCTGAGAAAAACTGCTGTTTCATGATTACGTTTGGTCAGCTACGTTTGCTATGAAACCTACCAATAATTTTTTTAAATGGTAAGTGTTGAGGGAAAGAAGTTGGGGACGACTTTTCCTGCTGAGAGATGATGTTCTCTGTGTTAGCGATTGCTTACTGAAGAGGCAGCTAGTGGTTTGCTAATGTGTTCCCATGGTAATGCTGTCTCAAAGGCCTTCATCCTCTCAGCCATTATGGTTGGTCAACTGTGAGAACTATTGGAAGTCTGACCAGGGCTTGGAGGGACTTGGGAGTTGCCTTGGTATTTGCCAGCATGCTTGATCATGCCTACAATCATTGGAAAATAATCTCTTGGGGCTAAAAGTCTTTTGTGAGCACATAGCATGGTATTTTCTGTAGGTTTTTAGTTCTCATTTTACTCCTAAGGGTATAAATATAAACTGATAAGCTGCCTCTACAAAACCTAATCTTTAGAGGTGCCATGTAAATGCTGAAATATACCTCGGATATCTGAGCATATCAAAAAGTAATTGATGAATCTCGTGTTTTGTTGAATTTTAATTTCTTTGTTTTACATTTGATAAAGCATGCGTTAACACATCTTTCCAGATGGACCAGAATTGATATTTGAGAAACAGATCACAAACAAAAAGATTCTTTTTCTTTTGAAAAAAGTTTTATTCATTTTTCACCAATCTTCAAAACGCTCATGGATTCTTCTCACATGTCACTTGCTCTGAAATTCTGTGAATAAAATGTGAATTTAAATTGCAAATCTTTTTTCAGTTTTATGGCAAACATCTATAATTATCTATTATTTAACATTGGTTAAAAGAAATATTGACTCCAGTAAAAATGTGGCCTGTTGTAAACATTTTTTGCACAAAGGGTACTGACTTTTATGATGTAGATGAATTGTTTCTATGGTTTAGGGGAGGTATTGTAGTCCTTTGGATGATATCCAGGGACAGGCCTGGGCTAACTACCCCTGCTCACCCAGCAAACGGGTACCAGGGGAGGTAAAAGATGGTGAATGGATACACAATGAACCACCTTATAGGTTATAGGACCCTTTACTTTTTAAGTCTTGAACTGATCTCAAAAATTACTTCATGAATCAACTGTGAGATTTTCTATACTGTAGCAGTGATATGTATGTATTCTGAGAATGGTAGCTAAAGACTGTTGAAATGAACCTATGGTTACCAGAATTTTCAGTAAACAAATTTGGACAAAATTTTATCACAAGGTCTACTTCAATGAACATTGATTTCATCACAGTGATTTCTAAAGAATTTGTACTGATATGCTTCAGGAAAATAGCTTTTTAGTCTTGGTCCTTGCACAAAGTACCAGCTGCACTATGCCTGTGGCTTAAGCATCACTGTTTCCTTTTGTCACTTGAAGACTTGCAATATTGATGTACTGTGAATGACGATGTCAACTGGTGCTGTTTATCTGCCAGGGGTTTTTCCCCTTTATTGCTTGCCATGTTGCACAATCTTTGCAATAGCAAGAGCTATGTCGTTTTGTTTTAGAAATGTACAGTAGCAATTCATTTTAGAGATAAGTTTTTCCACATATCAATGTGTAAATGGCATTGCAAAGTGTTTGAAGGCTACAATAAAGTAATAGTTATGGAGTGAAAATGAGTGTATTCTGAAAGCAAGAAAGCCCTTGTGAATGTCTTATTTAATTAATGCATGGGGGGGGGGACTTAATAATGTTGCAAAGTTTTATTTTGTTCCATCAGCTAATTCTACAGTCAGGGGAGAACACTCTTAGGCTTGGTGAAGAGTGAGTGTAATACCGCTGACTGCATGTCTTAGGAATGTAGGCAGTGGTCCAGAATCAAACAAAATATATAAGTTCAGGCATTTTGTTAAACAACTTGTTTGATTATTGCATATTATCAACATATAGGATCAATCAAGATGCAACACCATGTGCAGCCTTGATGATTTAACATTGTTGACAATCAACAAGTCTCACATCTCTCAAACATTTTTAAAAATGAAAAAATACAGTTGAGCATCTCAACAAAATGCAGAAATCTGCCTCACAAAAAGAACACGATCCGAATCTCCAGGTCCACAATACCCTGGTACCATGGCCAAATATCAACATGTTTTAAAACAGTTAAACTTTTCATATATCAAGTCCTGATGGCGTGCACAAAATATTTAAAAAGAAAAATTCAAGTAAATAATTTTATCACAAACCCTTATGGTTTTCCTGCTGAAAAATCAGGGTAACAAAATCTTCATAGTAGATTAAAAAGTTAAATTTTCAGGAACAATTATGACTACACAATTCCTACGAACACATGAGTTTATTTTGCTACCTTTTCATCTCAATACATTCAAAACATATCAAGCAATCTGTATTTTTCAAAAAGAGAAAAATACCCATTAACAAGAACACGTGATCAAAGCTATACAGAAATGCTGCCCTCTCGAAAGTTGGTCTTGCCAATAAGTACATTAATTAAAATGCTGTTGCCATTGCGATACTCTGCAAATGCTTGTTGTAGAACTTCTTTGATTTTGTCTTCACTGGTACGGTCAAGCTGAATGCCTCGCCCTCCATATCCTTTTGCCACTTCATGGTAATCAGTGTACTGCAAAGCACCCAAGTATTCCTTTATTCCATGCTGCATGACTTCAGTACAGAGAAAGCCTCATTTGAGACAACAGCAATTAAAGGAAGAATTTGGCTTTTAATATGCAACTGTCACTCTGTAACAAATCACCTTGTTTGTTGTAGACATGATGAGGTACAGTATTTAGTAACCTACACATCTTGAGCATCTTTGTGCAGATCGAAGGAATTAACCATATACTTACATCCAGATCACAGCCAACACTTGTCCCAAACAAAGGCACTTGTTCTCGTGCTATCTGTGTCCATCCAGCATCATTTCCAACCACAGCAAGAACTGGTGTCTACAGCCAAATTATCTGAGGTTATTTTTAAGGCATACTGAGCCTTACAGCTTCAAATAGATACACATCTAATTTGCAATACCTCTCTTAACAGATAAAAATAATAATAGAAATTTCTCACCCCCAACTCCACCCCAACCTCTTTCTTTCTCACTCAAAACAAATTTACAATCAAGTTGGGGATCCAAGTTCACTGGAGTGGTTGGTGGCGCTATCGTGCCTGTCACTACGACTGTGAGAATCAGGTGTCATGGATTTGTATCTTGACTCTGATATACCTCTGGATGTGCCATCTCTTTACAGGACTGACTGTTGGTGGTTTTCTCTGGTTTTACCCACCTGATGTAAGTCATGTTGCATGTTGCGTATGTGGTTTCAGGAATAAAGTCTTAAATAAATATTCACCATTACTGTTACATTTGTTGTTTGATGAGAATTTTATCTGTCCTTTAAGTTGTATATACATATGTATCAATACATGGTCCACTGACCACCTTACAGTCTAAACAAGTGCAGGATTCATAAAGGTAAACAAGAGGGGTTCTCTGTTTTTGTTTGCGAAATGCTAAAGAAGGTGATTTGATGGTCTGCAATTTCATGATGTATTCTATTACCTTGTGCCGTGTAAAGGTATCAAACTCCGCAACACTGTACCCAAGAGAGCCGTCACCATAGATGACCACTACTTCAGCATCTGGTCGGCATAGTTTGGCTCCCAGGGCAAAGCCCCCACCAACACCCAGCGTCCCAAACGCACCAGGGTCCAGCCACATTAGGGGACCTCGTGGCCTGTAGTATCATTGCAGAAACAGTTACAAAACAAACTTCTCAATTTCTCTGTGTCATATATTGCTCTTTATTTCATTTCTTTCCAGTGCAAGAAATTAAGTACATGGGGAACAGCAGTTATTTTGTAAAAAGACAAAATAAAAAAAACCAGAATGAAAGCCTTTATCTAGCATTATCATTAAATAAGTTAATTCTTGAACTTCTTTTCTATGTCAAATGCAGGCTTCCCAAATGGTCATAATACAAAAATCTATGATCAGAACACAAACAAAACCTCCCCACAAGGCTGACAAGACACCAACCTAAGAATGTAGGCTGCTGTTGCAACAAAGTCACCACCATCGGCAACAAGAATGGTGTTATCAGTCATGATGTCTTCCAGCGTGTGCAGGACCTTCAAGGGATTCAAGTGCACATTTGTCATTTCCTCTGCCTTAACACTGAAAAACAAAAGGCCTTCACATTTCATTCACATCAACTTTGCAGTCCTCCTACATTAGTGTTTTATATAACCCTAATGTTGTGGTAGAATGCTATACAAACATACACTTATTATTTTAAATCCACACATTCTTAAAATGATATTTATTATAGTCACTGGCAAGAAAATTACTGATTTAACTTCTTTTAATGGGGAAAAGAAATAATAGAAATAAGTACAATTTATTGTGCATTTTCCACTAGTGGGATCAGTGCTGTAAAGAAATAAAAACTGTAAAACACAAATATGTGACCCTCCACGACAAAATGAGTCAAGTTGGAAATTTGTGATTTTGCAAATTGCATATTTTTAATATGTGCAGGTTCTGACCTTTCTTTGATACAAAAGTTGTTCTTCTAGTCCTAAAATTGAGTTATAAAGGTTTGAAGTGTGCGAATATGGTGGCAGCCTTTTTGAGAAAAGCGGGTTTAAAGATTTTCGGCGATTCCACTTGGTTTTTCCTTAGCAACAGGTACTTCTAATTATTCAAACTGTACTAAATTTTGCATGATGATAAAATACAGCACGTTAAATCATTTCAAGTGACAAAAAGTACATAGCAATGAGTATTTGTATGCCTTTTAGTGCCTTACCATGTTTCGTAAATAGAAGCATTCTAATTAGCATGCACACTCGCCGAAACAGCAGAATACTCATAAAGTATCCACTAGTAAGCCAAAATTGGTGACCGGACACTTAATCCCCGGACACTTAATCCTCTAGACATTTAATCTCCAGACACTTAATCCTCAAAAATGCCCCCAAATCGCGACACAACACTCAAAACTGCTATTTTGTGAACTTGAAATATTATAACCGTAAGAGAAATGTGTCGCACGGTAACTCTGGGTAACTGGTAAGACTGGGATGCGCTGGGTTTACAAATAGCGATCTACCCTCTAGGCGATACTAGGTGGACTCCCTAACATAACCAGCCAGTTCCCAGGCCATACTGACCAGGAGCAGACCACTGGTTGTAAAAACTATGAACTAATGTTATAAATGTTGAAGTTAAGTATTATTTTAATTGTCAAACTTATTTTGATGTTTACATGAAAATAATTATTTGAATTTGAATTAAATTTTTCATTCACTTCATAATTTTTTTAGTTGAAATTTCATTTTGAGGATTAAGTGTCTGGGGATTAAGTGTCGGGGATTATGTGTCTGGGGATTAAGTGTCTGGGATTCGCCAAAATTGAGTAGAAAATTAAAATAAAATTGAAGAAAACTGCGTACTTTGATATACTGGAAAACTTGGAGAACTGGGAATCCATTTTTAAAGAAAAGTAAAACTGCACAAAATTGACCCCAATCACCTTTCGGAGCCTCTCGCACGAAACTGCTCCACGCGACTTAAGACTCATTTCATCGTGGAGGGTCACATATACATTCAAAGTAAACAAAGCACACTGACCAAAACAAACAAACAAACAATCAAATATACAGACACACAACAACACATGAGCAAGATCTTAAGTCAAACATGGGAGGAGGTTAGACTTAACACTAACATATCTTTTTTGACTCCTGACAATGATTAATGCAGGCATTAATGAAGACATGATTGGATATTAGAAGGATTCTTAACACCAGCATAATAGAAGCTTTCTCAAGCTCCCAACTATATTACCTGTTCTTCTTCTCCGTTTCTTCATCTCTGCTGCGTAGCAGATGCACCCAGTCAGGATCACAGCGGTACCCCTTTAAAGCTGCTGTTAGCGCTAAAATTGTACTGCCAACATCTGCCTGCACTGCTATTGCTGGTTTCCAAAACATGTCAGAATTCTGCAATAGTCAGTCACCAGTTCACCATATGCTCTGCTCTGGATGAGAGTGAAAACAGTGACCTACAGCTGGGAAACAAAGGATGCATCTCCACAGAGTCTACACAGTCAGCTGTACAATACAAGGCTAAAATCATGCACACTTGCATTTACATACAAAACCCTTAAAAATATGAATACCTTGTAAAGCTGGTCCTTGCCTCTGTTGATGGCAATAATTTTAGATCGGCGACTCAGCACTCGGCCATAACCGAGACGGAAGTCACAGACTGCACCTGGAAGCAGCAAGATTCTGACTGAAACACCCTCCTGCCCTCTTTTCCCACACCACATTGCCCTCCTAATACCTTACACCAAGAACCACATAAAAACAACAAGGATCAATCTTAAAGAAATGTTAAAAAAAAAACAAAGCGCTGATAATAAAAAATGTGATCAGTTCTATGCAACCACTTGGCCAAATCAGACACTAAAAATACAGCACTAGAGAAAAACAACTTTTTTTTTCACACCTGCTAAGATGACGAGGTCAGCGTCTTTAAGTGCCTCCCGCCTTTGCTGTCTCGCCTGGATCTCACTTCTACGGCCTAAAAGTCCCCGAGACATGCCACCCAGAAAGCATGGGATACCCAAAGTCTTTCAGAAGAAACAAAAATACAGGTACATATCACTTTTACACCTTATAAGAAATAATTAAAATCCACGAAAAAAATTCTCATGGTTAATTTATAATTAAAAACTGTTGTAATATAGCATTTTCAGGAAAATTCTGGCGCCTGCATACAGGGTAGACAAAGATAAAGTATGAGGATAGTGCACAAAAAATCAACAATATGCTTATTTTCATCCAACTGCTGCTTTGAAAACCCAAGTCAATTGGAAATCTAAACGAAAACAATTTTTCCTATGGTAATCCCATGCATCACAGTCTCTTGTAATAACATTTGCCCTTTCTTTGTGCATTATGCTAACCTCCAGTGCTGCCCGCAGTTCTCCGACTGGTGTGGGAGGAAGAGTAGCCTGACTTCCCAACAAGATGACTGGTTTCTTTGCCCTTGATACAAGCTTGGCACACTGCTGAACTGCATTACGTATAAAAAAAAATAATAACATTTCTCACAGCCTAGCACATTTCCATCCTGTACATGTCTAACAATTCATGTGCAATATGTAGTGCCAAAAGCAATAACTGTCCCCCTACCCCCTTCCAAAAAACAAAACAAGCTTATCATTTATTCATCATGAATACTATGATGAACACATTTTTAGCTTGATTTTTTTTTTTTCATTTGATGAATGTTTCTTTGGCCTCTGCAGAAGACCTCTTGTACTACAGATAAAATTAAGCCTGAAAGACCAACAGCCTCATAACTACGTGTAATGGAGCACTAATAAGATTAACAAGGGCTATATTCATTTGTGGTGCATATGTACTCACAAATTGTTATAGTTAGTATGTTTCTAAGCAAACAAATAATACTAAAAAGAGGCAAATAAATTACTATGAGAAGATGAGGGCTGTGGGATAATCACAGGTAGGGGAGATGTGTCCCTTGGTTCCCAGGCTCCTGCAAACAGGTTAGTCAGGTGATTTTGTAGATACCTGCAATATGCAGTAAGCGCTGATGGTAAAATGACACGTAAGAGCAAACAAGCTTGACATTTAGAAGATCCTAAGGAATTGATAAAACCAAGTTGATACCAAGATTGTCAGGGTGTCCTATTTGTCTGCCAGGAACTAAGGGATGAATAACAAAGATGATGCAAGAAGGCTAAACATTTGAATTACACAAAAAATGAGTTAAAATGCACTTTTGCTATGATGTGCATTGTTAATGAAATAATGCCCCCTAAGCTGTAGCTGGTGGCTTTCCCGTGATAAAATTTGCACCATATGATTACTGTAATATGTTTTTATTTCCCCCTGCCCATTTACGAATGGCTAGTGAAACAGGGGAAATAAATGCTGCATTAAAAATTGAATCATTTTTCTACGTCTATTCCATTGGCAAAAATGTCAGGACATCCACTTTTTAAAAATTTAACTACTTTGTGTTTAAGTGAGCAAAACGTGACCACACAGGTTGATGTTTCACATGTTTTCTGACAGTCTGGTGCAGCAAAATTGTAAGAATTACTGTGAATCTTTTGACTCCCTAGCATGAAAAAAAGATAATGTAACTGAGTTAATATCTTTACATGTGTAACACGTGTACATATTGCTAAACATCACACCCACCAGTTGACCACCTTCTGCATAAGGTTTGTAGATCCTTTGTCCCTCATTCCGATTTCCTTCTTGACGAGCTCATAAGGGTACAGAGTGTCAATGGGAAACTCCACAAACACAGGGCCTATCATAACAAAAATCACAAATAGGTGTTTGCTAGGTATGTGTCAAGACCCTACAACCACTTATAGGTTATAAAAAAATTTGCTTTAAAGCCAATAAACATTTACACATGTTAAATGTCAAGTTTTGAGAGAAGCAATGCAAATCTATAAAGAATAAAATTGCAAAAATTCTGATTGACAAATTTTCATGTCACTTTAAATTAATAACTTTCAGTTATCATCTGATAATGCTTGGAATAGATATAATTTATTATCTCATCCCAAACCTGAAAAAAGTTGCTTACCAGGTGTGCCAGACTGAGCCACCTGCAATGCTTTACGAACCGTGGGCACAATCTCCCGCACACAGTTGACAGTTGCACAAAACTTGCAGAGTGGCTTAAAAAGTGACATCTGGTCAATGTCTTGCAAAGCACCTCGGCCCTAGGAACACAGAACAGAACGATTTGGCTTTTTATGTCACCTGCAAAAAAACTTCTTCCTAATGAGAAAAATTCCATTGGTCTCACTGCTGAAACAAAGGGGTAATCAAGTGTAAGTGGTCGATGTGGACATGGAGCCTAGCCTTCTTCAACCATCTTTGACCAAGTACACACACGCTGTAGGATGGACTGCGGTTTTCCTTTCCCAAACTCACTTCCAAGCGTTTGGGAATAGAAAACTCCCTTAGATTCCTAACCTTCTACCTAAAATTTTGTTTTAAGTCAATAGCTCTAAAGCCTGTGGCATCTCGGTCATTGTCTTGATGATTTTATGTACAAGCTTCATACTTTCATACTGTTGCAACGTAACAAAGTTCTCTAAACAGTATTCTCAAATACATATTGTATGCACTGTGCCAAAAATGTTGGACACAACCATTTTTACTAAAGCTCCTTTGGCTGAGACAAGGTCTACTTATTGACAGCTACATATCACGTTTCCCAGAAAATAAGACTGGGTCATATATTAATTTTTGCTCCAAAGGAGGTATTGTGGCTAATTTTTTTCGTATACAAAAATCTACATTTATTCTAACACAGCCATTTCCTTCTGGAGAATTGTCAGAACTCATAACATTATTGATTTATAGATTAATCCTCTTAGCATGACATTAAATTATAACATTACAATAACTGGTTTGTAACCGAAGACTGTGAAGACAACAGTGGGTGAAGTTTGTTTTTCATTATTGCTGCTCTGAAATTAACATTAAACCAAGAAACCTATACATTTTTTGGAAAGGAGAAGAACTTAAAAGTAATAAAAGTAATGAAAATCACCTTCCCTGTGCTTTGCCACAATTGTGGCCCATCGTGCTAAGAGGGTTAATGTCATCACTTTATAATTCATTATGTCCATTGTGCGTTTCAACAGACAAATGAAATCCATTTGGCTAAAAATCTTAATTAGGGCTTATATTTGGGGTAGGGCTTCTATGATACATCAAGTGTCAGACATATTTTTCTGTTTCTATATTTTCTCCTAGTGCAAATGATGCACACAGGAAATGGAGGGTGGCATTGGTGATTGGTGTTTTACGCTGAGCCAGCAACTAAAGCTATATCGCAGCAAGCCTACACAGTAAAGGGAGTGTGTAGCAAATGATGGTTGCCATCATTTTTCTATATTTTTATCCAGCTTGCAAAGAGTCCCTTCTTGCTGACTCGTGATGCTTGAAGTCATTCTTGTTTTATGTCATGCGCTGTCTGTTTGAAGGCTTTCTGGAGATGTTTTCTTTACCTCTGCGGGGTTTTGTTGTCCATCTCTCCTTCCACGCCTGTGTGCTAAGTTTTGGTACATAAAATTTCATGACCAAAGCGTGGGTTGGTGTAGCCACTGGCTATTGGCTCCCGCCCCTGCAAGACATTGTTGGAAACCACAGAGCCAGTGTCCTTAGTCTCAGTCAGCATGTGGGGATGGACGTGTAAGACCATTTGGGTTGACACAGCAGGTGGTGGTGAACAAACAGGATGATGGGAGACCACTGGGCTGGTGCTGTAGGTGCCCAAGCAAGTGACCGATGGAATAAGCATAAGCTATACAGATGAGTGTAAATGTTTTTTCTTTCCACATCATTGGGTCTAAATGGCTCTGGTCAGCAAGCATTTGCTTAATCCATTTCGGTACGGCTGTTCCATAGTTTAGAGGGGGATCTGATTTTTGCTTAGTGCTACTGTAAGAGGCCTTAGCTGAGGGAGTTTTGATGAAGCCACCTGGCAAAAGTTGTCTTTGCTGGTCTCTCAACAGGCTTGAAACTCATCTTGAAATTCGTATCTTCTGAATTTGTTTCATCTCTTCGTTCGTTTGCTCAGGTGCAACTGGGTCTTCCCTGGGAGCTGCGGGTGCGCAAACCTGCATCCAGATGCTCATATGATCAAAGAGCTGCTCGAATTTCGGACCAGCAGTGTGCCAGATGGAAAAGGGTCAGTACAGGAATGCCATGCAGGTCCAGGAAGGATTGCCACAGAGAACAGAGTAAAAACTTTCTCTACGCTGCAGTGTGTGCGGGTGTACAGGATTCGTTTCTTTTAATTTTTTTTGGAGGTGTGCATATGTATATGTTATATATATTTCTTCTCTTTCCTTTTTCTCTACGATTTATCTGTGTGTTAATAAATTTGTTTGTACCATTCCTTTTGTCTTTGTCTTGGTTTACACTCATTAGTGGTTCAATAGGAATGTCATGTCACACCTCTGGCAGAGGAAGTAGCAGTGTGATTGTAGCAATTGTGTGAGTGGTTGCAATCGCGCGTCTGCCAACAGTTGGGGATGACTATGACATTACAAGCATCCTGAAAAATCATTTTAGGGTTTATTTTCGGGGAAACAGTAGCTACAGCCAAACATTAAAAAAAACACACACACACATAAAAGAAGAAAAATCAAGTCATGAATATTTTGCAATGTGTTTAGTCACATGCAGCTATGCTGTGCAGGGATAACTCACTAATTAATTGAATAAATATTCACCTTCAACAAAGTAGCTGCGGCACCACCTATCAAGAGTATTGGAGACTCTGCCATTTGAGCATTTTTCACAGCTGTTACAGTATTTGTCAATCCTGTATCCATGCAAAATAAAAAAAATTAACTGTTTCATGTTTTTATTAGCTGATTTGAGTGTATAGTCACTAATCTAGTATGTTCATCTGGTGTTACAAAGGCACTTCTCTCTCTCTCACACTCACACACACACTTGCAATACTCTATAGGTCTCCTGTTGATGGAATTTTCATGTATTTTGTAGTTTCTTCAGTGATTTCTCTCATATATGCATTTGTTGTTTCAGAATGACAGCCATGGCTGTACCCTCTTCCAAAGCCACTAACATCAGTGCAGAACTCATCAAGTGAAAGAAAATGACCCTCACAGAAAACCCACCGTTGAAATGGCTGAAGCATAGATTTTAGTATTACCATACCTGGGCCAGCCGTCACCGCAGCTACCCCTACTGTTCCCGAGAGACGTGCAATAGCATCTGCTGCAAATACAGCTGTTGCCTGTCAACAATTTTCATCTCATGTCACTTTTAATTTCCTCTGCTTATAAACTAAATATATATCAAATAATGAAATAGCATCAACAATGGATACCATGTTGTTTTTATAATGCTTAGAATTTTACTATGTTGAACAAAAAATTATTCTGATTTTAGATTATGGAGTTTAATAAAGCAATCATTTTGAAATTAGTGGGCTTTTTCCATGTAAGTCTCAACAATTAACCAATGAATTACCTCATGGCGAGTGTCCACTACACGTATACCAAGTTTTTCACAGGCCACCAAAATGGGTGAGATATGGCCACCAACCAGAGTGAAAACATGAGTAATACCATGTTGCTGTAACATAATGTAGGTGGAGTCTACCTTACTATACACTTACATGCAAGAGTCAATCTGAATTTAACCTCTAAGTTCTGACACCATATGTGTACATAAATATCATTATATTATTATTATTATTTTATTATCTAAAGAGACTTGGGAATTTCAATGTTGACACAGCAACATGAGAATAATGCAGGTTAAAAAACGAATAAGGGAAATAAAGAAAATGGAAGGAGAGGTATAAAAACATAAGTAAATAATAACAATAAAAATGCAAAAAATAAACAACCCTTACATTGAGAACTTCAGCAACAAGTTCCCCTCCATGACGCTTAGATTTCTCATCAACCTGTGTAGATCAATTACTTCATTAATTGTTTGGGATAGCACAATATTTTTTGTGGTGAAAATTCCAGTTTCCACCCCCCATCCACTATGCATCTAACTCGCTGCAAAGAGAACAAGTGGTATCTCATGTCTCTCCAACCTCCTCCCTTTCGTGAAATCCATGAAATCCCTCTCCTTCCCCTTAATCATTATTATTTAATAATATAAAGTTAGGTATTTGTGGATTTGGTGCTAGGTTTTAGCCTAGTAGGTGCAATGCATTAGTAGATTTAGTAATATTTGCATGATTTTGTGAATAAATCCAAATTAAATGTACATAGTTATTTGAGGCTGAGAAAGAACGAATGTGTGTAAAAGTACATATCATCCTCGTTGAATGGAAGAAATAAATATTATTCCTTGGGTTAATGAAATCTGTGTCGTTTAGCGCCTATAAAATTCAGAACGAAAGCAGCTGTAAATGGGGAGACAGAGAACCAATCTAATCCAAAGCTGAACAGTACACTGAAGAAAACACGCTTTTGGAATAAAGCAGGGTCTTAAGTGGACTCTTAAGTCGGCTAAGTGTAGATGCATAGCAGACAGAAGAACAGAACACAACGAGAAACACCGACGTAGAAAACGTAGGCTGGCAGCTAGAATGTTAGATACTTATATTTTCCTTGGAGACTTCGATCTTTTTCAACAGAAAGGAGCAGATTGACTGGTGTTAGAATTTGTAGGTCTAAATCGTCGGTCTGGCTACAGTGCTTGCGGTCTGTATTCATATAAGGACTGCGCAAAGCTGCATAACAAAGGTTAAAAATATTCGGTCTAAAGTTCATTCTACTGTAGATGGGAGTTGTGATTAAGAAGACCTGAGTCAGTTAAAAAGACAAACATTACAAAATGTTCAGTAAAATAAAAACATATGACTTTCAATCTAAACTGTCAAAAACTTGATATTCTTGTTGTTGTTGAAAAATCAGTAAAATTAAGCTACAACGCATAACTTTTGCCCCGCTGTCACGCAGCTCACATGATCGTAGCGCAAGAGATATCAATAACAAAACAGATACAAGCTAATACTGTGCGACAGTACATTATGCAACAGTACCTTATGCAACAGTTGATAAATTATATTAAACTTTTTCAGAAAGATTATAATTCCCAGCGCTGCTGCCGAAATCCCAAAGGGAATGATTACATTTGGTAACTTTTTTTGCCAGTCTCCAATGCAGTCTCCCCAGGAAGCCATGTTTCCAACTTGAACCTTGACCTTGAAGAAAACTTTTCCGGTTTACCTTCTTTTGCTTATTAAAATTAAAATATAAGTTAAATTTGCCAGAATGTAACCAGACTTAATGATCAATACTTTTTAATGTAAAATATTCGAATTTTAAAAGTATTTTCCGAATTTCGTTTTGGGAAAATTATTGTATTTATTTACTTCCGGTAATCCGACGTGGAAACCACACAGTGCGTTTGACGATTACATTAGAATCAAACTTCTTTGCAGGATTTGCGGTTTGCCTGTTTTCACGTATGTAACATATGGTTGATGACGTATTTATTTCATCTTCAGCTTGGGTGCAGCCCAACAGAGCGTTATTGGTAAGGTCATAATAATAAGGTTTCTCATGTACACATTAGGCCTAACTCACGGTAATAGCTAAAAAAAGTAAAATGGTACGTAGCAATGGGACTTTCCACTCTTTGACATATTGATTTGTGTCATTAAGAAAAATATATAAGAGACAGCAGTACATAATGAGCTGTAGTTTTTTTTAATACTTTTATTGCTTACAATGCTGTCGGTCTAAGATTTATTGTATATTATGATGAGGTTTTTATGCATTGTTTACTTCCTCTTTTTTGCGATTATAAAGTCTCTGATTTCGCTAAGGTTTGTGTTTATTATTCTTCCTTTTTGTCTAAATGTGAACGTATCGAAAAATAGGAAGTGCTTATTTATTGTTCCTACTCTCGTCTCTTCTTTGTAACCAATACATTGGAAAAGACACAAAACGTTGTTACCACATTTTCAGGTCTTGCTTATTCATTACATAATTGAACATGATGCGAGAAGAAGAAGAGGAGGAGACCGTGTTTGATCAGGAAGGATTATTGGGTGGAGAGAAGAAATCTTCATGTGGATCAGCATGGCTGCGGAGATTCTCCAAGACCATTGCTCTGTCACTTGCCTTCTTTGCTCTGGTAAGTCTTTCATAATAGACAAAAGGTTTGCTGCTGTGAGTTGGAAGTGAAACATTGCTATGTTGCAGTTAATGCAGGAAATGGTGTTATCACTGTTTTTCTTTCTTTATATCAAACTGAGGGTCAGAAGAAGGGTTTGGTCATGAAAGAGAATAAACATTGTAGTATCGTCCACTAAAGGCCTTTCTTAACTGGACGAAAATTTGACCATGATTGGCAAATGTTTTAATTAGGAACAAAATGTATAATCTGCTGAGTTGCTTGATACCTGTACCTATGTGTACCTAAAATCCAACATGAGTCATGATATCTTCATGTGCTGTAAAGGATTAAAAAAGAAAAAGTCTGTCTTCTTGATTGCAGGGTCTCTGCATTGCCATTCCTGGCCCAACATTGCTGGACCTGGGGGAAAGAACTAACTCTTCCACCGAAGCTATCTCCCTCATCTTCACAGCACGGTCAGTAGGCTATCTGTTTGGCTCTGTCATTGGAGGTGTGCTGTTTGACTACTTTGACCAACAGATTCTCCTCTTCTACACTCTTGGGCTAACATCATTTGCCACCATCACCATACCCTGGTGCACACTGCTGGCTACTCTTGCGGCAATGATTGCAGTGCAGGGCATAGCCATTGGAATTCTTGATACAGGTGAGTAAGGTTTATTTCTAAAATGTAATATTTACTGATACTACTTGGCATCTGCTTGTTAACCTCTTACTGATGTGTTTTGTTTTGAGCAGGACACTTCTGTAGCGGAGAGTGTATGGGCTAACAAGAATCAGTCATCTTTTGTTGTTAGTTTTCATATAATTATGAATCTTCTGAAACAGCAGTGTTTGACCTGTGTAAACGTAGCCAGAAGACATCCATTTAGTTAGTGTGGGTACCTGATGACTTCCTTTGCCCTACCCCACCCCCCAAACCAAACAACTTATTTCCATTAAAGGTATGCATCTAAAACTAAGAACATTGGCTATGATGTAGTATGATAATATTTTTAGCAGAGAAGAGCAGGTATTTTCCAGTTACGTTTCTTGTCTTTACAAAATTTTCGCAGCTTTCATGATATACTTTAGTCTGTGTAAAGGTGAGCTGTTTTTCATAATTTACAATTTTTTATGTTTGCTCATAATAGTAAGAGCAGAGCACATTTTTTGCCTTCTTGTTGATGTTTAAGAAAAGTCTAATTGTGTATTACTTTGTTTTAATGCTTCAGAAAGTCTTCTTATTATTTTGTGTTTTAACAGGTGGCAATGTTTTTTGCCTCAAGATATGGGGCAAGGCCAGCCCTCCCTACATGCAGACATTACACTTTGCATTTGGCGTGGGTGCTTTCTTGGCACCACTTCTAGCACACCCTTTCCTAATGGGAGAGGGCCCTCTGGGGTCTAACACTACAGCTGTTTCCAGTCACATCCCAATTAACACCAAACTTCCAAATATTCTTCAAGGTGCGAGTGTGGGTGTAAGCTTTGAAAAAAGTGACAGTCATCTGACAGATGAATTTGGTGGATGGTGGTTTCCTGGCAGCAAACAGCACAGAGTTCTAAGGGATTCTTCTGAGAGCAATTTAACTTTGGAAAATGACACATATAGTTCAGGAAACATCAGCTTCCTAAACACAACAACAAGCCTTTCCACAGAGAAAGCAACAACAATGAGGGTCCCAAAGCCAGATTCAGCAGATGCCAAACACTTGAGTAAAGATGGCCATGTTGCTAGTGGTAAGCATCTTAATGATGCGCTGGGAAAGTTTAAGACTGACCTGAAAGAAAGTGAAAAGACTTCAACTGGAGAAGATGCTGATCATAAACAAGTAAATGATGATGTGGCACAGCCTACAAATAAGACTTTATTGTCCTTGAATGAAACGTCCTCTAATTTGACATCTACTGGTGATAAGGAACTAAATGCCTCACATACTGCAGCATCATTTTCTTCTTACACTTTACCAGCCAACCTCCGACAAACCTCTACTCCCTTGCCCACCACATCTGCCATCACCATAACGATTCCTTCACCAGTAACTATCAGTCACAGTACTACAGTCACGACTGCAAAGCCTGTGGAGAAGCCTAGCATCAAGGCAGAGGATCAAACTAGCATTGCAGTAGTGACTGCAGGCTCATCTACATCCCGCAATGCAAGTGATACTACATCTGCTGCTGTTACCATAGGCCCACGCAAGTCAAAGCCCGAGATACTTGATGCTATTTCATCAGCTTTGGATGCTGTCAAAAACATGTCCAAAATTCAGTTTGCCTACCTCACCATTGGGCTATTTCTTCTGCTTGATGCAACCGTCTTTGCCATTCTGTATTGCAGAGATTATCGGGCTGGCACGCTGCTGCATCAGGTGGAAGCACTGGGACCGGCACCTGTTCACCTTCCACGGTGTTTCCGCACCACCCTGCTGCTTTTTCTCTTCATTTTTTTTCTGGTGTATGTGGGAATGGAGGTGACTTTTGGGGCCTTCCTGGCAACATTCTCTGTGGAGTCAGACCTGATAAAATTGAGTCGTCCTGACGGAGCCATGCTGACTGCCTTTTTCTGGGGATGCATTGCTATGGGCCGAGGGCTAGCCATACTGGTTGCTCGTTGCTTCAAGCCACCGTGCATGCTGGTTTCAGGCCTAGTGTTCATGGTGATTGGAGCATTGCTGCTGAGCTTTACTTTACAGGCCTCACCCACAATGCTTTGGGTCGGGACAGTGACACTGGGGTTGGGCATGTCTTCCATCTTCCCCACGGCAGTCTCTTGGGCGAACTGCTACTATCCACTAACAGGCAGAGCTGCAGCAGTCTTTGTTGCAGGATCAGGTGTTGGGGAGATGACCATTCCTGTGCTGACAGGATACCTGTTTGAGAACTACACCAAAATGTCATTGATGTACATGATTTTGGGCTTAGCTGTAGTGCTGACAGGTGTCTACACTTGTCTTCAATGCACAGCCTCACGACACTGCAACCAACCCTCTGCATCCAAAATGGGCTTTGTTCGGCTTCAGACTGAGGATGAGGTCATTGCTCTGGACAGCGTGGGCATGGGCGAAGTGGTCAATGGCACAACAGGGTTGAAAGAAAATGTCCATCGCCGTAGGCCAGTTGCTAGCAGTTGTGTTGAGAACAAGGAAGAAACTGCCTGCCTCGTAGACATTGCAGAATAGGTACCCTTGGATCTAAGCTTCTTGTAGGACTCTTCACAGTTGAAACTTCAACATAGATATTAGAGCAAGTTAACATTTAATATGTGTTTGTTTATGTGCAGACTTGCACATATGCATGAATGTTGGCATACACCTGTGTATATCGATGCATATGCTTGTGCTACTTGTTTGTTGATCGAATGCCCTTACCTTAGTATTTTGCTTGTGATTGAAAACTGGCATGGAACACGGAATGCAAGTTTACGATGTATCGTTTGAAATTTTGTGACTTGTTGAGCCCACTCCTGACATGTTCATCTGTTAATGCATCGTCTACTGCTTATTTTTTGTACTGTTGACTTCACTGATGGTGCTGGTTTGTTTTGCATAGTGTAATGAGTGCCAAGTGTTATGCATGTATCTAGAATGACCCAGGATACTTCTACCACTATTTTGCAATCCTTTATATTTTTGAAAATGCTTCATTACAAAATCTTGCATTTAGGACTGTTTTGAATATAAAAGAATCCTCTTTGCATCATGATCTGTATTTGTTATCTTCTATCTAAACAATTGTGTAAATGAGTGCTGATAATGGAACAACTTCCTCTGAGTTGTGATTGTAAGCATGTAAGCACAGTCCCTGTTGGTATTCTTCCTGCTGTTCCCTCTGTGCGAAACGTTGGTGATGATTGGTGAAAGTAGCAAGTGAGAAGCATGAGTCAGGTAAATGAGCAGTTGGCTTGCGATGAGAACATGGCTTACCTCGCGAGATTTTGTCAAGACCCAACTTACTGAAAGGTTGTTAGTCATGCCATCTTTTTTCTGGACCTTGAGTTTTTTGCGAAAGAACAAGGTCTTTCAGGGTTCCTTTAGTGCCGCGGTTCTCAACCTGGGGGGCGCGCCCCCCAAGGGGGGCGCAAGCTGCTGAAAAGGGGGCCGCAAAGGCGGTCATTTTCTCATATCTCATATAGGTATTAGTGGCTAAGGGGGGCGCGCGGACGTACCTTTATTCGTCCTGGGGGCGTCACAAGTAAAAGGTTGAGAAACGCTGCTTTAGTGCATGATGCCTGTTGCATAAAAGGTGTATTCTGCTGTACATTTATAGATTCAGCATTGTGAGGAAATATTATTGTAAACCCTCTGTTAGTGAAAATGGTCAAATTTTTGTAATCAGCTAAGATAGACTCAAAAAAACTGTCTTTAATACACAGTTTCCCACCCCTGAGTCTAAGAAATGTGACCAGATTACTAAAAATAATCAGGGCACTTTAACATGTTATCAGACACTTGGATTCTTGGCTACTCATTGCATGAAACTAGTTAAAGTAGCCACTAAAGTAAAGTTTGTCTTGCTTCATGCTTTTGTGCTTTTAAAAGGTTTTTCAAACGCTAAGAGAGTATCTAAACACTTTCTGTCACTCTCCCCTTGCCCCCTTTTTAACTAGGGTTTTGTTGCATTGTACATATCAACTTTAATGGTCACTCCTGTACTTAATGGTGCAAGATTTTGTGGATACATTTTTATGTGATATGTACATTTTGTTTCTGTAGTTTGTGCTAACATGACATTTTTTGAGGGTTGTAATTTGTTGCAAATCACTTTATTTTTTTTAATCATTGTTGCTTCTATCATACAACTTATAAAATAACTCAGCTTGTTTTTTCATACTGTGCCATTTTGATGCTCTTTCATCAGCCATCCTGAGAAATGGAAGATCAAGCTTGTGGAATTAAAAAAAAAATACAACAGATTGGCTGTGATTGTGTAAAGTCAGGCAAAAGAGTAAGATAAATATTGTGAAAGAATATTGCTCATATTCAGTGGCTTCTTCTTGAAATATTTCTTAAATGTAGACACTGTAGATATGTCTTTGATGTGAACTAAACATTTTTCATTGATCATGTCTGTTTTAAACAAGACCATTATACAAAGTAAATGAAGGTGATGAGTGAGCATTACTTTCTCTGAAAACGTGATCAGAGAAGGCAGAAACATATTTCATGTGTTGCAGAAGTGAAAGCCTCCCTTGGTTTTGTTTCTTTTACCTTGGTTCTGTAAAAGTGAAATGCTGAATTTGCAGCCTCTCTTAAAATCTGTGTATACTAGTTGTTGACTTAACAGTTGTAAATGTTGTATGATAAGATTGTGTGAAATGGCAAGCAAAGTGAAAAGGGTTTTTATTTTATTAAAGTTTACTTAAGTATTTTTATAGTATAGGTTTGGTATCTTACAAATTTGTTATATAACTTTGAGACATGGCTTTGACATTATTTGACTTTACATTTTGTTTTATGCAGAAATATAAATTTAAATTCAGAAAATAGTGTAGACATACTTTTGGGGGCTTAAAGTGTGGAGTTTATCAATGAGATATTAATCAATATTGTTAGGATCCTGTACAGTATTTTGCATCCTCTATAGTCTGGCTCATACAGGTCTGACTGTGCACTTTATATATCTGCAACTCATTATCAGCAATATTTTTTTAGAAGAGTGTGAAAATAAACAAAATATTTTAATTTCATTGACCAGACAGAAACAGCATTTCTAGAAAAATAATAATAATAATAGTGAAGATTTTTATAGCGCATATTCACACTCATAGAGAGCATGCTCTTAGCGCTTAAAACGAGGAAGAGACGTGGACTAAGTAGACACAGAACAAAGGGGACGAAAGAAAACGACAGTACTGACGAAACAGAAAACAAAAGGCATCAAGTAACAGGAACAGAAAAATATAGTGATTCTGAGAGAAAGATGGGTAAAGTAGCAAGAGGGAAGGGGGCGGGGTTAAGAAGGACGAGCATTGTGCGGACTGTGTTAGGAGAAATGCTCAAGGAAGAGGTGCGTTTTCAGTGCAGATTTGAAAGATTCAGTTGTAGGAAGGTGGCGGATATGGAAAGGAAGAGAGTTCCATTGTTTTGCAGCACAGTAGCCAAAAGTCCTGTGACCATATGTTGTTGTTCTGGTGACAGGAACAGTTAGGATATGGTCGTCAGACGAAGAGCGTAGTTGTCTGGCCGGAGAGTAAGGGATGAGAAGTTCAGAGAAATAGTCAGGACAGGAGCCAGCAAAGCAATTAAAACACAGCACAGACAGTTTGTACTGAATGAGAGAACGGATGGGTAGCCAGTGTAGAAAACGAAGGAGAGGAGTGACATGGTCCCGTTTCCTTGCTCTAAGCACCAGACGCGCAGCAGAGTTCTGTACTCTCTGGAGTCTCTGAATGAGGTAGTCAGGACAGCCTGCCAGCAAGGAGTTGCAGTAGTCAAGTCGAGAAAGAACAAACGCACAGACAAGAGTGTTGGTAGCGCGTGTAGAGAGAAAGTGACGGATAGCACTGATCTTACGGAGCTCATAATAGGCAGACCGACAGACAGCTGCTACATGTCTATCGAGTGTCATGTCATCAGTGACAATAAATCCCAGATTCCTAACAGATGACGTGAAGGTGATGTTGCTGTCGCCCACCTTGATGTGATTGGGCAGACTGACGAGTGAAGGTTGATGTCTTCTTCTATGGCACAAGAGGGCTTCCGTTTTATCATCATTTAGTTTAAGCTTGTTTTTTAGCATCCAGCCCTTGACATCACTGATACAAGCTTGATGAAATGATGAAAAATGCAAAATGATGAAATGTAGAAAACTATTACACAGGCTACCTATACAAATGTTTTTATTAAATTGTTTCATGTTCTAAATGTTATAGTTCCTTCCCTTGGCTTACAGAGTTGAGTAAGTGTGGTTCTGTTGGCTGCATGAGTGTACCTTTACTTCACCAATCTAAAAACTGTACCAGCGGTTAAATAATGCTTCCTGTGTCTGTTTTCAGATGCAATAAATGTAATTTTCTGTTTGTGAAACCTCTATTTTCGTACCTGCTCATGCAGGAATTTCACTCACTTGTGATGCTAGATGGGACCATGGAAGATGTTGTTTTATTCATGTTAAATGTTTTGTGTTGTGCAGCACTTAGACATAACATATATTTCTTTAGAGCAAACAGTTCATGAACCTGATAAAAACTGTTGATATGACTGTTGGTGGTGTATGTGAGATATAAGTGTCTGAAACATTTTGACAAAGCATTACTCATCATTGCTCATTGCGCTCACTGATGTGAACATTTGTGTCCAGCTATAAGATCAAAAGTATAATATGCATTAAATCTAATTGATAGCTCAGATTTATATATACCTTTGAAAGAAAAGAATAATATTTTAAAACTTACTGAAAAGACTGCAAGAGTTCCAAAAAGATGAGAAGTTCCACTGTCATGAGCTTCAGTGTACTGCCAACACTAGTCACCAGTAATGGATCTGATTGGTTTGACCAAACTATACCTGCATTATAAACTGGATGTGATTATGAAATTTTTTCCATTTTGGAATGTAAAACCTTGCGTAAGTGTTTGATGCCAAACATATAAGCAAAAGAAGTGTGTTGTAAAAATGGAAAAGAGTCGTTGATGGGTAAGATCTTGTACAGTATTCTGCACCCTCTAAAGTCTGATTCCTACAGGTCTGATTGTCTGAAACCCATTATCAGTAAAAAAAAAAAAAAAAAAAAAAGAATATCCTTAATCTTACAAGAAATTTTAGTTGATTGACTATGAAAATGCCGGTTTACAGTGGTCATTCATCAAGTTGATCCTTAAGTAATGAAACTGACTTGAAGATTAACACACTAGGCACAGCATGTGACTATAGTCTTTGGGGACCTTTAGTCACTGTATGTTAATACAGTAGTGCTCAGATTTCATCAGTAAATCAACAGTGTCCATTGGGCTCTGGCTTGCTTACATTTGTGGATTGTTTACAGGGGTTGTGTTCACCCCTGAGTATGTGACCTGCACAGCTGTGATTTAAACAGGCATGGAAGATCACAGTAATGATTTGATTCTTGCCTTTTTGTGCCACAATTATTCACCTGATATGTTTTAAAATAAAATTAATAATTTGATGTTTGGAATGCTCTACTTCTTTCTCTTTGAAGCATCTGTGTTAGTAAGATAATACATAAATATCAAAACACTCGAGAAGGCTTGTGGGCATTAGGTCTAATAGGCAAGAGTGGCGAGTCCTGTCAGCTGCCGCACGTATCCATGTGCTCCCTCCAGCGACAGGTGCTGGTCAAGGGATAACTGACTGATGTTGGTAGAATCTTTCAAGTCTAGCCTCAAAATCCACTTTTTTAAATACAGCAAACTCTTTCATTCCTTCTTTAGTTCTTCATCTTCATCAATATTCCTTCCTTTTTGCCACAGTGTCATCTGTTTGCTGATGCATAGATTTCTTTATTGTAACTGTTGGCTCATTTTTAGTCTTTTGTGCACACCACATTGAGTTTACTCAACAAATTCAAATGTGTCGGAAACTCTCAAAGCAGGGAAGAAAACCTGGCTATACTTGACAATTGAATGTAAATGATGAGTATGTTTTGGTTAAACCACTTGTTTGGAGTCACTTATTTGTATGGATCCACAAGTTTTGTGCGGTTGTTTTGCTGCTTTATACAATTTTTTTAATTTCAGTAATTGGCAGACTCATTGGTGTTCAGCTTTTATCATGTAAGTCCTATTCCCTTTGTTGAGCCAAATATTTCAAGAATATTTTTTTAAAATTGTACAGCCATTGTTGCAACCTCGTGCCCAAAACATACAGATCAAAAATAGTTTTCGTGTTGAGGGAAATAGGACTGAATACTTTTTTCAGGTGAGATTGGACTATCTTGCTTACTGAGAAGTAAAGTTTTGAATAAAAATCTATTGCATAATCTGGCATGCGCTTTGTTATGCCCATTCTAGCAATCTTGCACAATCCACTGATATTAAAACAATCTCAGTTTCTTGTGCATTTGAGTCATTGTGTCTAAAGAAATTTTGTGTGTGTGTAAAGAAAAGTATGAAAAAGTGTGAAATCTTTATGCATTTTGAGTAGAAATATTACAGATTTTTGAAACATAAAATGAGCAGATATCTAGGCCATCATGAACAACATCCTGGATCTCGGTGACCAAAGGAGGGCCTTGAAGAAAGGAATGGCAACCCAAGAGAAGCTTGAACAGCTTCCAAGTACAAAGCAGTGAACGTGACATGAGGACAAGAATAAAGGCAGCTATGAAGAACTGATCAAGGACAATGCTGGACCATAGACTGGCCCCAGGTGATAGCAAAAACAAACTCTCGACTTGTGCACCACACGACCTGACACATGCACGTGCACCAGGGGTGGGGAACCTTTCTTTCTCCGTGGGCCGCTTGGATATTTATATCATCATTCACAGGCCATACAATATTATCATGTGAAGAATTAGCCTGCAATATTTGGTCAATCCGTAGTTTCACCACAGTGTGATAACACTTCTGCAACCTGTGCACTCGCAGCCTGCCTGGCACTGGCTGTCCTCTGAGTCACTGAGGAAGAGGCTGCTTGTTAAGAATATGTGTCCTGTCATGCACTCGTATATGCCCAGTCTATCCCATAATATCCCGTGCCATCCGTCACATTCTCTCTACGCGCGCTACCAACACTCTTTGTGTCTTTGTTCTTTCTCAGCTTGACTACTGCAAGTCCTTTCTTGCCGGCTTTTTTTTTTTGGTTTTAATTGGTGTTTTACGCCGAGCCAGCAACTAAGGCTATATCACGGCAAGGCAGTCAGCCCTGTAAACAGATGCCACAGGCAGAGAAAGAACAGTGTGCCCGAGATGAGAACTGAACCCAGGACAGCCAACCTTCACTGTGTTAGTGACAGGCGCTAACCGTTGCGCCACCGGACCGCCCTTCTTGCCAGCTGCCCTGAATACCTTCTTCTTCATAAACTCCAGAGAGTACAGAACTCCGCTGCACGTCTGGTGCTTAGAGCCACGAAAAGGTTTCATGTCACTCCTCTCCTTCGTTTTCTACACTGGCTACCCATCTGTTCTCGCATTCAGTACAAACTGTCTGTGCTGTGTTTTAATTTCTTTACAGGCTCCTGTCCTGACAATTTTTCTGAACTTCTCTTGTGTCCCAGCCAGACAACACCGCTCTTCGTCTAACTGTTCCTGTCACCAGAATAACATATGGTCACAGGACTTTTAGTTACTGTGCAGTGAAACAATAGAACTCTCTCCCTTTCTATAAATCCCCCTACCCACTGTTGAATCCTTTAAATGCGCACTGAAAACGTTGCCTCTTCCTTAAACATTATTTCTAACACCAGTTTCCTTAATCCTCGTCCTTTGTTACACCATCCCCCACCCCCTCACTGTCCGCTTATTGCTACTTCTCCACTCGTCCTTTGCAAAATCTTGATACTCTCAGTCCTTGTTAGTTGGTTCCTCTTGGATCAGTATGCAGTAATGGTCAGATGAGAGATGGCGAAACACCTGATGACAACCTGACATTTACCATCTTTGTGATGGCAGGAAGTAAAATATATAAGCACTCAAGAAGAAGACAAGTTGTTGGATTGGCTTTCAGAATAATCGCCTTCACACCGCCACCGGCCTCAGAAACTAGTCGAAAGTTGGTCAGGGAGTATCCCGGGAGGTCGGAGGACACCACAAGAGATGCTGTCAGGCGTCGACATCGAGTCCAAGGACGATCGGATCTGATAATCTTCCTACAGAAACAAGGAATAGGTCACAAAGATTATGTCTTTTGAACAAGTTTTCTTGCAAATGTGAAACATCTCACAATATACTCCATGCCTTGAAAGCACAAATTACGGAAAGATCGCTCGGGTTCCGGAAAATCGACAAAAAGAAGAAATGGCCTCCATCCAGAGATGGACATCAGCATCACCAAGACCAAACTGATGCTGTCAAAAAAGTTTCGAGGCACAACCTTTTCTGCTATCTCAAACTCCTCATGTCGAAAACCACTGGACTTCTTTCAGTCTGCTGTTATTTAACGTGAATGTAGAAGAGTTTGTGAAAATCTTTCTCTAAACGACGAGTATCTGACTGTATTTCGTAAATTTGTTTTGACCGGCATGCACAAAAAAGTATTTCAGCAGTAAATCAACAGTGTCCATTTGGGACAGTGTCCACAGTTACATATTCAACTCGAGTGATGTGTGGTTGTCACTAGTGCTGTGTGTACACACAGAACATTCTAGGTGTGTGAACGTGTGAGACACTCATGACCAAGAAAATTATTTTGAGTCATGACATTACCCAGCCTGGTGGAAGGCCAGTCATTGATGAAACAGTATTTCGACGAAGTATTGGCCTTTTTATTTCGTTTTACTAGTCACTTAAAAAAAAAATTTAACAGGCGGATTTTATAACAGATGAAAGCAAGATTTTTGGTGTGGAAATTGTTCAAACATTGTGAAAGTTACTGTGTATATTGATGTGCATTGTATTAGATCATGCAATGGCCCAGGAATGGTGCATACATGATGACACTAAGTACATCGGTATCCAGTTTCGATATTATGCGACTTTGTTAAGAAATAATGAGTTCGTTCTTATTAGCTGATTGCCTGCCGACAACTTCTGGACTTTAACAGACTAAGTCCGGGCAACTGCTACAACACACATATATATATGTATATATATATTGTGAGTCAGGATTCTGGAAGCGATACATGCCTGCAATGTTATCAAGATCACCGATAACACTGTCATAAAAATGACAAATGCAAAAAGAACAACCATGTAAGTTGTAAATAATAAGTTTACAAATAATAAATCCACTATTGCTGTTACATGACTTTGCTAACCGTGTTTGTGACTGACTCATTTTTTTCAGACATAATATTTATCTTAAGGGTGTAAATAATTGTGAAGAGCACATGCCAGCTATACACATGCGACCCAAGAAAGATTGAGTGCACGTGCGAATTGTGGCTTTCTCCACACTCAGTACTACTTATAGATTATCTCCCTTCACAGTCGTGTTTATTGTTGTTGGGATGATCGTGTCTGTGACAGCTACTTGTCTTGTTTATGAGCCGCTAATTCATGTCTGGTGATTGTTGGAAAACCAGAGGCTGAACTGTTGTTATTTCTTACTTTAGAGAAAAGAGAAAGAGGCCTAAGAGCATATCGCAATACCAGAGTCTGGTCACGTGCTAAAAAAAAATGAAGTAACATATCGTCAAGCACAAACGTGGGTGTGACATCATCATCATCATCATCATCATCATCATCATCATCAGCAGCAGCAGCAGCAGCAGCAGCAGCAATAATAATAGCAAAAGAATATAGTAGTGATAATATATAAATGTGAACAGGTGTGTGTGTGTGAGTTTACGTTTGTTTGCAAAATTGCAGCCACATGTATCGGTCAGTTTACTGGTCACCAGGTGAGCCACGTAGTTACAGAAACGATCGCATTTTGTTTGCAATGAACAAAGTCAATGCATGTGTATTGTTCATGAAAAAAAAATCCAGGGTTGTTTAACCTAGCCCTGTAGTGATTACTTATTGACAATGACAATGACTAACTTTATTTGTCCCAGTGGGCAGTTTGAATATGGGAATGTGCTCTAGTTCAACAGTGAATGAAAAAAAAGTGGGCAAGTAACATGTATCACATATATAGATAGATTAAAAAAAATTATATTATTGCCCGTAATTATCATCATCTTCAGTTGGTGACGAGAAGCTGCAGGCCACAAGGTTGACAAGGTCGCGTGTTCTTTGTCATTCCAAGGTATAAACATATCCAAGACTTAATTTGTCCATCCATCTGTCACCCTCCCTGCGGGTAATACTTCTAAACAAAGTTTAACAAACAGAGTTGTGATGCAGAGATGCAGACGAAGTGTTTGCACCGAAACACACAGGATCTATTATACGCTCAAGCTGTCTATAATTGTTGAATACCTGTTCACTAGTCCGGAACTAATTACAGCACGAACCTGAACGAACCGTCAACGATTACTTAATGCACGAGACACGTGCAGCTGGTCAACGTTTTTAAGATGCTTACGTCATATTGCACTATGCATGGCGGAAGACGAAAGGGTAACTGAAAAAACAGATCGAGAGAAATTATGATTCTTTTTTTATTATTAATACTAAACACAGCAGCAACAATAATAATTCATACACACATAATTATTGTCTCCCTCTTTCACACGCACACGCACACACACACACATCCTAACACTCAACACACGTGCAAGTACAAACGCACGCGCACACACATACACACAATAGAACCTGATCCCTCTTTCTCACTCACCCACACACAATGCGCATCCCACCTACACACGCCTTCTTGTGCATGTACCTCCCCACCTACTAATGACCAGAGAATAATTTTAGACTACTGACTTCTGCCTAGATACAACCGACCCAAATCGGCGACAGCAACAACTACCGATGTGCTCGATGTGCAAGAGACCAACATCAACATCCATGTTTCTCCTGCGTACACAATAAATAAATCCCCCTGAAACCATGAGTCTGAATGGTGACGTGGCGATTTAAAAAAAAGTAACATATGACAACGGTTGGAAGATTCGTTTAATGACCGTTGTAAACATATTTGATCGACGTGTTTATCAGATATTTTGAGCGAACTGGACTACCAAGATGGCCCCTTGACGTGACTCTCGTTTTAAAATACCCCATGCTGAAACTCCTCGTATTCTTTTTTTTTTTTTTTTACAACTAGTCTGGTATAGACCATTGACAACTGCTTAATCAGAAAGCAACACGCACTAATTACAAAGAAAACAAAATAAAAGCTGTCTAAACACGAAGTCAAACACAGACGCACACATACTCCTGAGTCCTGTCTCTACCGACTGACTTTGCTCAGTGTCGCCCAGTCTGGGTCGCGGTCGCCATTGCATCGGGACTCGGCTGTGGTGGGTTCAGGTCTCGTCTTGGGCGCGCTATTCTTTCTCTGTTCTTGCGCTGGCTGATTGGCCTTGAAATGGCGGCTGCTGACTCAGCGAAAAACTACCGCCCCTCCATCATCGAATCTAAGCTATAAGAAATCTTACGATCCTATTCCTAAACACGAAATTATTGAAAGCTTCATTTTTCTTTAGAAAATCACTTAAGATCAAAATAAGATACTAGTTTGTTCCTCCAAAGGAAATGAAGTTGCTTGTATATGTATGTGTGTGTGTGTGTGTGTGTGTGTGTGAACGCGCGCCTTGGTGTACATATACCAACGCATTGCGTTTTTCTGTAAATAAACCTGAACACAGGCAAGTTTTCAGACACACTTTAAAAAGAAAATAAAAGCTTAGTTATTTTTTTAGCAATAAAATATTTGTATATCTTCTTGAAATGCAAAAAAAAAAAAAAATTAAACGGATTCCTTCTGCCCTCCAAAAAGCCCGTTAGAGTAGGAGCCTGCATAATCAGAAAAACTGAGAGAGAGAGAGAGAGAGAGCGGACCATCAAACCACCAATGATCAACACACTCAAAAACGTGAAAAATATAAAACAGTTTATTGAATCGTGTCATCTAACAGTGTTGGTTGTCAAATTCATTACAAGATTAAAGTAGCTGAAGTAATAGTAGCAACAGTTGTAGTAGAAGAAGTTAAAAGAAAACTGTACACCGAGCCTACACCCCCCCCAAGTCCTCGCCCCCCCCCCAACCAATGCTGGAATCACCCCAGCAGTCAAAGGTCACACAATGTGGTCAGGAAGCTGGGGCAGGTAATGGAGGTAAAGTGGAGTAGTCAAACGCCTATGGTGCATGGTGCTAGCAAGGGCTATAGAAAACAAGTGAAGACATGGTGCACAACCCAAGGGATGTAACAGGCGAGCAGTTAGCTAGTAAATAGCTTAGCAGCAAGGTACTTAGCTACAGCAGCATGCGGGCAACAACATTTTGGTAGGATGCTAGCTCCGTGCCAGCTTAACTCTCTGTGTGAGTGTGCGAAGGAAGAGGTTGAATGAGGGAAAAGGGTAGTTTATATCCTTCTCTTTAATGCGACCTCAGTGAGAAGCTCTGATGTGAAAGCA
This sequence comes from Marisa cornuarietis, assembly GCA_004794655.1. NCBI lineage: Eukaryota > Metazoa > Mollusca > Gastropoda > Architaenioglossa > Ampullariidae > Marisa > Marisa cornuarietis. The sequence continues at coordinate 966,958 of SMMW01000057.1, read as the reverse complement.
AAATGTTTATTTCTACCAGGCTTTCTCCCTCCCTAAGCATCATGTTATTCGATGTGCTCATCACGAATGTGTCCACAAGCTCCGGCACACTGCCAGGAATTGCACTCTCTCGGTGTGCAGGAAGAATGACCGCTCACCCATCCACTCCTCAGCAACAAGAATAAAGTCCCTCCTCTTCCAGTCACACCCGCACATACCCCTCACTGGTATGCCTCTCCAGTCTACACTCATCCCCAAGCAAGGCTATAAACTGTTGTACTTTCTCTTCTATTTTCCACAAATATTCCCCTCCCCTACTCGCCGTCTGCATGCAGACATGTTCTAAAGTGAGTAATTAACATGGTATACAGGGTCCCGAACATGACAATCTCTCCCCACCCAGTCCTGTACAATGTGTTGAGCCGGTGAAAAGTGTTCGGAAGGGAAATAAGCAGGAGCCCCGTATCCTTCGTCAAGCTGCCACACTCCACCACAGGCCAACAGAAAATGACGGAGCGAGGGGAAAGAAAGGACGAATGCTGCAAGGTATGAGGAAGCAGAGCCACCAGCCTAACGAGAGACAGGTGAAAGACCGTAAATACATATCTTAATGACCAGCCAACCACATCATGCAACGGTGAAGAGGTAGTTCAACGTTTCCTTTGGATGGGAAGTGGGAGGGGGAGGGGAGGGACGACTACGGAGCCAGTTGCCTTTCCTGTGTCACACAAGGCGAGCGAAGCCATCCTTGCAACGGGATCTTTGCAAGTATTTCAAAACAGATATGTACATGCCTTTGTAATCGCTCGACAAATAACATCTGTAGTCTACATGGGAAAGTCACTGAAATATTCTCGATTAGACATTTCGGTCGGAAAAGCATCGAAAACAATATTCAGAAACGTATGAATGTTTGGTTGGGGAATTTCACGGACTGTCAGTGTATGAAGGGAACATGCAAGCTGAGGTATAGGAGCCGGGAATGGCGCAGAACATGGTGGGCGTGGCGTTGATGGGACATTTATCCCTTTCCCAACAACAAAGTCAAATAAACGGGACAAAAAAACAAAAACAAAACAAAACAAACAAAAACCAGATAAACACTCACCCCACTAAAAACACTTCATGCAAAAATTTCCCTTTCTTATATATATATATATATAAATTGTACCTGTCTTATATTATGAAGTCATAAAACCTCTTGGACGTGAAGCTCGGCATTCACACCCTACTCCCTTCTCTACTAGAGGAACGAATTGGAGGGTGGGAGGGGAGGTTAGAGGGTATCCTTTCTTTAAAGCCCTTTCATGCAGCCAGATTAATTAACGCTCCTTTATCTTAGAAACTTTACCCGGAAGCATTTTCAAACTAATAAAAAAAGACTGATTTCAGACATGGTACTTAACACCTTTCACACCTGTCATAAAGGATTGTCAGTCGTTGTACGCCAGCGCTCTCTTAAGTGAATTATTTTCTTTTATGTTTAAGCTACTTACACATTTTAGTGTCATCAACAAAACTCAGAAACAGGCTAAGAATGGTACAGAGAAAATCTCCAAGTGTTTCATCGAAAGTCAAACTTTGAATTTGTTGTTTGCAGGGATGGGGGAGGGGAGAGATCTACTAAGTACGGTCCAATATTGCAAGTTCCTCACCTCAAATGAGGAAAGTGGGATAGGAGTGGTGAGAACATTTCAATAAGAGAAACCCCAAACCAGCTGCGATATAGTCCAACCACTAGGCCAATGTGTAATAGACGATCACAGAAGTTAAGGACTTTTATATACAAATATAATATGTACAGCTTTGCAATACTCACTTCATACATGAAACCAATTAACGACTGAGAGTTGTAAGATACAAAGAAAAGAATCCCCTAAAGGAAGAGCGTGAAATATTGAACTGTGCAAAGAAAGCGAGAAAGATGATTAAGTATAAAGTCACATCCTGCTAAACAGGTGTAAGTCATATTGTCTCCATAAGCAACAAGAACAAATAGCTACAATGAAGCGGAAGTTCAATTAACGAACCTTATATTCTTCACTCACTCCTCTCATCATCTATCCCACATAAAAACAACACTCACACGAGAGCTCGTGATGAATCGTTTAACGGGGCACATCTTGCATCCTTCCCTCCTGCTAATATTTTTCCCACTCACTTCATCCACTGACCTGTTCCACGCACGCGCGAACCCCGTTGCCCGACTTTGACCAAGATTTTCTGTGCTAATTAATCATTCTGTCCGAAACAAAAACCTACATATAAAGCTGAATAATCTAAGCCCCAACGCTACCTTATACACACTGGTCCAGTTGTTAAATTAAAACATACACATACAAACACATAAGCTGTCCATAATAACAAAACAAAGGAACAAACAAGAGGTATATCAAAGAAAACAATAATAATGGCTTAAGAACTGAACCTACGGCTCACCCCACTGTGTTATACATGCTCCAGCGAAGCCAGTTAATCTATTTAAAGAACTTCATTTTCATTGCTGATTATGAAGTGAAATTAAAATACCTTCTGCATATGCGTGGCAGGAGTGAGTATACAAAATAGACTCGACTTCCTCCTACCTAAGATATGCGTCCTGCCTCTGGCAAATCATTAGAAAGAAGGCGAGGGCGGAGTGGAAGGACTATAATCGTAATACTGTATCATTGTCAGGGAGCGGGAGCTGGGAGGATGATGGGGTTGACGGTGTACATGACAACAGAAGCTTGGATGTCACTAGTCGTACACTAGCTCCACCGATGGCAGCACTACATGCCTGCTGCAAGGAACAAGAATTAAAATAAAAAAATGGAAGAGCTAATTAATTATTTTACAACCTGCGTGCATGCAGGTAAATGATCTGAAGGAACGCGAAGACACTGAAAGGCTTATATAGTAACAACTGGTATATGACACCGTGTCTCTCACGAGCTTGTAACACCCACGACAACAAACCATTCATGTTACCGACTTTACGAACAATAAACGACTCAGCAGAGTTAAACACTTCCACTGATGAAAAAAAAAAAAAAACAACACCCACGAATGTTATGGTTTCAAAGGTGTTACAATCACTTACTCAAACACTGCAAGGCAGACATACTGTAACAGAATAAAGACCGATTGTTGATGTATACTATATGTACACAGATTCCTTCACACCAGAAATAACATGACACTTGCCACCATGCAAAGCGTACCGTGCAGTTCTTGCTCTTCCAAGGGAGGTTGGGGGTTCAAAATTAAATTCATCAACTAGCCAACTAACGTAAACAATGTAAAATACACAAACAAAAAACAACTGAAATTCGGGCAATTCACTTAGTTAACACGATTGTCGAATGTTCACATGCCAAGAACTTTTCTGTCTTGTGTTCAGTTTTCCTCGACGCATCTCCAGTTAATAAATAAATGAACAGTACCGGTTGGAATAGAGCACCCAAGAGAAAAGTCTCTCAAAACAGTGAAGGAGCGCAAACATGGTCTTTAGTGTAGTCGAAGTACACTACCATGAAGTCTTCTCAACTACGCTGGAAACGACACCAACAGTTCGAGAGAAAAAAAGTTGTAATTAAACTGACCATATACTAAACTGCTAGAGCGACCTTTACTAACTTTCAAACTTGCTTAGGGCCGTGTGGTGCACATATAACATTTTTTTTGGATAAAACAGCAATGATCGACGGAATAGACTGGTATCATGCTATTGTCGCCATTTGACATACAAAGCTACAAATCTGTCCAATAGAAGTCTTACTACTGCCGTCTCTAATATTTACTGTATTACATATACCTCATAACTGGCAAGGCCTTGTTACCCTTGGGGTGAGCTTGAAAAGATGAAATCAGAAGTGAAACAGCACCCATGGGACATTCAACATTTCTCTGGCGCCCCTCGTAATCCTCGTGAACAGCTGAGAGGTGCGAATCTTGTTTGTTTACAGTTTACACCAACCTGCACATTGTGCCAGTCATCCTCGCACTCTATTGTCGCGGTGTATGAATACACTGTGCCTTAGTTAGGCAGCGTCTCTGGAAATGAATGTCTTGAATCTTGAGCAGAATGAATCCCCTTACCCTGTAGCAGGATACTCAATACATATCTCGGAGACATACCAAAGATACACCCTAAGCCACACCTTTGATACCGCAGAACACGTGCAGGCAGTTGATACTTTGTTTACTTCTGTCCGAGTACTTGGTCTCTTAAGACACGACTGGACGACGGCAGTGAAGTTCTTTGATGTAGACAGTCGCCACGAGGGATAAAACAGGAATAAACATCCTCTTATTACACACACACACACACACACAATAATGAGAATATACACACAAGTTGGGGCTTCACACTGCAAGTCTTGACACTCCAATGTAGACTGGTTAACTGGATGAATGCGCAGAACTATTTCTCTGTTCACTTCCTTCATTGCCCTGTCTAATAAAACGATTGCTAACCCTGACTCTAGTCACTCAAACTGTGAGCATTTATTGTCTTTTTTTTTGAAATTACTGCCTTCTTTAGGGTGTCTGCCAAACGCAAAGCAGAATGTAAGGAAATGAAGGACGGTGATACCCAACTGTTCTAACGACATTTATGTAAGGAAATGATGGGGAAATGGAAAAGGCTGTTATCCTGCAATATGTAACAACTGTCTAGAAAGGTGTGGGAGCTATCTAGTGCAAAATATAGACAGCCCAATTTAAATGTATTCTATTTTATTGATTATGTTTCCCCGAACTATTAGAAGTCTCATGTTTACAAGAATAAGAACCACAAGAGGCAAGAAGAGTTTCACCAGAAATATTCACCACCTACAGATCCAGAATGCATAAGTCCCATCTTATCCTTACCCCTTTCAACCTTTTGCGACTGTTCCCGTTACCTCCAGCAGTGTTAGAATGCTTAGGTACTTTCCCTCAAAACAACTGGGTCTAACGCACAGCTGTGAGTGGATATGTTTTGCATGTGTGCTGAATCATTAATTATGCAATTCTATGATTTAAATATTTACATCCAAGTCAAGGAGCAAAATTGAGTTTACGACAGCACAAAATGTTAGTTTATAGCACTGTCATCCTAAAATTAGTAACCGTACTCAGCATTGGCTAATTTGGCCTATGAAGCAGAATCCAGCAACAAGTTTTATTTTTAAAAAAATGATGCAAATAAAACCAAACATTAGGCATGGGTGCAAGTCTATGGTATTGATAATGCTGTCCATGTTTGCTCTTGCTAATACCATCACAAGTTAGGAATCGAACATCCTGACATCCAATCACCCCATAAACTTTGTCAAACAGATTTGACAATAAGTAAAAGAGAAAGGAATGTCTATCAATCTGCAGTGGATTAAACTCTGTAGGAGTAGTATGAGGAGTAGTTAATGACAACCTTGTTTAATGCCAAGCATGGACTGACACAGATTCTGAAAAGCAAGAAAGAATGTTTTCATATTCACACTCATTTGCTTCACTCACAACAGCATGATCTTTTTCTACACATTAGTACTCTTTTACTTACAAGAAGTACTCTCTATGTGTAAGAAATACTCACAAATCTCATCATTCTCTTAAAGTGTAATATTTCTCTATAAGTATTAAATGCACATATATATATATATATCAATATTCCTTTACTGTAATGCATGGTTTTCTTTTCCAAAAGAAAGATAAAAGTGAGTACTAAAGGCTAGCGAAAATGCTGAACTGTTCCAACATGTCAACATTCTAACTGTTCCAATATGTCAGCATTCTAACATCACAGTTCATTATGAATAAAAACATACAATAGATCTAAATTTCACTGCATGACTGCTGTTCCATTACACTGCCAAACTACAGAAAAAATGAAACAAAAACAAATCACAAAAAAAAGAATTGCACCAAGCCCCCTTATTTTCAACTTATAAGGGCAACAGCCAATATTTGTCTAAAAGTATGCTCTAGGAGACATCCCTTATCCCACCCCCTCACCCCAAGAAAAAGTCACGACTCCATCTCTCAAAGGGAAGAAACCCATCCTGCATCGTCAAATATATTCTGCTATTCAACCACTACATAAACTTCCCATTTGCTCAAGCTAATTATCTAAAAACCTGAGTAAAACAACTGAATGACTATTTTGAAGCACACACAATATGCTGATGCCATGTGCCCTTACTTACCCTATACATGTGAAATTGGAAATCTACAAAAAAGAATCTTTCTAGAATTGTAAAAATCTGTTCAATACTGGCTTAGAGGAAATCAGTACTTGCCATTATTGGAAGATGTTACACAGAACACATACTTCTAGGAATGGAATCGCACTTCAGCCAAATGTCAGGCACTTCGAATTATACTAGACATTAAAAACTGCAATTCTCTCTTTCACATTCACTCGCTCAATCATTTTCTCCTTTCCCCACCACCCCCCCCCTTTCACACTTTCATTTCTGTTTCATAACAAGGTGAGAATACTGCAGTGCAAGTGCAACAATTCAGCAACAGGTTATAACTGTTATTTACTGTCAAAAATTTACAAAACTAATACCTGAAAATGTCTCCCCATCTCAAAAACAACAACAACAAAAAATAAATAAATAAATAAAAACTGCCATGTTTGAATAAGGAAGCACAAATGCTGTATGACAGTAGTTAAACACTATAAGCCCTAATCTAGTTGTGACTAATAAGAGAAATTACAATGAAGCCCATCAGTAACAACCACTAGGCCCACATTCACTACCTGACCTCATGTTACCATACACAAACGAGGAATAAAAATATACGGAAAAACTTGGGAAACAAAACAATTACAAAGAAAGAACTTTTCATTAAAATATGCTATGTGCTAGCAATGCACCATAACATCTGTTATTAATGTATGGATAATCAGAGGAAGATTTGCCACAAATTCCACATCAGTGATGTAGGCAGATGCTCTGCTTTGATGGTTGGGGGGAGGGAGGGGCAAACCCCATACTAACAGTGAATGACGTTCACATTCTTGCCTCCTCAGGATCTTTTTTGTGGGAGCAGTTGCCCCCCACTAGTTCCTACACCACTGCATATATACCTAAATTTCACAAAGAGTGTTTTCTTTCTGATATCAAATTATATCAAAAGTAGTTGTTACTTGTAACCATTGAGTGGTTTGTAAAATAATGATTTTTGTCAACTATGGGATATTTTGGTATTTAAATATAATTATCAGAAATGGTCACACTACTGCTCTTAAAATATAGCAGAAATAAACCAATGAAACCATTTCAGAATATGTAAATCTTGAGAATACCACCTCCTTATTCTAACTGGTCAACTAATTCTGCCATTTTAAAAGTCTTCCTACTTCATAAAAATATAGAGAAAGTAATCACAGATTCCCACATCACACAGCTGCTGCTGCACCTCTCAATGGCTTGCTTTACAAGAATATGAAGGGACTGCATAAACAAGCATAGTTTTACCCTCAAACCTACACTAACCCTAGTCTTTTCTCAATTCTCCAATTTCATTCATTAATGAATAATTGATATTTTAATGCTATATCTGGTTGTTTCACAGAGAAAGGTTCCACACGAATGCACAAAAAAATCAAACCACCCAAGCACAAAATAACCCCAAACAAAAAAGGGACAAAGAAAAAAAAAACAAAATCAAGAAAAATAAACATTAAACTTCTCAAGACTGTGGCTTCTTGAGAAGATTGCTTCTGGTACTAAAGGTTATATTTCATTCTGGTATGATATAGACAGTATTGAAACAATGTAAAGAATACATCCTACATAAAGATAATACAATTCAACTTCGCTTCAACATTATGTGGACTGTAACAGCCTTAACGCTTGTCCAATACAATCAACATTCTTTACACAGACTGCATTCAGCATCAGTAACACAGGCCTTAAATATCAACAGACTAGTCATATCAACTAACAAGTCAGCCCATGACTCACAGAATCTGTATAAAAAAAGCAACAGCAGTATCACAGATACACTTGTATGACTAGAATTATCAAGACGTACACCATCTGGAAGGCAGAAAGTAGTTCCTCAAAAAAGGGTGACAAAGGATCACTTTCTTGATAATAAACCACCTTGTGCTAATATAAGTCTAGTGACAACGGCTGACGCTGCTGCACATTAATGCTTTTGCCATTAACACATAAATTGTATCGCCAAAATAGCATTTCATATTGAGTCATGCATTATGGTAGACATTATGCTTCAGGGGTGCATGTTAATTGCATTAATGAAGCTCTGAAATGCATTAATTTCCTAGCAGAAAGTGAAAAGATCACACTTAATTCTTTACCGGGCATAGTAAGATGCACTAATACAGGCCAACGCAAGCCAGCTTTTATTCCTTCCTTATGGGTGGTGGTCAGTGCAAAGGGCTCCCATTCTGAAATGGTGGGGGTGGTAGTGGCTCACTAGTAGTAACAGAAGGAAAAGGCACGTGACGAATGAAACTATTTTGTCACATGCACTTCCACTACAGTAAGAATAGTTGGGGTAAAAAAAAAATGCAGTAAATCCTTAAGAGACACTTTATTAAAGGTAGCTTGTTCAGTGATTGTCAACTTTTTTGCTTCAAACTGTTTATATCTTATTTTTTCCCTTTAAAAGGAATGCAGGTTGACATTTGTCTTCAAAAATCTCATTTAAATTCTATTAATAGTGAAACTTTCTTCTCATTTGTATGACCTATCTTTTGGAAATATTAAATTTCCTAGTAACTTGGTAGGCCCTTAACTAGCATATCATTAAACTTTTATGTTACATCCTTTGTGTCAATTAAGAGATTTGTGATCTAGCAGTGACTAGGTGACAGTCAAAAGTTGTTTTTAAACATATTAGGCACAAGTAATATATGGTTTGTAGATTGATTAGTAAAGATATTATAATAATGATGAATACAAGTAAAATTCTACCAGCCACAGCCATTCTAGGCTGCTGTCAAAAATGAAAGAGTAAGCAGTCAATTGTTGGTTGTTACATTCAATTTGATGCTGAATAATATTCAGCTGTTACACTAGATCATTTAGATTTAATTACTAGAATGTGCTTTCTGTATAATCTTACCAGCAGGAATAAAAATCTCTGGCATAACTGTGCAAACAATTTCTAACTTTGTAGGTACAGCAGTCAAAAAAAGCAAATACAATTACCATCTATTCATCCTGAGTAAAATAAAATGTTTCCTGATGAAAAATCTCTTTCCAAATATGTCTCAAATGGAAAGAAGAAAAGACAAAGAGAAATCCCTAATCTACATCTACACTAACAGATAACTCAATTACATACTGAGTATTATGAAAGCAACAGTGAAGTTGAGAAAAATGTAAATATCTTTTCAAATTTAAACCTTAAAAAAGTAAATAAAATTCTTGGGAGTGCTATAACTTTTTTCTTGACAATTACTCATTAACTTTATCGAAACACATTTAAAGATTCTCTTCAAAGGTATGCAAGCCGAACTAGTTCCGGTAACTAAATAAAAAATAGTTTACGACTGACCTATGTAAAAAGGAAATATGTTGCTCTAGTTTACATGCAAGAAAAGTTATGTATGCAACATGTTACATTTTCGTGTTATCTATGTTTTGACTACAGCGCTGGTCTTCAGAATGAAAGGGAAATGCAAGTTTAGTGGTTAGTTGGGCTTATATAATAGCTAGTGGAATCTTAATCATGTCCAATCAAAATTTTGGGTTGCAAAATGATCATTTTGATACCAGAAATTTTGCTTAGACATGACTTAAAATCTCAACATCTATCATTTAAGCCTAACTTAACATTTGTCTTGCTCTTCCCTTTAAAGACTACACATAAATTTACATAATAATGTGAAGATGATAAAAATTAAGTATATCTAATGTAAATAGTGAAGAAGTGTATATAAGTATCAATCCTAGTCTGCAGTTATTATTTTCTAAATCTAAGCTTAAATTTCTAAAGATAAGCAACTTGCTTGTTTTCAAAGTATGATAAAGTATTTTATAAAAAAGCATCCCAAAGGTATGAAAAATAACGTAACTGAGGGATGAAAAAACCTGTGCCAGATACTACTTCAACTTAATCAAAAGACAAAATATTTTTGTATAATAATGTAAACAAAGCATATTTGTAACCTGAAAGTTAGATTATGCAGAACAGGTTAGGTTATGCCAGAGATAAACTCTGAAATTGAAAATCTACATATAATATATGGAGTAAACACAGTGGTAAGCATCTTCAGGGATATCAATAATCTAAACATTTTTGCAAAGCAATAATGAATGAAGCTGAAATAAAGAAAATACTGAGCATTATTAATTATAAAAAAATGTCATAAAACTTCAGTAATATCTGATACAATGCAGAACAAATATGCTGACAAGGGCGGAGATAAAGGGCCTACTTCAACAAAGGGAACCCCACATAAATCAACATGGAAGCTTAAAATTCCATTATAAATATGTATCAAGTTATAAAGAATGTCATTTGAAATACTAATGCCATGAAGGAGAAAATGTTTTTTTTTACAATGCTAACAAGACTACACATTCTTAGAGTGCATCAGGTGCATGAACCAGTGACCTGTATCTTCCATCACACCTTCAATGTGTGGATAACTTCATATACAGAAGGACCAAGCACACACATTTTCTCTCATTAAATTCTATTTCATAATAAAAATCTGCAGACCGAGCTCTGATGAAATATGAGGTAATTACTACGGGCCATAACAATTCATTCTAACATGCATGTGTTGCAGAAGGTCAGGAAGGAAAGTTGGAGAATTTAAGTAATACACAATGCTGACAATATGGAACAAAAGAAGAAATCAGAAACCTGAAGAAATGCAGAGCCAATAATAAATAATAAGAAGTTATTAACGGTTCAACAACTTACGTTATAATACAATAATGGTGACTATTCAGAGCTTAAACATATCGAGACTGGACAACGTAGTTGAGACAGACAGGGCACTTACTGTAGATCCACTGTCATGATGGAAACATGATCAGTTTTAAAGTTCAAAAGAACTGCATTCTTATTAAAAAAAATTGCACAAATATTTAATCAATTTTTTTATAATGAAACCAGTAATTCTGTGGCATATGCTTAGACCTAGATCAATAATAATAAAAAAACTGGTGTTGTGTCAAACATCCTGAAATGCAGTATACTTCAAACATCATTCATATCAGCCCTTGTTACCCTTCTTACCCAATCTCTGCTGGCAAAGATGATGCCAGAAAAGACTTAAAAAGTCACAAAAACTGTAAAGTATGCACTAGGTAGTTGTTTGCTAGCTTGTTTTCAGGAGCAAAATGAAAAAAATGTGTGCATTTTTAGAATACTACCATGAGGTATGGGCAGATACAAGAAAACAAAGATAACTCTACCAAAGGGACAGAAAGGCAGGCTCACAAACACATGCAAAAATTGCCTTTGGTATAAATTTCATCCCTAGCCGAAGATTATTAATGGAAATTCATGAAATAAAGAAAGGAGGCTGACTTTGTAAAGGGACATTCAGAACAAACCAAGAGCGGAAGAGACATCGTTAAGGTTGGTTAATGGATACAGAACAGAGTTAATTTCACCTCTACTTTCCTCTCATTTTATGGAATCAAGACATCCTTAGAAGCAAAATACCAATGTGTACACTGTATATGACACTACCTCCATAACCTCTTTAAATTTCACAGAATATTCTTGGTACGAAAAAAAAGAAAAACAACAAAAAACAAAATGTGGGAAAGTCTGTGCAAGATATCGAAGTTTCAAGATGTATTTTTTACCTTCACATGATTTTTCTACTTTGCTACAGATCTTTTCTTTCCTTTAACATTCCCAGGCTTCTATGATGTGACCACAGACTTTCTAACCAAGCAACATTTTCTATTTCATCTTGAAAATAGACATGTTTTACCGTATCTTTTCCAATAAGCCACAAAATCACTCACAAAAGCACTCTTACAAAATTAACCCAGTGCATATAACTTGTAAGTGACATCAACAGAAAGGTGCCCTGAGTCCTTCATCTGAATGAAATTTAGGGAGAAAGAAAAACATTGGAATATGAAATTGCATAAAGTCATGATTATATTTTGAAAGGACATTAGTAATTCCTTCACCATTAGCCCAATATTTCTTCATGTTCATGTCAATTCTTCTAGAAGAAAGCACAAAAACTTTACTTTTCTTTAAACATTATGCCACCACAATGTTTGAACGGCAGGAGAAATCTGGGCAGTTAAGTTTGTGTAGAGAATGATACAAGTCCAGAGCTCGCTTGGTTCTGAAAGACTTTGTATGCTTGATCTTCACCTCTTTAAGGTTGATCTAGTGTGCACCAGTGCTTGCTAACTAAGCTTTCTGAACTATCTACCAACAGTACAAGAGCTGCAGCAAAGAGAGCTCATCATAACAGATCTTCTACCTCAAGACTACTTGGGACTTGGAGTGACTTAACAGGTGTAAACTTAATGTCGATGGTTGCTCAGAAAGCAGGCAGACACTGCCTGCAACAGTCACAGAATTCAGCTTGTCATAGTCTGGCAGGCAGAAGTGAAGGCTAAATGTATCCCCAAGCCAGAAAGAAGAGTACATCATCTGGAACAGTTCAAAGACCCCTAACGTGCACAGAAGTGAATGCAAGTTCCCTTATTCAACTCTTAAGCAGCCAGCCTCAGGTCTCTGCTAGGGCCATAGGTGCTTCATGGTTTGCAATCTGCTTTGAAGATCTTCCCATGTCTGCTTCTGCAAGGATGTCATGGAAACAGTGGCGTAGATCCTGGAGCAAATGTAGCTGCTAAAATCTCTGTCATGTTCTGATCTATGAAGGTGCTGGAAAGTGTTTCTCTGAATACTGTCTCTATCAGCACAGAAAGCTGAGTTGTGAAAGCGGCAGACACAGCTTAAATCTGAAACAGAAAACAAATAGCACTTAGTGGGTAAATTCAACAAATTTGAGAGAAATAGCACTGTATTGATTTAAAAGAATAAATGAAATCCATGAGCGTGCACACACACACACACATGTATGAATGAGAAAGAGAGAGATGAAGTTTTTGCAATCATGTAGTGTGCTATCCATTGAAATATTACACAGAAACTGAGACACAAAGCCCAGCATTTAGTTACTGTAGAAAGCAGAATGCATTCTTGTAACCAAAATGATATTTTACATCATATTTTTCCTTGGTCACTCCAACAGGGATGTTTGGCAATTTCACTAGGAAGAAGTCTGAAAAGTGAAGACAATGTAAAAATCAAAACATTTACCTTATTCTTCTAGTTATTTGATAGCAAAGACAGCCACTGTACATGCCTGAGGCAGCATTACCTTCCTCTAACATATTTAGGTACAGCATGTTTTCTCAACTGGGATTTGTCTAAAGCAGTCCATCTGTAGAGCCTTGAAGTATATGCATCTAGCTTAGCTAAAATAAAACTTCCTGCAAATTTTTTTACCTACAGCACCGACTGTAAGAAAGATTAAATAATTCTAAATACATAACATAAACCACCTTGTAAGACTTATTCAGTTAAGCTACAGATGCCATCAGAAGAGCTACAAGATGGATACTTGGGAAAATGAGGATCAGGGTACGAGATACCTCAGATTGCTCTTATTCCTTCCTGTTCTATATATCCGCCAACTTTTATTTACCTGTAATCCTACCAAAAAAGAAGATAGACAGAGGTTTTTTCCACTACTAAGTTCCTTTCAACTTGAACAAATTACCCATCAGCATGTCACTCTGACTTTTGACCTCCTTGACCCAAACTTATGACTTACTTTTTCAAAATCAGTTTCTTAACCCTACCACGTCTCAAGTGTTTGCTTGCATAATGAATGTGCACGTGTGTTTAAGCGAGAGAGAGAGAGAATGTGCATAAATGTAAATTTATATAGGATTAGGTCTGTGGAGCACTTGGAGCGATCATTTTTTGGAAATATAGATAACATTATTATTATTAACATAATAAATTTTCTAATTACAAAAATTCATACCCTACATATATAAAGTCCCTTACAATGATGGTTACACAGTTGATAAGAAGTAATTATCTGCTGCCATTGACACAAATGCCATATTTAAGTACTTCAGACTACTGCTAAAGTGGATATTAGCATCAATAAGAGTCTGATTCTAAGCCTAATAAAGAAAATACTGGAGCTGCAACTGTAGTCTTTTATCCAAGTCCCAGTCATTCCTAGCTGTTATTGTTATGCCAGTTAAAATTTGTTTCAACAAACTCTTTGCAGTCATACTCTTGCATCAACATAGAAGACTGCCTGTTGTTATTTTATAGCAAAAACAACAAAGGTAAAAGGTTCCACAGCCTGGCAGATAAAGAAGCAATGCCCACCCCTCTCCCTCCACTACCTTTTACCTTCTATGATTAATCAGGTACCCATCTGCTGGGTGGAGTTCTTCTCAAAGGCTTAGGCCAATCTTAAACTGGCAACCTTCTGTTGTGGTCAGGCATACTAACCACCAGGATATGGTGCTAGGAACAAAGCACACTTAAATTCCCCAAGCTCTCCTTCACCAAGTGCATGGGAGTTGTGCTGTGTTTTATCAAGTGCAGAGAACAATTCAAACAACCTGTAAATGATGCCATACCCAGGCTGTACAACACCTCTCACACTGATGTATATTGTGCAGCACCTCTGTCTTGTCTGCCACCTCCCCTTTCTCCCTCCCTTCAGCCTCATCAGCTCTTGGCTGTTTCCTCCTGCTCGCATTTTCCCCTCTGTGAAAACCACAATTTGGCCAACACTTCTATTTTAGTGTTACATTATTTTTGGCTTCCACTGCCAGTAAAATGATGCACCATATTCAGTTTCCAGCAGTCTCAGCAAGTTTTTTTTTTTAAAGTTGAAAGTCCAAAACTGTTCATAGAACAGTTGCCCATCTGTGTCTATCTTCCTCTGTAGTCTTATAACAGCACAATTTCAACAGCAAGGAAAGGAAACACAAAGCAAATAAATCAATCAACATCTGGCAGGCCTAAAAAGCAATGAACAGAATAAGATTATTTTAAAATATCAGCCATTTACATGTACAATTTTAATTTTTTTTTCAATGTGTGCTGGTTTATTCACTCAAACAGGTCTAGCCTTTTGATCCACCCATAAAGTGTCATGTGCCACTAATCACACATGAGGGAATAAGCATATAATGCTAGCAAACAATCATCTGACTCATAATCTCAGATAGATGATAATGAGGATGGATTATTGACTTCTTGAAGTCGTTAGTTTCCATGAATTATTATACTAATAATAGAAGCAGTAACTCTGACTTTTGTCACTTATGAAAGATTATGCATGCCTAGTAATATGTAAATTTAAAAGATGTTCGTCCCTGTCATAAGTGCTAAAGTATATCATTACAAATAATTATTTTTGATACACTAGTTGAACTCAGAGCAATAAGCCTTATTGTTTGTGTATCTAATCTTAAAGAAACAAAAAAAAGCATTGTAACAGACTTGATTTTAACATGTGCTTATATCAAGTAAGTACTCATTTTTCAAATACAATCCCCCAATTGCCGACAATGACATGGCTTAAATCACTATAATAAAGTGATGCATACATCACATTCTCCCAACATAAAGGTAAGACTGATGCACTTTACAAGTGACAGAACTAAACGTACTCAGCATAAGAAAGATGAACATAATAAGCAGACCTACACACACAGCTCACAATGCCAACAGTATAAAGGAATGCAGAGAAAAGAAAGAAGGGAGAAACGAATATATATGATAGCAGTTTTGAAAATCTGAAGGAAAGACTTTACTGTTATTATAAGATACAAGCTTCCAAATAGCAAGCTCACCTGAGCGTAGAAAGAGGTCACCATGCTTCCAGCTCTACCAAAGACATGACCCTGGCAGCATAAGTAAGTCCAAGTAATAAAGTTTTCACTTCGTTATGCACACAGATACAATGTAAATTTTGAAGGCAGAGCTTTACAAGCCTTAAAGATCAGGACTATTTCTTCATATTTTGGAAATTAGCACCCCAGTAATTAACTAAACCTAGTCATCTGGAAAAAATGTTGCAGTCTGGTTAACCGTTAACTGAGTTAATAATAGGTAACTGCACTATAAGGCTAAGACTGTTATGGACCCGCACCAGCTTATTTCGCTACTCCATAAACTATAAAATTTCAACAGCATGTCTATTCACAAAATAAAGAAAAAAAAAAACGTGATCAGAGAAGAAAATACTGAAAATGCAATTCATTTGTACATAATTGTTTCATGTTTCATGGATTAAAGTAACGGAATAAATTTACTCACGTCAATGAAATGGCAGCATCGTCATGCACCACAGCGTTCTTGGGATTGGGTGTGATACCTCCATTGCCAGGATTGTAAGGAGTCTTTGCCAACGCTCTATTCATTTATGCTGGCACTGGTATGGAAGATTCTTAGAAGCCTGGTGAAAGTCTTGTACATCCTTTTTTTTTGTTTTTTGACCACAGATGAGGGAATGTTCTTCTTGATCACTGTGTGCTCTGAGCTGATGCCACATACACAAGAGGAGAAACTAGTACACTAGTACTCCGAACTGCACACTTGGAAAACACTCACAAGGAAAATGCTAGTTTGTTAAAGTGCAAAACAATGAAAGAGCATGTCCAAGACCAGCTTTGTGCATAGCTTTAACAGTCTGGAAAACACTGAAGCAGCCAATTGTAAGGACCTTGAAGATAAATTTCTGTCCTTGAAGTTTTGAGAGAGGCAGAAGATGGAAGGAGGTTAGAACATTACACTGACCCAACCCATGAGTAGTCTCCAAGCATGTGGCACGCCATTCTCAAAGGTCTAACTTTGGCATTGGAAGCAGTTATTTCTCCATACAGATGGCTACATTTTTTCTCTTTTAAAAAATCAGCAAAATATCATGAAAATCATCACATGTTAGACTATGGGAGAAACAAAATTATGGCATCATTTAAAATAAGGTTAAATGGTATCGATGGAATGAAGAACACTACACCTTTGGAGTGGTTTCTAAAACTGTTAGATATTTCTCAAGACTCCTGACCCTGTCACTTTATTGGGCAGCACCTGCTAAATGACACTCCTTCACTGAAATGGCACTATTGCTGAGACAATATAACAACACATGCACTGCCAAATAAGCGCCAATGCAGGCCTCCCATGGTGGTCCTCTCTCTTCTTTTTTTCTTGTGCATTTTCCTTCAGGTGGGGAAGTACACAGCATTCATAAACGTTTAAAACCTTCGTCACGGACACACCAGTAGTCACACAACACAGTAGTAATCACAGGGCACTGTTTTAAACCATAAGCTGTGATGGAAATGGCAAGAACACATTACAGTCATTTCTGATTTGTAATATGGGCTGGCGACAGCAAACTGGGGTAAGAAAACTGTAGAGTACACATTCAGTCGTAATCATACATCGGTCTCCATTCCAAAGTTGTTGGCACTCGTGGGGTTATTCGCTTTTACAGCATGATTTTCTTTGGTCTTGTCTGTTAGTGAAACACTGTTTCCTTCTTCCATTTCCATAATATCTGATCCACATTCTGAATCAATGGAGCCTTTCTTCTCTGCAAAATTGGGACAAGACTGAACATGTTTGTAAGTGTTTTTATCACTGCTATCCCCTTCACGATGATAGAAATAGTTAAAGTTGGAAACTATAACAGGAACTGGCAAAGCAATTGTCAGCACTCCAGCAATGGCACACAAAGAGCCTACAAGCTTACCCCACACCCCAATAGGTCGCATATCTCCATAACCCACAGTTGTCATGGTAACAACTGCCCACCAAAATGCATCAGGAATACTTCTAAAATGTGTCTGGTCAGCATCTGCCTCTGCAAAATACACTGCACTTGAAAACAAGATCACACCTATGAACAAAAAAAATATCAGCAATCCAAGTTCTCGCATGCTAGCTTTTAGTGTCTGACCTAAAATCTGTAATCCTTTTGAATGTCTTGACAGTTTGAAGATGCGAAACACTCTAACAAGTCTGATAACCCTCAGGATGGCCAGGGACATCGCTTGGTTATTGCTTTTGCTCTCGTCTGCCACAACTGTGCCAAGTGTAATAAAGTATGGAATGATGGCCACAATGTCAATGCAGTTCATAATGTTTTTAAAGAAGCCCAGTTTCTCTGGACAAGATGCAAAACGAACCAACAGTTCAAATGTAAACCAGATTATGCAGCATGTCTCAATAATGAAAAATGGTTCATTAAACTTTGGGATGTCATCTTCTTCCAAGGATTCCCGAGAAGTGTTATCTGATGCATTATGTACTCGGTAATGCTTAAACTCTGGTAACGTTTCCAAACAGAATATCACAATAGACAGCAAGATTATTACCACGGAAAAAATGGCAATCAACCTGGCTGCAGTTGAGCTCTCTGGGTATTCGAAAAGAAGCCAAACACGTCTTTGAAACTCATTTTGTGGAAGTGGTTTTTCCTCTTCTTTGATGAATCCTTCATCTTCGCGATACCGCTCAAATGCTATCTCTCCTAGTTCATAGAACTTAATCTCCTCCGAAAACACATCGATTGGCACATTCACAGGTCGTCTTAGGCGCCCCCCACTCTGGTAAAAGTAGAGTATAGCGTCAAAACTTGGTCTGTTTCTGTCGAAGAAGTACTCGTTCCGTAGTGCATCGTAGTAGCGATTTCTTTTTTGGGGGTTGCCGAGGAGTGTGTCTGGAAATTGATTTAATGTTTTCAACTGAGTCTCGAAGCGGAGACCGCTGACGTTGATGACTACCCGCTCACAGCAGTCATAGTCGCTCCCGGGTGGGCCCATCCCATCGTCCAGATTAACATTGTCTTCGTCCGACAGCTTGGGATAGGACCTGGAATTGGGAAGGTTAGATCGTGAAAGTAGCGGCTTCTGATAGGAATCTCGGTAGTTTATAACGGGGCCACCGTTCCCCTCCAACCCGGCCATCGCCACTTCCATTTTGCTAACCTAGATCTACGTTTCGAAAATACTTCCATGCAGGGCAAGGGTGATCCCAGGCATCGACCTCGGGCCTACGTCGAAAATTTCAGCACATTTGATTATTATAAATTGACAAAATGGCGGACAAAAATAATACTCTTGTTCCCCGGATGGAATCGATTACTTTGACGTCACTGACACACTGGCAGGACTGTCATTACCATGCGTAAATGAGCTGGAGCACAAAGCATTACAATCTACATGACATTCTCGGGCAATGTACAAGCCATTCATGTAACCCAGCTACCTTTGTGAGCATACAAAAGCCACACTGTTGACTTCTCAAATATGAATTTCAAGCAAAGTTCTGCAAGACGCACACAGCCTACACGTATAACACATGCAGTGCCAACCCCCCTAGTGCCTGACAGAGCGAAGCGGTGGAATGATCGCACACAGCCGATTGGTTCTTATGGAATACCTACATTTATGTGCTGCATTCAAAGAACATTCAAAAATAAACAATCACTGCATAACAGAGACTATAGAATAAGACTGATGTAAAGAAACACAATACCTTTGAAGACGCCACAGGGCAAATTTTGGCAAGATATATTTAGCAATTCCTCCGACCAATCAGAACCATTCGATCAATACAATCGGCCATTATGCTAGCCTAGAAAAATATATTTGCTTTTATTCTATCTTGAAAATTTTATAAAAGCAAAATATATTTAGATGAAGTATATATTACTTGTCTAGCAGTAATATTGAACATTTTCATCGGCACTGCTCATTTGCTGCGGTAATAAAATCTTACCCTAGTTTGCAACATACGTCTTTCAGTCTTCTACCCAAATCGATGCTACAGATGACGCGTTTCTGTCATTGGCCGGGGACGAGGTAACACATGTGCACAAGTGAAGCGGCATCCGCTCTACATCGTTGTGGTTAAAGACCTTACGACCGAGAACTAATCCTTTTTTATGCAGTTTGCACATACAGAGGTTTGGAATGACGCAATATTTGCCACCAAACTTGCTGGCATTGTTTGCTGCCCGCGATCCTCTGCTGTATCTAACGCCTACTGATAAACTCCCTCATGAGAAGAAGCGTCCACCATACCTTGGCTTGAGTGGTTTCTTGAGTAATTTTGAGGTAAGTACAAAGAAAATAAAAATAGCTTTGATTATACCTGTCTTGAAAGACTATAGTAAGGGTAGAATTGAACAATCTAAGTGTTTACAGAAAGAAAACTCTTGGTAACTTACATTGTATCCAAAATGGCGGACACAAGCGTCGCCATAATGCTGGTGAAGGGAGCTGGCCTGCAAGCACGACCGGTCTGCTGTGCTTGCCAGCACGAATTGCCACTAAGATGCTTTCCAGCAGTTATAATCCATATCTTTATCGATGTAAGAATTCACATTTTCGTTTACGATCATCATTATTAACGCCCACTACTATGGAATGTATCGCACCAGTTCCAGTTTGGGAATGGTTGCTTGCCTTTGGTTGTGAGGGGGAATGACAGGAGCAGCCTGTGTCTGAAGCTGTGAATTATTCACGTTAGTCCCTCAGCGCACACATAATGCACTTCAATTCTCATGTGTAAAAATGCTTGGCGCTGTAATAATTGATTGGTTTAGCTCCGATGAAATTGAACGCTGTGGCTCATGCTAGCATGCCTGGCTGGTTTAATTACGTGAACGCTGTGGCATCATTGTTAACGTTTGATGACTTTTTCCAATCCTGGTTCGGTTGCCCTAGCAAGTTCTGCTTTCTTTGACAAAATTGATTCCACTATCTGATGTTTATTTGACACACAGTAGCACTTAATATGCAGTATCTCAAATTTATGATGGGGAGTAAAGGTGAGTGAGAAGGAGTAGTCTTATTCTTAGTGGGTTATTGTTAGCTGTCAGATTTATATCAAGGTGCAATATACTGTTCATCTACTATAACGCAAGACCTTTGTCTTGAAGGAATGTCTTGATTAGTTTCAAAACAAACCTATCTTCAGGATTACTCTTAAATGGTTTACAGCTAAATGCTTGAGTTTCAGGTGAAGAGAAGGATAGGAAAGTTTAATTTTGCCATTATCAAGTGCCATCACTTAAAGACAAGAATCAAACATGAAATGTGATTATATGTTTTAAGAACAGATTAAGATAAGTTTGTCACCAAAAAGTTGAATTAAAAAGCTCTAAAATCTAATTTTTATAGAAAGCATGCATGGACAAGCCTAGATACTAAAAGATCTAGCTTTAATGCAGAGGAGAGGTTGCTATATTAGCAGAGCCTAGTTTCTGGTGCTGGTGAAAATATTGATATTTAAAGGCTTGCATTTAACAAAAAATGAGTTATGTGCTTATATTCGCAGACAGTTTATTTTATTAACCAAAACTATTAATGTGAACATATTCTACACTGATATAGGCTTATAAAAAAGTGATAAAAAATGATCATAGGTTGAAGATTTATGATGTATCGGTTTTAGGTTTTTCCCCACGAAACAAATAGGAGAAAAAATGATTTAAATGTTATGAGTTTGCATGCTTCCTTTGACTTGGTGATGTCGCCTAATTAATGATGTAATTTAAATAACTAGTTACACACCAACCTGAATGGTTCGCATTTTTTGCAGATATCGGTAGATATAGGCAATATATTCATAACCTGTGAATTTCAGCTTCCAAAACCCACGTGTTAATTAATTATCTGCTAGCAAAGTATGCGATTCGCACCTGTTAGTCGGACCAGCCAGGGCTTTACCTTGAGTAGAAACATGAGTAAATCATAAAAGAGCTCTAAATCTCAATAAAAAGAGATCTGAAAACAGAGTTTTGATTGGAGGCCTCATCACATGCCATTTTAATAAACTGTTTATAAAAACTATTTTGTCATCAAAAGTGTTGGTGACTAATATTTACATGCAGAAAACATGTACCTAAAAAAAAACTTATTCAGAATATCTGAAATCAAGCCAGCATTAATGACATGCTGATATGTATTATTTTCTACAACTGGTCAATAAATCTTACATATAAGTGGGACAATGGGTGGGGAAGGGGAGTCTAAAAATTCTTAAATTTTTTATTGAGGGACATGGATGGATAACACTGGTACCGAAAGCATTTTACCAAGCATCTCAGTTGTGTAACGGTGATACAATGTTTATGGTCAGTAAAACAGTTGTGCAAGTTTTTATATTATTCCTGCAGTTGGCCTATTTCTAACAGGTTAGGAACAACTTTCCTAGGGTGTTTTAGGCTTGATAACAAATATCTGTACTGGTTATGCTTTTCGCAAGGACATTGGCCTTGTGTCCCATGGGAGGCCAAGTAAGCAAGTGCTGTGCTACACTGCCTTTCAGTTTTACTGACAGGTTTTCATTTTCCCCAGACCCCCAGCACATGGCCTGCGCTGTGGTCTGGGTCTTGTCATCATGCACTGTATGTATGTACATGTAGTAACAGCAAATGTTCGTAACCTAGGTATATACCCTGTGAGAAAGCTGCTGTTTTTCTTGTTTGCCGGAGAATGTGAGCCTTATACTTTAGGGCCGCGATCCTCAACCAGGGGGGCGTGAAGGCGGTCATTTTTTATATCTCATATAGGTATTAGTGGCTAGGGGGGAGGGGGCGGAGGTACTTTTTTCATCTGGCTGGGGGGGGTCACAAGTAAAAGGTGAGAAACGCTGCTTTAGAGTATCAGCCATCTATGCAATCATTTTAAAGTGACTTGGAGTCAAAATCTTATCTATACATAACTCTGGCTCTGCATAAAATCTCTTCAATATCTTGACAAAAAAGCATACTTTGTCTTAAGAGCCATGTTTGTTGAATACTATTACATTAAATATGCTTATCCTTCCATCAGAAAATTGAATTACAAGTTTTTCTCAGTGCAATAGTGGAGAAATATTACAGCTTGAAATAAGATTAAAGGTTAACTCAAGTCAAACAAAAGTTTTCCTCAAACAATGCTGGCAAGTTAACTGAATATAAAACCGTCACTAGTTTTTCTCAGGAACGCATATTGAATTTTTAATTAGGTAACTGCGAATGGACCTAAATCTTAGCTTTGAACGTCTGATGGCAACAGCCAACGTATGGGCTTTGACTTCAGATATATGTATATGCTCACAAGCATTGCCCAGTCAGCTAGCCTAACTTTCAGGTAGCTGGTGGAAATGAGTTCCTAACGCCTGTCTAAAACCCAGTGTTTTTATACTTATATCTCATGAACCAAGCTACGCTGTAGATTCAGATTTTGGAAATCATTGTCTGTAAGCAAATTAAACATACATTAATGTCAAATACCTTTGCTCTTGGGCTAGATTTGCCCATAATAATATATTTACTACAGACTTAATAACTACTAAGTTATTCTGCATGCTGACAACTATTAAAAAAAAATTCATTTCATTGTACAACTACAGAATAAGAGAACATTACAAAGTCTAGTGAAAGGTCATACATTATTATTGCCAATAGAGCATCAAATCTATCATCTCCCTTTCCTATTTTTAATATAGCATTTTTTTGTAGGGTGGGCATTACCCAACAATAGGTATTCCGAGGCTGAACAAGTTTGGCCTAGATCTGTATTATGCTTGCTAATAGAGGTGTGTGGATGTGTAAGTTGGTGTGTGTGTGATATTTGTGTGGTCACCAAATTCTGTTTGCATACCTTGGGACCTGGTTACCTATGTCAACCAACAGGGCTGTTCGCTCATCCTTGTTCTCCAAACAGTCCTCTGGCAGACTTTTAGTGTTGGACGACCAGGACCTGGACCGAAACTCTGCCCCCTGGCATGTTCCTTCATAGGATGGAGGGTTGGAGTCAGGTGAAGGGAAGTCAGATACTGATGTGTCATTGCGTGATCTATAAAGTTGATCACGATCAGAGCGTTGTTGAAAGCGAAGACAGTTGGGCAAGCAAGTTGACGTCTCCTCCTCTTGACGAGAATCCACTGAGTAACTATGGTGGCTATGCGCTGACTTGCTTCGCTTGATCCTCCGAGCTGCTTGAATTCGCTCTAGCCGTTGTGATTCGACCGCATCGATGTCCTTTGGCTAGCAAGAAGAAGAGTAAAAAATATTTAAAATTTTAATGCCAGAATTAGATAAAGATCATTGTGGTATTATCTCTATATTGATACACTGTTAACATAAATTAATAGTTTAAGAAAATAAGGTTTAGCTTAGCATCTATATCTTTTTGATCAGACGTTTCTTAAGTCCGTGGTGAACATTTTGTAAAATAAGCCTGTAGGCAGGATTTTCGCCAAAACATGCCCATGATTACTGGATAGGTTGAATGTGGTGGAACAAATGTAACATCAACCTTTAACTCTTTTCATTCACGATGGGCAAATAACTATAAAACAATGTACGCAAAAAGAGATGAAATCCAGTCATTTAGCTAAATGAATCACATTTAGAAAAAGTTACATCCCTAAAGTGGGAATAGGGAGACGTTCGTTTACAGATTTGAAATTCTTTGAATTTACCTTTCCATTCTTAAAAACAATAAGGGTGTGTACACGTGAAAATGGCTAGCTTTTGAGGGGTGGTCCAGTGGTGCAATGGCTGGCGCCTGTCACGGATACAGTTAGGGTTGGCTGTCCTGGATTCTCATCTCGGGCATGCTGTTCTTTGCGTGTGGCATCTGTTTACAGGGCTGGGAGTCTTGCTGTTATAAATAATAACTTATATGTGTTTGAATAATACAGTGTTGCCGCCCCCATTGAGATTAGAGAGAAGAGACCCATACAGAATGGTTTGTTAGCTCAGTTTCCATCGGTCACCTCTACAAACTGGCAGCCAGGGTAGAGAGGAAGATGTTTTGCGGAGGTTATTACCTACGTAACCGTTATGTAAGTTTGCACTGCGGTTTGAGTTGAAAACCAGCTGGAGTCGTTCCTCGTCTTGGCAGGCACTACCCGGACGATGCATGGCCAAAACACGTAGCAAGATCCTAGACATCAGAGGAAGCTATGTTGTTTAGGAGAGCTGAGAGGTGAACCACGACTGTAGGCGAAGTAAGCTACGCGTGGAGCGCCATTCTTGGCACAACATAGGACATGCTTTTTGCATTGTGCAGCCTCTATGCTACTGGCCATACTAGTAGTGCTCCAGTAGTGATGGCATCGTAATGCCAAGCCTTCCCATATAGCGCATCCAGTAAAAGAGACACAGAGCAACGATGAGGACAAGGTGGCTGTCAGCACCAGAGGCCCCCCCCCCATCCGGGCCGAGGGAAAGGTATGCAAAGGTCGTTTGTCGCGCTACTCCGCGTGATTGCTTTCCAGTCTTGGGGTAGGTGGAAGGCTGGAACTTCGCTGGCTGGCGTTGCTGCACACGTGCAGATTGTTAAGGGTGTAAGCGGAGGTTACGGGTACTAGTGGCGCGCCTCTTTCTACTTGAGTGGTCCTTTTTCTACCTGTTCTTCCAGGTGTGGCGCACGCCGGATTTTGCCAAAGCCGCATCGTGAACACTGCCTGCCACACCTCCTTAGAGGCAAAGTCAAGTTCACTTTATTTCTGTAGACACGAATCAGCATCAACCTGTCCATAAATATCATTTCGTTTTAAAAAAAAGACCATTTTCCCCAAATACAACTGTCGAAACTAAAATAGTAAAAATGGTGAATAGCCGTAGGTTTGTGGCCGTAGAACCACCACCACTAGCAGCAGCAGCAGAAAGCGTGAACGTCTGTGTAGGGATGAGGGAGGTGTGTGGACGGACGGTAGGCTGACATGACAGAACAGCCAGCACAGCGGTCGTGGATGTACTTGATCACAACGGGCGAGGTGGAGGGAACGTGAACAGAAAGGCGTCGAGGTAGTCGTTTTAATGCGACAGAAGCGACCCAGGTTTTGTCTTTTTCTCCCATAGTCCCAAAAGGGTACAATTTCGTACCATGGTGACTCGGGGGACATCTTTGGCAGGTGTCCGTCCCGGCGTAGGCGTAGCGCGTAACCATTGAAACACATGCGACATCTTTGCTCTGCCTCAAGCATTTTGCTCATTAACAACCAAAAAAAACAACAACAACAAAAAAAACCAACCAACAAACAAATCAAACAAGCAAAATTAGAAGGAAAAGTTTTTTTTTTAGTGAATTTATTTGCTCGTCTCTAGTTTTTTTTCATCTTTCTTTTGACCCTTGAATAATCTCTCACTCGTGTGTGTGGTGCAAGTACGATGCGTCTGAAGAAAACAAATTGTCATGAAGGCGCCTAGTCGTTTCTCGCTGGTGTATATGGTGACGACACAGCTTTTATGTCTTTTAATGCCAAACTCAAAACTCTGCAGGTTTGCTCCCTGCTGCTGATTGTTTCCAGCCCCACCCAACTTCCTAATTCCCTCACTTACATTCCCCGACGTCTTTACGATGTAATCATTGTAATGGGTCAAAGATGTAAACAGTCGCGAAGACTGTCGTTGGCGGTCACCTTTTAAAGCACAAGAGCTGATGTACCCAAAGTAAGTCTGACTGCAGAAAAAATAATACAGTAAAAATATTTGCGGGACACGGGCTACAATTACGATGGGGAAATCTTGAAGTCTAGCCAAGTATCTCATGGTGCTTATTTGCTATCGGATGTATAACCGTTGTAGTTGCTTTTTTTAAACACTGCCTCCCGGTATGTTTATACTGAAACCCAGCCAGGGAGCAGAAATGGAGCCCGGGCTTGCACGCGCTAGATATGCTAGTGTGTTACACTCTGTGCACGATTTCTTTATTCTGTAATAAGGCTTTGTTTTAGATGAACTGAACGCGCGTGCAGCTGTGTTGTAGGCGGGGTTGGGGGATGTTCACAGGATTGACAATGCTGACGACTTGCTCTAGTCTTGCTGTTGACTGGTGTTTGTGACTTTTTTGTGCAGGATCCGAAAGACACCCCACCGCCCACCCGGGTCGAGACAAGGGATGAGAGAAAAGAACGAAAGGTAAGTCACCAAGTGGCTTCTGTGTATGTGGAGTGAAAGTTTGAACAAGTAAGCGGTACGGGCGATTGTAATTGAAGTCATTACAGTGTATATATGATTATATTCTCATGAAAGTGATTGCAGTGTATAATAGGAAGCGTGCTGACATTGACGTTTTGAGGTAGATGCTGTTGAGCGTGAAGGGGAGACCATCACATATGCATTTAGCCTATAAAGATGAGCTTTTCACGCTGGTTTGATGTGTAAGCACAAACAGAAGTGGCTTAGCACATTTTTAGAGCGTCTTAACATCAAGAGAGGGGAGAGTCTAAATAAAGCATTTCATATGCTACAGATGGTGACCCCACGCCCGATCCTGTCATCATTTTGCGCAGCTTGCAAGAATCTGACAAAGGCCAAGATGTCGCACGCTTCCTAACTATACTAATGTGACACAGGTTGCGTTAGCACCCAGCTTAGGCGAACCTTCTGTGCACCTCCCACCCCCACACTTCGCGGAACCCAACAGCTACTTACTATAATATGCTCTTCATCACAGTGGTAGCAGCAGGTGGCTTCTCGCCGGGACACGAGAAGAAACGTGGCGGTATGTTTCGTCACAGCGGAGATCTTTCGTTGGAAAGAGCTCCATGGGGGGTGCAGGAAGGGGGAGTTAGTGTTGGCAAAAGGTTTTCCTCCGTGTAATAAAAAGAGTCCCTTGCAGTAATTTGGCCATGTCCAAAGCCCACACCTCCCAGAGCTCTGTCCCTGGGACGGCTGCACGCCATAACCCCGCTGGGGGCCTTATTCCAGAAACAGACCATGTTCATTATTCAAAGCAGTGTGTGATGAGTTTACTCTGCTTTCTCTCAGCCTACTCCCCCGTCTTTTTGTCTGGCAACATTAGCACTACGAATACGAACTTCATTTGCTCAATTTTTTTTAAAAAGATACATTGGCTTCGTTTCGTCATGCGGTTGTTTGAAAAGATTTCCATTTGACATATGTTTGTTCCTCGTGAACGAGGGTTTTCCTCTCCTTCCCCTTATAATGTTTCCTATGATAGTCCCGTTGACAGGTCGTGTTCTGTCAGGATGTTCGTAGTGCTAGACAAATAGCTCATCATGGCAACGCGCGAGGCCGCCCAACGTGTGGCAAGTCTCTTTGGCCGCTGTCCATGTCTGATGCTTCCAGAGAGAGAGAGCGTGTGTATGTCCGATCTTGCCTGTACGAGGTTGTTCTTTCTGATTTCAGCGCAAGGAGCGTCAGGAGCAACACGCCTACAAACTGGAGCAGGACCTGGCGTTGTGTAAGTATGGTGTCCATGCTGTGTGAGAATATGTTGTGATGTCTAATGTCCCGTCACCTTGGGCAGTGTGCTTACCCCCGTTTCTTTCCTTTAGCAACGGGCCGCATGGCACTGTGAAGTCACCAGGGAGGGAGGGTGTGCTCGTACGTCTTTAATAATTAAAACGCCAATCATATATTAATTTGTCAGCCGTTACGAAAATATGGGTTATTAGGGGTGTGGTATGCTAGACGTACGATTGCTGAAAATGAGGTGCTAGGAATTATATGGATTGCTGAAAGTAGGCTACTGCCTTGTCAGCAACAGTAAGTGGCTGTTTGCGTCAAACTAGAATGTGGTCAAGATAAGCTGGGTAGGGGCGGGAGAATGTTTGTCAACGTTGCGGGTGTCTTGTCTTATCAACTGGACTAGCGGTCATTTTCGAAAGCATGAAGATTTTTTTAAAAGAACTTTTGCAACAAAGAGCATTAAATTTGGTTTAGAAACAAGAACACGGAGATCAAACAGACAATGTTTACAAGCCGACTTGAAGTGGAGGATTGATAATAAACAACGAGCTCGAGTAACTTCCTTGTCTCGGGTCTCGTCTGTGCCAACGGTTCAGTATAAGTCTACCTACGTCTGACACACGAGGAGCTGGAGAACTGCCTACTGGCTAAAGATGGCGTGTCGTCAGTCTCCGCCGCGTGTGTCCAAGAAGCATGGCCCTCTACTAAGTTCTACTGGACACGCAACAGCTGTCAGATGTCTTCCGACAGTCAGAGGAAGTCGGCACGATAAGGGACGTGGCGCGCGCTACGCATGGATAAAACATTACAAAAGAGAATGCAGAAAATTTGACATCAATTATTAAAACTTCATTTTCTTCGCGCCGTGCTGTGCTGGCGGCGGCAAAGTTGATTACTGCCACCAAGTCCCCAAAGTGGCGGTGTAAGCGCTTGTGATAGCTGACATTTGTCGCCAGATATTGGGCGCATTCATCGACGTACATCCCAGAGCTTTCGGCGTGAGACTCTTCGGACAGCGGAGGGAAAGAAGTCTGCAAAGCGCAGAACTAGAAGCAGAAAGCCGGGTGCTTTGATATACTGCCTTGCGGATCAAACAGCCAGTTATTTGATGTAACGGACAATAATTTGGCAAACGATTGTAAAAGGCAATCGGAGAACCGATTGTTTGATGCAATGCTAAATTTATCGTGGACGGCATAGACTTGTATTAATCACTCCGCCATCCAGTCTCTCCCCATTTTTAGCCACTGGCAAGGCGCTCGGCCGATGTCTCAGCGTGGCCAGCCGCCCCTCTTCACGCTAGCAAACAGCCAACGTGCGTAGGCTCGTGCCGGAAAAAAAGCGGTCTGCAAGTCTGGCTCCTGCCGCCCATCAGCATTTTTCATGGTCCTCGTGCAGCCATGGCCTTTGACCGCATTTTCCCCGGCACGAGACTATGCACGTGGCGTGTTTGCTAAGTTGGTTGTGTGTGTGGTGGTGGTTGTGGTGGGAGTAGCCTAGATGGCACAAACCCGAGACTATAAAAGATAAATTTAGCTTTGTGGTTATAAAAGCTGAGGTGGAGAGAGATGTCTGTTAAATTGAATTAACACAATCGAAAGCAAATAAATAGAGGATTGCTTGACCAAGATTGAGAACGAGAATTTCGTGCGGACCAGGGGAGGATAGAGAGTATGTTAACAACAGCATGGCAGCCATGTATGGTGGATGATGCTGGTGATGGGGTGTGTGGGGATAGTGTCAGTGAGTTGCGCTCACGACGACAAGACTTGTGAGCCAGCAGCAGCACGTCCCTGAGCGGGAAAAGGGAGATAATCGTAGCTGACAGTCAGTGTTAGGGGTGAACAGACATGCTGGTACAGGGAGGCGACTATTGCGGGATTTATTATTATTTTTAAAGCAGGGAATCTTTCGGGAAACGGTTGTTGCGAAGGGTGTGCTGGAGCCCGTTTGTAGTCAGCAGGTAGGTGTCGCTGCCGTTAAAGGGGAGTAAATCTTGTTACATTTCGAGTCGTCGACAGTGTATTGGTTTTTGTTTGTTTTTGTTTTGTTACAAACAGAATTGGGTGGATGGGGAAATGGATTTTTGATGGATAAAAAAAAACAACCTCAGGCACTGACGTGATGGAGATGCAACGAGGTGACAAACGTAGCGATTGACTGACGACATAGCGATACTTCGTTGGCGGGGGAACTGTCAAGTTCTAAAAATAGCCGCCACTCCATTTGCAGTAAAGAGAGGACGGGGGAGTCAAGTAGAGACAGAGCGGTTGCTTTTCTTTGGTGAGTAGAGGTGGGGATATGCCTTCTCGTGCTTAACTGCGAGAAGGGGTGTGGAGACGGACCACACCGTGTGGTTGAAGGGTTCGGCTCTGTTCCTTTATTTTTCTCACGACATTATGTTCGGCCTGTAATCTTGTTGCTGCAGTCTCTCTCACAGTATGATGACAGGGATATTACGAGAATGCAATTAGAGGATAGGAGTTGATGCTTCTCTCTGAAAGTTAGAGGCAAACTAAAGAGTGTCCCAGACGGAGCAAGTATCCAGCTTAGGCTTTGTGACGGTATAGCACGAGGGAGCGGCCATGTGTCTGTGTGAGTTAATTGTGAGTGCAGATTGCACGCGCTTCTGTGTTAATGTAATCGAACTTCTCTGAAATTGTATCCCCACTCTCCCTACCCCAGCCCCGCCCACACACATAAAATACGCGTATATCCGTTTGTGACAGATGGCCTTTTCACTTTCACGACCCCACGTTTCCCTTCGATCGATGCACGATATAACCAAAGGGGTCGGGGGTGGGGAGAGGTCGGTGTGTATTTTCACATCCGCGGGTCGTCTCAAAAGAAAACAGATGTGAAGGAGGTACCAGTTGCATGTCGATGCACGTGAAAAGCTTTACTTTCCTTCCCCTCCCGGGACTTTCTGGTTCTAATCTTACTTTTAATAATGTGCCGATACGGTCGACCAGCTTGCTGGTGGCAACCGCTATCGACTCATGATCGGGGCAATTTCTGTGTAGAGGCAACGAGCACAAGGTAGCATACTGCTTGATCTGTGAATGACCACGAAGCCATTATTATCGTTCAAGCGGAAGGTAGCATCCTTTTGATGCCTATCAAATGTCTTTAAATTTCAATAAATGAACAGGCACAAGAAAAGGAGTTGATAACTAAGCACTCATGCAACCATGCGTGGAGAAACAGGTAACTTGGCAGTATGTCAACGCGGCATGTCTACTCTTGAGTACGATATAATAAAGTAAGGATGGGATCGATATGATGAGAAAGAGGTACGACAATGTAAGCAGAAGGGTGATGCTTATAGTGATATGCCCTACTGGGGCCGTTCTCCAACATACCATGTAGCAAAGCAGAGCCTGACTCGTGTGTAACACAAAGCCCCCGACAGCACAACCCGCCCCCCCCCCTACTCCTGCATGTAATGAGTGCGAAGCAAGACCAGTAATCGGGATGTTATTGCTGCGCTGGGGGTCTGCCGGTAATAGGTTGTGAAAAGAGCACAATCAAGCTATTTTCTCCCACTGGTAGTGTTGAAAGTGAAGATCACTCCAGCCCGTCGTTCTTTGTTTTTGCTTTTGTTTTATCTTTAGGAACAAGTTTTTTTTTTAAAGACTTGACCAGCAGCATGCTCCATCAAGTGACTGCTGGAATGGCGTCCGATCAATTCTGTTTTGGGATGAAGATTAGGTTAAAGGTTGACATCAATAGTTAGGGTCCACGTCTGACTTGTTTTTTTAGGGTTTGCACTGAGTAAGTGATATAACACCCGTACCCGCACCCTTTTCGAACAAAGAAAAAAACACAACTAACCTTACTGGAGTTCTGAACGTTTAAACAAACAACAACAAAGGTCTCATACTCGCTCGTTCACAAACAGGTTTTGTGTCTCGCTTTCAATGTGCGCAAAACTTAATGTAAACAAAAACAAAGGACTGTTCTGAGGAGTTGCACGATAGGGCGCTGCCTTTTTTTTTTTCCTAATCCACCCAGTGGAGGTCAGGTAAAAGTGAGGCGCTGATAAACTCTAACGGAGCAGGGTGTGTCCTGATAAAAAGTTGGGTTCACTTCTCAAAGACTGGCAGAAGAAAGGTAGCTTTTCTCCATCACGCCCGCCCCTTGACACTAACGGGCTGGTGGCAGGAGCAGCTGATGGGAATTGGCTGTACACCTACACTACGTGCTTCAACGTAACGCTACGTCCTAGAGCGGCAAAAGTGGGGAGGGGGGCTGCGGGTGACGGAAAGTGGTGGTCTCGTGACGTTAGCCGTCGCCAGGGCGACCGGAGGTATGTGATGCTGCCGCTGCTGCAGGCATTTTGCTGTACGTTGGCAATCGGCATCGACAACTGGCTCTCATTACCCACCTCCATCATATCTCCTCCTCCTGCCTCCCTTCATATCCTCCCCCCACCCCACCACCCCAACTCCCTGCAAGCTGCGCCGTCCTCTTCCTGTTTCCTTGTTTGACCACGTCAGCCGTGTCACACTTTTACTGGTCACGGGGTGAAGTGGCGGGGACGTGACCTTTGACCTATCTGCTCATCACTTTGTTTTAAAATACATCAGCGATATATGCGGTCAGATAAGTTATGAATAAATCACAGCACACTAATTTGGCCTTTAATTTTTATTAAAGCTGTGTGCGCATCTACACACGCGCGGCTCCAACACCAATTTTTCATGATAAAGTCTACTTCGAGAACTTCCCGCTGGAATGAGAGCCTGACAGTCGGGCCCTCTGGGTGGGAACTTGTGGTTGTACCTTGGTGTGGAGCATACCAGTTTCCTCAAGCACATAGCGTAGAGCCTTGTCCACAGTAGGCCGTTGCTTGTGTTACACCTGTTCAAGCGTTTGTCCATATATTTCCTGTTTAAGAAAGCCCTTTAAAGACCGTCTACCTCTCGTAGGCCTCGGGGTCAAGATCAAAGTGGAAGACTGTGCTGGAGGCTGTGACTGGGACCCTGACTAGAGAAGAGGTTTTGTCGCATAACATCCAGTCCCGTCGTACTTCAGCCAGAGGCTTTTTGAATGAAATTATAATGTGAAATACTTACTGCTTAAAAGTTTCCTGCACGTGTTTAGCCAATGGAAGAGGTTATAGCGCTACTCGAGAAAAAACTGCAAGACTAGCCAACAAGAGGTTAATGCAACATGCGAAGAATAAACTAGAAAACACAGCAAGACTCTAACATCATTGTGAGGTGAATGCTCGTTCGTTGCCAGTTTAGTCACGCTTCACCAACCCATCCCTACCAGTTTAATTAAAAATTTCGGTTAGTCTCACCTTGCGAGTTCGCACTATGGGAGAAAGGGTGATGGAGAGTACCGGACAGCAAACCAGGACTATTTCCCTTTAGTGGTGATTGGCGCCTTGGGATTCTAATTTTGTCCCTATTAAAACGAGCGATACTGCTATTTTTTACACGATCATATTTTTATTACCTGTAGCATTACACCAACAAATTCAGGGACTTGAAGAGCGCATGTTATCGCAGCATGCTGGCCGACTGATAGAGGTACGGGCCTCTTTGATTATTTTGGAGAGTTCGTTTCTCTCGCTCACACTCTTTGTTTTGCGGGATTTTTTGCCCCACCCGTTTTTGCCCTACCTCGCTGAGCGCAAGGTAGAGATGTATGGGGATAAAGTTGCTCAAACACTTGTCGTTGTTTAGTGTGGGGAAGAAAAAAAAAAAAAGAAAAGAAAAGAGCTTGTTGGGACGGCGGCCCGTGCTAACACTGCAGCGCGCGCATCAATAGTCTGGCAGATAAGGGGAAGCGATTTGCAGGCTGTTCTGTAGACGCGTGTAATGCTTCAACTGATCCTCCCTAACACCCTCGTCTTGTCTGCATCGTCCGCCCGCCAGGCAACGGAAGCAGCTTCCTTCCGATAGCTTGCCAGCTGCTGCTTTTTCTCCGCCAGAGTCGGTCTTTGGTGGTGGTGGGGCACGGGAGTGGGGAGCTGGGGGGGGAGGGGGAAGGGAATGATGAAAGAGTGCGGTAATGGGTTAAACACTTTCTTTCTCCGACGAGAGCTGGAGAGGTCGCTGGCATGCACCAGTCATTCAACTTTGTAGCTGGTTTTAATTGGCCGCAGGTTTTTATTTTGAAGGACTTGGATAAGGTGCCATTGACACTGTCAATACACAGCGTTGTCATTTATCGGCGACACCAAAGTTTAATTTGATGTAGCCATAGCAGATTCAGACTGCAACGATTCTTGTGCAGCTTCTGTGACGGCACGTAAGTTTGGGAGTGTGATAAAGATGAGCCTGACAGGACATATCCACAGATTGTCATACCCTTTTCTTACAAAGTGTGTTCTTTTTTTATTTATTTATGTGAGTATTTGCAACTCTCGCTAGACACCTTGCTTGATGGTCAGTCTGAGGTGTATGTAGATGTAGCCGAGTCAGCATGGCGTGGATGTAAGTGTATTCTGGAGATTAAGGAATATTGTGAGATCCTCACCCATGGCGGCCTACTGGTATTGCTGTCGTGACACCAGCACTTAGTGGGGTAACTGGGCGCTTGGCGGCTACATAGTGGACTAGTGTACTGGCGCCATGTTTACTGACCGCTTGACAAGCAACGTGATCACCTACAGGGCTCCAATTAGTCGAGAATGGTTCCGAGATATTCTAGTCAGTAAATGGCAGTTGCAGAAGTACATATGTTTGATTGGCTGTCATGTGACCTCGCCCTAATTGTTCAAACCTAGATCTCGCAGCGGTTATTGGTTATCAACCGTCCGGAGTGTTCTGGAGGAGGACTGCAGTGGGGAGAGGAGCAAGGACCGGGAAAGAAAAGCGGACTCAGCTGCAGTATTATTTTTGGATTATGGTTGGATATAGTTCATTGTAGTACTGATTCTCCCATATCCTGTAACGATGTTTCTGTATAGTTGGCGAGCTAAATGAGGGAAAGAGGGAAAAGATATTTATAAGATATTTTGTAAAGAGGGAAAAGATATATATATATATATAAAGTGCGCTTCTTGGAATGGCATCACATTATTTACGTGGGTTCGCGGATGTCTGTCACCTTTAATGACACCTTAAGGTAGAATTGAAATCGATCCGCGACAACACATTTTGGTGCAAAAACAATGAAAACGAAGTTTTCTGTTTATCTGTGGCAGCTTCGAGATCAGGTGCTATTTGCTATCATCAAGTGCAACTGGATTTGGATAGTTTAAAATGGCAAGTGAAATGCGAAGTACACCACTAAGAAAAATGCGATTTATTTCCATCTTCACTGCACTAGCAGAGTAACGCAGCACTTCGGTGAAGTCTGAGAAATTTGTCGACGGAAATAAAATTGTTGGAGACTATGATATGATGTTCGTGGTGCTTGACAACCGCCGAGGTTTGACTGTAGCGCACCGTGCGAATCCGGATTTTCTGAATTTAAAACGAGCTGAGGGGTTCATTCCGAGCTGTGGT
The DNA here is from genome assembly GCA_004794655.1 of Marisa cornuarietis. Classification (NCBI taxonomy): domain Eukaryota; kingdom Metazoa; phylum Mollusca; class Gastropoda; order Architaenioglossa; family Ampullariidae; genus Marisa; species Marisa cornuarietis. The sequence goes on along the minus strand of SMMW01000057.1, from coordinate 931,300 downwards.
GGATGGTGGTCGCTTTTGACACGATGCGCGAAGAAAATCAAACCACCTCCACACAATTCAACCTACTCTTCGACGGGTGGGAGACATGATGGATATATATATATATATTGGGGGGGGAGTGGCCGGGGGGTAAAATTTATTGGATAGTTTTTCAATCTTACATGTTGATTTGTACTAAATCGTCAACTGGTCAAAAAGAAGTGCCTTTTAAGAGGGTTGAGTGGAGGGGGACAGTAGAGGGGCGGTAAATTCGCACTCAGGTACCGCGCGTTGGAGAAATTGGTTTATCTCCCGTGAGCAAGTGCTGGAGGGCAGTGGCGGTTGACGTCAGAGTGTTCGCTGGCGGCGGCGTGGAGAAGTTGGCGGCAGTCTCGATGACTTTGTCTGCCCTGTACCGAGTCGTCGTCTGAGGGTGCTTGAAATTAATGCGGGGGAAATGCGCGGAGGTAAGGTACTCGTAGTGTTTCCGAGGGCGCTCACAAACAGGGTTCTTAAAGCTGTCTAGAGCTATCTGCCCACAGCAGCTTCTTCCTTCCTGCTGCTGAAGTGGGTGGGTTTTTCAGAAGCAGTATACCACTGTGAATTTTATTTTTTTAAACTGTGAAGCGACAGGGTAAAGGGTACAAAAGTTAATGCAGGCTGTAGTCATACCCTTATATTTGTGTTTTTATTAAAATTTTTGTAATGTTTTGATGGAGACGGGAGAACATCTTTGAAGGTTTAAGACAAGAGCATATCAGTGGCACTTAACAGCCGCAACGATTGCTTTGTACTTAATAATGTGACTTGCCCTACGGTCTCGACTGGCAGCTGCTATGTGGCTGATTGTCTGACCTGTGCACTGTATCTGTGATTTACGACCTCATTTCGGCACCATCATCCAACGGTACACGTGTGCGCCTGCGAGGTTTTTTTCGTTTGCTCTTGTGGCAAGTGATTCAGTAGGTAATGGATAGAATAGAGTGCCACTTCTTTACTCTGCAGATTTCAGACAAACATGTGAAGACACTGCAGGGACAGGAGCATGAATGTCTTTTTCTTTTAGGCTGAGTCTCAGTCAACTTATCATCAGACTACCTCTCTGTATTCTGATTCCCTCCTTTCCTTAGATCATACACCCTGGCAGCCTTTCGTCCAGTTCAGTAATATTTTTTTTTAACGAAAGAGTCTTTGGTAAATACTAGTTTCCACTAGGACAGAATCCATCCATCGTGAAAACAATTGGGGAGAGGTGGGAAAATACAATAATAACTGGACTAAAAGTGGACTAAAGTGAAGAGGCGACAGAAAGATAGCAAAATGCAAGGGAGACAACACCCCCGTGTTGTGGTGCCTTAAAATTAACTTTCATGCTTTGTCTCCGATGCCACGCAGGGATGGGGGGGGGAGTCGTCTTCACATAAGAGCTTTGATTGGAATTTGTTTCGTGGCTGTGATCGGTCATGCACGACTGGCAGCGTGCGACAACTCAGTGGTCCGTGGGCACTGCTGTAAATGAGAAATGATGTCACAGGGGAACGGTTGTTTCAGTGGACGAGGATAATTTCAAATTAGATGGAACAGATATTAGCAACAGGGAACAGTGTTGATGGGGAGGATTTCCCTACCGCTCTGTGTGTGTGTGTGTGCGCGCGTGCGCCGGCGTTAACTAATATTGATTATATTTGACCCGACAAATATATCCGCCTTTTGTACTGTCGTTAATGGAAGAACCGAGGTGTTCAGAGAGAACTGCACGCGAGCGTGAACATGAGGCTATGGAGAGATTTGGGGGGGGGGGAGACAGCAGACACACATGGTAGACTTTACCGATTCGTAAGCTGCGTGTCTCTGGGAAAACTAAGATGTCAGCGCTGCCAGGTTTTCTAGAAAAACGATGCCTGCCTCCGCACGAAAGACCGTGCCTGTCATGAACTAGATAGATATATTAAACTATCATGTTGTACAAGCGAGGAGAGAGAGAGAGAGGGGCATAGTAATGATAAAGTACTCTGGTTAGACATCCCCTGGCTTGATACGAAAGTGGGTGGTCTGTACTTGTGGCCACCCAGAGACCTGTCTCGGGGGACAGAAATTCTTTGTTAAGTGCAGTAAAGAGGTAACTGCTTTTCTGCTCCAGAGCTTAGAAACATAAGCTTATCACATGAGAGTGCAACCAGTCGTGTCTCCCATACGCCGGTGTGACAAGGGAGTAAGGGTGGCGTTGTGGAGTGGGCCACAGAGTGAGAGAGACACAGACCGAGCAGCTGTTACAGTCCGTTACTGGATGCTAACAATACATACGGCAAAGACTCGTTTGATATTGAGCTTGTTAACGCCAGTAATGTCAGCGACACCATTTCACAAATTACACATACAAGTATCCACAATACTACTGCACCACAGCAGCACCAAGGTGTTACATTCATCGGTATCTGTGTGTGAGGGTGTCTGGGCGTCACGGGCGCGTCTGTCAGTCCGGTTATTCTGCCGGTGTTTAGATTTTATGCAACCGTACAAACAGGCGTCATCAGATATAATGGTGTGTGTGTGTGTGTGTGGTTTTATGACCTAATGTTCATAGGGAATAATGTGGATGTGTGAGGTGTTCAGGGGGGGACTGTGCAGATAGATGTGTGAAATGAAGTGTTGATAGGAAAGAGAGACGGAGGTATGACAGGCAAATCACGGGCTCCAGGTCTGATAGAAAAGCGAGAATCACGAAAGTATGCGCAAGAAGACAGCGCCGGCGTATCACGAACAACAAATATTTTTTAAAAATTTGTTATAATGCTGCTAAAGTACTCGCCTTAGACCCCCAGGTTTGTTACAAAACGCGTGGTCTACAAATGTGGCCAGGCAGAAACATGGCTTGGGGGACAGAAATCCTTTGTTAAGTGCAGGAGAGAGATATCCGTGCTCTTTTGCTCCAGAGCTTATGAACATCTTGTCATTTTTAGCGCAGAGTTTGCTTCCATGAGCCTTTCTGAGCACAGTGAACGTGAAGGCGGGTTTGCGGGGAGGGGGAAGTACAGACTTTGTTAAATAATTATCGCATCTTACCGCCAAAACAAGCAACTAATAGTAATTGCTTTAAAATTTTAAAAGCGCGAAATGTGGTCACACAGGTTTAAGAATGCTTACAACAAATGGACCAGGTACGCTGCAGTCAACTTAATTAATTTGGTTCCGTCCCTCTGTGAGTGAGAGAGAGAGAGAGAAGGGGGGAGGATGCTTCTGGCAAACAGTATAGGATGTTACTGTTATTGTTATTGCACTATGTAGTGATGTTTGGAACTTGGTGACAGGCTGCAGGCACTAAATATTTTCTGGTGCTAAGCACGAACAACCCAGTTGTTAGTGAACGCTCATGCCAACAGACTTTTTGACTGCTCGTTATGCTTGCTTTCAGGGGATCCAGCTAGCGTGCCGACTGCGACCTCTGACCCCTACAAGACTCTTTTCATCGCCAGAATCGTGAGTTTTTTTTTCCTTATTTGTATTTGTTATAATTTTGCCTTTTTTTCTTTGATATCATTTTTCATCGCTTTATTAGTAAGGAAACGCGTATATCTCCCTCTCTTCCCCCCACCCCATATCCCTGATCCTACCATTGAGGGTCTCTACAAGCAAATCTAGTTGGATGGTTCGTGCCTTGTCTATCTGTATGCACTCTTTCTACTGTTTGCATTCTCACAGTAACAAGATGGAGCCCCAGTGTCGGTCCTCTAGTGATCTTCCTATGCTACCCCGTGTATGTCAAACAGCACGGTTAAAGGGGGTGAATGAGGGAGGGAAGGGGGAGAAGTCATTAATATTGCACGTTCACGCATGACTTGAGTCAACGCCAAACGCACTGCTGCAGCCAATGGTAGCGACCCGCAGCTGGTCTTGTCAGTTGTTGTCACATACTATATTCCTATTTTGATGAGTAGGACATCACAGTGCAGCAACGGTCGCACGCGCCCCGCCACGCCACGCCACGCGGTATTCTAACAACAGATGTCGACCCCCGTGCCCGTGACCACACAACTTAACCACCGCCGGGGGCTGTTAACAACAGATGCCGACCCGTTCCCGTAACCAGAGAAGCTTGTTGACACGGCGCCTACCGTTTCTTGCTGGCAGGAGCCCGTCACTGGTCATCATACTGGTCATTTCAAACACAGGTGTGAACCAAACGGAGAAGGACAGCATGCAAAGAAAGAAAGGCACGCACCTGTCGCGTGGCGATGCGGAACATGTTGATGAGGCGGGGCACTAGCAACATCCAGTTTCCCGGTCAAGGCCTTGGTGACCTCGCAACACGTGGCAATTCCCAAATGGCAGACCTTTCTTGTTGGAGCGTAAGCAACGCTCACTATTTCCTTGGGGCCTGGCACTTGTCGCACTCTTGCCTATGTCACTGGCTCGAGACTGGCATCCATCTTTTTTTTTCCCCCTCTGCTACTTTCCGACATCACAAGCAGCGGAGGTGGGGATACTATTGTCGAGGAGGAAAGGGAATGGATCCGAACTAAGCAGCATGTAGACAAAAAGTTTGGATCCTCCTTACGGCAAGCACCCCCCAAGCACAGTGCGAAGCTTGGCGTCACTTGTTCTTGATTACCGCACGGTACTGATAACGGTTACCACGCTTGAGGACCTCGCAGCACAAGGTGGGGGAGGGGGAGCACCTGGCTCTGCTTGCTCTTACCTAGTGGCAGTGACGTCAACACGTGCGATGCGTGCGTGTCAGTACTGTTGGCACCCTGGCATGTCCTAAAGGAAATGACATATTGGCTGCCGACTTGACTACAGGGTTGGCAAGTTGACTGACTCGTCCTGAGCTCGCTCCCCCTTTCTCTTGTGATCTGCCGGCCATTTGTTTCCCTCTACCTCCTGCTTGCTCGCTACCATGCCAAATTGCGTGCTATTATGTGTAATAATCTCTTGCTTTGTCTGCTGTCTACCCACTTTCTACTGCTGCCGAAACTCTCTCCACTGCAGATATTTTGGGTTGGATGAGTTCGTTGTTGTTTTTTATTGTTTTGTTTTTTTCCGTGTTGTAAAGCTACTGCTTCTGGTTGGTTGGGTGGGTTGGCGGAGAAAGACTTTCCTACGACTGGCTCGATGCTGAGTGTGTTGTGCTGTAGTTGTACAAGTTGCGTTCTTCCTGTACATCCAGACTTTTTTGTGCGTGTTTTTCACACTTGTAATAAATCAGCATCAAACAGGCAAAGAGAGTCGACTGTGTTACACACGTCCCCTCCACTTCGAGTGATAACTGTCGGTTTGGTGGATGGAGCCGACGTTCGTCAGCGGTCTCTGATCATTTAATTGATTTTTTTTTAAATTACAAATGTAGTCCACTTCACTTGATTTGCGTCTCTTTATGTCACAATTATGTACTTGCTGTACGTTGTTGAAAAAGCACATTGACGAGGAAGCTAACAGTATGGCCAAAATAACCGTAAGCAGTGACAGCCGCTGTGTGAGAGGAGGATAGCATCCCGGAAATCAACCCGTGTCCTTGGCTGCGTCGCATCGGTTCGTTTACTTGGGGTTGGGGCAGCTGTGTTTCGTGCGCCCGCTTACATATGCGAGCTTACACCTTCATGTTGGCAGCAGGAACAGACTGAGTTGTCAGGTATAACTTCCTGTAAGATCATGCAGTCAATGTTGAGGACGTAGAGGTGTTTACCGAAGTAACCATGGTTCACGGTGTTAAAGTAGAATAAGGAAGTTCTTGCAGAGATGTGTTAAGCCTGTGTGGATGCTGACCTGGATGGGGCGAAGCATCTCACTTGCACCTCCCCCCTCCCACTTCCCGCCGATGCCGCCAGCTGTGGCCGTTGTGTCGCATGCTGCAGATGCAGGCGCCAGTTGTAGCACAAGACAAGAAGTGCGGTTTCTATTTTCAGTGGCTGACTAGTAATCGTCCTGCACTCGTGTATACCCAGGCGCAGCGTATTCTCACTCACATTGCAGGGGCGCCCGGGGCACACGTGGTTTGCATGCCGCCTGTAGACAAGAAGTTGCAGACTGCATGTAGAGAAGTGCTTGCTCGGTGAAGGTACCCACGGTTAAAGACCAGTTTGTCGCACAGTGCAACACGAGCAAGCGGGTAGGTTAGGGCGATACAAGACTCCACCACAGCCTAGGTTTTCTCTGTAGGTGTCAGCTGGGCAGTGGAGCCACACGTGGACTCACACCTGGTTACCACCTAATCAGTCGATGCAATTAATTTTATAAGCGACCGGTTGCATTGAAAGAGGGGTGTGGCTTTTAAAAGGCCCTGCCTCCTGTTGTACATGCTATTGAGAAAATTGACCAGATCAAAGATGAGGCCACTCGAACGGCTGTCCGTCAGCCTTGTGTCAACATGCTTGGACAGGTTTGCGGCAGCCACAGGACAATGGGTGGAACCGCCAGAGCACGGAGTTACCCCCATTGTGAGAGACGGGCTTTACTGTACACTCAACATGAGGGTTAGGGGGTCGGGGTTCACTGGTGATGTTGAAGGAGGGGGTTTGTCGCTGCCAACGCCACACGATTTCGACTTCTTTGTGATGCCTCCCCTCCCCTCTCTCTCTTTCACACACACATACACTCTGAGTTTGAGGTTATTTTGATTGGTTCTCTTGCTCAGTACCAGGCCGAATAGCTGCCTGCTGAAGCAGTATTTTGCCATTTGGTTCACCTGCTCGCCGGCGAATCAATAAACCGTTTGATGTTCATCTGAATCTTCTCCTAACACGAACTGCACCACGTGGTGACAATATTCACAGGGCGGGGGTTGTCTCTCTTTGCAAATGAGAGCAGTTGGTCTAGTTCCAATTGTCCTAAAGGCTTGGCCAAGTTTTACCAAGAAAAAGCATTGTTTTATAATAATAAAAAAAAAGGTTTCTGTCGAGCTATGTTAAGTCGCTGGCATGTGCTAAGTACAGTTTGGTTGTCGGTCTGCGATAAGTATAAGATAATTCTTGTTTTTAAAAATGTTTAGCCCAGAAAACCTATACCTTGCTAATGATGATAATAATAAACCTGGTCCACAGAGCATTTGGGTTGAAAGTGATGCACTGGAGGCTGGAGCAGCTCCGTCACGCCGTTGTGACAGGCTGCACTGTCCACCAGTCTCTTCAAGGAGGGGCGCCCTTGTTACACGCAAGTTTGTTAAATGCGCGACTGACTGGCCAAGAGTAGCTTTCCGTGTTTATCATTCACATGCTGCCACGCGCAATCGATGGGGGGGCCACCCCTCTGCCCTCGGCTAGCCCTTAGCTACGACGCCGCGCGAACTGAAAATGTTTTGACTCTTCTGCCGTTGTTTCAGGGGACACGGAGGACTTCCCCCCCAAATATTCCCATTGGGAGGGGCTGTTGCGGAGATATGTATCCATTCTGGCCTATCTAGTTAGCAGTGCCAGAGGAAAGGTTGTGAGGGGGGGGAGTAAGGAGCGGAAGAGGGACCTGCAGCTTTGGAATCGTGCTAATGCGAAAAAACATCTCTACTTGACCGAGGTGTCTTGCTGACTGACTCTCGAGGGTATTGAGAAACGCTGGTGGTGTCAAGACATGGAGCGGCGGGGATTGGTAGCTACATTACATCGTATTGCTGTCCGCTTAACAACCCCCCCAAAAAAAAAATACTTCAGAAAGTTTTTAACATCAAAATTATCCTAGGCTGAATTGTGTAAACGTTCGTACTACTTTTTAACACGTAAAGTAGCCCGCGGGACATTTGTAGTAAATTGTCCATATGGCTCCTCAATCATTTGACATCTGTGAGCACTGCGTTGGATGGAGATATGAAGGCTGTAAAAGTTACATGTCAGCATAACGAGTGGATTGTAAGAATGCGGGGTTGTGTTTTGTTTTTTTGTTTGCGCATTTACAAAATTAGCGCGGTGAAACTGGTTGGTCACATGCTCCAAACTGCAAGATGCGCGGCAGGTAGTCCACAACAGCCTGCAGCTCGGTACCAGTGTCAAGGGGGGTTGGCCGTGATTTACAGGATAGTTAGGTGGGCTTGTCTCTTGTCTGGCGCACCATGCGCTGCTGAACGCTTTATTAGCTGACCGAACTTTTACTACCGAAAAATACACCAGTTGTGGGATCTGACTTCCAGCCAAACAGCAAGACACAGCAAGTCATAGCTGCTCCGAGGATGCTGCGAACAAACGTGTACAGTGATGGGTAACACAGTTTGGACAGCAAGGTGTGTGTACACAACGAAGTTACACAGTATGTTTCTTCTGCGAATACTGTCACTGCTACAACAACAGCTATTGCTGCTCACGACTACTCATTGCTACTTCTTCGTTACTACTACTTCATTCCTTCTTATCGATAAAAACAATTGTGATCAGGCCTTGAGACCCTTTTACGCAGTTATTAGTACAGGGGCAAAGCACGAGGCGGGAAAGAGGATGAAGTCAGTGTAAGTGAAGAAGTCTCAGTTGTTGTCAGACAAGTGGGAAGGACACGAGGCACTTGGCGGTTTGTCAGGAAGGATGTTGCGAGAAGACCATGTCAGCACGCAGTAAGGACAGGCTGGGCTCAACGTGTTGTTGTGAGGAGGGGGAGCTGGGGAACTAAGTGATGCACAACACCAAGCGTGCGCACTTATTTCTTTCTGAATCAGTTTTTATTATCGGTCCCATCCGGCCGCTGCGTATGATGAAGTCCCAAGATCTTACGGTGCTGAGAGACCCCGGCTTGATCAGGTGTAGACTATGTTTATCGCTATGTGCACTGCCTAGCAATAGCACGTGATGCAGCAGATTGCACCTTGCTCGACAGTGAGGGTCCACGAACAGACGTCTGCTTCAGCAACTAAATCTTCCCCTCTCCTCCTCCCCCCCCGCTGTGTTTTTAGATGAGTCATGAATATTATTATAGAAACTAATTTGTTGCGTGACTGTCGCTTGTCGAGGGTAGAGAAAGCCTCGTTTCTGTTAATTTAGGTTTCTGACAGTTGGCCATCGAGTTTTGGTCGTGGCGAAAGTGCTTAGCATCGTTATTGTCAAGAGGCATGTTGAAAGTAAACTTATTCCATGTTCTGTCCATGGGCCATGTTCCTTTACCACCTCGGTCTCTGATGATCCGCTGCTTTTTAAGTCAGAATTGCACACAAGCTGTCAAAAAAAAGAAAGAAAAAAAAGTGGAAAGTGTGGCTATGTGTTTGGAAACATTTGATCATCGTGTGTATGTTTGCCAAACATTTTCGGGGCACTCCGGTGGCGCAGTTGTTATCGCCTGTCCTCAATACAGTGAAGGTTGGCTGTACTGGGTTCAGTACTCGTCTCGGGCATGCTATTCTTTCTTTGCATGTGGCATCTGTTTACAGGGCTGGCTGCCTTACCGTGATATAACCTTTGTTGCTCGCTCGGCGTGAAACACCACCACCCCTACTCCTTTGCCAAACATTGTCCATCATTCAGCAATGTGTGTCCCTCGAAAACGAGTTATTTTGTTGTTGTTGTTGTTGTTGTTGTTGTTCAGAGGTCCAGTTCTTATCTCCGTCTGATCGTGTGACATTTTTGTACAGTGCTAGAAGTGGGTAATAAATAGAGACAGACAAATAGCATCTTGGATGTGTATTCATGGCTCTTCCTCTACGCTACGAGGAAGAAGGTGAACAACAGAAGTGACAGTTGCAGCATTTGCACCAGTATTTGTTTTCGGCAGTATACCTGCACAGACATCACAACAGCTTCAGGCAAGACCAGAAAGAAGTGTATACGCCAGCATACGTTGCCCGCGTGCCTGTTCCACAAGGGGCAAGGGAAGTATACGAAGCACGCCCTGTGATGGGGAGCCTTGATAGACAGCTGTTCCTGTGGCAGAGTCCTGCCAGAACACGCGACCTCCCCCCCCCCCGTCTGTCTTTTTACCCCAACTTGGAGACATTCTCTTTGTAGTGTTTGATGAAGCGAGAAGCAGGTCGCGCAGTGACCTCAGCTACATGTGAAGACGCGGTCGACATAGTTGCCACTAGTGGCTTCATCGGCTTCGTTATCATTGACGATTAAGCGCGAAACGTCGCATTCCAGCTGCCGAGGCCAACAAAGGAAGCCAGAGGGCCCCACCCTAAGCACGGCAACATCTTATTAATGTTGTCTCATTAAATGTGTGCCACTGAGTGTGTCAAACACCTCCCATTACTAATGAATTAGTAAGCTAGATAGCTAAATAACTTGTTTAAGTTAAGGCTTTAACACCTTACTTTGTTTAGTGCCAAAACTACATTAGAGTAGGAAAGAAGTTAAAGAGGTGCAGGGCCAGCTAAGTGTGTTAACAGTACCGACAGTGGACTACAGTAGCAGGGATTGCGGCAGTGGACAGCGGGTAACAAAGCCAAGTCGATGAGCCACCCTTGACAAAAGCTGGCTGTGCGCTGGAGGAGAATAAGCTCTTTGCCACCCCGAAAATCAATAGGACGAGAGCGGGCGCCGAAAGAGAGGCCAAAAGAAGAGGTGGCAGCCAGGTTATCTAGCAGCTTTGTCTTTGCTGGCCATTCGTGGCCGTCCTGCTGCTCCTCATTGACCGCCATGGTTTTTACCACTTCTAACAAATCCTGAATTAGTCATGTCTGGTCCTGACATGTTCCAAACAACACTCTCCACGCCATTCCCTACTTCATTATTTGTGTGTGTGTGTGTGTGTGGAGGGGGTGGGGTGTGATGGAAGGGGGGAAGAGACTAAGAAGTGAAGCGTGTTCGTGTGGATTTACCAAAGACACACACACACACATTTACACGGATCTTTGCATACATTTACGGAAGAAAGCGAAGTCAACTTTTTTAAGGGTGCCGGCCGAGCAAAGTCAGCAGTCGCAGAACAGCACGAGACATTGCCTATGTTACTGTTGTGCGCGTGCTAGCAGAATCCGATTTAAAAAAAAGCTCACTGCATTACACGAGAGATCCCCCCCCACTCTTTCCCACCAACACCACTAAATTCAATTTCTGTCAAACAGCAGTGAATGCGTGCTTGTGAGTTGATGAGTGGCTGGAATTACATAATACTGTATATATATATATAACACGTTTTATGTATCCCTGTCGAAGGATTAGGAAGAACTGTGGTTTGTAACTAAGTGTGAAATTAGAAAGTGTCGATGTAAGGAGTAGAGGATAACGGTAGTATTAACGAAAGACGCCGCTGCCCCCTCCGTACATCGTGTACCTGCTTGCGCGTGACAGCTTCGTGCCGTTGCCAGGAGCCAAGAGATGAGGGCGGTCGGGCGAACTGGGGCGGTAATTACCTCCAGCAGCAGTAGCAGGGTCAAAGGGAGAGAACCAGGAAAGGGATTTAATCAGCACACTGGCAAGGCTTTCCGTTCCTGTGCAACGTACGATGTCTTTGTCACATGAATATGTGAGAAGGGTTACCTGTAAGGAAGTCTGCGGCGTGCAAGCAGCGACGAAGGCTGTCTACAGCCTCCACAAGAACGATGTTTTTGTCGAGGAAAAAAAACCACAAAGGGACTGCAGGTTGAAAGAAAAAGGCAGATTTTAAAATTGACGTGAGCCTGTGAACTCGACAGGGTACATGAATGAAATGAATGCTTCGTGAAGTCCTTCCACATGCGATGATGAGCAAGTCCACACCCTCACTCCCCATCATTTGAATCCTGAATAGTAAAAAAATAACGAAGGGCTTGGTTAATATCTCGTTTCGGACACGCTGTTCTTCTTCTGCATTTGGCGCTTGTCAACCTGACAGTCGTCTTTGCCAACTACAGCCTTAGTTGCAGGCTCGGCGGTAAACGCTGATTAAAAAAAAAAAGTCCTGCTCCCACCATACGCAGAGTGAAGAGGAAACGCAATATATCCTGTTTTAGCAGGTCTAACGATCAACAAAAACTATGGCGGCAAAGAGGTCTTGGGTTCGGCTTCTTCTGTCCGTATCACCGTCGACAAGTAGTGCAAGTGGCGTGGACGTGACCCTGACAGACAGACAGACAGACAGACAGACAGACAGACAGCCCATGCAGGACATCTTGACGGCCTGCTGCAACCCTCGGGACAGTGTTAGCAGCCAGGGTCTAGACTCTAGACGCATCGTCCACACCCGATGGAGGGGGAAGGAGGGTAGGCAGAGGGCGTGAAACGAGGACAAATGGTCACTAATGACACCACCTCCAGACCCCAGGGTGAGCTTGCTATCGGGTGTAGCCAGGGCGCCAAGGGCCTGACCCAGTCTGCAGGTCACTTTGGCATTTCCTTCGTGCTTTTGCTGGTTGCTTCATGTGTCATGGGCTTATCCTGTTTGTGTGTGTGTGTGTGGGGGGGGGGGGTCCTCGTTAATTAAACGACCTGGGCAAATTTTGTGGCCTGCGATCTCGATCACGTTTTGGGTAGCTTATTTCTTATTTGAAAAGGTGAAATGAGTAGATTCGATCATTGCTCCTGCTAATCCCAAACTAACTGATATTCAAGGCAGCACCTGACGTATGTAGGCCACCTTAGGCAAGACCTCGTGTGCACTTGTTACCGAGAGCAGTTCGTGTAGAAACGAGGACCCACGACATATGATCCCAATGCGAGCCTAAACAGAAAATATCTTAAAATTTTCTGAGCTGAAAGGTCCACCCAGGATGTAGCAACGATTCCCTTAGGAGTGTGAATGTCGCGTGGTCTTTAACCCCAGAGACGAACCGGAACGCGCGCACTGGCCGTGTAAAGAGCGGCAACCAATAGAGGGCGCTTCTACACGCCGTCACGCACGCGTGGAGTAACAAAGATCAAGGAAACTGATGACTGCAAGGTGCAGGTCACGGACACATACCTCGTTTGTTGATTATATTTAGGGGGTGGGTGGGGCAGGTGGAAGTAGGGGTTGTGCACTTGCTGTCCTGTCCTATAGGATAGCTAGTGCTGGCTCGGCGTAAAACACCAATTCCCACCCCCTCCCTTATAGCACAGCTAGCATAGCACCACAGTCAGCCAGGATCAACATGAAGGTTACCCGTGTGTGGAGAAGTCCCGGATGACGCAACTGCCTCACTGCAATACCAGCCAGACAGGCTCTGGACTTTACAAAACACACACACACACACACACACACACACACACACACGCACACACTCACACGTCCTATTTAATGTGGCGAAAGACATACAAAATCGACTTTTCTTCAGTTTCGATTCACAATAAAAAGCGGAAACGCGGCGCTGTCCAAGTGGAAGCCACCCAGGCCCGACTATGATGTTTAAGTGCTGCAGTCGGCAAATAAAGAAGCGAGTTAGACTTCAGCTGCTTAGCACCGGCGCTAGAAAAGTTTTCATTTTAAAGGCATGGCTGCGTTGGCCTTTTTTTTTTTTAAAGAGCCATAGAAGTCCCTTAGGGGCGTGATGGTGAGTTGTGTGGAAGTTGCTTTGATCGATGTAAATGATACTTGTAGCAGTAGCATCGCAGTAGATATGCTAGGGGAGACTACAGGGAGACTTGCTGTGATTACCCTGCGGTTCTTCGCCCTACTCTGAGATGCTGAGCGAGAGGCGAGTTGTGTGCCCATTTTTTTTAGTCTGCCTCATTATTTACCTCTCTGTACTGTGCGATCATCCGATGATCTTCAGATGTGCCCATAACCCCTGAGCTTGATAGGACCCAGCCATCGGCGTAAATCTTTCTCCTACTTTATCATTGGTGACATTATCTTTGTGGGAGAGACGAAGGATTCTCCTGTAGCATCTCATCGACTTTGGTTTCCGGGAACCGCAACTGCAGAAATAGAAACCGCTTGGTTGTTCCTTACACGACAAGAGGTGTGATGGTTGTCCCGCCTGTGAAGCTATAGTCGATACAACATGTTGGCACCTGTATCCCCTTGAAATCACACACACACACACACAGATGCCGCCCCACTGGGTGAGAGGCAATCTTGTTCAAGCCACTGAACGGGCGGACTGACGTCATCCAGTCCTCGGAAGTCCCTGCCGGTCACCAAGGGGGAGGATGCGGAGAGAGAAATTGATCAGGTCCAGAAGCAGCAATGGACACCGCCAAGCTGTGCTTGATAGGGTCATCTGAGGTTGACTTGTTTAGGTCAATACTTGCCGGGTACTTTCTGGTGGAAACTGCTTTTCTGTGTGTTGTCAGGGGTTTGACAGCAGACCGTACTGTCGGCATGCCGCTCATTGTTCGGACCTTTTGTTAATGAAGTGTGACGACAGACAGTGCTTTGTGCTCGGCACACAACCCGTGACAACAATCTGCGGGTCCTCGAGACAGATGGCGCGCGCGGTGTGCATGCACATGCGTGTGGGACAGAGACGAATCAGTGCTGCGCAAACGTTGGGCTCTAAACACTCGAGTAAGAACGAATGAGGAAGATTGTATTGCGGAATAAGTCTGTCCCCTTGTCAGCCCCTAGCGAACTTTCGCCGACTTTAGTTTGGAAAGGGGAGCGAAGACAAGAGAGCGGGATGTGCGGTGCTTGAGGGCATAACGGACTAGACAACGTAGTTCCCCTGGGCGGACGGACCTGCCGGCCAGCCACATCTTGACGTATTACTTTCGGGTGGGTGGTGGAAGCAACCATTGTGTTTACGCTTCGTCCTTGCCATAGCTTCACGAAAACAAAGTGTCCAAAAGCTGTGGGAAGATCTATATATTATATCAGACATTTTCAACAAACACCCTGTGAAGGAGAGAGAGGCAAACCATGCTTGAGTACGAATGCCACTCTTTGCTTTGCTGCGTATACTGGAGAGAAATGTCTCTCGTCTGAACTACTTCTATAGGACAGTCTGGAAGTGTTGCTTGCTACTGGCAAGTGTGCCAGAACTAGAGACATTATAGCGCACACACACAAGCTGGCAGGGTGACAGATGAATGGTGTTTTATACAAGCCGTGTGGCTTTAAAGGCTAAGTTACAGTACAAACAGTGGCTCTGTATGACTTGAAGAACACCTGTGTACGTGTCACGACACCGCGCAGTGTATCAGTCACTCAATCCTCTCAACACATACACGGAGTCTGACAAACACGTGTTCTTTCACACAAATTAAAATAGAAGAATGATTTGTCTAACGAATGTATCTGCTTTACTAACTATAAATAAAAAGAAGAGAACAAGGAAAATACACAAATGAAAAAGTCAGTTATTAACCGATTCGTACACCTACATTATTTTAAAATAACACAATTCCTTCCATTGGCGTCTTCCCTTTCTGAATGTATATATATATATCTAAAAGAATACGTAAAGCCCTACTCAACAAATTTGCTGTAAATAATTCCTACTGGCCCTACTCCACTAAATTCTTTCTAATCTCTACCCTACGCTCTGTTTTCTCTTCCTCAACCTCTTTCTTCTCATGACTTCTGACCCCCCCCCCCCGCTCGCGCTTTCCCTCACGTCATTTCCTTCATTTTTACATCATTCATACACGTCTTCCGAACAACTGACGTCATTCACGCTCTCTCGTTCTTCCTCACTAGTCCTTATAAAAATTTTAGCACAAACAATACAGCAAATAACTATGATACCTGACATTCATAGAAAGACTAAAGTTGTTGCCTTTAGTTTGACCCAAATAAATAAAAGGCAAGATTCTAATTTTTAGTGTTTAATGAAATTCATGAGACATTTTAGACAAGAAAACAAGACTTGAACTGGTCACTGTTCTCTCTGGTTTCGACCACAGTCACGTCCTTAGACTTGGTTGTAAACAAATATCCACTTGTCTGTTTCTTATAAAATTAATTTTTATAGCTTTTTGTAAACTCTCCAAGAATCGACCGATCAACCAGTTAATTAGCCAACTGGTTAGAGTAGGTAGTAATGTGGTGTCTACTTCCCAGAGAGATTTCACGATCTTATCACATGACACCAGAAATTACTTCTATATAGATATAGATACCGAGTTCGTGACTTTTTTTTGTATTGAGAAGACATTTCTTCCTTTCTATACATGTAGTTACATGAAATCGATACAAATAGTGTCGTATGATTAAAAAAAGAACGGAATTGTAGCTTTACGGTCAAATGGCTAGCAGAAATAAAAGCTACTCCACTAATTCTTCTTTCTAATCCCTACCCTACGCTGTTTTGTCTTCCTTAGTCTCTTTCTTCTCCTGACTACCACCTCGCTCGCGCTCTCCCTCACGTCATTTCCTTCATTTTTACATCATTCATACACGTGTTCCGAACAACTGACGTCATTCACGCTCTCTCGTTCTTGCACATTAATCCTTATAAAATTTAAAATACAGCAAATAACTATGATACCTGACAGTACATAAGAACGGTAAACTACTTTCTTCATACGCGTGGATATGTATGTACATGTATACGCGCGCACGGCACCTGTTTGTGTGGCGTGTGTACAGTTGTGCGCCGTTATGAGATTGTGTGGCGTGTGTACAGTTGTGCGCCGGTATGAGATTGTGTGGCGTGTGTACAGTTGTGCGCCGGTATGAGATTGTGTGGCGTGTGTACAGTTGTGCGCCGTTATGAGATCATGCACGGCAAGATGGCGGAGAATTTCAGACGGTCGCCATCCTGAAGCTGTTATTGACTCCAGACCTCGTGTGAGACAATTTTCCTGCAGCTAATGATCCTGATCGGCCACTTTATGCCAGCAGCCTGCTGCGGCCATGTGATGGAATGCTTGTGTGAGCCAAGTCACGGCATCTGCTCATCTTTCTGCTTCTTCCTCCCTCACCCCATTATCCCCGACCTCGCACATACAATTATACGTTACTAAAACCACTTTGATAATTTCTTTTTATTACTGAGCCTGTTATCTGCTCACCCTGCTACTCTGCTCCTACTTTTTTCATCTCTGTTTTTCTCTGTCTAGTCACAGACCTTATCTGTGACGTCAGTCTATAAACCGCCCTTACCGGCTGTCTCTGGGGCTAACTTTCCCCTCATGTCCGACCGTGTTCCCCCTCGTGCCAATCTTGTGTGAGTGCGCCAGTTGGGGTAGCTGGGACTACTTGTTAATGTGAACAGTAATCACGACTCACCCATTGCGGTGCAGGTTTCTTTACGGCGGGTATGGAGCGAGGAGTCAGGGCGGATATTAAGGCGACGGCTCGGGTTAAATAATTGAACATGCGGCATCGGCGCCCTCCGAGTATGCGGTCACAAAGGCGGCTTTATTGGTATGAAATATGTCATCCACAATATTTATCACGCCGCTGACAGCCTGGGACGGAAGAGGGAGCTGCGGTAGGATCCACTGTGCGGCACATGGCGTGTCCCAGAAATACTCTGTGTGTGTGTGAGTGTGTTATGGAGATTGTCGGAGTATGGTCAATTAACCGGTCGTGTATGAAGCACTATTCGCGTACCTACCTACACAAGTTTATCCATGAACAGTTCGGCGCCCCCACCTCCTGACAGTGAAATTTGTGCTTCAGCGTGGACGCCAAAAAAGGCGGTGAGGGGGGGGGGAGATTAGTGTAGCAGGTTAGACCCTAAAGTAGTTGATATCCCAGTGTGGGATCGGTGTGGTATTGGTGCGCACACTAATTTCGTTGACTGGCGAGCAAATGTGATCAAAAACCGTTGACAACTCGCTTGTGCCACTTGCCGGCAGTGGACCAAACGGTAACTGTTGCCGAGGGTAGTCTGATGGACTACTCACTACTGTTATCGAACACACTCCCTCCTCGTCACACTCGGCCCCAGTAGGGTCGCGGGCTGGTGACGTGCCGCATAGCCAACACTGAGGCTGACCGGCTTCCTTGAGACATCTGCTCGATGTCTTTTAAAGAGCGGGGGGGGGGGACACTCAGACTCGGGCCGTAGTTAGGCATGGTTGGTAGGGTATGTCGATGCCCTGTAGCAGCGTGGCGACCTCGTCAAACGTCTCGTCTCCAAAGTTATCAAGCAGTGTCCAGACACCGCAGATGTAGCCTGGTAACCCTGAGGCTGTACGTTGTACAGTGGCAGACGCTTTAGGGTTGAAGTAGCATAAAGCAATGTTTGCGCGGTCGTCACACCGTTTGGCAGTTTGGGAGATGCTACCCCTTGCTCTTGGTTTGTGCCGGGGTCCCGGGGTAACGTGTCACCTCGCGTCGTAACCGCGGTCCCCGATGGACACACGTTGCCGTTGCACGGAACAGTGGGGGCCGGTGATAAAACAGAGTGATGTCCTTTGCTTCCGTCGCGCCGTGGATGGCGAGCGGCGAGGGACGAGAGTGGTGTTCAGTCATTAACAACATGCTGTCAGTAATGGCGCAGACCTTAGGTGCCCTCCATTTCTCTTTCTGTGTGTGTGCACGCGCCCTGAAACATGTAATGGGCGTCTGGAGAAAACAGTTGAGAAAGGAGGCTGGTAAAGAAGTGGAGGCATGTTAAGCAACTGCATGCTGCTGACCCCCGGCTTATTGGCAAGGCGTGCGCACACCGCGCGAATGAAATCGATAGCCGAGCGTTATCAAAATCGATGTGGCGCGGCTATCGCCTTGAGATAAGACATGAGGCTGCTCCTGCACGACTGGGCGTCTGTCGCTCCCCGCTGTCAAGAACATGCGCTCGCCAGTCGTTTTGGAGTGGAGGGAGAGGGGGCAGGGTTTGAGGATCACGCAGGCGTGAGATTAAAATTTTTTTTGGGGGGAGGGGCTTGGTTTATGATGCACTGTAACCACCTTGGCGCCCTCCTCCTTGCCGTACGGGCCAGGTTCGAATCTGGGCTAGACCGACCGACTCTCCACTCCCTCCCCCCCCCCCGAGACGCAGGCTCGTGCAATAAAAAGCGTGCACCTTGTTGATGCCGCCGACTGCTATAAATAAATAAATAAATAAATTAAACAGCCCAGTATCACCGGTCTGAGAGCGGGTGCCGGTTGGTCTTCGGGGTAGGACAAGGACGCAGGGGCATGAAAAGTTTCAGAGGACGAGACCGCAAGTGTCTGGCGGAAGCTGTGCTTATCGCTACACCACCAACGGAAGCAGCGCATCAGATAGAAACACGTGGCTTGTTTGATGTCACGTGGTTTACATGGTCGTCACCGGATGAGTGGAGGGACGTGCATGGTCTACCGCCTCACACTGTGGAGGCCGATATTCCCGTGTCTCTGATTGTCCTGCAGCACTCGGCTATCGAAAGCAACAAAAGTTTTGACAGACAGATGAGCTATGGCTGAGCTCCACAACAACAATTCACCACCACTGCCTCCTCCACACACAATAAGAAAGAAGAGTGTCGGCGTTTTATTGATCTTATCGACGTTGTTATCTAGAATCTAGAACTTTGGCAGCCAAACTCCGACACGGGGGGCGGGGCCACAGGGCCACACTTACTATGCACGGGAAACACTTGGCCGCCATTTTACCTCTTGTTTTTGTTTTTCCTTTGAAGGGAGAAACTTGGCCCAAAACATATCGACGATTGAGAGACCGAAGCCGGGAACTGATAGCTGCTACCGTATTCTGTGACCGTTAACCTGTGTACTCACCCGGTTTGCGCTTAACCACTGAACGGAAACAAATGGCATTTGTCTCGTGATGGTGATTTGGTGATTTGTCTCGTGATGGTGTGTCTCGCAAAGTTCTTTATGGTGATGAAGCAGCGGACAGAATTACCTCTTTATCACAATCAGTTCACACCAAGAGCCGGTACAGATGGGGTGGAGGTTAGGGGAGCAGGGGAAGGAACTTCTTAGGCATGTAAAATCTTTGGTAATATTGTTATAATTATGACGGATTTGCCGGCGGCGGTAGGATTTTTTTTCGGTCCTACGGATGCTGTAAAATGAACCACTAGCGAACTTGCATTTGGTGGAGAATCGTAGGTTATCACACTCTACAATTCCTTGTATGTAAGGTAGGGGTGGTCGGTTTGGTCGTTAAAGGGTCTGCCTGGCAGTGCTCTTTGTTCGTACACCCAGACAAGCAGTGTCGTAAATATGCACTAAACCACGAGGCTGTTGCTAGTGATGATGGTGAGGATTGATGGTGATGGTGATAATACACATTTTGCAGCAAGAGAGGAGAGAGATGTGTAGTGTGCTGTGAAGTGCGTGTCGATAGGGATAGGTATCTGTAAAGTGAGAAACCCCCAGCGAGCTGTATAAATAAACATTCTCCACTTCTCTTCCTGATATCATTCTAGGCTCTAGCACGTGAGTGTACATGGCGAGAGAACAGCTCTGAGTGTGGGTGAGAGCAGCTCACCATAGTCTCTAGTTCCTAAAGACCTACTAATGTCGCCTAACACCAGTTGTCTTGCTGCCCACACAAGCAACAGGCAGCTCACAAGGCTTAGTGCAGTGAGGCAGTGAGTCGCGCCCACTCGCTTAGCGCAAGGATTGCAAGGAAAAATACAAAGTGATGATTAATGGTTATTCTTTGATACTACGGTTTGTCCTTGTCGTGGTGGGAGGGGGAGGTGAGCGGGGCGTGTGAGATGCACCCTTTTGATCTTAAAAAGCTCAACTATCATTACATTATCGTGCACGTGCCCTCACCCCAGCTTTTCGATCACCCCCTCTCTCTCTCTCACACCCGCGACCACACATACACATGAATGCACACACGTTCGCTCGTATACAAGGCATTAGGTCTTCACAGTGACATAAAGAATTCATGGCCACAAGTGTGTGCTTACAGACTTTTCCGCTCGCTGTTAACAAAAAGAGAGAACAGAATCATAAAATAAATATTAGCGGAGGAAAAAAACATGCTTGCAGAGTCAGGAAAGTGGTACAGACGGTGGTGTATGTAGATGTGGAGACAAAGGCACAGACAAAGCTGCAGACAGCTTGTAACTCGGCGCAGGTTTGAGCGGACAGTGCTGACCACACGTGAGGAAGACAGGACTGACCAGACGGACTGAAGAAGACAGGCCGCTGACGGAGGAAGAGAGTGTAGGATGAGCAGTGACCTTATAAGATGGGGGTGGGGGGTGGTGAGGGCAAGAGATGTAGAAGCGGCACCTACCCCAGTGCTATAGCTGATCATACTCATGTTGGCTTGTGTTCGTGTTCGTCTCGCCACATAGAAAATCCCCGGCTGGACGCTCGCTGGTTACTCCTCCAGGCCGGCCGTTCGTCCGGTCAGCGGTGCCCAGGTGTCTATGTTAAGTCGTGTTGTGCACCGCGTTAGCGCTCGGCACCCACCGGTCGTCTGACGACGTCGACACTTCTGTGCACCGGGGAGGTGGGGGGGGGGAGGTGAGAACAACAAGGGGGGAGGAACCACCCCCACAGACACAAGCCTGTCACCCTTCGCCGCAGTGTGCCGGCGCCTGGAAGGCCGTGCGCTGTGTTGCTGGCCACGTCGCTGGGTGGAGGGGGCGGGGGGTGGTGTAGGGGGACGTGCACCGGTCGTACGGAGGATAAGGACGGAAGAAGAGAGGAAGTGGGTTAAATCGGTTCCGGGCTCTCTTCAGGAAGACTTGGCGACAGACGTAGAAAGACAAGATCAACACGCTGCTGGCTGCTACAAAGGGTCTCATCTCACTCTTTTCCCTTTATTCAAGGCGCCGTCCCTCTCCTCGTCTTTGTGTTCATCGTCGTCGTCGTCGTCGTGGTGATAGCAGTGGTTAGTGCAGGCGTGTATCGTGGCCGCGCGCTGTAGACGTGGCTGGTGGCGGTTGAGGCCGCTGTTGCGTCTCGCCCGTCGCTTGTTGCTTGCTGGGTGTCCTCCTCTAATCCACATCATCGTTCGGCTGTTGCCAGACACCGCACACTACTGCTGTCATCGGCTGCCTGCTGGAACGACTGGCAGCTGCAGGCTGGTCTGGCATCTCCCGCCCCTCCATCGCCACCTGGCTAACTTGGTCACTCCGCTGGCCACTTCCCTCACGCCCGTAACCTTCCTCCCTTCAGCCTCCGCCCACGCGGATGCTGGTGATGACGAGGACTACCACGGTGACGCAGTGGGTGTTTTTAATCCTCTTTCTCGCGATGCAAAGCAGAAACAAAAAAAAAAAAAAGTGAAAGGCTAACAGGAGGGGCTGTGGCGTTGAAAGTGACCGTGGTAATCCAAACAGTGAGCAGGGGTGGCTCTCTCCTGGTGGTAAGCGACAGGCTCGAGGTTTGAAAGAGCGGCAAGCGGCAGCCGCTCGCGACAGCTGCGCGACACAAAATCCAGCAAGCGACAGCGTGTCAGCGCGAGTGCCAGGGGGGTTGAGCGACACCGCCCACACCACACAAAACACAGCGGCTTCGGCGGCGGCGACGACAGCGACGGCACAACAGTCGTGGCGTACCTCATTTCTCCATCACTGGCAACACGACCACCACGGAGCTCTTCTCTGGCTTTTTTCCGTCTCTGCTGGCGAGAACTTTTTCTTCTTTCTTTCTTCCTTTTTTTTCTTATTTGTTTGTTTGTGTGAGCGTTTTTCCTCGTTTTAACTCTGACAGGCGGTGGCTGGGCTGGCGGGGACAGGCAGCTTCCAGCAGACTGATGTGAAACGGTGTTTGAAGGGGGTTAATCACTAACAACAGGCACGTAGATCAGCGCTTGATCCTCTCTCCTTTCGCCTCCGTGCGTGCTAACTCGGACTGCAGGCAAGTCCTCCGTGTCTTCCTCCCCATTCCTAGCTGCCCGCCGCAGTTGTCTCCCTCACCCCACCCCACCCTCATCCTCTTGCCGAAGATTGCTCAGTGTCACAATGGCTTCCCCTTGGCGGTGGCGTCGCGTGGCAGCAACAGCCAGTAGATGGCAGCACAGGTACATTCAAGCTCGCGCATGAGAGAGAGAGAGAGAGAGAATGTGTGTGTGTGTGTGCTGTCCTAATGCGTGCGCCTACAGATTTTGCGTGTTTGATTGACAAACTCTGGCTTCGGTAGAATAAAAGCCGTGCATGGACGTTAAGCGGCTTTTTGCATTTTACCTTTCCTACATCCTTCTTATCCACCCCCCTCCCAACCTCCAACGGACCTTTTTTCGTAGTTACTTAATTGCAGGTGTAAGCAAGTTACTTGACTGTGTACGTATTGATGAACCATCGTGTTGATGTGCAGAACTACTATTGACTTTCGACCGCCTTCTTGCTTGCGGTACCGTCACTCTCACGTGGTAATGCCTCACCATGCATGCTGATGTTCTTTCTCTTCTACCTCACTCTCCTCGTCTCTCGCTCCCAAACATTTCTCAAATTGTTTACACCAGTGCGAGATTTTTTTTTTCATCGTTGGAGAATATGCGTTGCAGATTGTAGAAGTTTTTGTTGCTGAAAACCAAATGCTGCTCGCTGCCCCCCCCCACCCTCCTTGCACGTGTAGAGCCGCTGTTGACAGACGGCTAGGTAGGTAGTCGAGGTTGTTGCGCGCTTGTCCCGAGGTAGTGGTGAGAAGCTGATGGCCCTCGGCTTTGTTAGGATCTTGTGTCCTTTGAATGCTGTCTTGTCCTGCCCTGTCCTGTTGCCAGCATCTCTCCCTGTCCTTTGCGCCGTGCACACCATCTGTTGCTGTGCTTGTATCTTGTCCGCTGCTGACTATGGGATGTAGACGAGCTCTGCCTACGGAAGTGACGTGTCTTGACAGCAGTCTGCTCGACATGTTGTTGTTATTAGGTTGGCGGTCTTCACAGCACAGCCCCCTCCTGCCCCCATTCCACAAAGGGGCGTGTGTGAGACTTTGTCGAGCGCTGTGTCTGCGACAATGGGAAGTGACGGTCACTTGTGGACACTCACCGGCTAGGCTCATGCCTTTATCTCCCACCTAACTGACCACTCCCGAAGAAAAGAAAGAACAAGATATTTCGATAGAGAATGAAGCGTTGTGGATCAGTGGACCATCGCAAGCTGTAATATATTGTAAAGTATGTTCTATAGGCGCGTGTCTGGGATAGTATTTGCCAGCACTTTACGCTCAGTGTGTCAGACAAGTGAAGCAAGTGAGGGGGGACAGAGAGCTTTCCCCCACCCCATACCTAACTGCTTTTACCTCTTCCTAGCATGTCTTTATTGTAGACTACCCCTGCATCAATGTTTCGCCTTTTTTTATTTTGGACAACATTGATCACATGCCTTGCCTTTCCTTCCTATTCTAGTTAACTCGTTTAGGGCCAAAAAAAAAAGACTAGCTGTTAGCAGGTTTTTTGCTGGCGTGCCTCCTCGCCATGTCAGTTTTTACAATTCTCGCGATCATTGTTGTCCTGCTGTCCAGCAGAAATCCAACTACAGCAGGAATTAAGCACGTGCGTATGCACCTGGCTGGGTGCGGGTATACCAGAAGGTCGTGGGGGGGGGGAAGGGGGTGAGGAGAACACGAAGAGAGGCAGCTGTGGCAGCTTTTGTGAGTGTCGTTCAGCGGGAGGCCGTCCACCCAGCAGACTGACGTCATTTGTTGCGTGCCAGTGACGCCTTGTGACCGTTGGGAGAGTTTGGTGGTCGTAGTGTTGGTGGTGGTGATGTGAAAGCGGAGATGCAAGGAGATTGACAAGATGGCGGTAATGGGGTAGGGGGTTACGTTAACGGTGCGCTATTATGGTTGCAGTTGGGGTGGGGTGGGGTGGTCGTTTAGGCGGGTGAGGTCCGCAGTTTTTGTGCCGTGTACCACATGTTGACTTGGCCGTCGGGTCGGGCAAGCACTGAGGACTGCAAACTGTCGCCATCAATAAATGTATGGACAACGCGCGCACGCGGCAAGCCAGTGTATTTGCTTCCTGACATTTTTCTCCTTTTTTTCGGTTTTTATTTTTTTGTTGTTGGTGGTGGTGGTGGTGGTGGGGGGGGTATCTGTTTTTTGTGTGTGGGTGTGTCCACCGCTCCTCCCTCTCCCTTTCGCCCTTGGTCTTTCGCGCTTCACGCAGCGTAGGAAGCGTAGCCCTAAGGGGTCTGCACCCTCAGGGGCTTGTTTGTGCGGCGACCGCTAGAGACTAGAGTTGTTCTGCACGTGCAGTGTTGCGTGATCATTGGAGATAATTGCATGTTCTTGGACCTGGCTCTTGAGTGTTCTTTTTCCATTTCCCTTTCCCTCGTGCACGCGCACACTGGGAAGAGGTCGGTGACTTTCTGTTTTTCTCTGTTAATAGCTGGTCAAGGCGCCATGACAACACAGCGTCGTTAGTAGGGAGTGGGGAGAGGAAGAAGACAAGTAGGCAAGGAGAGGAGTGTAGCCACCAATGCGCGAGATTTGTGAGAATCGCCGTCCGATGTGCCAGCGACTCACTAGACCGGCAAATGGCGGACGAGGAGGTTATGAAGATGGCCCCCTGGCAGGGATCTGACAATGAGCTATGTGATCACCGCGGAGACATGCCATCCTCCGGAAATAACTGCACTTGTAGCCCCGTATACCAAGGCTAGTCGCAGACTTTGGCAATAGTGTAGTTGTTGGCGGTAGACTAAACCCTGCTCACTAGGCAGCGTTTTCAGCCTTTTCTTTCTTTTCGTTTTGTTTTTGTTTGGGGGTAGAGGTGGGGAAAGTGTCCCGCATGATGCGGCTTTTGAAAGAGTCTGGCGCTTGTATTGTTTTACGAGGACTTGGGATATTGCTGAAAGGGTTACCAAAAAGATAGAAAAAGCGGGAAGGTGTGAAAGAGGAAGGAAAGGTTTCTAAGAAGTTGCTTGACGGAAGAAGCCCGAATGTGTCTCCGTAGAGACGGGGCTAGGGAAACAGAAGTGAAAGTGATGGAGTCTGTTGGCTCAGCTTCTTTACGGTCTCTCCCTCCATTCTTCACCTTTTCCTCGTCAGTCTCCATTGTATTTATACCCACTTCTCTTTGTCTCCTCCTCAATATCCCGGCGGTCCGGTGGGATTCAACGGCTTAAGCCCGTTACCAGTGCAGTGAGGGTTGGCTGTCCTGGGTTCAGCTTTCATCTCGGGCACGCTTTTTTTCTGCATGTGACATCTGTTTACAGGGCTGGCTACATTGCCCCCACTCCTCGTGAGACTGCATTGTGTTTATACACGCCTTATTATGTCCTTCTCGTCAGTCGCCATTGTGTTGATACACACCCCTCTTTATATCCGATTGTTATAAGAATGAGGTAACGGGCTGCTGGGTCCAACTCTACCCTTTACCCACCCCTCTGCCTAGCGTGTGAATATTTGAAGGCTCCAGAACCCGAGAGTAAATCGTTCTTAATGGCTGTTTTTTTTCTTTACCTCACTTTAAAGTGGGGTCTCTAACACCTCACTCCCCAACGACCTGAAAAGATTATGAGATGACCTTTACCTTTTTTACCTTTAACCTATTTCCAGGAACATCAGTGGTGTTCGCAGATGCACTTTTGCAAGTCATAAAAGTCCCCATTAATCTATAGTTTTTTTAAAAATATTATTAATCACCAGAGCATTAGAATAGAAAGCTGTTACTCAGACGTTATTATATAATTAATAGATTGAAGCAGCAACAGCAGCATGTCTCTCTCTCCTGCCTGCCCACCTGTGTGTGCGTGTGTGTTGATGTGCAGGCACGTTTCATTGTTTGACGACCCACAGACTGAATTGAACACGACACCCAACACCCGGCTCGTGGAGCTACGTCAGCAAGATTGGACCAACGGGGTGGTCGCCTGACTGCGCTCTCATTAGGGCCTCGTGCGGAAAGCGGCCTTCAGACTTGTAATAGCACAGATCTCACTCCGACCATGTTTGCCTGTCGCGGCTTCCTATCGGTGGCTCGCAAAACCTTCGCGGGGACGGGGTAAGGGTGGAGGGACATGCCGCGACATCGTGTCCCAGTGGGGTAGATGAGGGGTAGACGGTGTTGTCTAGTTTTCTGACGTGGGGCAACCGGGGGAACTCGAGGACAAACAGCTTGTTCCTGAAGTTACAAAACAAGTGTCCAGACACCGCAGATGTTGTTTTACCCCGTAGTTAAAAGGCCGTGGCAAAGATACCCTGGGGTAAAGAAACATGAAGTAATGTCCACGGGGTCTGGGCTTAGCATTGTTAATACGAAAACAAGACGTGTTTCCTTGAGTTCCCCATTTTTCCCTGGGAAAACGATGACTTATACTCGCTTGCTAACTACGGCCCCTGGTGTTGATCTTCGCGCAGCCCCTTAAGTATTTGTTGCGACGGTCGTGGTCTTGTGGTGGTCGAGCGCATGTCGCCCAAGGGACAGGATGCTGGGTTTGTATTTTGTCTCGGGCACGCTGTACTTTCTCTGCCTGTACGTGAATACAAGGCGGCTGCTTTTCTGGTGCTAAATATAGCCTTAGCCTTCAGCTTAGTATCGCCAGCCCCTCCCCAGCTTCCACCTTAACCGTTGGCCTGTCACCAGCTGTTAGCGCATAGTGGTGCATGCTTGCCACATTCTGCAAGACATTTGTGCGGGCGTCTTGGTGCTGGCATGGATGGCGAGGATCGGTGGGTTGAGAGGAAGGATTAAGAGACAGAATCGCTTCCCCTCGTACTCTCCTGTCCACGATGCTTGTTTGAGCGTCCCAGTGGGAGGCACTATATCGTGCTTCCATTTACTTGAAGTCATCGAGTCGCCGCCATCGGCTCCTGGGGCGCGGGGGTGCAAGTGTGCAGGGTGGCCAGGCGAAAACCCACCTAGAGACCAATCGCGCTTGTACGCCACTGACGGCTTTTCTGTCTTTGGAGTTAAAACAAATATCAATCGTTGATCTGGAAGTGTCTTCGTTTCCAGCACCCTACGCTGTGTTTGGTCTTGTCCCTTTTTTCTGTTAGCCTGGTGAGGCGGAAGTGACCCGACGACTCTGGTGAAGGAGGGGCTGCTAAAAGCAGTTTAAGGCGGCTTGTAGGCCGCAGCCAGAGTTCAATGTTGCTGCTGTTAATTGCGCTTGCCTATTGATTTGGTCTCGACGATGAATATCTGTCCTGGCTGTTTGACCATCGAACACCACATTTTTACCCAGGGAAAAGCGGATAGCTGGAAAGGCTAGAGAACTGACTGTATTACTGGCGTCTGAACCCGGAGGCGCACCGTTTCGATATAGGTGTGGCGCAGCAAACTGCTCTCCCCCCCCCCCACCACCACAACCCCTGCTCCAAGTCGACCAAGCTGTCGGAAACGGCTACCTGACTCCAAAGAGAGTTGGGAAAGGTAAGACAGCAAAGGAGATGAGATGAGCACTTCCCTCACATAAAGTTGCCCCGCCTTTAACCTTTTTTCCACCTTGATGTTTAGTTTGAATCGACCAAAGTTTTGCCGTGAAACCAGATGCGCAGACTGTGTGGCTAAACACGTTTGTCTTCGCGTTCGCTTGTTAGACTGTAGCCATTCTCCAGACTGCTTGCCGCTAGCCGGTTTATTTGCTAATTGCTGCTGAGGAAGTGTCGTCCACCTGGCCTCTGGTTCTCGCTAGCATCCGACTTGATGACAGGATCAGCTCAGTATCGCACACAGCCTCGATTTGAGGTCCTGACCCCAATCAGCGCTGAGGCCGAGACAGGCGCAGTGTTTTACAGGTGAGCACGGCACCACCTGTGCAGCCGACACCTAGTTGCCAAGTTTGTGTTTGTTTTGCTTTCACAACGACGAGTCTGCAGCTTAGGCCCCATTAGCGCCAAGAGTCGCGGCGTCAGGGGCCGTAATCGGGCGGGAAAGGGACGTCACTAGACGTCATTTGGCAAGCTGGCCGGCGGTCGATGACGTCATGAGGCCGAGCGCCGGGCACGTGCCATGTAGGACGAAAGCTACTCACTGCAGCGACTGAGAGCTATGGGAACTGTTTATTTGCATCATTGATTTTGTTGCTCTTCCATTCTGCTGGAACCAGAATGGCGACTTACACGTGCGTGTGGCGATTTCACTGGCCAGGGACCTTTGACCGCAGTTTGCTGTCTGAGAGAAAATGCTGGACCTCTGTGGTTCTCGTTCTTACACTGTTTGACCTCGTGGAAGGGGGTGGAGGGGAGGGAGGGAGTGACAGTGACAGAGAGGAGTAACGTGTTCACTGCTCCCTGAAGGCTTATCCTTTACGCTGCTGTGTGTCTGGCGCTGAGCTTGTAAATAAGATTTTCAACAGTTAAGGTCCTTCAACCGCAGATGAAGACGCAGTTTTGCACAAAGCCAAGCGTGCTCGGCTGTTCTGCAGCTTGCAGATCCTGTTTTTCCATTGCTGTCCAAGTCTTACTGTAACGAACACAGATGGCTAGGCATGCGTGCCGAACTGGGTATGGACTGCGCATGCGTGGGGATTTAAACAGACGGACGCTTGCCTAGAAAATATTAACGGATGTGTTAATTTTTGATTTTTGTTGAATTATTTATGTTCTGCTTTTTGTGTCTTTTAAAAAAAAAAAATAAACGAAGATTCGCATCAGACGCTTGTGTCTACTATACACTCGTTTACGTTGCAGTTTGGAAATTCAAAAAATCATAAACCACTTGAGCTACTGTCATACTCAGTCGGTCAGGCATGCCTAGGCATTACCCCGCTCGTTACATCAGCACCACAGCTTCTCTCTCTAACTATATCGCCTTGTTTTCTCCGCCGTTGAGAACAGATCACCCTTTAGGACTGTCCATAAGACTGCAGTGTCGTCAGGAGCAGCGAACGTCAGGGCGCGCTTCAGCGCATCTCGAGTGCATTTCTGGGTCCCTAGGGACTTTGCCCCGATACCGTGGCCTCGCGCGACAGTATCCAGCGACAAATACTGTTGCTGCGGGAGTTGTAGGCGCGTGCGGGTCACACAAGGCCAGACAATTCAAACAACCGAGATGGGGAGGTGGTCGTTACGATGCCTGCGAGTTAACCGTTTTGTTTTACAGCCCGTAGTCAGGATTCACAGCAAATGGGTTGTGACACGCTGCCTTACTCCTTCTGGATAAAGACCAAGAAATTCCTGGATAGTTTCCATAATTTCATTTCGCGTTCCCTTCACGAATGAGCCCATTGTTCTGCGGGTCACCATCCTTCCCCATGTGTGTCCCTTCCCGTGAACTTAACGGACACAAAATGCTTTGCAGAGAGGACGCTGCGGTCCTTACCGACGAGCGAAATTGCACGCTGGAAGAACCTGACGGCTGTGCAAATTTCCTCCCTCCCAGACACTTAAATGTTTAAAGAAAGGAAACCTCTATGTATAGCATTACCACTTTTTAAAAGTCTCTTGATATTGTGCAGTCAAGCATTAGCGCGAGTTTCTTGGACTGAGCCCAGTGCATCTTCTTAGTCTTATTTTTTTATCATTAATTAAATCTTCTGCGGTAGCGGCCAGAAATAGAGAGACGACACAAACCAAGTTATTTTTCACTCATTCCGTCTGTTCTGTTTCTCATTCACTGTATAGCCTTGTCCTTTTTTCTTTTGTTAATGGTATTTTTCGTCATCGTCAACGTAAAGACTCTTTCTATTAGAGAAAAACGTTGGAAATATGGCTTCACCAGAATGTCCATTGCAATGGGTGGCGATGACAGCATTTCACAGTGTGCAGACAGACAACAACTACCAGTTTGCTTCAGAGTGTGGACGACGTGGTAAACACACACACACACACACAGCAACAGCAGCAGCCGAAAGGAAAGAGGATGGGGACAGTAAAACAAATTGAGGGTGGGGAATCGGTGTTTTACGCCGAGCCAGCAACTGAGGCTATATCACGACGAGGCAGCCAGCCCTGTAAACAGATGCCGCATGGAGACAAAAATAAATTTCTGCAGGACGCGCGTAAAGTGTTACCAAAGGTGGAAGAAGGGATTCGAGAGGTCAGTAAGGTGGCAGCACCAAGCTCCAGTCCTCAGCCTGGTTGCTAAGCAAAGGACCAGACCAGTTAGCTGGACAGATGCTTGGCTGCGAGCCTTTTGACCTTCCTCGCTGTGTCTGGTGCTTTCGCCACATGTCCTCTACAAGGTGCGTGGAGTGTCGCTTAAATTTCAGCAACAGCAGCAACGAGGCAAACCCTCGGGAGGACCGAGAGCTTTGTTCGGTCCACGGGCCCCCCGCACATTGTAATGGGCGCATGAACACGAATCGCCCACGTTCTTTAAAGTAATGAGATGATAGGGTTGGGCGTGTTAGGATGCTACAGCAAGCAACAAGTTGGAATAGACTAGAAACTAGGTGACTGCTGCAGTCAGAGACATTAGGCATAGACCTACATTATCTGATACTTTCTTTACATCACACTGTTTATTATAAAATCTTTCTATATATTTAGATATTTGAGCAAATTTAGCTGAATGTGCTTTCCCATTTCTGTCTCTGTCATCTGTCTACCTTTCCATCATTCCCATCTGTTGTCTGCCTCACTCACTCTCTTCTCTATTTCATCTGTTACTTGGTTCTTAGAAAATCGATTGTTTATTGTCTTATCGTTGTTTCCTGTTTTTGTTTTAGAACTACGACACAAGTGAATCCAAACTTCGACGAGAGTTTGAAGTATATGGTCCAATTAAAAAGGTAGGTGCCTTCATTTCCTTTCTTCAGCATTGGAGCTGGAAGTAAAGTTTATAACAGTTGACGATAAAGGAACCACATTCCTTGTGGTCATTAAGTTAATCAGGTCGTCTCAACTCTCGGCGAGCTACCACCGTGATGATAATGATGTGCTAGAATATTTTGATGCTTGTTCACAGGCTTATGTCAGAATAATGATTGTGTTTGTAATGGCGTTTGATTATTATTATTATTATTATTATTTTACCGGTACTGTGTATAGTATTTTGAGACTTTGTGTTCAACCGGAAATGACGAGCAGCAGACAACTTTGTCATTATGGCAAACATTTGAGGAATCTGCTGATGCTATATATCGTTAAGTTTTTACACTCTTCACTCTGCCGCGCGCCGCCTTCCAGCATTTGGCAACTGTTTTTAAACTCGCCGGGTCATCTTGTGCGATGAAAGCAGGGCCGGGTGTAGGAACCGTTGTACGCAGTACACACTTCCTTGTGAACTCGCACAACTGTCGTGGCCACGGGGTACCAGATGGCAGCTGTGGTTTTTTTTAATTTTTTTGTGGACCGGCGTCCGGCCAGACTCTCCGAGGTCACCTTTTCTTCTCGCCACGCGCCCGCGAGAATTACGCCAACACCAAACTTAGCAGCAGCACCAGCAGCAGCACCATCAGCCGTCCACTGAGGGACCAGAGTCGGCGGCTTGGACTGAATGACCAGAGGATTTCATCGTTGGCGTTGTGACCCTAGGACCATGATGGGGAGTGTGGTGGTGGCATTGTCCACTACCCTGGCCTGCCTCAAGGGATGTGGGGCTTGCTTCTCAACTGGCGTCGCTGACCCTGGGTTGTCCTTTTAAGATCAGCGGAGATTGGGTGGCCAGCATTTTTCTGGTGTGCTGGATAGCAGACATGTTACTGTTTAGGGTCGCGAGTGGGATTTTCTGTGGAAGGGATAAACGAAGTGAATGTAGTGAGTAGGATGCAGACTGGGAAAGTGTTCAAATGTTCTGTGTGTGAGAAAGAGAACGTGCACAGCATGTTGTGAGAAAAAGAAGCCTACCCTGCCAGACTTCTTTGACTTAACATGCAGTTGGCGCAGCAGCCACATCAAGCCTTGTGTGCAAGGGGCGCTTCGGCCGAAAAAATACGCGGAAGACTGCCCCGAGGTTCGATCAATAGGCTGTCATTGTGAGGGAAACAGCTCTATCTCTCCCTCCCTAAGTTTCCCGTCTTCTGCGCCCGCTTTTCACAGAGACACGCCCCCGACTGTTCAGACGGTATTCAAGTGGAGCAGTGGCTGGCGGCAGGTTGCAGGCTTTTTATATGGATGACTGACTTTGCTGATTTCGGTTCCACCTACGCATTTCTGTTCCAGTGAGGTTCTCCTGGATATAGGTGATTAATTTAGCTGCTCTCAGAATTCTGAGTTGCTCCTCCTCCCTTGAAAAAAAAATTGCTTAAGATGTCGCATCCCCAATCTCCCCCCCCCACCACCACCACACAAATCATTCGCCCTCATCTTTCACACGCGCGCACACATAGTAGGAAATGGGAGGTAAAGATAACTTTTTTCCCCCGTTTTTGTTTGTTCTTGCAAGGGGGTTATATGCATTCGGCTAGACATCCAGACAATCGGATAGTGGCACACGCTAGTTTTGTCGTTCCGATGGCACTGGCGGCACCTGTAGATGAATAGACGGAATGGAGTTGCTGGGGAGGAGAGGGTGATGTTAGGAGTCAGAAGCACCACGCTCCAGGGGAACGCCTCGGCCATTATCACCCGCACGCCATCGCCTCCACCTCCCCTCCTGTTCTCCCGGTCGCTGACTCCTGGGGCTCTCACCTTCCCCCCTCCCACTCCAGGGTCCACATCTGCATGTCTCGGTCTCTCTCGCGTGTGGAAGAGGAACACGCGAAGGTCAGTTGAGGGACCTGCCGCTGGTAGCTTTAGACCTCTGTCGGACATCTTGCAGCAGTAGAACACTTGACATCGTGTGTGTGTGTGTGTGAGAGAGAGAGAGATCCTGGCCTGCTTACATTGGAAGTTTCGCAGTTTGATGCTCAACTGTAGTCTGACGAACGAGAGAAGAGAGGGGAGAGAGTGAGAGTTAGAGGCGGAGGAGAGCGTTTAAGTGTTGACGTCGTTGAGCTCCTCGCTAAAAATTCCTCCCCCCTTGACTTGTTGGATTTGACACTCCTACTCGCTGGCACTGGCAGATAGCGACGGTTAAGTGCTGGAATGTTGGCACTAGAACGTTTCAGCCTTCCACTGCAGGCCTCCCTCAAGGCCCCGCACGCGTTAGCCGTTTGTCATGAGCCGAGAGTTTGGCGAAAATTGAGTCATTTGGGCTTTTGAAGGAGCTGGTGGGCGAAAGAAACTGGTATTCGGTGACCAAGCAAGTCCACGTTTGGCCTCGCGGGATTCACACTTTGGTGCAGAGTGTGTCCAAACTGTGGGGACGGCAAGGATTGGGGGTGTGACCTAAACGTGACTGCGCACTTGCAACTGACAGTAGTCGCATAGTATGTGTGTGTGTGTGTATATGTGTGAGTGTGTGTGTGTGAGTAGTGGGGTGGGGGAAGTGTCGGTGCTGTGGGTTATTTTGGGTACAAGAGATGCTGCGTTTCTTCCACCGTCATAATCGGCTGTTGGTTAGTGGTGGCGGGGCCGGCTGATAAACGTGTGCTATACAAATCGCTGGAGTCGTCCATGTTTTATATCAAGATCTGAAAGCAACACGAGGACTTAAAAAATAGTCTATGATAATTCAGCTCAACAACCACAAGGGACCTGGCTGTCCGTGTTCGTGGTCGCGTCCCTGGCTTAATTCCTACTCCAGCCCCCGTTCTTAAGCAACCCCCACTTTTCTTGTCCATTATATTGTCATCTGAATTCTTTTCGTCTACTGACAGCAGTTCACAGAAAGTGTGTGTGTGGTGGTGGTGGTGGGGGGGGATGTTCAGATCTGTTCTTGTAAAAGAGATAGAGAGCACGGAGTGTTGTTATATTCAAGGGCTGAGTTTACAGAACAGAGAGGAGGGACACTATCGTCATCTTATGGTACGTCGTCCCCCACAAGGGAACCACTTTTTACGGGACAATGACCTATGGCTGTGCCTCAGAAAGAAGAGCTGGCGGATTATCGCCCTTCACTAGAGAGCGGGCGGCAGTAGGGGGCGCGCAAGCAGCCGTTTGTGATGGCGTCAATAGGGGGCGCTGGCGTTGACGATGGGCACTAATTGAATATTGATCTGTGGCGGGGCCGGAAGCTAGGGGACAGCTGCCAGTCTCGAAGTGGAACACGACTCGAGTAACGCGTTGTGGCGCTTTGTTGCTGGCCGCCCAAATGGAGCTGTCCGCGTCTCCTCGGCAAGACAGCAGCGGGCTTTTACAAGGAAGAGAGATTGAAAGTTGTTCAGAAATTACGAGGTGGACGTGGGTTAAAGCGGCGGGGGGCGGGAATATGGGAGAGGGACAGCGAAGTGGCCTGAAATTAAGCCTAATAGGGGTGGGGAGGGTAGAGCGGAGAGCGCTGTCACGTGGTCAGTTTAATTGCAGCGGCGGACGTGCGTGGTTTGCTGTACGCGAAGAATGTCTGCATTTCAGATGTCGGCTTGGAAGGTGGGGGATGGGGGGGGGGGCACTGCGCGGCATTATCGTGATGTCGGCTGTAAGTTGTACTCCTCGTCGTCTGCGACCTTTCTGGGGACATCGAAAAATGATTCAAGGTTAAACAGAAAGCGGGTCAGTCTCGGGTGTGGGGAGTATGCTGGCCGAATAAGTGGGGAGGGGGGGATGACGAAATAGGCTGGTCGGCAACAGGATCGGTAGAAAAGGACCCCATTTTGTAAGCCGTGATACACAAGTCGCGTAAGGATAAAGACCCTTTTAAACCGGCCAGATATAAAACAAATGTCTGACCAAGATTGGCTGTATTTTCATGACACTGGAAGAAACACTTGCTCGAACGTTGGTCTCTGGCTGAGAGCACAGTCAGCAAGAACAAGAGTCGCCAGGTGACGACACCGACAGTCATCCGGCTCCCTGCTGGACTTCTCAGCGCACCAGCCTTCGCGGTGGGGCCGTGGGGGCTGGCGGTGAGGGCCGGCAGTGGGCGCTTACACTGACATTATGTGTTTGACGATTACACAGACGTCGTGTGTGTGAGAGACATCATTAGGTGTGTGACGATTACACAGACGTCATGTGGGTGAGACGTCATTAGGTGTGTGACGATTACACAGACGTCATGTGGGTGAGACGTCATTACGTGTGTGACGATTACACAGACATCATGATAGTGAGACTTAATTAAGTGTGTGACGATTACACAGTGAGACGTCATTAGGTGTATGACGATTTCATTACACAGACATCATGTAGGTGAGACATCATAAGGTGTTTGACGATTACACAGACGTCATCTGGGTTAGACGTCATTAGTTGTTGGGCGCTTACACAGACATCATGATTTTTGAGACGTCTGACGTCTGAGTTTGACAGTTACACAGACATCATGATTTTGAGACGTCATTAGGTCTTTGACGATAACACAGACATCATGATTTTAAGACGTCATTGGGTCTTTGACGATTACACAGACATCATGATTTTGAGTCATTAAGTCTTGGGTGATCTCCATTCGTGTCGCCACAAAAGCTATGGAGTTGATGGGATGCTTTACATTTGACGATTTTCCACAGTGTTTCGGGAGGAGGGGATGGTTGTTGGAGGTGAGGTTTCGTTCGATGCAGCCGTCGTCCACAGATGCCAGGTCAGGGTCTTTTGACATAATAATAATAATAATGAAAAAACGGTGGTGCGTATCGAAGAGTTATGTTTTGAGGGTCCGAACCGTACTGCACTACACTGCTACATTGTGCAGTCTCCCCCCCCGTGTGCGTGGTGTGGCGCTGCCGGCCTTGACCCTGTTCACCTGTTTTACCAATCAGCACGCCCCGCGCGTGCGTCTACCTCCACCTCCCCACGCCGCACACACTCCAGGCACGGCAACTTCTAAATTTCGTTTTATGCCATCCGTTTGAAAAACTTGCACAAATCTTTTTTGTGGGGTTTGGGGGGGGGTAAGCTTGGCACCAGTGGTGGGCGACTGCAGCTGCTTCTTCCTGTGCGTCTTGTTGAATCTACGGGGGCTGCGGGACGAAATTCGGTCGGGAAGTCTGCTGTGT
Source organism: Marisa cornuarietis (assembly GCA_004794655.1). Taxonomy (NCBI): domain Eukaryota; kingdom Metazoa; phylum Mollusca; class Gastropoda; order Architaenioglossa; family Ampullariidae; genus Marisa; species Marisa cornuarietis. The sequence goes on along the minus strand of SMMW01000057.1, from coordinate 894,911 downwards.
GGAGGAACAGTTTTCACATCCGTCTTTCACAGTGCGTGCGCGTGTCAGTGTGTGTGTGTGTGTGTGGAGGGAGCGGGGTGGGGTGGGGATATAAATGGGGGTGTCGGCGGAAATAGAGACAACGTTAAGCTGTTCAAATGCGTGTGCACGGCATGTGTACATTAGTTTAAGACAGCTGCTGCAACGTTGAAAAGAGAAACGGTTAGCACGAGCACTGAGAATGTGGGACTACGTTTCCCAGTCCGTAGCTGGTCCAGCAGCGATGTGAAGGCGTGTTAATATTTCACTCCTGTATTCCGGCGACTGGCACAAGGAATAAATGGGGGAACAGTGGATGCGGAGGAAAGGGAGACGGGGAAACAGCGATGCGGGCTTTCATACACCCCCACCCCATCCCTGCAAATGACTTTGAACCCAAATGTTGTTAATTCATTCGCAGTAACGCGTGGAGTGGTTTATTCTGTTTAGAAACTTGTCACGGACCATTTAGAAGCTCGGTGAAGCCCGGTGGACTGGTTCTCTGCCCACACACACTGTGGCCGTGTTATCAGGTGCATTCTTCCGTGTCATTTGCTTTCTTTCTCCCATTCTCGCTATCTCGCGCTCTCGTGTCACACACCTGCACACTCGACTACACGCGCGCATAGAAAGCTTCGTAGAACACTAGAAGTTGTCCAAGAGGTAGGGAGGGTTTCGGGGAAGGGGGTTGGCCACTTGCGGAAAGTAAAGAGACAATCCAGCTGATGTGAAACTATGTGAAAGAGCCGACCATAGTCTGCGTGACTGTTTTGTATGTTTGATATCCCGTGAATAACGAAATCCAAAGGATTGCCTTACCTCGTCTCCCCAAAACCAGATTGCCATTCGGTTGTTGGTGTGCATGGTCATGGCGGCCACAGGCTGTGTGTGGTGTGGGGCGAGGGATAGGACTGCTTGCTTGTCGTATTGCTGCTTCACCACACACTACTGTAACGAACCCCGCACACTGCTGTGACGATCTCCACACACTGCTGTGACGATCTCCACACACTGCTGTGACGGTCTCCACACACTGCTGTGACGATCTCAAGGTACTCCACGAGCAGGCTCAATGGTGGCTCGCCGGCCGCGCGTCTTGATGATCAGGCCCTTCCACATGGTTAGATCAAGTCAGTAAAAACCCCATTTGTGTGGCAGTGGTGGCGGTGAAGATTAGCGGTGGCGACGTCGCAGTGCCGAGCCTCCTTCGTCGTCACCATGACGCCCATAGGTGCTACTGGCGGTGAGAGATTCGGGAACTTTCATCTCCAACCTCGTTGTGTGTACTTCCTGAAAGGCACCAGTGTCTGTGCTCCCAGAGGTGTATCAGTATCTGTATTCTCAAGAAAGGCACCCGTGTTAACGTGTTACTTGCACTTACCGATGGGGTTGCGCGAGCGAGGGGACACTTGCTGCTAATCGTGTGCAGCGATGGTGGCGCCGATCTTCACGTCGCCGAGATCCGTCCTGGAACGTGGCGCATCTGTTTGGCAATATTTCCCTCCCCTACCCTTGCCCACGAGGTGTGCGGCAGGCTCGACAGACAGCTTCTCACAGCACTGCGCCGCCAGTTTCTAGTACCCACCCCAACATTATACCGCCACACCCACCGTAGATGCTGTGATGCATCAGGTTATGATCTCGACTTGGCCCGACCTTCTTAAAGCCTGTCGAGCAAGCAAGCAGCAGCAGCTTCTCCTCACACCTGTCGCCCTCGCTGTTTTGACGAGCGCACGCAGCGAATACAACTTGCTCACAAGCTACAGGGCGTGTGGCTTGAAATTGAAGAAAAAGTTTTTAATACGTGGAGGAAGCTGAGAAAAGAGTTGAGGGAGGTAAGGGTATGGAGTTTGCCGATGCTGATCGTCTGTCATTCATCTCTGAGGTGCTTTGGGCTCCCCGCTCGTCCTGTTCCAACAGATCGCTGACGACGCGAGTCTCAAGACGTGGGGGCCGCGTGTGTTGGGCGGGCTGGCGTGGTGAAGAAGTCTCTCGCCGTACAGGTGGGACCAATCAACATTTTTGATAGGGCTGCGGCGGTGCCGTGAGGAACGTGATGAAGCCACCGGGCCTTGGTGTGGGGCAACGATTGAAGGAGGGAAGGGCGGGAGTGTCGGCGGGTGTGCGTGCTAGGAGGGAAGGGTGAGAGGTCAGGGTACTCGCTCGTCGGCGAATTTCGGCGCTTCTCAGAAGGAAGGCACTTGCATGACTTTCAACATCCTCCTACACCTTGCTGCCAGATGACCCACCTGTGGGCAGCGCCAGAAGTTGAGTAGCTAGCGCCACCTTCGAGAGATGGAGGTGTGGCGTCGTGTGGCGGGCCTAGTTTTTCGACACTCCCTCTGGCGCCGAGTCGTGTTGGGCACACAATTGGCACGAGACCCGAAACGTCTAAGACTCCTATTCTTTGTGTGTGTGAAAGAGAGAGAGAGAGAGGGGGGGGGATTATTGCCCGTGTTCCATTCTAACCGCTGCTAAGAGCGGTTTTGTCGAAAAACCATAAAGCCTGATTTTTTACAGCTCGCCTCTTGTCTACGCTATTTCCAACACCTGACTGTGCTGTCATCTTTCTTCGATCTGCCAAGAAGTTAAAAATTAAATTCCAATCAAAGGAGACGCCTTATCGACCTGTAGAAAAGCTGCTCGTGCGCTTCGAGTTAAGGACCCCCCTAAACCCTGTTTCATTCTCATGCGAGAGAACGATGCGTGTTGTTTGATTTTCTAAAGCCGTTAATAGCCGCAGCTATTACAGCACATTACAGATCTGTGTGTTGTTCGTAAGCAAGACCTCTGACTTAATAGCTTGTGTTGAAGTTGTCAGCACAGGTTGTTGTGCATAATCGGCAGCGCATGCAGTGTTGGTGCTGCGGTCTATTGCGACGTCCGCGCCACCATGTGGGTGAAGCTGAAGGTTCCCTGAAAAGCTCAGCACCAGAAACTAGAGAAGGAATAGGCAAGACACAATGGCGACTTTCCTTGAGGTTGAGCTTGGCAGGTCTGCATCCATGATATGATGAGGTTGGGGTCAGTTCCTCTCCCTCCCTCCACTATCCCCGCCTTCAACCATTGCCCACGAGTGACATTAGCCCCTGACCCCTGAGTTTCCCCTCAGGTCCTGACTGGCGATTGTTGGCGCCACAGGCCAAGCAGTGAGCAGCAGACAGGGTAACATCTTCTCTCGGACACCCACGAAGGAACGAGGAAGCCTTTCAACTCTTGCGCCAGATGTGGGTGGGTGGGGGGAACTTCAGGTCCTCTGTGCACTGGTCGGTGAGGATGAAAGCACCTGGCCTTCATTTGGGTGACGTCACTGACATTTCGGGTGGGTGCACGAGCAGCGCGCACGTCGATCCTTGTCCTGACCATCCACTTGCTGCGGCTCGGAGTTTATTCTGCTTGTTTGTTCTTTTGGCACAAGCTTCATGTCGCACAACTACTCAGCGAGAAAGACAAGAAACCTCGTGCCATGGTCACCTACAAGTTGCTTTAAAGACGGAAATGAGGTTACAAATGAAGTCTGTGAAGATAGGGCTGCACGTTTGTGTGCTTCTTGTGCGCATTGCGGTTGACTGTGTGGACGACCGAGAAGGAAGGAAACTATATGATGGCGCATACGAGAGAAAGAAAGACAGAGGGGTGTTTATATTTACTCCGCACCGCTAATGGTTAGATACCCGATTAAAGATCAAGAAACCTCACGATACGTTCAGAATAGCCCACTGATGGCGGCTGTCAGAAAGACACCTTTCTGTGCACACCTTTAGGGCAGGTAGGGGGTTACAGGTGTTTGGCTGCTCATCGTGACAACCGCCGTGAGTCAGCGGCTACAGGTGCGGACCGATGCCGAGAGGAAAGTAAACACAGCAAGGGAAGCCGCAACTTGTGTGTTTGTCAACATCTTGCTGCCGTGCGCCAGATAGCGCGTGCGGTACAAAGCTTTTGAAAGGTCTGAGAATCCTCTGCAACTTCTTACAGCAGGCGCCAAGTAGTATCTTCCCCTGGCGTTGTATTGCATAACAGAAAAAGCTCCCATATTCTGGTTCCTGTTGAGGCCGTGAACATGAGTGGTTCACCGTGTCTAACGTACGATACGTGGAAGACCAACTCTTTAGCCAACTTTTATTTTTTCTGATACACTAGTTAACCTTTTTTGCTAAGCATTTCCTTCGGTTGGCCCGTGGAGTGTGACTGTGGTTTTGGGGGAGAGGGGTGGGGGATTTTCCAGCCAGATCTGAGCAGAACTCGACCCGTGACCCGGCTACAGAACCTTTTTCTCTCTCCTCTCCCCCCCCCCCACCTTTACTACTTGCATTTTAATTCACGAAGACCACAGAACTACCACATCCTTCAAGTACCGCGTGCAAGTTATTTGAACTTATAAACTCAACCGTTGAAGATACAACAAGACCGTCAGCTACACTCCTTCCTACACGTAGTTAATGTTTTAAAAATAGCGATGTTTAGAGATATTTTTACACTCACATTATCTATCGTGTGGACAACGTGAACTGCGTGGCGTGACTGCGTGTTGGCGATGTCAAGTGAAAGATGCTGATTTGCCGAGGAGTTTGTGAGCGCATCTCCCTCGAGGAAGTAATCTTTGCTGTCATAATTTATGTTTTTAACGGGAAAAGAATGGGACGATTGAGCTTGGCAGGTCTGCATCCATGATATGATGAAGGTGGGATCAATTCATCTCCCTCTCCCCTACCCCCGCCTTCCTCCATTGCCGATTCCCCCTCCCCCCAGTTGTCCTGCAGCATACCCCCGCCAACCTCGGCGTGAACAAGGAAAAAAGCAACAACACTCTTGGCAAGAACGCAAACTGTTGTCTTACAAAGGGCAGTTTTTACTCGGACATCTTAACTCCGCAAAGACTAGCTTTTCAAGACCAGGCAAAGCTTTGCACCCAGGTTCGGTTTTTTCCCACAACTTTTTTTTAAAAGAGTGCTAGGACACCGCTTTTAACTAGAGTTGAATGTGGTATATAATAAATTAATGTGCTTCTCTCTGTAATATGCCTGCGTAGTTTCCCGATGAACTGGTGTGTGTGTGTGCACGTGCGCCTCGAACGGCTATTGCAAATGTATATTCTGTTTATTCTTCATAGTGGAACATGTCTTGCTGGTAGCTTGGTTACATCCTCTTGTGCGAGTAGCTTCGTGTTCTTCAATCCCATGAAAGAGAACCAGGTGAAGCGGGGGGTAAATGAGGTAGTGGTGTGGGACCTCGAGGTTAAGGTCATCGGCATGACGGAATGGACGTTGACCTCGCCCTGTCTTGGACGGATACTGACCCTGCGCCACTCAGCTGCCTGGAGCCTGCTGCTGGTCCCGTCGCTCTCACCAGGCAGCACAGCTTGAAGCCCGCTCCTGTCTCCTGTCTGGCTTGTCCACAACTCTCTTCACCAAGCTATCGTCCTGTGTGTGCGGGAGGTCGTTAAGCCGCCCCATTCTTGTTTCCCAGAGTATCGTTGAGTCTGCTTCTAAGTTGTAGCCTGACTTGCAGCCTTTGATTGAAGGGAGTGTTGTAAACACACTCGCAGCATCTCGGTCTGGCAACAGTTTAATACTCGCTTACAAGTCCTCCACTCTCTCTCTCTCTCTCAACATGCGCCGCCCTCTGCCACGACTTCCTGAAGATGCCGGTCCTTTATCTCTTCCTTTCTTCGTCCTCCCACTGTCTTTGAATTTTGACATCATCATCATCATCATCATCATCATCATCATCATCATCATCATCATCATCATCATCATCATCATCATCTACTCCTGCTGTACTTGAATGCTGGGTTCATTTTCTCACTGTTTTTTTTCAGTACGGATTTCTTAACCGCATTTTTATGTTATTTTCACTTGCTTTTCTGAGATACGAGCAAATCGTTTGAAGACCAGTCTGCAGGATACAAAGACCCTCGGCGACGGCTCGCAGTTGAGCATTAGTTGACGCGTGTCTGTAGAAAGCGCACAAATATTCCATGTTTAAACCGCACGTGTTGTACCGTGCCGCAGGGTTAGACGTGCAAACCGATCATAAATATTTATTCCTGCGCCAGGAGACGTGGACGAAATTACATCTAGAAAAGGAGCAGAGCCTCTTATAGCCTGCGGCTTTGTGATGTAACAGTCTGCATGGACGCGTGCGTGCGTGTGTGTGTTTGTGTGTTCCCCCGCTTGCTGGTCACAGCCGACAAATATTCCATCATGGCAAAAGCCCGTTGGGGTCTATGAGCCATTGTTTCACATTTACCCATTCTGTCACAGTGGAGAAATTCTATTACTATCGATTTCTTCCTTTGGAAATAGCATCCTCGCCTAGGCGCTGTGGCGTGCTGAGACCGCCCGCCATTACCATAACTGAAGGTACTCCCAGGGGTGCTTCGCGGCCACGACAGCATCGCCTCGCTGTCTTCCGCAACACGACACCCCGGGGAAGATGCGGAGGTGGGGGGGGGAAGCCGTGGAGAAAATAAACTTTGACCTAGAAGAGTTCGACACCCACAACCGCCCGGCCGTGGGAATTTTTTTTTTTTAAGGGAAGAACCAGAAGAGATTCCGTCGTCGACGGGTGTTCATCACCTGGCGACGAGACAGGGCTGATCACGTGACGTTTTCTGCACGTAACCGAACCGTTACTTCTTGAGTGGCGGCGTGGGCGCCAGAGTAGAGGGTGTCTTTTGTGGAATTTATCTTGAGTGGCGACCACCCCTGCCTCGGAAAATGTTTTTACTGTCGGACTATGGGGTGTGCCTCGATCTATCAGTCGGGGACTTTAATGACGGGAGTTGATCGCATCACTGCGTCGATGCCAAAAATGTCGTTTTTCTCCTGTGCGTGCAGCTATGTTCAGCAGACACGAAACCTGTTCTTGTTCTCCCCCCCAAAAAAAAAATCACCTCTCACATCATCTCCTTTAGGGTCTTGATGCACGTGCTACAGAGAGCTGGTGTCACGTGTGTGGAATTATGCAAAGCAGCTCGGCAGACACGGAGTGACGTCACGTCCCCCCGGTGCCAGTGTTCTTGCGTTCAACGGCGTAACTTGACGGTTACAAGCCGGACCATCGCCGTAGCCATGTGGCGCCCTCTGTGCTCGTAAATCTGACCGGAGGACGCTGCCTGTCGACACTTAGAACTTTTTTGTTCGCCCACATAGGAGATGGTGGTGTTCACGGCTTCGTCAGGACCGGAACAAGTTCCGCGGTCGGAATCGATGTCGTGTTGAAAGGTTGCGAAAGACATTCAGGCTGGTTCCAGATGCCCGCAACACCACGTGGTGTGCATGTTTCGATTCCCGTTTCCTCCCTCTTCCCGTCCTTCATGTCTGAGCGGGACGAAATGTCCTACCTGTTTCTCTCCCCCACCCCATCCCGCCCTTTCATCGTAGGGCGGCGTGTGGGCAAGAGGAGATAAGTGCCGTCACAATCTTCGCGCAATCGCCTGCCCGCTTCCTTGTCCCATACTCTTCCTCCTCCGGCTCCCACCAGTTTCCTTCTTCGTGGAGGCGCTTTTAATCAGATTTTAACTTGTAAGGTTTTTAAATGACTGGCGCCTTTGTTGTGTCCAAGATTGACGACAAAGCGGGTTGCGAACATACCACGTTGATGTTGAAAACATACAAAACTAGACTCTGTGTGTGTGTGGAAGGGGGAGGGAGAGAGAATTCGGGGGGTAGCATAGTGTCTCTCCACCTCATGTCCGTGTGAGGCAGGACTGTTTAGCTCAGTGACAACCTCGACACCAGGTGATGTTAGTGGGTAAAGGAGGAAATTATGAAGGGGGAAAAAACCACCCTGTTAGCAAGGAAGTGCGTTGACCTTTTACTTTGACATATTTTCTGGTGAATTTTTAGTTGGGGGGGGGGGGCTGGTACCAAAATAGGTTGTGGAATTGATGGCGGCGGTTTATTGTCAGGTCATGTGATGGGTGGTATTGTAAGGCAGTGCCGACCTTGTTAAGTTTGCAGATGTGTTTTGTCACAGCAGGCCTCGGTGTCTGAATACATCTGATAAGTGTAGGGTGTTGTGCTATAGTAATACGTTGTTGACGTTTGTTTGTTTACAGATCTGCTTGATCACAGAGAAGAACGCCGGCAAACCACGCGGCTACGCCTTCATCGAGTATGAGCACGAGCGTGACATGCACTGTGAGTAGTCCGGGCACGTGACTGGCTCTCCCCCCCCCATACCCACCTCCCACCTTCCTTCACAGCCATTGAAAGACGTTGCACAGGTTTTGCTTGCTTGCTATACAGGCATATGCTGAGTACCGTGTCTTAGAACTTACGGAAGCATCATGGGAACAAAGTTATTTGATGTGTAATGGGATTTTCCTTTTGATGACAAAGGGTCAAAACAGAGTATGCTTGCATGTGAGATGGCTGTGGCTGTCCATCAGTTAGTTTCATTAGTACGTTTGAATGCGCGGGGAGACCGAGAACGGCTGCGGGTGAGAGAGAAGGGAGGAAACTCCGTTGAAAAGGGCAAGTAGGGCTTATGAGGCTGAGCCGTTAGGTGATCGTGGGAGCAGCGGGAGACAAGCGAGTTCTTTGCCCGCCATCGGCAGGACGCGGCTCGCTAGATTTATCAGCCATCAAACCACGCAACATCGGCAGTCACGTGGGGTCCGGATGTTAGGAAAATTTCGCAACGCGCAGTCTTTTTTTTCTGAGGGGGTGGGAGGGGAAGTTGTGGGTTGGGATCGTCAGAGGTTTCCTCTCTCTCGGGGCAGTGGATGATGTGCCGACAAACTCCATCGAAGGAATCATGTAGTCTCCTTTTTTTCGGGAGACTGCCAACATTTTTTTTTTGCGCGAAATGGGTGGGGGGGGGGACCGGAAAAATTGCAGAAGTCTGCGCATCCATCGCTGTCAACTGAGAAAATATACATAACAGACCTCTTTATTTTCTCAGTATCTCGAGATACTCCATGTTTCAAGATGAACTAGCAGCATACAGGATCCGTATAACCATCTCATTATGTGACTTATCGGAATAACAAGGGAATCTGAGGCACATTGTTGTGACAAGAAGGGTGGTGGGGGGTGGACAAATGTAAAGATATGTGACTGCCGGAGAAACAGGAGGAGGGCGTTCCTGAGGGAGGGTGAAGGACATAAACTCTAAAGACTAGAACAGTTTGTCAAACCAGTCGTATCGGTGGTCACAGGCTGTCGACACCTTACCAACCGTCGCGCTCTTCCGTTCTTGGCTATGGAAGTCAGTGACATGCGATCGAGGAGAATGAGGAAATACCTCACCACATCTGCTCTTCCCCTCCAGACCCACCAACGCCCTGTACTGCAAGGCTGCCATGTGTTAAACGCGCACCGCCCCCCCCCCTACACTAACCCATGTTAACACGTGTACGAACTCGTCACCAGCTGTGAAGATTTCTTCATCCTGTGATAGCGCAGTCGTTGACTTAAAAGAAAGTATTGGCCAGCTTGTGTTTCAAGAAAAAGCCAACTATATTTATATATACACATAAGGCAGGTGCAGGGTGGGGATGCGGGTGGAGTGGGTAGAAAGGCGACAGGAAGAGCTCCACAAAACTTAATTCCGCCATGGTCACCGTCAAGACTGTATTGTGCAGCCACTTGCAGGAGGGTTTAGAGTGTCGTCAATCACTGAGAGGTATTACATCCCCCTTCCTCACCTTCTTTCCCGAGACCGCGCTCGCCGGTAGAGCCAGAGAGAGTGGTCTCCCCGCCGGCCTTCATTAGGACTGAGTGGCTCCCCCTTCAGCGCTCCTACCTACCCCACAGCTTTGTTAGAAGGGTTTCCTGGAGCTTGTGGAATGGTTGTTCTAGTTGTGCTGTTTAAAGTTCATTTTCTCTCTTTCTGTTAGTGTGGTTGACATATTACCTACATATTACCTACTTACCTACATATTACCTACCTACTCTCGCCACTAACGTTAGTTTGATTGTGTGCAAGGTAGTGAGAAGGAAGTGCACGGGTGCCATCAGACGTTAGGAGATGGGACTCAATGTTAAGGCTTAGGAAAGAGTCTCGATCACTGGCCGTGTCTGACTGGGGTGAGACTCGACTTCCAGTGGCAGCCCCACAGTCTGCAGTTAGGTGGATAAACGTCACAGCATTCACTCGCGAGGACTGAGGGGGCCTGTGTCTGCAGAAGGCAGACCGCTGTAGGACCTGCTCAGCCCAGCGGTGTCGGGCGAGAAGACGAGCTTCCCGCGTACCGTGCAGGGAAGATTGTTGTCAGGGGTGGGGGGGGGTGGGATTTCCTTCCTCCCGAGCCAGTGCTTCTGTTGCTTGTGACGTGGTGAAGGGAGGAGGCGGCCGGTCCAAGAAGGCTGGTCGTGACCTAGTGGAGGGAGGAGGGTGCTGTGTGAGACGGCATCAGATTTATTTTGGGCATGACGTGTAGCCGACATGCAGGAGATAAGCGCACACTCGGCCGTGCTGGGAGCGGAGGGAGTGGGGTAGAGAATGCGGGAGTGTAGTGAGAACGGAGGCGATGGCCTTCAATTGCAGGGAGGGGTATGGGGTGGCTGCACAAGGTCCGGCATAACAACGCCGCTAGAGTCTCTGGTGGTAGTGATGCAGTCAAGACAAACAGCGTCCACTCGGGGGTTGGTGCTGGCAAGTGATTTATCGGGTCGGTCATGGCGAATGGGAAGGAGATGTTTCCAACTGCGGAGAAGAGCGATGTCGTTGGTGTGACGAGGGTCATGGTGGACGCGGAAGGTCGGATCGAGCGGGGCTAGCACAGTGGACAGTGAGGGCGGTGATCGACAGGTGGGAAGGCGAGCAGCAGGTGTTCTAAGAGATTTGTTGTAGGTGATGAGAGCGGGTTACTCTAGACTGACGACCAGGGTCACCACAAAGCGACGCTGACGATTCATTACCCGGTTGTACACGGTAGATAATGAACACAGGGCGCGTGACCAACCACCATGTGCCCCGCCCCTTTCTCAAGGCGAAGCAAGCACTGTTGGTAATAATGAGAGGGATTAGGCAAATAATTTGCAATAGCGAAAACTTTAGGGCCGGAGTGTGTGTGTGTGTGTGTGTGTGGGGGGGGGGTGTCTGACTGAATTAATTTAAGTGAGAGGAAATGTTCCATAGATTTCGTTAGTGGCAAAGCGATCGAGTGTTCGTCTGGCCACATTGGGCCAAGTGCCCAAAGTCAGATACCGTCGTTCGCGCAATCCCATGCTGCTACCATTTGCATTCAGCTGTTCCTGCAGCTGCATGGGCTGCACAGCTTGACACTGGCGAGTGTCAACACCCGATCATACAGTGCACTGCCACACAAACAACTGCTGAATAAGACCTGGGCCACGTTACAGGACCTGACCGTTTGGTTCAAACCTTCCCAACCGCCTTTCCTCCTTACTCACACACCCCCCCCTCCATCCTGCATTGGCATCTAAGTATTTATGTAGGCAGCATTTTTCTGAAGAAAGAGGAGAGGTTGAGAGGGTTTGATCTAATTACACTAATTATAGTGCTCCCTAGTAGGGACAAACCAATTCCAAAAGCACTTGTTTGAGAAATACTTTGATGTAAAGCGCGTTTTGGAAATACCTTTATGGCAGGTGTAATGACCGAGCGTAACACTTTGTGTTTCTTTTTTTCCCACGTACTACCTGTGTTCAGAGCTGACTGTATATTCAGGCTTGCCGGCGATCTGGAGTTGTGACCGTGTGACTGATAGTCCGCCTTTGCTGTTTCCGTGCGAGGCGAGGTGGGAGATGAGCCATGTGAACGAACAAGGCAGATTACAGTGATAAAACATTCAGCCCAGACCCTAGTCACTGGCGGCACTGCCCCACCTATAGTTAGTTCACCTGCTGAAAAATTAACGAAGCTTACCGGCCTCTTGGGGTTTGAACCGCGGCAGTCAATAGTACGGGATACCGTCCTACCCAGCCTAGTTTGGGTGTGAGTTCGGGTGCATTTCACGCTCTTATGGTTAGTTTGGCTTTTTGTGGGTGGACGAGAAAACCTGGGTATAAACATTAGAGCCGAAAGCTGTGGTATATACAGCAAGTGGACCAGATGGCCGTAGTATAAATACTAACGATGTAATGAAAATTTCCTGCTGCAAGCTGTTTGCAGTGTCTCAGGAATTACACCGGTACTTGTAATTAAGAGAAATGTTTTGATGTCATTCAGTTAATCGTTAGAAATCAACTGATGACATCCTATCGCGCTCCCCTACTCCTCCTCTTAGCGCATCCATAGTGCGCGTGTTTGTGTGTGTGTGTGCGTGAGAGAGAGAGAGAGAGAGCACTGGGTTTGGGGGATAAAGTCTAGTTAAGGAAGATAAATGGCAGAGGTCTTGCCAGAAAATGTATGAATAAATTCTCTTTACTGGCTAGTTCCCAAAACACACCGTCTGTTTGATGCCAGTGCTTTTTGTTGCTGCCAGAAAGCGGTGTTGTCCAGGTTATAAAGCTCCCACCATCCTGTATGGCATGCCCATATTTGTGCATTATCATCACACCAATATCATCATCATCATCATCATCATCGCCATCATCACCATAATCATCATGACTATTATTATTGTTAAGAGTGTCTAACGTTATGACAATGTCTTCACTGTTTGCTATGGCCCAACATGTGCCCCATGCCTGTGTCCCATCACTACCGTGGCGAACTAACAGACGTATTCCTTATTTCTCCTCCAGAGCCCAACATGCGGGCCCACGTGGCATCCATGTTGCCTAAACATTGCAAAGTTCCCACTGAACGCTTATAACGCTGCCACTTGGTTTGTATAACTGGGTAAGACTTGGGTTCACCAAATGATCATTCATAGTTATTTCAGTTTTCTTAAAAAGGGATTTTTTAAAAAATACTTTTTTTGACGATGAAATCTAAAGGAGAGAGAGCATGCAGCTACATCTGATTAAAATTACACACCCAGCAGAAGTCAAATTAAACCACTCGTCTTTATTTTTGTTTGTTTTTGAATTTGTAAAGAAATCACGAGCTTTAAACACACTACAAACTTTAATAGGTGTCTAGGAGCTAGGATTGAGGTTCAGCTTAGTTTGATTTTAGGGAAAAGTCATAAAAGTAAAAATATTTTTTAAAAATGTAGAAACAAATGTATTCATTTTTCACTGATTGCGGAGTTTAGAAGGGATATTTTAAAAGTCATAAAACTTCCAGGCCAGTATCCTTCCCCCTCCTCGCAACTCCGCCCCCCACAGATAAAAATTATTGTCCTGCCTGAATATCAGATATGTTTTATGCCTAGGTTAATGGTGAAGATATTATTGAGGATGTCATGGCGAGCAATGCCGGCTAAAATAATTATAATAATAATAAAGCGAGGTTGAAAGAGCAGAGAGGAAATTGTCATCGATAGCTGATGTCATCGTAGGATGAATGGCGAGGGGCAATAAAAGAATGTCCCAGTGTTAAAGTCACCACAGATGTAGTAGTTTTTGTAAACATTGCATTATTCAACTGGTAATGAGACATATTTGATAGACTTCTCATTTTCAGACAGGTAAGACAAATTAGATTTTTTTGCCAGGATAGAAAGAGAAAATCTTTCTACAGCCATTTTTGCAGGAACAAAACGAGAGAAAGAAATGTGTATAGTCAGTTAGTTAGTTGGCTTTTGTTAACAAAACTTGCGATGTCAGGAAAGCATCACATCTCACGGCGAGCCACTGTCCGCAGCTCTGATAGAAGCTGCGCTGTAACCACCATTTCCACCCAGGGTACTTTGTGACTCACTCGAGTGGTGGGAGGCGTATGTGTGTGGGGGTGAGCAATAGAGAAGAGGGGGTGAGTTAGTAAAGCAAATTTCTAGAGGCCGGGAAGGAGGGAGGGAAGTCGACTGCGTTGGCCTGTGTGAGATGTAATGCTTTTCCATGACAACGTTCAGGTAAGCCGGGTAAGTGACTGGGAACACCTTGGTGGATCGAAAACACCGGTGGGCTTGCAGCAGGCCGTCCCTGGTTACTGGAGACTGTCTCGCACGCTCCTACTCGCGCTAGAGGCCGGGTTTGACCCCCCGGCCGCCGAGCTCACGCACCTTCACAAGTCACGGCGTTGGCCAGACATTTTGACCAAGTGGTAGGTTAGCAAGACGTAAGTGTGGGTGTTTCTTCTCAGGCCTCCTCCCCCCCCCTTGACGATGCCCTTCGTCCCTTGTCCTGTGCCCCCCCCCCAACCCCCACGACTTGTTGTTAGCAAGCACTCAGGGTTGTCACAACGTATTTGATGTGCGACACAAGGGTAAGTGAGTGCCTCGAGTCCACCTTGCAAGCAGGATGCAGGGCAGGTAAATCAAAGCCGGTTTCTATTTGTGGCAGAAAAGTACGTTCCCTTTCCACACCCTTACCTTGCATACAGTTCTTTGTCTCACCCCCGCCCACCCCTAGCCCCGTCACCACATGAAAATTAACCAAAGCAGAATGTGAAAGTGAATCCTGCTTTATACGAGACGCCAGGTCATTGATAGACTGTTGCGTCCACGTTGGTACCCCAACCCCTACCTTCCAAATTGTTTCAAAATGGAGGAGGAAACTCCTGTACCATTTTTTTTTTTTGTGGCTTTGTGTTTCGTTACTGACGTGTAGCGTGACACTAAGGCTGTCATGTTGTTGTGCTGTGTTGACGTGTGACAGTCGCCAGGTAAGTATGAGAACGACTTGACCACCACGAAGCCGCTGTGTGCGCGCGCGTAAGATCTGCTGGAAGGCGCGTACGAAACACTACTCACGTCTTGTAAAGCTAGTCAGTGAGGTCACAGACAGTACAGCTAGTCAGTGAGGTGACAGACAGTACAGCTAGTCAGTGAGGTGACAGACTGTACAGCTAGTCAGTGAGGTCACAGACAGTACAGCTAGTCACTGAGGTCACAGACTGTACAGCTAGTCAGTGAGGTCACAGACTGTACAGCTAGTCACTGAGGTCACAGACTGTACAGCTAGTCAGTGAGGTCACAGACGGTACAGCTAGTCACTGAGGTCACAGACTGTACAGCTAGTCACTGAGGTCACAGACTGTACAGCTAGTCAGTGAGGTCACAGACTGTACAGCTAGTCACTGAGGTCACAGACGGTACAGCTAGTCACTGAGGTCACAGACTGTACAGCTAGTCACTGAGGTCACAGACAGTACAGCTAGTCACTGAGGTCACAGACAGTACAGCTAGTCACTGAGGTCACAGACAGTACAGCTAGTCACTGAGGTCACAGACTGTACAGCTAGTCACTGAGGTCACAGACAGTATAGCTAGTCAGTGAGGTCACAGACTGTACAGCTAGTCACTGAGGTCACAGACGGTACAGCTAGTCACTGAGGTCACAGACTGTACAGCTAGTCACTGAGGTCACAGACAGTACAGCTAGTCACTGAGGTCACAGACAGTACAGCTAGTCACTGAGGTCACAGACAGTACAGCTAGTCACTGAGGTCACAGACTGTACAGCTAGTCACTGAGGTCACAGACAGTACAGCTAGTCACTGAGGTCACAGACTGTACAGCTAGTCAGTGAGGTCACAGACAGTATAGCTAGTCAGTGAGGTCACAGACAGTACAGCTAGTCAGTGAGGTCACAGACAGTACAGCTAGTCAGTGAGGTCACAGACAGTATAGCTAGTCAGTGAGGTCACAGACAGTACAGCTAGTCAGTGAGGTCACAGACTGTACAGCTAGTCAGTGAGGTCACAGACAGTACAGCTAGTCAGTGAGGTCACAGACAGTACAGCTAGTCAGTGAGGTCACAGACAGTACAGCTAGTCAGTGAGGTCACAGACTGTACAGCTAGTCAGTGAGGTCACAGACAGTATAGCTAGTCAGTGAGGTCACAGACAGTACAGCTAGTCAGTGAGGTGACAGACTGTACAGCTAGTCAGTGAGGTTACAGACTGTACAGCTAGTCACTGAGGTCACAGACAGTACAGCTAATCAGGGAGGTCACAGACAGTACAGCTAGTCAGTGAGGTCACAGACTGTACAGCTAGTCAGTGAGGTCACAGACAGTACAGCTAGTCAGTGAGGTCACAGACAGTACAGCTAGTCAGTGAGGTCACAGACAGTACAGCTAGTCACTAAGGTCACAGACAGTACAGCTAGTCAGTGAGGTCACAGACTGTACAGCTAGTCACTGAGGTCACAGACAGTACAGCTAGTCACTGAGGTCACAGACAGTACAGCTAGTCACTGAGGTCACAGACAGTACAGCTAATCAGGGAGGTCACAGACAGTACAGCTAGTCAGGGAGGTCACAGACTGTACAGCTAGTCAGGGAGGTGACAGACAGTATAGCTAGTCAGTGAGGTCACAGACAGTATAGCTAGTCACTGAGGTCACAGACAGTACAGCTAGTCACTGAGGTCACAGACTGTACAGCTAGTCAGGGAGGTCACAGACTGTACAGCTAGTCAGGGAGGTGACAGACAGTACAGCTAGTCACTGAGGTCACAGACAGTATAGCTAGTCAGTGAGGTCACAGACAGTACAGCTAGTCACTGAGGTCACAGACAGTACAGCTAATCAGGGAGGTCACAGACTGTACAGCTAGTCAGGGAGGTCACAGACTGTACAGCTAGTCAGGGAGGTGACAGACAGTAGACTGGCAGGTAAGACTTGTGAGAGTTAGCGGCCTCACGCCAGGACCCGGATGACTGAGTGTAGTGAGACACTTGGTTTCTCAAGACCTCGGTGAAGGAGCGCTACTGCTGAAGCTGTGTGTGATGTTTGTCGCGCCTTCCCAGGTGTCAGTAGAGACTTTATACCTTTCACCTGTTGTCTTTTTAATTTTTTCTCCCGCGTTTATGTTTCTCTTCTGCTCTTCACCTGACAGTGGTCGGCCTTGTCTTTGCTCGCCAGTCTTTTTTGTTTTTCCTTGCTCGGATTTTTTTGTGCCTTTAGTGGGGTTTTTAAATACAAAATTTCGCGCTACCCCGTGAATTTTGGTGCAATAATTGTATGTTCGGAAAAAGGGAATTGTTCTTCCGTGTTTGTTTTAATTGAATAATTTGATAAGCGTTGAAGACAAGGTCGAGAAAGCTTGAGGTTGTTGACCCTGCTGACGTAGAGCTCACGGACACGGACCGACAGTGTGACAAACTGGCCCTGCGTGTGTTGTCACGTGTGTGCGGTCTGCCCGGCCCTTGTGTGTGACTCTGGCTCCGTGTGTGTGTGACAGCGGCCTACAAACATGCCGACGGCAAGAAGATCGACGGGCGGCGCGTGCTGGTGGACGTGGAGCGAGGCAGGACGGTCAAGGGCTGGCGACCCAGGCGACTAGGTGAGTACATGTCATCAAGTCTCCTTTCTCCTTATCATCTTTAGTAGTTAGCGAGGTCGGGGGATGCCAGGAAGTGATGAACATGTAGGCAGTACAGAAAGGCCAGTCTTATCGACCAGCAGCACTTTGGATTGTGACTTTTTTTTTTTTTCACCGCTGTAGCAGTGTTTGTAGGTGTCGTGGACATGAGTACTAAGTACTTCATCACGAAGCGATGGCACAAGGGAGTTGGAATGGCATAGTAGCATCTATAGCTGGCCTGTGGTCGTCATGGCTACTGGGCGGAAGTAACTAATGGCGTGGCCGGTCGAAGGAAGAAGGCGGGTGGGGCGGTTGCAGCTAGGGTCAGAGGTTAATTTCTTTATCGACTGGTCGCAATTAGTGCCGGGAGTCGGAGGAGGGGTCTGCAAAAGCTCGAGCAGGGAAGATTGCCTAGCTGTTAATTTTGCAAGGCAGATTGCCCGCGGTGAGGCGCCCTGGCGGTGTCGGCAATTACCTTCCCTTGTCAGCGATTACTTGGAACGGCTGTTGCTTTCATCGCCCCTTTCCCTCCTTCCCTCCTACAGCCGGCTCCACTACCCAGCTTGCTGACGGGGATGTAGGGAGGCTGGCTGGGCGGCCCAGTCTCCTGTAGTACTTAGTCCCCAGCATAAAGGCACGTTGTGTGGCCTGGCAACTCACTGTGGACAGTGGGGTAACTGAGGATTTTACAGGCTGACCGTTGGTGGTATTCCCCCCCCCCCTGGTACTTTGGTTTCCTCAACCCTGGGTGTGTGTGAGACACAGAAAATGATTTGAATAATGGTGAATACATCTGTAAGACGCATTTGATGCCTACTGATAAGTGAGAAAGAGAGAGAGAGAATCTGATTTGAATGATGATAAATACATCTGTAAGACGCCTACTGATTAGTGTGTGTGTGTGCGTGTGCCACTTGTACTATGTTAGTGTTTTATCTGTCGCTCAGTCCTGATGGATTGACGCGAAGACATCCTGGACCGTGAAGGGAAAGACTATGACAATTCCTTAGTCTCCTCCCTCCCTGTTGTCCAAGCACGAATTACTACTACTACTACTAAATACAAATATTTCTCACCTAACCCTTACAACAGAAGCAAGATAAATGAAAAATGAAATGTCTGCGATACACACCTCCCACCCCATTCCTAGTGCGAACGACCGTATGCTTGGTGACACGTGTGTGAACGACCATAAACCGATACATACAGGGGAGGGGGAGGCGGGGTGACACGTGTGTGAACACTGCATGTACAGGTCAGCCTAGTTGCTGGATGTCGTGATGCTAAACATCAAATGGCTGCCACCTTGGGTTTTGTCTCTTCTTCCGAGCGACCCAGCGTGACCCTTGTAGTGTTGAGCTAACACACCAGCCAACATTCACCACCGTTTCCCCCCCTCGTCGGTTGAACCCCTCCCCCTCTTTTCGCTGCCACCACGCCTCTTACCCTTACAACCCTCCATTAGCTAAATTGTTGCTGCCTTTCCAGCCGTTGGGATGGCAAAAATCTTTATTTTCATTGGTCGGAAGTCACGTGTAGCGGCAGCCAGCAAAACGATTTGTTTGATTGCTTGTGAATAATTAACGAGCGCATGGCGAGCGACAGACGGGGGGGGGGGTAGATGGGCCGCCAGTATGGTGGACAGCAGGAGGAGGGAAGCCAGTGCAAGGGAGACTAATTGATGGCCTGCCTTTCCGCTGCTCATCACAAGAGTTCTTCCTCGTTGACACCGCCATCGTCTGCAACTGTTGAATACACGGGAAGGTGGCCCCGTCCTGTTAGCACAACGCCACAGTGTGTTTGTGATGAAGATGTATTTTGATAATAACTGTAACATAATTTTTGTCGTGCCAAAATTAAAAACGCATAACGTTCGCATTAAAAAATACTAGCTCATTAGCATGCAGCTTCTACTGTTTACAAGCAAAACCTTGAGTTGAGAAAAACATGACTGCAGAAAATTTTGTTTTTTATTTGATCCGCATTTTAAAAGTGGATGCTATTTCCGATCTGTGTATTGATCTGAGCTTCATGCCACGATTGGCATGCGAGAGATTCGGGTGTAGTGCGGGTGTAACTAGCATGTGATATACTATTCCTCGCAAAGTTGAAGGTGATCAGAATCACGAATTCCTTTCTGCCCTTGCCAAACAATTCACCTAAACGAACTGAGTTCTGGAGCTCGTGCTGTTTGCGGAGTCATTTCAAACTCTCCCTAATGTTGCTGTCACGCGCGGACTTGTCCATCGAGTCAAACAGAGGCCAAGACAAGATGAGGCTGTCTGCCCGCTAAGGCTTACTGTAATTTTGATTGAGAAATTCACCACCACCCGTCCGCTCCGATTTTACATCAGGTCGGATTTTACCCTATTATTTTTTTATTCCCCCCCCCTCCTCGCTACCCATTTTCAGCCAATTCCGTCGCACTGGTTTTTGTTGTGGGGTGGGTGAAACAGTAACCCTCAAGACAAGGCCAGCGAGGAAGTTCGTCAAGTAGATGGTGACTGCTTACATCTCTCTCTCTCTCACACACACACACACACACGTGTACGCACGTGAAAGCTGGGGTTGTTTTACACTATAAGGTAGTGTCGCTGTCGTGTAAGGTTTGAGATGTGGAGCTACTGTGCAGACCTTTCAGTGCCTTTCTGTCGACTCTCAGGTGGCGGACTGGGAGGCACACGCAAGGGCGGTCCGGACGAAAACACGCGCTTTTCTGGACGCGACGAGTACTCGCAAGGCAACGCGGGGTGAGTATTGTTCACTGGCTTACGAGCCATTAGTTCTTCACACCCGAGATGAAAACATTTAACATTTGGAGATTGTGGGGGGGGGTGTATCAGTAAGCTACTGGTGTTAAACCTAAAAATAAGGACGAGTGTGATATGTTTATTTGTAAGTTGGGGGCGGGGGGTGTCAGTGAAGTATGAAGAATGAGGTACAAGTACATAATAAAGATCATATGATTGTCAAAGTTCGGTAAGCTTAAACAGTGGGGATATCTTGGACTGGTCATTGGCCAAGTCTTCCTTTTATTTCCGGAACTGTATTGTTCACTTAAACCCAAGGTGTGTGTGTGAAAGAGAGAGAGAGTGCGTTCATTTACTGAAACTAGGGGAGGCAACTCACTTCAGGTTCCGTCCCCACCGTTCCTGATTCTTCTTCTTGCTTTATTTCCATCTCTGGCAGCTTTGAAGAGCAGGCAGGTGGCGGTGGTGGAGGAGGAGGAGGCGGCGGCGGAGGTGCTGGTGGCGGTGGCGCTGGTGGTGGTGGTGGTGGTGGTGGTCGAGGTGGCCGTGTAGAGCGGTCCCGCAGCAGAGAGCGACGTCGCCGCAGCAGATCGCGCAGCCGTGAGCGCAACAAGCGGGGCGCCAGCCGAGAGCGGGAACGACGCCGCAGTCGCAGCAAGGAACGACGCCGAGACAAGGATGAGCGAGGGCCTGAAGGTGAGACAAGCAGCCACGTCAGTGTGTGTGTGTGTGTGTGTGTGTGTGTGTGTGTGAGATGACAGGTGTGAAGCATATACCTGTATATATATATAAAACTCCTAGTGTTGAGACGGATAACTTGTTTTTGACCATGTTATATAGGCATATCCTGAGTTGTGAATGTGCTGTTGACTTAAGTTAGAGGAAGCGCCGTAGTTATGAAGTTGATGGTCACCCGTACCTTTGGGTTTATTTTACTTTTTCTTATTTTGAGACACGCGCATCCTTTGCGGTCCATGGCTAACCCTGTTGTAACCTTACTTACCTTTCGTTTATGACTACGGCCCCTGATGGTTTGCGCGCGGGACTTCGGGGCTACACACGGTGAACTTCGTGCAGTTTTCTGGCACTAAAGCCAGTAGACTGTAAACCATTTACATATCTTCATTAAAAGTGACTACATAACCATGGGGATAATGGCCCTGGGTAAAGACCATGGAGACCTTAGCAGCGAATGCATTATGCCCTGGGGCAGGGGTGTAGTGGCAAAGGTCGTGTGTATGAGGTATGCACCTGAGCAGTAAGCTTCGGCTTTCTCGTCGCCTGTCTCACCTGCTTTTCCCTCCCTCAGCCTTCCTACCCTACCACCCACACACTCGTTCTTAAGCTGTGTGCATGTGTGTAGTAGAGTTGTTACTGAGCTTTCTTTCATTCCTGTTCTGTTCTTTCCTTTGTCTCTTTGTTTTCTTCACTTTTTTTTCGGAGGGGTTGGGTTGGGGGAAGCGTATGGACGTTGCCTCAGCCCGCATTGTATCTTTGTTGCAGTGGAGGACGAGGAGACTCGCAAGGACAAGAAGCGCAGCCGTCGCTCGCGCTCACGTGACCGCAAACGCAGCCGCTCTCGGGACAGGAAGCGTTCACGTCGCAGTCGTTCCCGAGACCGCGGGCGACGCTCGCGCGAGTTCCGCATCAAAGAGGAGGCGGAGGCCAACCTGGAGGCGCCCTTTGGCGACAGCAGCGGCGGCGGCGGCGGCTACAACAACTACGACGCCTCCAACGGGGCGGGCGGCTACCCAGGGGCTGAAGGCGACGGTAACTACATGGGCGAGGATTTCGGCCAGGTGCGGGTGAAACAGGAGCCCCCAGATGATGGCTACCCTGCCTACACTGCCAACTTGCAGCAAGACCAGCAGGACGAGGGCGAGCAGTGAGCCCCGGGGGGGCCGACGGGAGGGAAGCTGCGAGGTGTGGGGGGGGAGTTTCACGGACAAGGGAATGAGTTGGGGGTGGGGGAGAACAGGACTGGTTCGGTTGCACTAGTTGTTAGTCCTTTTATTAATTGGAAAACTTTTACTCTTTATTGCCAACGCTTCATAGACGGAACGTGTTGTATGCAAGCGTTGCGACACGAATACTTGTGCTGACTTGTGTGACGTGGATGACCAAGTATCGCGCTTGGGTCTACATAACGATAATCTATACAACAACTCACAGAAGGCTAGTATAGCCCTTTGAAGGGGTGGGGTAAAGGAGCGTAGCTTTCATTCAGTTAATATTTCAAGACTTTCCGTCATAGGTGAAGGTAAGAAGTCTTTACCCCGTAAGGTAAGTTGTACTTTAGCGTCTACTCCGCACGTGTCACGTCTGGTAGGTGAAGTGGTGAGAGGAGTTGTCAGGACAGTTATCACACAGGGGCACTACTCGCTGGTTGGAGACCAAACCGCAGCTTGCTGTGCCTGCACTGGCTGCGGCTCGCTAATGTCTCGTGCCACGGGCCGGTATCAATGACGCGACGATGTCCGTCTTCCCAGGAGTTCTCTCCCCTGCTTGATTCGGTGAACTGTTTACTGTGGGAGCAGTTCCTTCGTCCACCTACAACCTTCTGTTAGCTTTGTATTTGTTTGTAGTGGGGGTACACTTTCTACATCCAAGCAGCTTAAAGAAAACGATTAATGCAGAAATGCTGTGGAAGGACATTTTTTTGGTAGTTTCAGAAGTTATTGCAAAATTTGTCAAAATCGTCATCACAGAAATGCTGTGCAAATGCCATGAGTGTGAGATGTGAGGACCCTCCCCTCTCCCCTGCCTACAATTGAAAGCTATTTGATGGATTTGTCCTCTTTATTACTTCTTTTAACACCACCCCGTGTAGGAGTCGGTCTGTGTCCTGAGGGAAAAAATACTTGTTAGTCGACCTGATTTTTAAAAAAATTTTAAATAGCTTATTAACAAACTGGAAGGACGGCACGCGAGAACCTAAGTCTCATAATGTCAAACTGCATTTCTGCACATTATATTTCTTTTCTCGCACGTGATGACGTCTTCTCCCCCTCCCCCCCAGAAAAAAAGAAAGAAAATCTGGCCGGAAGTTAGAAGTGTTAGTAGACTGTAGTCAGAGTTTGCATTGGGAGACTGAGTGTGTGCATGGTGGGGTAGATGGGGGGGGGGGGAGGCCTAGACTTTTGTACCTGCTGTGTTCCAACCTCCAACAGACCTGGGTTCACATTCTGGTGTGTGCGTTGCCTGTAAGGCAGGTACGACTTTTGTTTTTAACCAGCCTCAGTGTATGAAATGTAGTTACCGACACTTCCCTGCCTTGAACAGCGACGACGTGGAAACGAATGGCGATGTGAGGGACCGGCACCTGTTTGCGTCTTACACTTGCTTTTGTGCAGTTTATTGATGTGAGAGTTGCTAGCGTTTACTTTGACTTGTTTGTGTTGCATTTTGAAGGACGGGATTTGGGGGGAAGGGGGGGGGTCGAGAAAAGAATAAAACTGACAGCACGAATATGAGTTGTGATTATTTGTACGACTGTTGCTTGTGTGGATGTCTTGACAACGGCATCACGGGAAGTAGTGTCACACAGCTCGACACGTCCAGAACACCAACGCACGTGCGCTTCCACTTCTGATGCTACAGGTGTTGCACAACTTCGATGCTGTGCAAAAAATGGTGCAAAGGAACTGTGCGGGGAACAACTGTCTCCACGTAGCCCCTTGTCTCGCAGCGAGAATTGTCTTTCATGGTGTCTTCTGATGGTCTTCCAGTTTTCTATAAAGGTAAAGACAAGAACCACATGGTGATCATTATTGCCCCCTGTGAAGGCCAGTAAAGATTTGCCTCTGATAGCACGTGGTCGTTAACCTGGTAGTTTAACGAGGTGAGCCTGCAGGCTGACGTCATTGCCTCTAAAGATGATGGAGGGAGAAAGCGATATCTGCTGGCATCTAATCTGAGAAGAGAACGGCTTCCTCGCTTTCACCGGTTTTGTTGATGAAATTAGTATTGGGGCTTCGGTGTTCTGTAGGTTGCAAACCACGTGTACAGCGAGAGTAGATGAGAATGTTCATACTAAAAATAGCTTCGGGCAAGACGCCTGGGGCCAGTTGCAAAACACATTTCTAATTTTAAACACTTGGGCTTTAACTCTATTTAGATAATTAGTTTAAAGTTCACACCACAATTTTAGAATTTTTAAAACTAAAACTGCTTTAAGTAAGATAAAGTTGTTTAAGTCTGACTTTCCGTCCTGTCAGTATGGCTAAGAAGAGATTTTGCTTCTTTAGAACAGTTTTAAGATTTAGAAACGTGTCGTGCAACTGGCCCCTGGGGGCCGAGAGCATGGCACATCGCTAGGTGCTAACGAGCATGCGTGTGTACGCCGCAGTCCCCTTAAAAGACTCGGTAAATAAAAGCAGCTTCGTCTATTGCTGTCAGTCTTGAATAAGCGATACTTATCGGTCTGAAACAAGAGAGATCAGCGATCACTGTCGATCCCAGTCGTCTGCTGCAGGTTTGCGTAAGTAAAAAAGGAATTTTGATTACCAGTTGGAGACTGAAGGGCTATTAAGCAAGAACAAACTTCTGACCAAACCAGGTTGGGTCATGGCAAAGGAGGGAGGGCGGCCGATTCAAACCCCTTGCCAGTTCCTTGTGCACCCCGGCACCTACTCTTACACCCGAGCTTTGTATCAAATGTACGCAAAAGAATTTTTATAAAGGGGTCTTGACTGTTCATTTGCCCTTCATATTGTTTGTCTCGGTGTTTTCGGTCTTTCAGGGGATGATCTCTAAAAACCGAACTTCGCTTAATAAAACAACCGACTCAGCCTGCAATAACTTAAAGGTTAGAGTGGCAGACCAACCCACTCAGTTCCTAAATCAGGAACAGAATATTTATGCCTGGACAAGCCGCAAAGAGCAAGTGCAAGTGAAGACGTTTGTGGTGCAGCACTGACAATGATTACCAGTGAAATTTCTTGACCCAAGCAGCAACAACTCCGTGCTTTAGACTCCCTGTGACTCTGGTGCATATTACTGCTGTCAGCGTGTGTCAAAGAAAACTGCAATCTTCAAAATGTCAGGATACTTGCATTGCACAGGCATTTTGCAGGATCTCTTGCCGGATGATTTTTCAGAAGAGGATAGGAGGTTTTAGCGGTTAGACGTCCAAATCGCAAGCATCCGGTTCGATACCGTGTACGGCAACATGTTTTTAGCATTTGGCTGTTGCCATGCTATATCCTTCGATGCTGACACAGCATTAAAGGTCAACAATTCACCAACCCCAGCTGACCGGATAAATGACCGTTATTGAAGGAAGAGGGAAAAGTCGCAAGGAAGAGAAGAAGGGCATCGCCCTCGCGAAATAGAATGTAAGGTAACGAGAGGAAGATCACTACGAGACAACTTTGTCCTTTAGGATGACTATCAATGTCTGAACGTGCAACTGTGAAGAAGCTGGTCACCAAGAAGAAAACTAAAGGTTCAGATCTCGTCTCCGCCACACATGTATTGTCGGGATATAATTGTATTTACCCACCGCAGTAGTTTTGCTCAGTCTAGTCGTCATGAGGTCTGGTCAGGAGACAAGGATGGAAGCTTTATTTGCTATTGCACGACAACCACACGTGTCACGCAATAACCTTCTCTGTTCTGTGGTGGACACTGTAATCAGCCAGAACTGATCGCTGCGTCTCCCCCACCCCCCTCCTTCCAATCACCCATCACCACACCCACACAGGCCCGGCATCTCGAGACTGTGGCAAAAAAAAAAAAGTTGAAGCTCTCCTGTCAAACTCGAGACGCTCGCGCCTGCTGGTGCCCTGAAGATGACCAATGGGATCAAGTAGCCTGTGATTAAAGGTCAACGACATTATTGTTAGAATGTTGTGTGCGTGTGAAGGTGTATGTGGGTGTATGACTGACACTGTATTGAACTGGGGGCGTTTATTTTCCACAAGGATGATGATATCATTGTCAAGAACCAACAGGAGCTCGGAATAACTAAGGGCATCTTCATCATCAGGCGAGCCAGCAACAAGACCAGCATAAACTGGATTAAAATTTGAGCGGTTCTGCTAAGTTTCAGTTTTATTTTGACTAAGAAAAGATATAGTTTATATGAATCGTGCAGATACATCACATCACACAAGAAAACGGCGAGCGAGGGCGTAATTTCTTCTGTGAAATATACTGTAATGTCTACTTTAACACGGAACACCCTTTATACTAAAACTTTGGCTTAAAATAAGTCAGGAACAATTAAAATGGGGGACAAAAAAATCTGCATCAACATTAATGTATATTAAAGAGTTTCAAATTTCGGCCATCTCACTGGTTTTTGAGAAACGTTCGACATCCGCAAAGCAGGTCCACGGTCAGACAGGGAAGCCAGCGAGGGTGACGGTGGATTCAGAGAGAATGGCCGTGATGCGAGGACATGGCGGGTTGTTATGGCAACACAATTCCATTTTTAGCCCCGATATAACGATCCTGACGACTGCCCCTAAAGTACTGAACCCTGTTAATGAATTCCTTGACCTTTCGCGGCCGGCCCGCTGGCTGTTTGTGGGTGCGGGTTGTGCAGTGCAGGGAGGACTTCTGGTCCTCGTGTAATTAGCCCTCCATTCTCTCGCTTTTCTTCGTCACTGAACTCGCCTTACGAAATGTTTAGTCTCGGGACGAGCAAAGACGTGCTTCTCACTCGTGAGAAACTAAAAATAGAGTATGGTGTAACCACGCTGTCTCTTCCCCTCCCCTCTTTCTCTCTCTCTTCATCTGTAAATGTAAGTAGGCATAATACCCATATTTGTCTTAACAGACAAAATCGTGTCGATATAATTACTTGAATTTAACGCCTACTTAATTCTCCTTTTTTGACTTATTTCAAAATTGATTGCAAATCGGCAAGGAATGCAATCAGCGTGTTTTGCAATCAATTGCAAACAAAACACTCTGGTTGCATTCATTGATGATTTGCAATCCTCGCTGTGGAAGACCTCGACATGTTAACAGCCAATAAACTGAGGAACAGGAGCCTCCAAACATCATAAACTACGGTAATGTAGGCTTGTGCTGAAGCCCTGCAGTTGGTCCCTTTTGTTTTGTTGACTCGTCACTAAACAAAGATCTCAACAGTAGTGGATTTTAGTTAAAATC
Organism: Marisa cornuarietis; assembly: GCA_004794655.1. Taxonomy (NCBI): domain Eukaryota; kingdom Metazoa; phylum Mollusca; class Gastropoda; order Architaenioglossa; family Ampullariidae; genus Marisa; species Marisa cornuarietis. Next base: position 867,748 of record SMMW01000057.1, on the reverse strand, counting down.
GCATAAAATAAGATGGGAACAAGCTTTTCGTCTTGTCGTCTTAGCAAACTATTACAACTGACATGTTCGTGTAGCCAAATATTTTCACTCTGTGTGTGTGTGTGTGTGTGTGTGTGTGTGTGTGTGTGTGTGTGTGTGTGTGTGTGTGTGTGCAAACTATCGACCCATCCGTTGAGTTCTGAATGGCAAGAGTTGTAGACAAAACTAGGATGGAGATTCAAGTTACACACTATTGTAAGGCCTGGCGGGTTTACTATAAACTTATCTGCAAAATTTACTCCGCTAAACGAATTTCAAACTCAGTTCCTCCCTGACTAGAAGAAAAACGAAAGAAAGAAAAGATTAAAACGGAAATACTACTCGCTGATTCTGTCTCTCTCTCTCTCTCACACACACACACACACACACACACACACACACACACACACACACACACACACACACACACACACACACACACACACACACACATCAATAAATATATTCAAGAGCTGTGTATATAACGGGACATTGTGGCCAGCGGCTTGAGAAAGAAGAAAACATCAGTCAATGAGGTGTCTTCTCAGTCGAGACGACTCAGCAAAAGAATAACATGACTTGCTGTTTGTATTCCTGGGTAGACATCGATTGGTGATCGATTCTTTGTCTCGGCAATCTTTATTCCGTCTTTGACAAAAAAAAAAAAGACAAAGAAAGCGTGTTAGTAAATCTTGTTTGTCTTTCTCTATGGCGGGTGGGGAGGTGTTGAAGAGTGCGCTCCATGTAGTCATCAGTCATAGAGTGTTATATCTCACAACACCGGCATCTGGACCAGCCACTCGCCATTCGTCGTCTGTCATGTCAGGTCTGCCAGGCGTGAAAGCCGCTGTAGCCGTTACTGTCAGACGAATCGTAAGTAATTACTCGTCGTATTCCCTCGAGACAGACTGTCAGTTGTGGCAATGACAACAACAACCCGATGTACCATCTCACGTTCGATGATGCACGAGCCTTAGGCACAGACTCGCGCTCGCTACTGGACAAGATGACGTGTGAGATGTATAAACAGATGTAGGAGAGATGTATGTAAGCAAGTGCAGGCTCCCGCTGAGGGGGGTATATACCTGATACACAGGCGGTCCTTCGCTGGCCTGCTGATGTTTAGTCTCAGTTTCCGCGAATGTGCTGACCGGAGATATCTGGACTGAGACAAACACACCCCTAGACTGCAGCTCTGGCGATAAAGGCTAATTATTCATCTAAATAACCCCGTGGTCTTATGTAGTCTGAGGTTTTCTGACATCACCAGCTTCTATTTCTCTCCTTCTCTGTCTGCACGCACACACACACACACACACACACACACACACACACACACATAAGGGAGAGCAGAGGAAGACATAAAACGAGAGAGAGAGACGAGAGGAGTTTCTGGAAGCCGAAGCAAACGATTGGCTTCATTCGAGAACGACAAACATTTCCCGTTAGTTGGGCGACACATTCTAAGCTCGCTCATTTGCTCTCAAACTGATCGATTTATTGACCAAACTGAGCCCCCACCCCACCCACCCAGTTTCTACTCTTACTTTTCCTCCTTGTTTAGAGAACGCTTGCAAACATTTTTTCCCTTCATCTGTAGGGTTCCTCGTCTCAGTCAGGGGAGGGAGAGTTTGCTGACACTGGATGCCTCCACGCTGATGCCATGACCTACTCCAAGCCGCTTCATCAACAGTCTTGTGCCTGCTTCACATCCCTTAATTATAGAATATCCTAGCCACAAACAATTACCTTTTGAAGGTTAGTTCCTCCAACATATTCTCCTACCTTAAGCCAGCAATACACTCAAACAATCACACCCCTCAAAGACCTGGTTGCTATGTTTATGGGAGAACTATTGTTTATCATTTCAGAAAATGTTTCAATTTTTTCATTATAGGATTGATCACCTGTACCTTGTCCACCCGTTATTTCCATACATTTCTCTGTGAGTGAGACATGGTAGACCCAGGGTCAACTGAGGATACTTTTCATTCTGGAGCATGAGGTGATTAGAACATCCACTAGGGAGGCATAATAACCAAATAAATGAGGTTTTTGTTCTGGTTTCTGAGAATGGGAAGACAAAGTGTTCATCTAGAGAACATAATTAAATTAATTAGGTGCATTGAAAGTACACAATAAATTGAAAAACCTGAAGGTTTGCAAACCTGACTACCTCATTCAGAGACTCCAGAGAGTACAGAACTCTGCTGCGCGTCTGGTGCTTAGAGCAAGGAAACGGGACCATGTCACTCCTCTCCTTCGTTTTCTACACTGGCTACCCATCCGTTCTCGCATCCAGTACAAACTGTCTGTGCTGTGTTTTAATTTCTTTTGCTGGCTCCTACCTGACTATTTCTCTGAACTTCTCATCCCTTACTCTCCGTCCAGACAACTACGCTCTTCGTCTGACGACCGTATCCTAACTGTTCCTGTCACCAGAACAACAACACATGGTCACAGGACTTTTGGCTACTGTGCTGCAAAACAATGGAACTCTCTTCCTTTCCATATCCGCCACCTTCCTACAACTGAATCCTTCAAATCTGCACTGAAAACGCACCTCTTCCTTGAGCATTTCTCCTAACACAGTCCACACAATGCTCGTCCTTCTTAACCCCGCCCCCTTCCCTCTTGCTACTTTACCCATCTTTCTCGCAGAATCACTATATTTTTCTGTTCCTGTTACTTGATGCCTTTTGTTTTCTGTTTCGTCAGTACTGTCGTTTTCTTTCGTCCCCTGTGTTCTGTGTCTACTTAGTCCACGTCTCTTCCTCGTTTTAAGCGCTAAGAGCATGCTCTCTATGAGTGTGAATATGCGCTATAAAAATCTTCACTATTATTATTATTAAGGTAACAGGAATCTAGATGTAATGAAAGAAAATTACACTTCAAATAATGGACGGGAAAGTTGGCCGTTGGCCGTTGCACTTCTATAGCTTTATCGTTATAATATTTGATGTTCACCAAGGTGCAAGGCCATCCCCATCCCACACGGGGAGAAAGAAAGAAAAAGAAAGAGAGAGAGAATAGATTATAGTGTCTTCCTTTCTTCACTCTGTCGGGTATGAAAGAGGCTGTCCCAGAAACACGCTGACTAAGCTATCATCGATAATCGATGACAGTGCTGGTCTAAGGGCACGGCGGGACGGTTAAGCAAAGTCCTGTCATTGGTGTATTGGCACGAGGTGGTGAGTCCTTCTCTCCCCGCCACCAAACAGACTGTGAGGAAAAGTCGCCCTGCAAACTCTACTTCATTTGCCCCAACGTGACAAAGGGGCTGACAGCAGGACTAACCCTCAGAGAAGGGATGTTGAGGAGAGTCGCTGTATGTTCTTGTGCAATATTCGAGAGAAAAGAAATAGGTAACGAAATGAGTAGCAATGTAGCACCCACTTCTGTAGAAATTAAGTGATTTGTTTATTTAATTGATGATTATATATTTCCACGGATATATGGAACAGGTCTTCTATTTTTAATAATAAAAAGGTAATTTTTTTTAGCAGCCCACGCAGTTTACGAGAAAATGAATGAAAATCCGCACAACTGGCGGTCAGAGGAGGAGGATGCGGGCTGTAGACATGACAAGGTAAGACAGACTTGTAAATAGGGGAGGGGGGGCAGCCTCCGACTGTGCCATGCAATTAGGTGGGTCGGACAGGGATGGATAAACTTCTTAATGTATTACGAGAGATGCAAATATTGATTTCCAACAGGAAAGTTCTGACAATTACATCGATGGGAGAAAAATGTTACACCATCGACCGAAATCTCCTTATCTCCGACAGCACTGCCATCCTCCAAACTGAAACGCAGTGGCAGAGAAACGAATCGACATGTTGAGCTCTTTACACGCATCGTGGACTGTAAGTGCAATTATGCGGAATATATTGCAGGAGGTGTACCTGTATACTCAGAGCTTTCTCTCTAGCAGCTTGGGTAGTTCTGTAATTGTTGTTAAACAGATATTGAAACCTTGAATATAGCTCAGACTCCTCAAGATCATTGTAAATATTAGTTCTTAACATGCAGTATACAGTATATCTCTCAGCCTGACATCGCCTCGGTCGTTTTTTGTGAATGGATCCTGTACATAAACTTCTGTAGTTTGTTGTTCTTTCAATTTTCTTTCTTCACAAAAAGATTTACATGGTCGGCTGCTTTGTCATGATACAGCCTAAGTTGATGGCTCGACCTAAAACATCAATCTGAACATCTCGGATCCTCGGGGATAACACCATGGCTCCCCTTACTTTGATTTTAGATTATTCATTATTCTAGATTATTGTGTCTACCTGTCTCTTCTGGTTCTTTGCAGGCTCTGCTTCTTCTGACTTTACTGACATGCTAACTCCCTACAGTTCAAGCAGGTATCTCCGCACTTTGTACTAAGCAGATACTCGCCTCTATTTCGTTACCAGGGCAACCTTTAGTTAACGCCTTTGTCTGTTCAACATAATCTTGTTTGAACTCCCCTCCCTTACATCATGCACCATCAGAAGACAAGTTGTTTTTTTTCAAATGTACCCTTAAAAAACACTTCTTCAATAAACACCCGGAGTTTCAAACCACAAGTCTGGCTATTGTGCCATAGCATCTGCTGTAACTTTCACTTTTATTTTTCATTTGTTGTACATTGTTTACCGTTCATATTGTTCATGTACTTGATAAGGTCTCAGAGCATCACATTAATGTTGTGGTACAGCCCTATACATTTATTATTATATTTATTACTCAAGTTGTGGTTGTTGCTAGTGTTGTGCTTTACTAAAATAAACAAACAGCGTGTTGACCTCAAGCTAATGGATGTGGCCAGAGAGAGAGAGAGAGAAAAAAAAAAGCAGAGGTGGAATTTAAAATAAAAAGTCCCAAGTGCAAGTGGAGCCGAACAAATTGAATTTGAGACTGGTGTACTGTGGACGAGCTAACGCCCTGTAGGAGAGACTGGCTTATGAAAGCACTTCGCTCCTGATTATGGAATCTGCCGCTGGTGTCACGTTGGCTTCCTCTTCTTGAGTGTGTGACATTTCTCATTGTGTATGTCAGACAGAGGGATTTTATTTAAACATTATTTTAAAATATTATTTTATTAAAAATAATAATTCAGTTTTCAAGAACATGTCTGTGGTTAACTACCCTTCTGTAACGGCACAAAGCGCTCTGGTCATCTGAGTCTAGAACTTTCAAATTAGGAATTTTGTTTCCTCTTGTAGGCGCCACTGATGAGACCAAATTGTTTCCCTTTCTCTAGGAACTCGTATATGACAGTCTCTGCTTCTCACTACAGAAGTCTTTGGTGCAAACATCGATTGAGATTTGACCTTTTTACCTGTTAGACTGGAGGAGACAACATCAACAGTCATGTGTACTAAAAAAGTCGATTAGAGGAACAAGGCGTGGATCGTCCTCAAGAGGCTGGGTGTAGAGTGGAAGTCAACTGAGTTACTCACAACCTCTCACATGTCTGCACAGGAAATGGTGGAGCAAGTCAAGCACAAACCACGGCTTCAACATCCATGCTGGCAGATGTCATTACACAGCCGATATCCATTATCATATCTAAACGGTCACAATCAACTTTTATTTTCACATCACTGTGCTTTTCACAAGGTTTCAGCAGGTTATACAAGTATAATATATTTTTTATATTATTATTATTTATTTGATACCATATTATGGTAAATATGGTACACGATAGGAAGATAATTGATCTTAAAGGGAACAAGTGGTCTCGCAGGCTGGGCTTAAAGTTTAGATACTGACTTTCCGCGCATTTCTTTTATTTTTCACAGACAGAGATCGTTTGCGAGACAGAGATTGCAATAACGGAGCATGTAGCTTCCACGTGTTGTTGTTGTTGTCGTTCGCCATGGTTGCATTTGGAAGCCAGCTCTCGAGATGAAAGTACCACTCACTTGCAAAGCGTCCACAGGTTTGATGTGGAGGGGACCGGCAGCGGCCATGTCTCCTTCCTCAGTTCCTGGAGGAATCTGAGCCTCCTGTAGGAGGTTTGTCGTGCAACCCTCACAAGAGCACACGGTGTAGCTCCTGGTGTAGATGATGCATTAGCCTGTTGCAGCTGCCCCATTAACTCTTTATTAACTGTTTGTAACTTTATCATCTATCACGCCTGTATTCTCCAGTTTGCTCTTTTTTTTATCACTCAGATTTAATTCGAAATTTTACGAAACAATCTTCAAATCGAGGATGTGATGGTTTGAGGAAGATGGCGGCCTCAATGAACTGATCCACACCTGTGTGTTCCACGCGAGTGTAAGTAAACTGAAGAAAGAAACCAGAAACTTCAAGCGGAAAAGATTCAGCATGTCGGTGTCTTGATGAACCCAACTGGACAGATGAATTGTCGCAGAAGACAAACAAAGGCTCAGTGAGCCGACCGAGAAAGAAGTGATCCGGGGATAATTATTTTGCACAGTTCACAGAAAGCGCTCTGTGAAAAACATCTTTCGTTGTTTTATAGGCAGGGATTCGATCAGTTGTTTTAGAATGATGACAGCGAATGCCTGTAATGATTGTACCACAAACCATTTTCAGCTGAAGACAACAAGAAATAAGTTAATGACAAGTTGTAACTAGAGGCCAATAGGTAATCGAGATCCTCATATAGGCTCCAGGAGTCTTGAGAAAGCAAGCTGGAAAGTAGTTGTGCACCTCCGGTCCATCGTTGCGGCGATTGGAAGCAAGGAGCGGCCGTTGAGAGTTAATGCGATAGTCGTGCCTCGCTACCCCCCTCCCCCCCACACACACACCCACACACCTGTGTGTTTCTGCTGGCAAAGGCAGCAAGTCCAGCTCCGGCATCAAAGAATCGATTTCAATCACAAGAAAAGCAATACCAGCGTCAGCAGGGGAAGTAGGCTATCGACCTCCTTCGCTATAGGAATGCGTTCCACCTATCCACGCACACACACAGGCGCTCACACACACACACACACACACACACACACACACACACACACGCGCGTGCATGTTTGTAGGAAAACAGATAAGAGTGTGTGAAAAAAAAATTTTGTTAGCAAAAAGCTCTCGGTCAGACAGGTTCGGCTCGGCAACCACCGCAAGAGGATACAATTGCCGGCAAAAAAGGACTTAATGTGGGGGGGGGGGAGAGAGAGCGGAGTGTGAATGACAACACATTGATTGGCGACATGTTTCTACCCAATGCTTGTTGACCAATCCTCCCTTTTTTAGAACTCTACGTGTGACGACTAAAATAATCCAGAATATGAATTACCGTTCTGCCAAATTTAGAGCTAATACTTCTCCCACCACCCATTTGTGCCCCCCTCTCCCCACTGATGACACTCTTACCCTCAGGTACAATCAGGGAACGCGACGAAGGTGTGTGCGGGTGTGTGTGTGGATGTTTGAAACTGTTTAAAGAAAACTCCACTCACCGTCAGGTGGGGTAGATCATCAGAAGCTCAGTGCAGGTTAGTGTGGAGTTTAGTCCTAGGATTGCGGCATCTGCAGCCCAGCTTCAGCAGCCACTACCCTGGGTGTCACGACCATGATGAGCATGCCGCTAAACGTTCCACTTCCAGTCTTCTGTAGTTCACGTGACTGTGTGCACTGAATACCTTTCATCCACGATCAGGAGTTAACCAAGGCAATGTTATCTCGGATTAAGCAGCGAAGGAGGTTGTCTTTATTTCTCGTGGAAACAAAGTTCATGGATACAAAACTGCACGAGTACAAGTGTTTCGCCTCTCTCTGTAAGGAACGTTGTCGCCGGAGGAACAGACATTCCAGCAGGACTGCTTTCAGACCTTCTTGCGGGCGAACTAGTCGGCGCGTGGTGTGAGCACCCAGCAGCAAGAGCCTGAGCCTGAACCTGAGCCTGAAGAGCCAAGGGGAGAGGAAGAAGGTGGGAGGACAGTGGCGGAGGATGGGAGAATGTGGTCTCCCCCTCCCCACCCAGTGTTTGACCGCTGCACTGGTTGCGTTGCTGGCTGATTGACACAGAGGGGTAAAAATTCGATGGCAGGAAAGCAAGACACATGCCAAGTCTTGAGACAAAATTTCCCCTTTCCCACCCCCCAGCATATGACCAAAGAGGGAGGAGAGAGAGAGAGAGAGAGAGTGGGGGGGGGGAGGTATGAAGGAAAATGTTGAGCAGGTCTAGTCCTGGGCGGACGGAGGGAGCCACACGCCTAATCGATCGTATGCTCGATAGACACGATCATTGATGCGAGCTCGCCCATTCATGTGCAAGTCTTCTCGGGCTTGCAGGCTAGGATAGCATCTTCTCACCACTCTCTCTTTTAGTTTCAAAAACAGATCCTTTGAGGAACCTTGTAGTCGGCTGAACTTGGCAGTTGAAACCTTAACTTGAACTGTTAGAAGTTCGAATTTAGCGCTTCGCACGCAAAAAAAAAAAAAAAAGCTGGAAAACTTGCTCCTGACCACCTACGGCCCACTGTGGGTGGACAACTTACCTGGCCACCCAGGTGAAAGTTAGCGGAGGAAGAATTAAGGCTGGTCTTCGTCTTTCAAACGCCGCACACTCGGCACGGGGAACAGTTTGTGTTCACGTCGTCTACAGTTACTAAGCTATGAGACTTTCACGTTTTACTCAAGAAAATTGGAGAAAGCTTTATGATTAATTTTACTGATCTCAAGCGCCTTGTCTGTCTATGGTTAAGGTGAAGGGCGTGCGACGGCTATCGCAAATTATAGTCGTGGTTTTCGTTTATTGACTGAAATGGAAAAGGTTCATCCACATACTTCTCTAATCTGTGTGAGGTCACCGGTTGTCGAAGGCCGTCATGCTTGGAGCACATTAGTCAAGGAAAATATCCCTAACTCTTGGCGTAGGAGGTATGTTGTATGTTTTCCTGCACCTGCAACAGTGGAGCATCTCCCGTAGCACATTCGTCATTCAGACAGCGTTTAAACTCCAAGTTAAAAACTTCTCTGTTTAGAAAAATTAGTTTCCTCGAGTTTAGGCTTCATATAACTATTACACATCACAGCAATGGCTTTTTGGATAACATTTTTCATTCATCAAATGTATTTGTATGCTCGAATTTCGCGAGTTTCTTTTCAGCTTGTTACTTGGCTAAGTATGCGGGTGTGTCTCAGAACGTGTCATTGTTAGCTGTTGTTTTTAATAATTCATATTTTGTTGTCATTATTTATTGGTCAGCGCAGAGTGCAGCCTGCAGTCCTGTGATACAGCGCGATACGAATGTGACACTTGACAAAACAGCAATTCTTTATCATCCCAGTCTTCTCTTCTTTGCTCACTTCATGCTGGGTGAGCTCGGGGTCGAAACTGTACGGCATGATCCCCAGATCCATGATGCCAGCGTTCTGACGACCGAACTTAGGAGGAGATGAAGTTAACCCAGGCACCGGATGACTTTAGTGATGACACTCAGCATCAGAACATGGCGGCCTCCTTGTACCGCTGGTTGTATTGCTGAGGCGATTGTAACCAGACGATTGTTTTGAACCCGAAATTCTGAGCGGAAACAATTTAAAACGTCAGTACGCATCACTCAAACCCAACTCACCATTGCACTTGTTTTTCTTTCTTATATTTCCATCAAATCGACAAGAAAGTTTCTTAAGAAGTTAGCAGCGGGTGTAGGTTTCAGTTGTCATTCCCTATATAAACAGGCAGTTTTATCACAAATTAGAAATATTTTTTCGTCTCTTTGAAAACAGGGTTTTGACTTGTAAGGCGCTTGGTTATAGCCAATCATCAGCACAAAGACCGATGTCAAGTGCCAGGTACTCCTGTGTTGAAAATCAAATGACAGTACATATATACTCTGATGAGTCCCGGGCCAAAACCAGAACATTGTCGTACTACGAACTGACATTTCTGTTAGACTCCTCAGTCCGTTACTATATCAAAGAAAATCCAATGTTAGGTGTGAAGCAAGTCCATTTTCATGTGCGCATGCGCTGTGGCTCATTCGCTCTACATGCATGTATGATGTACCTCCGTGGTTCACGTTGTCAGGATCTACAGGCCTCAGCGTGCGGCTATAGTCGAGAAACATTCTTTCTCAGGAAATCAGAATCGGATATAGTCAAATTGTCTTCAGATGCCAAATTAGTTTATGCTTTTCATTGGCGTTTGGAAAGACAAAACCCCGAACGTACATTTCTCTACATCAGCGCACAAAACGTTTTGACTAATTTCATTATATTGTGCGTCTGGAACATGACTGGCACTCAAATATTCTAAACCAAACTTCTGGCCAGGATGGCATCTTCAGCAATGACTCCTGTGGAACAGAGTCCCATGTAATATTAGCCCACTGCCCTCCTGGGAATGCCACTTCCAGCCCCCTTCATTTACTCTGGTCCACACAAACACCTGCGTCCAGAGTAGCAAGGTTTGTCTAGCATTGGGTGATGAATAAGGATGAAGCAGAACCTAGGGTACTCCATCTCGCTGTGTATGAGAAAGTTTATTTGGTGTAAAATTTGCTGTACACATGGACAGTCTGGAGAGTTTGCACACTCATATATGCTTTTTTGTGGGTCTGCTGCCCAACATGTAAGTGTTTGCACACATAATCAGACTCTACATGCAGGGTAGGAGCAAACTGGGACATACACATAAATCCCTCAATTTTTTTTCCCCATACACTTTTATCACAGGTTGTAGAACACTTACAATATACCTGATAGAAACAATTGACAATGTAGCATGTAGGTATGACACATTATACTAGTATGAAACATGCTAGAATATGGCTTTAATGTTAACAATATTTCTGTACAAAAAGATCTGGCACCAGCACTTACAAGCATACTGTAAGCATTCTCCGTATACTTTGTTGTTGGCAACAGTGTCTTATTTTTTTCATAATATCAGAGGGAAGGGCAAGCACTTCAAGACTGGCCTTCACAGAAACAATAAAACTGGACATTTAAAAATAATTCCTAGGCACTAATAGCTTATGCAAAGCAAAGCTACAAGATCCTGGGAAATAAGCCAAAATGTTTTAAACAGGAATTTACATACTTTTATGCAATACCTATCAAGTCACTAAGAAACGTTTAAAAACACTGGTTTTATTCTGAAAAATCACCAGCATTTGCAGGAATAAATCCATCCTTAACATACCTGAATTTAAGCTGAGATCAAAGTTTGTTTTTTAAATGGCAGCATGTCCCATGATCTGTTGTCAAGGAGTTATAAAATACTAAATGCAAGAGAGGTTGTGGGCATCTCCAAAAATTGTTTTTTTACACTAGATGTGCTTGGGTGAGAAAGAGTCCTATGCTAACACAAGTAGGTGCCTATTTTTGCATAGAGTTTAGTCTTTTTATTGCTTAAAGATGCCTTAAAGTCAAGTGCTTTTCAGTATGGGTTTTTTTTGCTTTTTTCCCCCAAGGCTTAACAGAAATATCAATGACAAACTTTTATAGCATCAGGATACAGTGAGGACGATTCCAAAGAGGACCACAGATCCGTACAGATTTAAAAGATAAATACACATGATGGTGACAAAATGAAGGTGCTGACCGGCTGCATGGATGGACAGTGAGTGGTAAGAGAGGGAGATAACCAAACTTGTTATGAAAGTGATGGGCAGCTAGGGTTAAGGAAATTGCGGGGCATGACTTTGCCATCCTGCTTGTCCCTGAAAAAAAAGGAATACAAAATGGTATTTGTAAACTCCTTATATTTCCTCAAAATATAAAGGACAAATTTTGACAACAACAATGTAGCCCTAAACAGACATGTTAATATGAAATGGTGTAATATATAAACACAGAAAACCCAAGTTTTACAAATCAGCAAGCAATAAAACTTACACATCAGACTGTAGATAGCTGAGAACCTCTGAAATATGAGATGATGATATTTCCCCATCAATCATTGCAAGGAACTCATAAAGGTCTTTGAACACTCCAAAACAGATACGTGCAGGTCCTCCTTCTGGGTCTGTTGTGAGTGTTTCACAGATCACACGCATGGAATCTGTGATGTTCTGCAGAGATTGTTAAAAGAAAAACTTTCAAACATGGCACTGCCATTTATTTGTTAATGAGACTGCCAACAATTATGTTCTTTTGTACCTTATCTAATAAAAGAAAACAAAAGACCCAAATACTGTTTCTTATACCACTCTATGAAACAGTTTGATACAGACGTTCAAACCCTCCAGTAAATGTTGTACTCACATCACTCAGCAGTGATGAAGCAAGGGCAAGGAATCTATTCCACTCAATCTGACCGGTGAATCCACCGACACGAACCAGGTCATCAAACTGTTCCTTTGGTAAAGCCAGGTCCATCCACTTCTCCTCTATCTGAGTCACAGTAACCTTCTTCTTGGGACCCAGCTGCAAAAAAGTGAAAGCAGGAAATATTTTAAACAAGGTGTTATGCAGTGGCTTGAATTATTTCTGATTTACTCTATTTCATTAATCTCACTATTTTTCACAACAGAACCTTTGTAGTATAGGAGAAGGGGAGTGGGTAGCTTAGTGGTTAGAATAATAATGTTTGCACCCAAAAGGTGTGCACATTAAGGAGTATGATATCCATGTGACACAGAGTATTATTCCCAGATGACCCAGCTGTGGAGTGTGTCCCTAACTTACTAGAAGGAAGATGAATGCTAAGCAGCAAGGGAGAAGAGATGGACCTGAGATGAGTGGGAGCTCTAACATGCCCCTAAAACTGTCCAGTCATGGGATTTTTTTTTTCACCTTTCACTCATTGACATTATTAGTTGCAAGCACACTCAGATAAGTGTGCTTAGTTGCGCTGTACATTAATCATTATTAAATTGATTTTCATGTCTGTGTTAGTGTCTATGTAGATATATGTGTGCCATTGCATTTTTGTAAAGAGAGAGAGAGAGCCTACTGAAAAAGAATGGTATGTGTTATATAAATCCAGCAATTCTTATAATAATATTAAGACTATAGGTTGGCTATGAGATAGTATGGCATGTCATTACATCTAAAAAAATGTGTATAATTACTTCAGCCACTGCAGCGTTCCCCTGACATATTTTTATTGTCTCCCAGAAACTGTGTATAGTAGTATGGGGTATGGCACGCACAGACACAGGTACACACACGCATTGCACACACACACACACACACACACACACACACACACACACAGGGATAGAAAGGTAGGTGACATACCTTGTGACCGAAAGAGAGTGGGAGGGGGTTGGGGAAAACCACTGGCCGAATGGCGACCCGGCCGAAGGAGAGCGGAAGGGGGTCGCCTAGTAACAAGGACAGGGCTTCTAGAAAAGTCAGGTATGAGGGGGATAAGAGGGTGAGAGAGGGAGAAGAGAGGAGAGTCGAACGGAGAGAAGAGAGGTGGTCGCATCGCCCACCCTGTTACATGTGCAGGGATATTTTGCATCCTACTCAGTAGATATGATGTGCATACTCACCCCACCATCACCCAAACCTTGAGAAGCTTTAAACAGGTGGGGTCATTGGCACAGCTACATAGAGTACAGTATCTACTAACTTATGCTGCACAATGTAATGCCACATTTTTTGCCTAGTTAAATTTATACATTTTTCCCATCTGTGCTCCGTTATGCTTCTGTACACAACTGCCTGCTTTGCCTAATGGCTAACTCATAGAGTGATCACTTCCCTTTCAGGGAAAAAGTCTATGTTAGGTTACCACACTTTGGCTGATTGAAAACAAAATAGCAAACTAATTCCATTTTATAAAAGCATAATTTCAAATGAATTTTCAAATTTAGCAGAAATTAATTGTTCTTGCCATTAGGCAAAGTATTCTATTCTTTCAGAAAATTGTTAGATATCAGCTTAACCAAAACTGCTTTTCAAAAATTATTTCTGAAGTAGGGACACAGTGGAAGCTTGGTTTTTTGTGTTAAAAAAAAAGAGAGAAACTTCAGTTTCACTAACTGTAGTAAGCTGTAATTATTCCTAACACAAATGAAGATTATCCAGAATGTGGGGAACCATAAGATACATAGTAATTCTGATGAGATTGCACCAAACTGTCAGAAAACACATGGAACATGACTTGCTTCACCACAAAAAAACATTAAAAAAAGATCAGATACTATGTTGTTAAGCTTAAGCCAATATAACTTGTAAAAAAAAAGAAGCAACTTTTAAATGAAGCATTTCTTTCCCTTGTAGTATTAACAATCGCAAACAAAAACAGCTGTAGTGATCCTCACTGGCTACAGCAAGCTGGTGTGTCTGCAATGTGCTAAATTAATCCTCTGTGATCTAAAGTATTTAACCAAAAAAGTCAAGTGAAATGGCAAGTTGAGCTTAAATTATAGATGGTGATGTTTTAAATCACTTCTGGTCAAAATGTTGGGTTTCAAATGAAACATTTACTTACAATCATATCTCAAACACAGCTGCATATCAAAAGACTGCCATGCTTTGTACTCATTTAAGAAGGGGAAAAAAGTACCCTCATTCATAATTCATAAAAAGGAATCATTTGACAAAAAAACGCTTTGTCTGTCATGACAGTCTTCTCCTCTTTGTTTACCTCTTCATCACTGTAGAAGATTGTCCCCAAACCTTTTGTTTTTTTAGGTCATTAGGGAGTGAATTGTTAAAGAGCTCACTTTTTTCAAGGCCATCTTTTTGTGAGGGTGGTTTACCTTCTCCAACCCTCTGTGGAGTCAGGTATCCATTTCGGACAGCTGGGTGACTAGGGGAAGTTTGCCATGCCACACAAGATGAGTAACAAGCTGTATGCCTCTCAGCTGGGACCACTTGGCTATCCACTTCCCTTTCTCACTGTACTTGGGTTTACAATTAAATGGAACAATATTCAAACCCATGATGCATGCTTTACAATGACTAAACTTAGGATATTAAAAGTTAATGATGGTAGCAGATAGTCTTGATAAGGAACCAAACAGGATGGTCTCATTGTACCAACCTAGCACTGATTAAGAAGTGAATACTTGTTTGGCAAGCCAAAGGTACTTTAGAATGTCAACATCTGTCATTTAAGTGCAATTTGCTGTTTTGCTTGCCTTTTACCTTTAATGAAATATGTTGGACATATATGTTGCCACAAAACAGCTTTTTCAGTTTTAGTCAGGAAAGTGATGGAATGTAAAGTTTAGTCTTCAGTTCTACTTTAACTTCCTGGCCTATATACATGTCAGCAGTTCTAGGAAAAGATTTTAGTCTTTTATTATATGAATGCACCATCTTTTTAGGTAAGTAAGGGAAAAAATGTAAAGGTTTCAACAGCCTAGAGAACTTAGGGGTTGTGAATGTGGTTCACTGTGTCTGGGACAAAGAACAAGGAAGATAGAACCCACTCCTCTCCTTCTGCTTCTTTATCTTCCCTGATAAATGATACACACTCCTGCATAGCAGCTGCTGGGTGAGCTGGAGTGATTTCCAGCCATGGATCCAAGGAGGCTTTAAACTAGTGATTATCTGTCGAACACACTACCAGGCTACACTGCCTCCCACAGGATTTAGTCAAGTAGACATGGTGTTGACCATAGAAAGTTTACAATGCAAACAGTTGTGTGAGAAAATTCACCCAGATTTGAGCTGTCTGAGTACATGCTTCTGTGTATGTGTGTGTGTGTGGGGGGGGGGAGAGAAAAAGTGTGTGTGTGAGAAAGAGTGTGTGTGCTTGCACAGCTTACACAGAGGTATTACCTTTCTTGGGTTAATATTAAAAAAAGGTGCCACAGAAAATACTTTTTTCTGCAGACTGATAACAATATTATAATCAACTGCAACTATTCACACTATCATAATTTACCTGCTTGTTTAGAACTCGAAGCAATCCTGGTGTCAAGCCAGTGTCAGTCCTCTGGGTGGCTAAAGGCATCTCCAGTCGTTCCTTTACTGGGGGAAGTTCTCCCTTGGACAAGGCACGGAAATAGCTGAGAAAATAAAAGTTTTTAAAAAAAAAAAGCTATAATAAATATCTATCAAATGCAGCTTTTTGCATGAAAACCTAATTTTTGTTTGCTTTCTTTTTCTTTCAGGCTGTTTCTGTGACAGAAAATGCAAAGGGAAATAGCTCAGGTCCTATGTCACACAAGATCAAATAACCTATAATATTTACTGCTGAAAATAAAAACTTCAATCTCTTTGTAGTTGTTTGACAGACATCACTAACTCATGCTAATTACTACCCAGTTATTTGTCTTGTCCTGTGCTGAACAGATTTTAAATGATTTCTTTTCTTGTAGTCTCTGCATTTCCCACTGTCTATAAAACATTAGGGTGCTGATAAATTCACTGTATTTAAGACGTACCCACATACTCTTTTGGTATTAAATGTCCCAGACCAGGCATGTGCAAAAATAAAAAAAGCATCCGGCAAAACCAGAGAACAAATAATATGACTATGAAAATGTCAAGGTTTGAAAGAGTGAAAGCTTCTTTGCAAAAAGTAAGAAAAGAGCAAAAATATAAAATATGAAATGTGTTTGGTGGTCATAACAAAAAATGTACATACGCTGCTGACCAAGCCAGAACATCCATGGGCTGTGACCGGATAGCACCTTTTGTAAAATCTTTTAGAATCACCATCAGTTCAGGCGGAATGTCTATCTGCTGAGAGCAGTAGTAGGGCTCATCTGGATTGGTAGGCATTTTGCTTTTGATGCCTGGAAAGTAATACATAAATCTTTTTAATTTTCTTACATGAAAGGATTGCTAAGAAACTCACAATATGCCACCTTAGTTACATAGCATTCTTTCTTTCATACGTACGCGTGCGCACACACATACATGATGTGTGCAAATTCACACACACAAACACGATGTATGCAAATTTCAAATTTTCATTTTTAAAGGGTAGTTGTATCAAAATGTTTCACTTTTTCATTTGCTAGTTCCATTTTTTAAAAATCTTGATACTAAACAATGTTTTCTCGCTCTATGTGTGGCCGTTTGTTCAGTCTTCAGGAGTGGCACAAGCAGCTTACTCATCAATGTTACAAACAAGTTTTCGAGTGATAGTTCTGCAAGATACAGTCACAACCAGTTAAATGTTGAAACAAACATACCCAAAATCCCTTTGTCTCAATGGTTGACTGCGTCAGCACGCAAATATAGGTAACGTCTGCCACTGGTATCAAGCAGATGTTGCTAACGGTTGTTCGTGGCAACGAGTGCGCATGTCGCGGAAAGTGACCGTTAAGCGCTCTCTAGTGTTCCTTATATCATTAACAAAACAGTTCAACTAAAAGTTTTAAGATCGAGAAACATATATTTTAGCTAAAATGCTTGAATAAAATTAAATACATAACACTTAATATTTTTTGGTCACCTAAGTTATGCCTCATCTTTTCTTTTTTAGCTTTTAAGGTGTCGTCTGCTAAAGTTGCAGCAGACGATATCGTCGTCGGGACGCTAGATCGCATCAGTGTGAGAATCACTGTTATGTAACAAGTTATGCGATAATATTTGCTTAATGAATGATTTAGTCAAGGATCGAAATGTTCACATGAATATTTTATATTAGATTTAAAACAGCAATACGGTGGAAGGTTTTTATCACTTTGTTTCTAGCGTAAAGAATATTTTAAAAATATGCAAGTAGTAAATAATTTTGTAGGCCTAACTATAGGGAGCAGCACGCAGATATACCATATAATTGTGATGTTCTTCATGTCAGACTGTGGTAAAAGAAAATAACAATGGCAACAGCTCAAGCGATTCGAACGGAAGAAAAAACTGGATCCGTAAGTAAACCTTTATTATAGTCTTAACTCTTAAGATATGCATTTAAGAATATTGATTTCATTTGACGAGGACCCTTTGCCATACACACGTGAATGAATATCTGCACTCTTATTTCATTTGATCCTTGACAAATGCTGTTTTGCGTTATAGGAGAAATTTCAGTTATGAGATTTTTAATGCAGGCAATTAATGTTGATATGATGTTGCAAAGCTCCCATCAATGGCAAAGTGATCTGGCTGACTTGTAAAGACAATAAGGCTAGCTCCTAAATCCACAATGAGCTGATGCCATAAAGAAATATTTTTCATTACTGCATTCCTTTCCACGCCCACCTCTTTTTTTTTCTTTTCATTGATAACACTGTTGATTTCTTCTTCATAACAGAAGATAATGAAAATGTCATGAAAGCAAGCAGTACAGATGCATAAGTAATAAAATCTTGGAACTTCTGGAGTTCCTGTAAGCCAACATTGAGATCGCCAAAATTATAGTGCAGAAATTGCTCACTATGGCAGATGTTCAAGATGGTATTTTTTAAACAGTACCTGTTGACACACTTTAGTTGCAATAATTGTAAGGGGCGACAATACAAATTATAAAATCACACAGGCATTCAAATTCAGGTAAAAATGGGTAAATATTATTCATCTTTTTATGCAATGTGTTATAATGTATGTGACATTTACTATGCATGGCATTTTATGTATACAAGAAATTTTTCATATATTTCAACACAGTGGGCATCTATGTTTCCGGTTGAACAAGTGACAGAGCAACAGTCAACTTTATTTGCAAAGAAGCTCCTGGCTGTGGCTATCTCCAATATAACATATCTCAGAGCCATTTTCCCTGAACGTGCCTATGGTGACAGATCTTTGGGAGGTAAGCATATTGTTCACTGGGCAAGATCTTATCAAGCTAAATCCTCAATTTATTTTATTACATTTTAAAATTTCAATACAGTAATGAATGACTATCCTTATTGCAGATTTCAAGCTTAGCACTTTTTAGATTAAAAATGTTTTAGCATGTCCTTTATGGCTTTTTGTTCACCAATGTCTTATTGTCATTTTATAAAGTTAGAAAGGATCTCATATCATATAGGCATATACTGGCAGTCGGTATAGGTAGTTCTCTGTGTCAAGGTTCAGCATGTAAAATGCAGCGCTAACCCCTTCCTTACATCACCTTTATTTTCCCTAATAAATCAGGTATCCATTTCCTTTGGAAAGCTGTTAGGTGGGCAGGGAAAGATTTGAATCAGTGACAGCAATAACATCTACACACAGACAGATATGCTAATCAAAAGATTAAAATTTTATTTATCCAAGTATTTGCTTTTCAATGTATTCCTCTCACACTTACTGGTTCCTTTTATTTTAAACACTTTCTTGGCAAAGATCTCAATCTGAAGATACTGAGAGATGACAGTTCCTGTCCTGGTGCCTCACAGGTCATCAAGTGGGTAAAAGGCTGCTTTGATGCACTTGACAAGAAATATGTAAGGAAACATTTTCAGATGATAAGCACTTTGAATATCTTCATGATTTGACACATAACTTGAACTGAAATGTTAGGTGTTTGTATAAAGTGTAGGAAAGTGTGAAATTTTGGTGGAATTGCAAAGGGCAATTAATCTGTCTAAATGAAAGTTTAGGTTTTAGTTTACATCTTCAAATAATTTTTTTAAGAACACAATGCAAATTATATATCATAATGAAAATGATTCTTTTTATTATTTGTTGTTTGTCTTATTTATTTTTGTTTCAGCTTCGAATGCTGATCATAGGGGTATGCAGATTCTAAAGTGTCTCAAATCCCTATAACAATAGTTTTTTTTTAAATATTCATAATCTACTTAATTTCATTTAAGCTACTTGTTGATCTAAATATTTAGGTTATTACAATTAAGGACTTTGATTTTATTTGTGCTATCTACTAGTCAATTCCATTGTCAGGCATAGTATTTAATTATGTAAAATTCTGATTTATTTTGCGTTAACAATAAAACATTGAAAATATACAGTTCATCTAGTTGATGTGAGGTTGCATACTCTTAACATCCATTTTAAGATTGCAGACTTGATCTATATGTAATATCCATATTTTTCTTTTCATTTTTTTTTCTCTTATACATTTGATTCAGATCTATGTTGATCCAGAGGACCCACATGTGAGTAGCAAATTTTAATTGCGCTGTTTCACATGTGTGTGTAGTTCATTTTAAAAATTTGACTACTATCTAGTAAGTCTTGACATTTTTCCCATTCTCCATCCCCATAAAAGAGGTTTTTATAAATTTCATTAATATACAAGAATATATATCACATTCTGCATAATATGGATACTAAAGACTAACAGAAGTTGAATCACAACCTAGGGGCTGCTATGGGTTAATAAAACATATCGCTTTCATTAGTTGTTAGAAAAAGAGTTTATTCATTAAAAAAATTATATACCCTCTAAAACATATGAATAAAATAAAAGTGATAATCATACTGAGTATAGCTACAATGCTAAAATGCCTCAACTCTTATGAATAATAGAACAGATCAGGAATCTTGTCATGCAGACTTAAAGTGTTTTTTGTTTTTATTTCTGATTCTACTGTTTTAGATGTTCAGAGAGACAATTGGAAACAAAGTGTTTATGGTATATCTGTTAGAAAAATGTAATTTTCAGTGATTTGTATCTTTGCAGACGGTGATTGAGTCCTATACATTCAAGTTTTCATACTCTACTCAGTGTGACATAGATGTTTATCAGTGAGTAAAATATTTTCAGACTATGTTTATGAAAGCAATAACATTTACAAGGTTAATTTATTTTCCCCATTGAAAACTTTGTGTACATATGTGTGTACTTTTTCCCTTTCACATCATGTGTAAGGAGGTGTTCTTTAGTTATATTTACTCATGTATTTGCATAATCAAAAATCAGTGGCAGCATATGGACATTTTGTGATCCCACACAAGCTTTTTTCTTTTGTCTGCAATATTAAGTAATGAGGAGAAGATCTCCAGCATGCATACAACAGAGAAGACAAAGAAGGAGACTATTCAGTTACTGCGTACAATCATTGTTTTGACACAGAGTCTTCAACCTCTTCCAGACAATGTCATGATGACCATGAAGCTCCTGTATTACGATGAAGGTATATGTACAGCTAAATTCATCACAGAATGTACATGAGTTAATATTTCCATTGTTTTGCATAAGGTATATATATATTTATACAATGGAATAAACATAAATACTGACCAGTGACAAGAAGATATAAATTCAACCAACTTTCCTCTTCCCCACCTCTTCATGCCTTGCTTCACCAATGAGCTCACCTCTTCTGTTCTTTTCTAGCTTCTAATTGCATGTCATTTTTTTAATACTTTCCATTTGCTGGCAGCAATTTTATGCTAGAACCGCAACTATTGTGAAACTTGTTTGCAGTGTGCTTCTGAAATGTTGCTGTTGGTAGTTTCTTTCTGTAGTAGTTGAACTGAGCACCAGATTTCAGGGCAAGTTTTTTACTTAGGGGCAAGAGTTGTTTGAAATGTACGTGACTTTAGAAGCATACAGCCCACTCTGCTTGAATGCAACCATTAGTGTCATATGACAGATGTTTTCATGGTTAACAGCTTGACATATTCAGCTAGCCCCAGCTAACCTCTTTGTAGTCTACATCAGTGGCTTTCTGGTCTAGAATTGAGCTAGGGTCTGCTTGTCAGATTTTGATGGACATCCCTTTTCTTGCATATTATCTATTTTTCATATAGTCATGTTGGAGAATTTCTTCCTTTTGAGTACCCACCAGATGACATGACCACTATGATCTCTCCATTGTTTCTGTTTTACCTCCTCCACAATGTTGTTGATGCCTTTGTGTCTACTAGATTCTTTGCTCATGACTTGGACTTACCAGTTAATTCTGAGAATTAATCAAAGACATTGTCCTTCAAGGTGAGCTAATTACTTTTGGAGTGTGTCAGCATGGTGAAGCAGGTGAAGCTCCCCAAGCCCAATCTGTCAGCAGAGTAGAGAAATGCCATGGTGCAACTGAGAAATGACAAATCCTTCACGATCCTACCTGCGAACAAAGGCCATGGCACAGTTGTCATGCCGCATGACATACAATGAGGTGTTGCAGCTACTGGGCAATATGACGAACTACCAATTTCTACCAGTAGGCAGAAGGAGCAACCTTGGGATCACTTGTTAACTGAATTATTTCCAATCTTTTCATGGAGAAATTTGAGAGGAAAGCATTGATCAAATCCCACCACCCTCCTCGTTACTTGGGGCCGCTACATGGACGACACAATGTCCATTCTACTCAAAGAAGTGGTGGTAGAGTTCACTAACCATCTGAACTGCCAACATCCCACCATAAATTAAGTTCACCCTTGAGAATAACAGCATTGCCATGCTTTACACCAAGATCACCAAGGGCGATGACATGCTAGTGTTCAGTGTCTACCGCAAAACCGAGGCACACTGATCAGTACTTCCTGTTTGATGGTCATCAACCTCCCCAACAAACTGTGAGTGATCCACACTCCTTATCATCGATTAAAGGCCATATGCTCATAAAATGAAACTCGGTAAGGATAACTTTAACATCTGACAGAAGTGCTCAGCATTTTGGGCTACCCCAAATGGGTAGGCACTTACCTGGGAGCACACTACCTGCTCCCCACCAGCAGAGAGACCCCATGGCATATGTATATATGTCAAAGGTTTTACAGAAGCCACCTGGGGTGACTATCTATGCAAATCTGTGCAACACCACCACAGCAGTCTAGTAGCACCCAGAGACAAGACTGACAAGCTGGACGTCAGGTGCCATCTATCGCATCGAGTGCCATGACTGAAGAAGCTTATATGTGGGAAATGGAGAGAAATTTGAAACTAAGACTAAAACGACGTACATAGAAGGGAATCCTAGCTGATGAGGAACATTTGCAAAATAGCATGTCTTCTCCCCACTTCAGCCCACTACCATGTGCAAATGGCAGAAACAATCATGTCCTAAAGCGCACTTTACCCCGTTTTCATATGGCAGTTTTCTTTTTACATGAGAAACCTTTGACTGAACAGTAGTATAAGTTATTATTTAACAAGCTGCTTAAGTTGTAAAGGCTAAAAGAATCTATAGGCTTACCAAACTACAATGATTCTGAAAGATCAGCCATTAGTCTATAAAATAGTGTTTGCATGTTCATGTGTGGTGGTCCACACATATGTGTACTTATTTAACATACATTTATTTTTACAGTAACACCATCAGACTATGAACCTCCGGGATTCAAGCCATCAGACCATGATTCCTTTCGATTTGAAGAGGAACCACTAAATATCAAGCTTGGGGATGTATCTACAGTAAGTGATTACTTGTAGAAATTGAAGATGCTTCTGTATGCAAGATGTGGAATGCTTAAGTGAAGGTACACATATATTTCTATACATATGTTGATATATATATATATACCTGGGTACACTCACGCATATGGATGCATGATAGTGAATGAGTGATGCTAATTGTTTTTTATTTTATTTCTATACTCATGTATCATGGTTAAGTTGTCAAAACAGAAAAGATAATTGTTTTTGTTCAGTTTATACAGATCCTAAAACCAGATTTCTTTCCTCTGAAGGCCTCAAAACATTAAATTAAGATTATTAAATTATTAAAATTATTAATCCAAAAAAAATTTCATTCAGTATACACAAGTGGAATGCATGCAACAATTATTAAATACAGCATTTTTATTTTTTACTTTTTACCACAGCCATTTCATGGTATTAAGATGAGGATTAAGACTGATAAGAAGCAGTTTGATGTTCATGACAATGAGGCTGAAGAGACACGTGAAGAGCAGACTATCTCCAACAGTGGACTGGACAAGGAGCAAGAGTATGAACAGAAACAGGTTTATAGTATGACTTTTAACTCAAAAAATGTTTTTTCTCACAGTCACCTATTATTTTAAAACCATTTAACTGAGTTAACTGGGTATTTTGGACAACAGCATGTATATGGATGTGATTTTATAGATAATTGTTTCTGTCTTCTCATTTTGCCTCATGGATATACATGATTTAGGAAAAGGGAAAGCAAACAGATAGCGCCAAGCATGCAGACATGGTGTGTAGTTCCCTTTCTTGCAGTGAGAAAGCAGACATACCTTCTATCAGTCCAGGAATGCCAGGTAATTTTTAATAAGATATATAATCACTTTTAATACTTGTAATAGATAAGAAATCATTACATAAACATAAATGATGGACTACAGGTAATTTATGCCACAGTCATTTTCCATGAATTATTTAAATGATATATATATATATAAAATACTGTATAAAATGTCTGTGACATAAACTGAGATAGTTTGTGAAAAAAATGTTAACAATTTCAGTCTTCAAATAGCTAAACCAGTTCCTATGCATCCTTCAAAATATTTTTGTACCTGACAACATATCATATTTTTATTTTCCTAGTATGAATGTTGCTATAATGCAGTTTGCTGTGGTGCATGTCTTTAGGACTATGTACATGTGTCTAATGCTTTATTTTGAGTATGTTTTGGAGTTTTGAATATTTTGAGAATGTTCACATGAAGAAAATTTATTTTTTCTGCAGAGAAAAATAGAAATACATGCAATGCCATGGATGCAACAACACCAAAGGATAAAGAATACACTGTCCGATGTCCATGTGGAAATAATGAGGTACCTAAATATCAATGTTGCCAAGGGTACATTCAGACAACAAAGTTGTTTAGTGTATGTCACTACTAGATAATCTTCTAAGAAAAGAAAGAGAACGTTCTTAAATGCCAGCCAATTCGTGAATTATATTATAAAGAGGAACATTACTCTGAAAAGGATAAAGTGGTAGTAAGCTGATTGAAGATATGATAACTATCATGTATGCATATGGGACAAATAATGTAAAGTAATAAGCTTTAGAAGCTTGACAGAATTTTACATTGTTATTCAGGATGACGGACTGATGATAGTGTGTGAAGTATGTAACCTGTGGCAGCATGCTGTGTGTTTTTGCATTCTGGAAGAAGAGCAGGCACCAGAAGAACACATCTGTGACTCCTGTGCAAAAGTAAGTGATTTGTTAGAGCTAGGATCATGTTTCAAGACATGAATCTCTCACCAGGTTCATAGAAATTGTACTGGGATCTTCATAATTTCTAGGACTTAACAGAGTCATGGCTGGCAACCATGTACTTTTCTGCCTTTATTTGTACATCAGAATAACATGAGTTCTCCATGTTAGCCAGAGCACAGACACTTGCAGTGTCACCCTTCCTCACCCTCTCACCACCCCTGCAGTGGGCAACTGATCACACTGCCTTGTGGGTAATCCTGGGGGGGGGGGAACCCCTGCATCAAACTATGATGCTAATGTGGCACCATTGGGTGAAGGTTGCATCCCCAGTTGGCAAACATAAAGGGGTGGACTGATCATTCCACGCAGGACCTTAATTACAGCTGTTCCCCTTCCCGATGACCAGTACCAGTGGACCATAATAATCACCTATCTGCATGTGCTAGTCAAAGTTTTTTTTTTATTTATGTATGTATGAACAACAGGCAGGTGAATACTTTTGCATTTTGATGGAGAGGGTTTTACAAGCGAATTTGTAAAGTTTGTCCCTAATATTACATTTTATATATTATATTTGATGAGAAGCAAATGCCAAGTCTATATGTGCACACTTTCATCATAGTACACAAGTCTACCAACAACTCAGTCAGTTGTCTTCAGTTTGTCATTTCATCTGTCATCTGGCCTGGGTGTGCCCACACATTCTCTCTCTTTACATATACATGCTTGTGCGTGCACACACACACACACACATGCAGACATGTAAGTAAAATAATATGTAACTGTTATCTTATACCAGATATAGGAACACATGAGTTTTAATTTCAGGCTGGTGCAGGACATAAAAAGGCAACTGATCCTTACCTGACGGAGCTCTCAGCAATTGGCGCTCAGGTCAGAGAGTCTCTGATTACCTGATGTAAAGTCATCAGCATCTGAACAGATACTTGATAATACAATTTTAATCAAATCAGGTGCATGTGAAATCTGACAGAGATGCATTTATTGGATGTAAATGTCCTCAGTCTGTATTTGTATCTGCAACAGTATGTGGTTAAACTGGTTAGGTTAAAATGTGTTTAATTATTAATAGTGCACACTCAGTCAGCAGTATTTACATAGAACACACGAATATCATATGCACTGTTGATGACTAGATTATTGCTCCAATTTCTGCAGTAATGATAGCACAAAAGCAAAAGGCAAAACATGTCTTCCATGCATAAATCCACAATCTATGAAAATGTTTCATACTTTACTGTATGTCAAGTTAAATCTTGTCTGCACTTCCTGTGTAGGCTACTTGCTTATGGAGAAGGGCACTAGTAGCTTGTACAGAATTCACTCGACTGCTGCCAAACCAGCTGGCCATTAGACTTGGAATAGAAACGACTGTGGCTCAGGGGCTAATGAACCGCTTAGAAAAGGAAGGTTTTATAAGATATCAAAATAAAGGAAAGAGGTTTGTTAACTTAAACAAATGTCACATATATATATATTTTTTAAAGTACATTTCACTTTCAAGCATCCCTTTTAGAATTTTACTGCTTATTATTAGAGCATGTCTATATGTGGTGTTTATTATGTTTAAAGTTCATATTTATAATTAATATTTGGATTAGACATTTGTTTTTATAACTGATATGCTCATAATAATTAAGGGTAAGCTCCATAGCCAAATGCTTCCAGCTTAAGGCCTGTACTTTAAAGACTCTGTCTATCCTGCAGTTGTCTAGCTGAAATAAGTACTTGATTTATAAAGCATCAATTGGAAACTTGTTAAACTATATGCTGCTATGCTATGGGGCTGTTAACCTTTTACATTTGACAATGAGGAGGAGGGTATGTGATGAACAGAAAAAAGGGATTTATTTTTACTTCAGCAGGCTCGGAAAAGTTGACAAAGAAAAACTGGAAAATGTAGGCATCCCCTCATACTTCAAGCCACCTAAGGAGCAAGCACAAAGAGAATTGATAAAGGTGTATACAAAGTATTTAGCAGTTAATTATTGTAAGTAGATGAAAATCAAAATAGTAATGAGATAAAATTCCAGATTAAATAAATTCTAAAAGTGTGGTGAATGTCAGAAGTTGTAAAAAGAAAATTAATGATATAGCATGAAACCTTAAGAGAATAAAATGTTAATGCTATACAAGAATATTATTTTGTAAAAATACAGAGCATGATGGTTTGTTTGTGTGTGTGTGTGTGTGTGTATGTGTGTGTGTGTGTGTGTGTGTGAGAGAGAGAGAGTTAATATAACCCTGGTCAGGGTTACAACCCTGAGTTATGTAGCAGGAGTAAGGTAGCAAGAGAGACTGATTGAGTTATATAGCAGCTGACCAGGGGTGTGTATGTGTGTATATATATATAAATACATAGAGAGAGAGGTCATAGTTATTTTTGACATGGATATATATATATATATATGAGGCTTAATGGATGCTTGGATAAACAACGTAAGACAACAGCACATACTTTATTAATAGTCTGTTTCTGTTGCACAAAGGATTCCTCTGTAAAAGTACCGAGCACAAAAAATGATAACAAAAAGGATAAAGATGTAGGTATTTTAATTTTGTTAAGCACAGTCAGTCCCACATGCATCCATACACACATGCATATGTATGTATACATGCATATGCAACACAGATTGTGCATGCCTGCATGCTCACAGACAGATGTGCTTGTGGACATTTATAAACTTATATATTCTTTTCCTGTGTAACAATTATAAAACAAAACTCTTTTAAATGTGAATCAAAGTAAATGTCTGACTGCACTTGGTAATCCCATTATTTACTTGCCATAGCTAGAAGCCAGAGTATGACAGTACTATAATAAAGTTTATCATAAGAAATCTCACTATTATTTTTTATGCATCAGATTGCTCAAATGACTGAAGAGACAGCTTGCATTAATCTGAATAATCGTCAGCTCCGCGTAACAACTTTAGCTCAGAGGGTGAGTTGAAACTAAGAAATATTAAGTGGTGTAAGTGCTTGTGAAATTATTTGGGTTTCTTCTATTTTTTAATTTTGGTTAGTACAAGGGACACCCATGCAGTCTATATCTCCCTACTCCCAACACTGAAGGAAAGAGAGGTGAGGGGATCATGCTAAACAAACACGATCAGTATGTGCAGTGCAAAATGTATTTTATATCTTTATTGTTCTCTCCTTCAGAGTAAATTAAAGTGTCTTGACAATTTTCTATTTTATTACTAGATCCATTTCCCAGTTTCGTTTGATGCTTCTGAAATAAACGAATTGCATACGTTTATGTAGCATGCAGCATGACGTTTCCCCTGGTTATGGGCCAGTCGCGCAAGAAAACCAGAGGACTCTTTTGGTGATATAGCTGCAGTTGATTTATTTTCACAATGTAGATATGATGGTAATAACACACTCCTGGCCAGTCGTAAAATTTCCTTGTAGTAAAGTTACAAGTGACATAAAAACAAGTCGACGACTGAGTATATAATTTCTAAGATCAGAGAGCTCTCTCTCCCACCTCTGATTGAAGACTCAAAATCCGTCACGCAGGAAAGTGTTTCCACGTTGAGGACTTTGCACTACTGGTGATGGAGGGGATGGGTGATCGGATCAAATTAAGATGCTAAACACAACCCCCGATGACCGAACCTGCAAACATGTGTCACATACAGAAGAGGTTTTCAAACTGTGGTACGCGAACAATGGAACGCGAAGGTATGACGGGTGGTACGCGAGCACCACTACGCGCCAATATAAAAGAATGCGTATATATGTTCGCTGTCATTGCTGCGGGTGGAACCTTGCATATGGCCATATGTCGCAACCTAGAGGCAGGACTCTCTTAGCGTCAGGATATTAACCCATTAAGCGGGCGCCAAGAATATTGGGAACCAGACCCTTGTAATCCTGATTGACAGCACTCTGCATATTTACTCCGTTTACCCGCGGGTAGGTCGTAGGTGCGTGGGGTCTGTGGGTGTTGTGACCGCCGGGGGTCACCAACAGTTAAAAGTTTGTCAGACGCGGCGACAATTCTACATATTTATTCACATAATAAGATGGATAATATACATGTTTAATGAAAGACATTTATATCATAATATATTACCAAATTAACTAACTACTGACATTCCTATACTAAATACCGGCGAACCTAAGACTATAAGTCCTATAAGGCTAGTACATGTATATATATTCGCAGGGGGTAGGGTTGGGATATGGCACTCGGTCAGTTCGAATTTTCGAAAGTGGTACTCGTCTGGAAAAGTTTGAAAACCTCTGGCATACAGTGTCCCTTGACCAAGTGTGACCCAAGGGCCTCTCGCTGCACTACGGGGCGTCCCATCCCCGTCACCTTCCAGCCAGAGGGTCTTTTGCTTAGATCGATGTCCTATGGCAAAATCTAATCAGAAACGCAAACCAGAAAATGGGGCGAGTTCGTGTGGGTGTCTTAACTTACAGCGCGTGCTTTCACTGTGGGCGTCTTCTACGTTCTACTAGCTTCATGATTTCACCTTCATTAACATGGATAAAAAGTGATGAAATTAAAGGTCTTAGTTACTTTCACGGTTGCATGCTCTTGCCGAAGTATAATTTTAGGTAGTGGGTAGTAACAAAACGACGAAAGCGAAGCGTGAAAGAGTCCTGCACGCTTTGCCTGTGAAAATCCTAATACGAAATGTCAACCTCATGCTACTGATCGATCAGTTTGCTGTCAGCTCGAAGGTCTCTCCGTATCGCTTCCAACATAACTATAATTTTTGTATTTCGAGTTTGTAGGCATTTACCATCAGGAAAGGAGATAATACTAACTTTTCTTCTGCATTTTTTAATTTACTGTTGCGGCAATTTATAAAACAATAGTAATCTTGTTCACCCATCTCTTTACGTTCATATGACTCGCTAAAAGCAACGCCGAATAACTAACAGACTGACCCCTGCACCGCATCCGCTTTAACCACGGACCAGCGCGTACTGCGCATGCGCTGAATATTTGACGAAATACCTTTTCAAGAAAACTGCAACCCCCTCCCCCTGTTTCCATGATGTGTGCCACTCCCATTCCGCGAACTTTCTGTGACTCGGACACCCCGACCTTGACCAGTAGTGCACACCTCACCCGCACCAGAGATCTCTGCACGCACATACCCTTTGCAGCACTGCCCTCCGGGCGACCAGCTACGGTTTTCCACCACAAGGGCGTCCGATCGCTTACGCGCGTAAGCGTCACGTGTGATTTGTGTGCATGTACACGAGTGCAATCAATCGTGTGCCTTTGCACGCGCGTGTGTATGTATAAGTGTACACAAGTGCTTGTGCGAGTGTGCTCACGTGCATGTGTTGGTCCCTTCCCCCATCGCGCTTTACTATTTTCGTGGAATTAAATATCAGTAAAACCAAAAAAAGATTGCCTTAACTTTCTGGGATAAATAAACTTAATTGTATTGTCTGCTGCTTATCGATTGTAGGAATCATCTCAGATAAGTGGAGGAATAGAAAACAGCTCACTGAGTAAAGACTGGCAAAACAAAAGAGGCCGGAAACGTGCTTTTTCAAAAGTCGACGAGGTATCGTATTGGGCATACCATTTCATTCTGCCGTCTATCTGCACAAAACATCTGAGCATTAAACTAAATTTTGATTTGGTGATTTTTGTCACATGTATATTGAATGAGTAGTTAATTTTTATTACTCTTTCAGTAATCTTGTTTTTAGTGATTTGCTTTTGTCAAGTTTACTTAATGGGATGAACATGTGTTTTACTGACATTTCAGAGTGCCTTTGACATATCCAACAGCCAAGATTGCTATGAAACACGGTCTAGAAAAAGGAAAAGCAGCGATGTTAAAAAATCCATTGTTGTTTAAGTCAGCTGAATCAGCTTTGCAGTGAAGAGTTTAGTATTAAAATAATTTACATTACTAGATATTGTAACACACTGGATCTGTTGTACATGTAATAGGCAATGCATTCATCGGATGTTTAGGTCAAAGAGGAGTTTTCCTGTGCTAGACAAAAGGTTTACGTGAAACTATGAAATTATGTTAAACCGCCTTTTTTCTAAATTTGGTTAATGTTACAGTATTCTGAGGCGAAAGAACAGTTTTACATTAACAATTTTTTTTTTAGAATTTGTCCTTGGTTTGGTAGTTTTCTTTTTCGTCTTAGCTTAGCTATGAAATTGTGTGTATTTTTCCCAGGGTTATGTGCAGATTGCCTAGTTTACTACCTCGAGTATACTCCCTCAGGTACATAATAAACAAATCTAAGCAGTTTTCTTTTGAATTATATACAAATCTTAGAAATGACCATGCATGTGTGTGTGCGTGTGTGTGTGTGTGTGTGTGTGTTCGCGTGTTCAGTAGGTAAACAAATTCTCGTCATTCAATTCTATTATCAAGAAGTGCTATGTCTATAAGGACTGTCTTTCAAGATCCTTAGAAGTGAGGTTGACGCCGGGGTCGCCAGAGAAGGAACTGGCTTACAAGGGTGAAGGGTGAACGTCGTCCTGTCCTGTTGTCCTGTTATCGCTCGACAGGCTTGAGTGGCCAGCCTATCCATATGCTCCCCCCTTCCCCCCGACGACCAGTCCCGGTTCAGAACTGTCAAATGTACCGACTCGATCGCTGTTACTCCCCTACTGGCTTTGTATTAGCATTTAATCTGCCACGAGGGCTCATACAATAGCCTGAATGAAATGTACCATTGGTCCCGCCCCATAGTGTTTTGGGCCATAAGGATAGTGTACTTTAATGGTCATAGTTTATAAAGCACTTAGTCTTGGAAGCTGTTCAACTCCCTACCAGGAGGACAAGAAGAATTTTCCATTCTCAAGCCCGAAGTCGGCCCTACATCTCCACCAGGCTGCGGTGGCCGTCTCCTTTGTTTCTGTGTCACAGAAAGCAGCTCGATCACTTGCATATACATCATTGCATAGCATGCCACAGAGGTATTTCTGCGTGGCCTTCCTCTCGCCATTTCAATCAGACGAGACCTTGAAGACGCATAAAAATAAACTCCTTCTGAAATAAACATGAAAATCAGCTTTGTTATCACACTGCATTGGCAAGCCCTTGCCGCCAATTATGTATTGGCTGGATGTCCTATTACCGCATATAATTCATATCATAAATGCTTCTCTCACGTCTGAGCACTTTCCTCTTTATTTAGATCACAACTGCTTAAGCAATTACATAGCAATTTCAAACCTGTCCTTTCTGTCTAAAGTTCTGGAAAAGATTGTTCTTTCCCAGCTTATTGTTCACGTGGAGCAAAATCATCTCCCTAATGACCTAATCCATTCCAGCTGGCTTATAGAAAAGGCTTTAGTACTGAATCTTCTCTTCATAAAATTGTAAACGATCTACTACTTAGTGCTGACGACGACAAAGTGCGATATTCCTATGTCCTGATTTCAACCCTATTTCATGGACCGAACCCAGACTGTGTGTATGAACGGTGTTAACTCAGATGCTTCTGTTCTGAGATGATGTGTCCCGCAAGGGTCTGGGGTCCAATTTTGTGCTATTTACCTCCCGTCTGTCTGATGTCATTTTACGCAATGCCATGTCACGTGTTAGTTATGCTGATAATACACAGCTGTATCAGTCAGCTCCACTCACTGAACTCTCTGGACCACTGACAAGGACACAGGAATACATAGCTGACGTTGTGTCCTGGATGCTCTAAAACAGGCTGCAACTGAATGACGATAAGATTGAACTGCTACTTACTTGTCCAAAGAAATTTCTGAGTCATCCTTCTCTCCTTCAGTCTCTGTCTACAAACACATCAACTACTCCTTTCTCTGTCCGCAGTTTGGGTGTCATTCTCGATCAGAACTTGAGTTTTCATCAGTATATCTCTCATGTTTGCAGAACTACTTACCTTGAACTTACCATTCCTCATTATCTCACCACTGATGCAACTAAAACTCTAATCTGTGCCTTTGTGCTGTCGAGGATTGACTTTTGTCATTCTCTTTTGGCTTTTCCCAAAGTATCTTTTTGACAGACTTCAAAGGATCCAGAATAATGCTGTTCGCCTCATCTAGATGTGAACATATATCACCTGTCATACGCTCTCTTCACTGGGTGCCAGTCGTGGATCGTATAGCCTACAAACTTTCCATTTTAACTTGCTCCACTGTTTCTGGCACTGGTCCTCTGTACCTCTTCAAACTCCCTCCCATCTATACGCCCGCACGACTTCTTCACTCGTCTTCCGACACCAAGCACGTCCTGCGAGTCCCACCAGCTAAGACTCAGATATATGACAAAGATCTTTTTCCTACCAAGCCCCGTCAACTTGAAACGGATTAACGTCAGCCATCGTCACACTGATTCCTTTACCACCTTCAATTCTAAACTTAAGACGCATTTCTTTCAGAACACAGACTTCTCTATGACCCTGTCCTGACCATGAGCGTGCATAATGCGTATCTGTAATTTACTTTGTGTGTGAGCAAGTGTATGTTGTATAAGTGAGGGTGTCTGCTGTAAGCCTATATGGGAGCATGGTTGGTAGTGACTGTATATAATTTCTGTAAAGCGCTCTAAGTAAATCACTGGAAAAGCGCTATATAAATCCTCATATTATATCATATATTTCAGCCTAGTGCCCAATCAGCAGCAACAAAAATGAAACACCTAGAATTACGCGTGTAGTTCTCTGACGCTAATCTTCCCAACCACAGACACCATAATACCACAACAGTGGCAACACAGACCGCAGGGATCAAAGACATTTGTGTGTGCCAAGATTCACGATGTTCTTTCCTTCACTTTGTAGCTGTGCTCATAATAACCGTCCCTAGAACCCGCGCTGCCCTTTCTGTGACCCCCATGCTGACGTCTCCCTAACCCCATGCTCACCTTAGGTCTCCCTGGCTTTTGTAAACAACAACAAAACAAACTGCAAATCTCTTTTTAAATTGGAAGAATAATGATCAGAAAGTGCTACCCTGTGCCGTACATACATTTTTAGAGTTAATCTAGTTATAATTTCACTAAAATCAACATGAGTTAATATTCAAACTATATACTGATAAGACAACGTCAGTTGGATCTCCCGGATAAACATGACAGTCGACATCCAACAGCTAAAAACAGACGTTCAATCAAATTTATATTCTTCAACAATATGTCGTGAATGATTTCTATTACTGAATGACCCGATACACCCGAGTGGAAAAAATCTTCGGAGTAAATTTACATATTGACACATTCTTCAATTATAACTTGTGTACAATAAACAGGTCAAACTCACTTATCAACACAAAGTCTTAGTGATGATTTCAGTTCAATATTTGAGTTTGATGAATACCGAACTAGAAGGTCCTCCTAACGATAACGATTCTTTGTTCTTGTTGTTGAATTTGTAAAGCGAAAAGCGCTGCCATCTAACGAGAACGCGAAAGCTTTATAATGTACCTGTATACTTAGAAATAAGTTCTCTGTAGTCAACGAGCTCAAAGGTGCGCGGACAGCAAGCGGCTAAAGGGAAACTACTCTCTCGCGGCACACAGCGCGTAGGTCAAGATGGAGGTGCGATCCAAAACAAGCACTCATCCCGTGAGAGCAAATTTTACCAACAGGTCTTCGCGGTATGTAGACATATTCTGGGTGGATTATCAGGGTGCACTTGTGCGTTATTATACTCGAATGGCTCCTAATGATCTGAAAAAGCTCCGTACCTTTGCCACACACCCTTGGTTGGCTCGTGACTCGGATACGGGGCAAACGATGTTCCTTTCAGGTCGCCCAATCTACATCACTAATTTGCAGAATGAGGAACAGCGAGAACCCCTTGAAGTCCACATTCACATTCCAGGTAAAGTTTGTTGATATTTGTGTTTTTTCCCCTTGCTTTCTTGTTCTTTTTAATCTTTCTTCTTTTTGTTGGGGCTGGTCTATTCGACAACTGCTGTTGATTCAACCATAGTCACACGTCGATTTGAACACAGCCAGGGACGATTTTTACCACCAGTGTGTCACAAAAGTCACATTTTTGTAAAGTCTTTAAAAAATGAAGAATTACAGACCACTATAATTTACCTCAATGTCTTACTTGCCCACACCCATTCCGCACACGCGTGATCTTACAGACAACAGTCGGACGTACAACGCAACATTTTGAAGGGAAATTTTTAAATGTGTAAGGCATAAAATCGGATTAAATTCAATGGAGATGAGTACTACCATATTCTTATTGTAAAGTATCTTAAAACTTTCATGCATATACCACATATACATTGATAAAGCTATGCTCTTTATTGTATATCAGGAAAATAATTCCAAAAGGTGTTTAAAATAATCTCAAGATTGTCAAAAAAGTTATAATTTAGATTGCCTGTTATTGTTACTTATGTGTCATTACTGAAGTGTTACATTTTAGGCCTACATTCTTTTTAAGTGAGATACATGTAATGTATCGCCAGTATGTTGACTCTTTTTACTGCACTTACTATCTATATTTCACAAAAAGCCAGCCCTTTCCTTCCACTGCCTTTACTTTCCATCATAAATCAGGTACCCATTTCTGTTTAATAGCTGCTGGGAGGGCAGGAAGAGTTTTTAAGGCACATGCCCAAGCAGGTCTCAGATCAGTCATCTTTTGCTCCAGAGTCAAGTGCATTAAGTGCAGGTTGAAGAACCACTCACTAAAATTGTATCAAAAACTATAAATACATTTTGTTGAGTTTTGAGAGAAATGTGCTTTCACTGAAAGGAGCTTTCTCACTATGGGGTCCTGCTCACTATCGTCCGCAATAGGCAAAAGTGGTGAGGCCTGTCAGCTGCCGCGTCTATCCCTTTGCTCCCCCAACGCCAGGACGACTGACTGACTGGCCTGGGGCATATGAAGAAAAGGGGGGAAGGGGTTAGGGTGGGTGTTGAGTAAGGGTCGTGTAAGGTTACTGAAGGTGTGGCTTACATTTATTGCTTCTTGTTGTTGGTCTGTAAGGTCTGGCAAATCCGCAGTATTTTGTTTCCATATTGTGCAGTTCCTATTTTCCAACATGGGATTTTGTTTTAATAATAATAATAGTGTGAACGTGGGGGCCAGTGATTTCGCCCAAGACCACTTCGCCCCACAACAAAAGTCAACTTGTCCTAGCTAGGTCCATTTCTTCCCAGGTAGGTCCAATTTCATCCCAAGACTGAAAAGTCAAATCATCCCAAGCCCTAAACCAGGCAGCACAGACAAAGCTGGTTCTCCATTTTCTTCTCTCTCCAGGATTTCTTTTTTCCATAATTTATGCATTTATTTTGATTTCATAGACGTTGGATAACGGAGTACTGTATTTCTTTAGTTGTTAATCTGATAGCACTACACTTTTTTTCCTCTTAAAACATTTTATTAAACTGCTATCAACTATTTGAAAAATGATTTGCTTTCAGTGTATTCTTTGGAAGATATCTGTGTTGGATTTTTTCGAAGACATCTTGACAGATCTGCCATGCCTCATCTTGGTGTGAATTGCTTCACACTCCAGAGACTCACTGCTGTTCCTCAGAAACCTTCAAAAGAGTACTCTCAGTTACAAAGAAGACAGAATCCAGCTGTCTAATGAGAGCAAGAATCTTTTGTTCAGTCACTGATCTGATGCGTATATATACACACACTGGTAAAAACAAGTAGCCCTGCACATACTCACAGGCTGAGCATAGGCATGTGCATAGCAGGCATACTCAATGCACCTAAAAATAACATGAATTTGTGCATGGATGTGCACTCTATGCACATTTGTTTGTCTTAAAATATCTCTTTTTCAACTTACCATCATGTAATCATGCTCATACAACTCCCATTTGATGCAGTGGAAACATTGTTCTTGATGTATATACTAGTCATTTTTAGGGAGAGCATAGCAATTGTGTTTGAAAGACATGCTCAAAATATTGAAGATCATTGATCTCTGAATGTTGGCTATGCCTTTTAGCCACATTTAGAAATGACCATAAATGACAGGCACCAATAACATGTATGTGTTTAGCAGAGTGAAAGTGAGAGAAGTTGTTCATTCATATGAGTTTGTTTTTTTGTTGTTGTCGTTGCTGTTTCCATACACCTTGAAGTATGTGTGAGGTACATTTGGCATTGTTAAAAAGAGACATGACTATAATGAATAAAATTCTAAATAATAAATTGCTGTCTTCAGTTTCTACTTCCTTACTTGGCCCCCACTCTGCCCTTCCTCACTTTCTCTTTCACCACCCCCCCCCCATCTTCCCGACCCTCTTTTCGCTCATCTATTGTTTGTCTAAAGTTTCTCTGTCTCTGTGAGTCGACTGATACAAGACGGAATGCTCCAGTGCAAGATGGTTATGGTTCTTTCAGGGGTAACACGCAGATAAACAGATGTGTTTCCAGGAAAGGGTCACAGTGGATGAGTCAGATCGGGGAAAGGTATGTGAAACTAGATAAACCTGAACTCGCAATGGTGCAAGCGTTGTCTGATCTCCAGCTACTAGAAGAGCGGCTACAAGAACTGCTGAGACCACTGCTGTTAGTATCATAGTTGTGGTTAGCATTTACTGTGTGGACCCGTCCATTCCAGAGAAAAAGTTCTCAGTCTTGAGAAGACTAAAAATATTACTGAAGTAAAAATCAAATATGCAGTAAGAAAGACATAGTAAAACGAACATAATTATTGTCACACTTGCATTCAATTACAGGGTTTAACGTGCATCCACTCATGCATTTGCACAGGTGAAGGTATGTTTACGCGCACATAAACACGCTAACAATTATGTGGAGGGGAAGCAGATAGAGCGCAGGTGTTCGAACTTAGAGGGATGCTGCTTCCAGTGCAATAATAACGTATATTCTGATGGACAAGGAAGGAACAACTATTATGGGATAGACAGGACACATATGCTTCTCGGCGATTTTGGAGAATTATTCATGCATGTGACCTACACCCAGGGTAGACCCGTACCGGTTGGTGTCGGCTGTTGATGCGCACACCATTCTTCCACCATGTCGGCTCACAATAAAAAGATCGTTTACATTTCTGCGTACATTAGTGTAAAGTTCAGTCTTACAGGTGTCCAACATCATCCTGTCATGGATTTCCAAAGGATGAGCAAATAAAAAAGATTTGTTAAAATTCGTTTGGGTTTATGAGTTTATTTGTGCATGTGAAAGCATGTCTGTGTGTGTAGCATGTGTGTCGACACTTTGTAAATGCCATGAATTCCTCCATCGGGAGAAGGAGGTGGAATTTGGTGTTTTAGGCCGAGCCAGCCCTGTATAATCTTGAGAAGGTTTTGTGTACTAAATAATAATAATTATTATTTATTAATGTACTTTCACTGCACAACCACAAACAGCAAATTGTGCATAGGAAAAAAGTTTTTTTTTTTTTTTTTTACTCTGTCTTCTCTTAAGTTTATCCTTGGTGATTTTAATCACTGCCGGCTTACCGGGATACAATTCCTGCTCCACCACACAGAGGAATTCTTTGATGGACCTTTGTTGCGGTTCAATTCCCGGCGCTTACAAAGCTCTAACACCTACCATCGTATCACAACAGCATTGTCCTGGCGCCGGTGTATAAGACAGTGTGTCGGCGATTTACACATGTGGTGAAGACAGTAAAGTGCTGGACAGAAGAGAATATCGCCAAAGAGCGTACAAAGAGCCGCCACTGTTATATGAGAGCTTGAAGCCAGCGGGGGTCGTGCGGACGGCCACTCCTCCTTTAGGGAAGTGAACATCGCTAGTCTACTAGCCTCGGGCGTGCTGCGCATGTCTTCTGACCATCGTGTACTGGCAACACACACACACACACAGGCGCGCACGCTTTCATACTTTTCAGAAATAGAGCTTGAAAACATATTTCAAAGGTGCAACTTCTCTAATTTAGAAGAAAAACAAGAAAAAAATGAAACCTTTGAAGTCTACATTAGCATAGGTTTTGCAAGTAACTCTAATTGGACAGATTATTTAACACGAAGACATTATGGTTGTTACATATCTAAAACCTCTTTACACCCAGTGCCTTTGCAAAAATATATAATATGTACACGTGTATTTACAAATGTTGCAGTTTAAACATTTTTCTATTTTTCCTTGCGGAGGCTGTTTTCTTTCAGTGCAAAGTGCAGCCGTATATTTAAAAACAATTGAGTAACAAGACTGGTTTGCATTTGCTAGAGGGACACATGAGCGAACTCGATGTCTGTTAAAAACATTCCAGAAATGGAGCTCTCACTCGGTCCATGTGGAGGAACTGTTCAGATTTTCTGAATATAATTTCAAGTTCCTCCACAAACTTCACCAGCTGAGATGTTGGGTCTACTAGCCCATAGTTACCATGAGGTACCTGCTTACTTGACAACAGGGTCTCTCTTACAGTTCCTTCTTGTTTTCCAGTAATGATTTTTTTACATTCTGGACACACTCTCTTTTGGACTATTTTAGCGATGTAACCAGCAATGTCAGTTAAAATATTGTCCTCAGTAATCGTTAGTTCCTCGGCAGAGTTGGTAAAAGCAAACTGAGAGATTTCACATCTTTCTCTTTGCTCACACCTGGCATCAGAAATCGCTGGAGTGCGCTGAGTACTGATGTTGTTCAGCGTCAAAAGAAAGTCATCTCCATCTTCGATGCAGTTGCTTCTTGCCGGCAGTGTTTTTTCAAGGGCTTCGTGAACTGGCTTGGTTCAAAATGGTCAGAGCAGAGAGCACAGTTCACATTCAAATACGATGCCGGCTGACCCAACAGATCGCTTCGCCGGCAGTTCTGCTCCCACTTCTGACATCTATGGAAATGACAACACAAGACTAGTGATACTACAAAGCAGCAGCATATGTGACAAAACCAAAACTAAACGCGACTTGTTAAATCTACTAAAGAAAGGAAATATTTAACCAGGAAATACTTAATACTCACCTCTTTTTATCTTTCAGAAAAGAGAACAATCGAAAACCTTTAGTTGGAGAGTAGTGACAACTCGGCGCAGTGTACCATGACCCACCCGGCATCCTCGCATGAACACCGATCGCCGGTACGGGGGAGGGGCGGGGCGTGGTCGTAATCACATCCGGGTCCGCGCGGCTTCATTTTCCCGCCTAAGTGGTGGCTCTTGGTACGCTCTTTGATATCACCCGCTTGCATGGCTGCTTCGATTGCACAGACTGGCAGGTTTTCTATAATTCCAGTGACAATCTAGATGACTTGTCAGTTGTCACGTCAATTTTTGTGTTGACACAGTCAAACCCTCCAAGGAAAATCTTTCTTAATAATAAACCCTGGGTAACGAAGGAACTCAAATCTGTATTGAATAATAAGAAGCGTGTATTTTATACTGGAACTGTACATGACAAAAAAAGTAGCGAACAAGGAGGTGCGGGATGGCATAAGTCCTCTGTCAGTCGCAAGGAATACGCTCTTTAAAAAAAACCGGTGGCACTTGCAGGCGTTGGTGAGTGTGATCTTCCCAGCCTGCTTAATTCTTTTTATTCCCGCTTTGAGAAACATGACTTCTCTCTCAATGTTTCCGTATTAAAACAGTCTCTGGTCCCTGAGCATGGGGTTGGTGATTGCCAGTCTTCTGTCAAAGATCTCTTGAGGTGAGTAAATGTTAACAAGGGTCCGGGTCCAGATGGGATCTGTGGACGCATCCCCCATCACTGCGCCGAACAACTTAGTAGAGTTTTACAACATCTATTCCAGCTGTCTGTAGATTCTGGTCACACTTCTGATGCTTGGAAACTTTCGCACATTGTGCCTTTCCCCAGAAGTCACTAGGCCCAATCAACCCAACGACTTCAGACCAGTTTCTCTTACTTCACCCATCATGAAATCACTTGAGAAAATCGTAAGGAGCGAGGTTATGACTACTGTTGACCAATATCTGGACCCACTGCAGTTTGCCTATAGAAGTGGAAGATGGTACCTAAATATTTGTTAGAGTCCACTATCTCGATGGCATCATCATGGATAGTACTGATGACTGTCTCAGGCTTGTTCTACCGAAGATCATTTCCTTAGTCTTTGAGGCATTCAAGACAAGGAAGTGTTGGTCACACCAGCGGACAAAGGTCAGGAAGAGCGCCACTGTGAACATGTTCATTATCATACAGAAGTGACAGGAAGACAGAGTCATCAGCAAATTTTATCAGAAAACTCCTATAATTAGTGCTTCTACAACTGTTAGTATAGAGTATGAACAGTAGTGGAGACAAACAGCAGCCTTGAGGGGAACCTGTACAGGTGACAACAGGGTTTGAGAGAAGACCGTTAACAGAAACTCTCTGCTGTCTGTTTGTTAAAAAGTCCAGGATCCAGAGAGTTAGTTGGTGAGAGAGATGAAAGTCTGAGACTAGACTCTCTGCTAACAAGTGAGGTTGCACCGTGTTAAAGGCAGAAGAAAAATCAGCAAAGAGAAGCCTGGCATGAGCTTTAGGTTTCTCCAGATGTTTGTACAGAGTATTTAGTATAAACAGCTTAACATCATCGACACCTCTTCCAGGTCTGTAGGCAAACTGCAGCGGGTCCAGATGTTGACCAACAGCAGTCATAACCTCGCTTCTTACGATTTTTTCAAGAACATAGTCTTCGCGTATTTAAATACTAAATATTTACTAAGTATTTAAATACTAAAAGGCGCATTGTGGTGACTCAGAGGACAGCAGGTTGTACATGTTGGGAAAGTGCTAATACACTGGGGAAATTACAGCTTGACTAAAAATAGAGCAGGTAAATTTTTAAGTAGATAATTTTTTTACGGCCAGCAAATGATATTATACATATCAAAATGGCCCTTAGAGGAAAAAATAGTTCCCTACCCCTGATCTGTATGAACTGACGCAGGAAGCCAGTCTTCAGTTGTATAACATCCTGCCCAGGAAGCCACTTTATATTCTATACAGGCGTACACAGAGAGGTTTTGCATGATCTCCTTTGCTCTGGAGCAGGAGTCATGCTGAGAAGTATAGGAGTTTGTTGATGAGATCCAGGCAAACAAGATTTATTTATTTATTTAATTTATTTATTGGCTTTAATCCCAGGGGACATTTTTAGCAACAGCATCATATAATAATCACACAATAACAATATCATATACACAACAGAGAGAATGACAGGAGACAAGTATTGATGGAACAAAGGCACAGACGAGGGTAGGGGGCAGTTTGAGCGGACAGATCGGTAGAAGTCACGAAAAATAAAGTGCACTCCATCCTCCCGGATGAGAGGTCAGATTACAGGCCTATTGTTTTTTAATCAGTGTCGTCATCACACCGATCATATCGTGAAACTTACTTTTTAACTTTATGTGGCGATAGCATAAAGTGTTTCGAGTGTAGGCTTGTACCCCACAAAATGAAAGCCGGGTGGAGTTTGTACCAGGTAAACTGAATCCACTTCTAAATTACTGACGGCGACATGAAGAAGTGAGGGGGGGGGGGCGAATATTTGAACTCTTTCAAAGTCGGACTGCCAATCAGCTTGCTGGGATCTCTGCTTTTTGATTTGCTTTTGAATATGAAGCGGTACTGTCTGACCTATATGAAGGGATATAAAACATGTTCACATGCACAAAAGGATGCATTTTCCCCGGTCACCTATTATGTCGGTTACCTATCGCTAAGTGTAAGATGAACCCGAAAAGTGGTCAGTAACAGGCAACATCAACATCGCAAGCTGACGTTTGGAACTGCAGGCCCCTGCTGATTGGTGCACTGATCGCCGGTCGTTGATGTGAAGACAGTTTACAGACAGGTGCAGACACTTACCAACAGGTGATAGTCCTGGACGGACAGACAACGATGGGTGGGCTTTCAACTTCTCTTCTGCTGCTTCTGGTTCTTGGGCATCATGCTTCATGTGAAGGTAGGCTGTCGTTGTCGTTGGTCACGTGATCTGTCGTAAGACGTCAGAGTTGACGAGGGTGTTACGTTGAGAATACAAGGTGTGTGCTGCGTCCCGTTTGGAAACCGCACTGGGAGAACATTGCCTCGTGCAAGATGGTGATACTGGCTCCTTCGGCGCTCATACTAAACATCCGTAGCGCACTCACCGCCAGATTTAAAAAGTAAAAGTTTAGAGAGACGAAAGTCTGTATACTAGGCCAAAAAAAAAATAAATTAGAGGATGACCCTCCCCTACCATTAAAAAAAAAGATATCGGAGTATATAATTGTAGATGACATTAAACCGAAGAACAGAAATTAAATCAACGAAATCTAAGACCATGCGCTTGTCTAATGATGTCAAGTGTGCTGATGACATTTTCACCTCGCCACTCACAGCTTTCAACGACAAAGAAAGAAAGAAATACTGATAACGGGGAAGGAGATAATACAGATGACGTGCTGTGGTCTTTAATAAGGGAGAGGTGAATCTCGTGCAGACACTGATTTGTCCTGTTATCTTCTCTCCAGCAAGTGGACTAATAAAGTGACGATCAGATGAACTAATTGATGGATAAATGAAAAGGGAGATGAGAGGGGGAGGTCAAGTGATTTCTTGATTTTGCTTTTGGTCTCTAGCGAGTTAATACTTTGCACGGTTATAATTTCCAGATCGTGTTTTATAACTGTACTCTGATTATCAAAATTGCCTTAAGTGATTTCTGTTACACCAATGTTTTTATTTTCTAACGTTTGTAAGAATAATAAAAGTGGTAGTAGCTAGGACAGAAAGGAAACACATTTTGAATGAATATTCTTGCCGCTGTTCACGATTTCTTTTTTTTTTCTATAGGGTGTGCATGGGTTGTGATGATGTCTTTTTTGTTTT
The DNA here is from genome assembly GCA_004794655.1 of Marisa cornuarietis. Classification (NCBI taxonomy): domain Eukaryota; kingdom Metazoa; phylum Mollusca; class Gastropoda; order Architaenioglossa; family Ampullariidae; genus Marisa; species Marisa cornuarietis. The sequence continues at coordinate 824,166 of SMMW01000057.1, read as the reverse complement.
TAATAATGTCGAACGCGGTATGTGTGTGTGTGTGTGTGTGTGTGTGTGTGTGTGTGTGTGTGTGTGTGTGTGTGTGTGTGTGTTCTGTGGTAGATTTTGTCACGGGCTTTGTTTCCAAGTCCAATGAAACGGAATCCATGAGCCTGTCGATGCCAGAGACCTTCGCCGTCAACGTGACCATCAGAGGACACAACGTGCAGCTGGCCTTGAAGTTGGATGGACATACTAACCCGGATGTTCCTGTCTATGTCTTTTCGAGGAACAAAGACGGACAACTTGAAACAAAGAGGGTTAACAGAAAAAAACAAAAGGTTTATTCATAGATCTTTATGTAAATAACCTACATTTTATAAGAAAAGAAATAAATGCTGGTAGTTCACCTTTGGCAAAAAACATGTGCCCGTGAATGATCATGTGAATACAATTTGCTGTAAGTAATAGTTTTAAATGGGAATGCTACCATTTAGATTAGTAGATGTTTAAGGTGACAATTATAACAGAGCTGTTGGAAAAGAACCTCGGAAGTTATTCAGTTTAGAATTTGTTTCATCTAAAATGCTTTATACTATTCTGGTTATTCAGCTAACAAATGAAGTAGCAACTGATTGCTAAATAATCACATTTAGCTGAAAATATTAAGATTAGTGATACTGAGGAGCATAAGAGCTTGCTGATCATATTTTACACTACCAGTATCTCAGGTCAGCAAATTTCACATTCAAGCAGCCGGCATATTTCTGTTTTTATAGTATCAGTGGTGTGTCTTTTGTAGCCTCGATGATACTAATTCTAACCCATTATTTACTGTATTGAACATTGCTGGTAGTTGTGAGCTCCATCCCTTACTCACTTACCTTCTGAAGAAAAGTGTCTGCGAGTTAAACTCACTCACCACCATTGTCTGTATTTCTGTAGCATTTTGCTGTGTATCATGATGTGGCACACCGGGCTGTCATCAGTGCACACCGTGAGGCGGAGACTGGACAAACTCACCTGAACCTGGTCAGTAACCTAGACAACTCTCGTAAGAAAACTTATTTTCAATCGTGCCTTGTCCTCTTTCACAAAAACTCAGCTGTAGGTTCTACCAACTGCTGACTGGCAGGGCTACTTCCCTCCCACATTCACGCCAGACTTTCATCCCGTTATGAAACATATTACCATTGACTCATGAGAACTTTACTTTAGAATGCTTTGATACTTTTTTTTCTCTCAGATCTTTCCCTACTTTAAATGTTTTCAGCAAGAAAAAACACGAAAGAGTTCTCCATATTATGAAAAAATTCAAATAATTATAATTTGAAAAAGTTTTGACACAATGCTTGGGATACAAAAATGTCCCAGAAATAAGCACATCTAGTAACAAGCTGAAGATTGTCACATGGGATGAAGCAATCATTGTAGTACAAGCTAACAACTGCAGTGAGAAATATAACAAACGTGTTAGTAACTGTATGAAATTAATACAACGGCAGTGGTAAATTTAAGTAGAGTATAATAATTGGGAATAATAACACAGGAAGGTCTGCTGCAAGTTGCGGGAAAAGTTTACCACCTTAAAAGTGCCAAACGTCGCCACCGAAACTCGACAGCAGCGATGGGTGACGGGAAGGCAGGTGTACGTGGCCACGACGTGAAGCGACGTGACGCTAGCGGCGGGGATGTTACGTGGAGCGGTCAGGACGAGGATGGAGACAGCCACGACTTTGTTGTGCGCCTTCAGGACGACCTGCCTCCAAAGTCACTGAGAGGAGACTCCATCCCACCACGTGAGGCTCTCGAACTTTCCTCAAGTGACGACTGGTCTTTACTAGCGAGGGGCTGTCGAGGTGCTAAAGAGACAAACTTTCTCTGAGCGGATATTTGCATGCAAGCGTGAACATTGACAGTCCACTTCTCATACAAGCGCTACATGTAACCCATTCGTGCTAACCATGCGTCTTCCTTATGTATCTCAATAAAACACAGGCGTATCATCAAGTACATTTTACATACACTGGAATCCCAGCCTGTAATATTACACTTAGATGTTTAGATGCTGACAATTTTTCTCACAAATTTTTAGAAATTAACTCGTTTGTAATGCAGTTGACAAGGACTTGTGAACATCTTAAAACATTTAATAATACTTGGAATATAAATACAAGAAAAAATTCCCTTTTTAATTTCACTTTGCTGGCCCTTCAAACCCCTCTTCATCTCACCTGTTTTCTCGTATCCAGTCACCTTTCCTCAACGTGTAGGTTCTTAGATCAGGGCAAACAGTAGTGCCGACATCTTTAATCCAAACTCCAGAAAATGACCAACTTGAAAGTTGTTGTTATTGTTGTTGTCGGTCACTCAAATGGATACGCCTGCCTCTTGTACAAATGATGCTGTGCGCCGCAGGTCCTCCAGACTGCCGTGTAGCTTCCTTGATACCGGCGTCTCGTCAGTCCAGATGCGGTGTCTGAGGTCTTCGTGCATGGGGCATTCTTGCAGTAGATGTTTTGTTGTCTGGCTGTCTGTCTGGCACGGGCATCTTGAAAGTAAAGTATTCCATATCTTTCGAGTTATCATCAAGCGTTGAGTCTTGGCGTCAGTTCGGATTCCAGCCTTTCCAGGTAGACCCATATCTGCCCCTTGGTCAATTTTGTTTGTCCATTACTCGATGTCACCGTGAGTTTATGCAACTCAGTCTTTTGCTAGCTTCCCTGTTGCCATATCCCACACCCTTCAGTCCATTCAGATCGCTGCTGCCCTTGTGCACTCCAGGCACTGATATCGTTACCCTCCCTCTCAGGCTGCCTATCGCTGACCCTACCACTCAATACACTAGATTGTCTTTTGCTATGAACGTCTCCATCACTATGCTTCTGATTGCCTTTCTACCTACCTCACCTTCCAGATTCTATCCTTCATTCAGTAGCTCGCTCCACGTTGCCACCATCATCTTCTGCTCCGCTGGCCATCGAGTCATCGCCCTTTGCTTGGAGTACTCTCTCTCTCATCGTCGCTCATATAACCTGTCCCACCACTATCCGAAGAACGGTTTCTCAAGAGCTATATGTACCCTGGGTGTACCCTGTATTCTGTATGTCATTCCTTGATGTTGACCCTGTCACACTGTCCACAGCAATCAGAGAGGAGAAAACGAGAGCGAGAAACGTCAGTGGAGTCGAGCTGCTACTGACACGACCACCAGCGGCAGCACCACCAGCACGTGGACAACAGACAGGCCCACAGGATGTCTACATCGACATTGTCGCTGTTGCAGATTACGGCGTCTTCTCAAAGTAAGCATCGAAACACAGGCTTTCATCAGTAACAAAGTAATTGTTAAAGCACTCTGTAATGTAAAGTCATCTTGAAACACCTGCTGTAATCAGTAGTTTAATTCTCACACGAATTTCGAAACACGTGCTGTGTAATATGACGCACGTACACTTACCTTGCACACGCACGACGCATATCACAAACACATAACACCACGCTCGACGATCCACCCACCCCCCGCAGATGACGATGAAGATGAAGAGGTTAAGGAAGACGAAGATCTCGATGATTTTCTTTTCCCATCCGTCCATGGAACTGTTGTTTCTCTTCTTTTTACGTCATCCCTTCTCCGAAATGACGACAAACAAATGACGCAGACAAGACGTCAAACACAAGACGTCATTCACACACGAAACAATACAAGACCTGCCCCTAACTCATCACATGCTGTACTCAGTATTTACATTTTTTAAACTGTGAAACCAGTTGAAACTTTGACTATAGCGAGTATTTAAACTCACAGTCTGTAAAGGAATGTGCAACGCTGACTACAACGACCATTTATTCTTATAAAATGTGAAAGAAGTATCTACATCCTCTAGATCATTAAATGGATATGATGTACATTTTTCTCTAGCTGGTATTCTATCAGCTCTGAAATGACAGACGAAGAGAAAAGACTGGACGTCTTGGACAAACTTCCTGAGTACTACGCCTTTGCTTTCTCGGGGGTGAGGCCATCAACGTTTGTTTGTTGTCAGCAACACAGCCACTGAGTGGACTCGGGGAGAAAGTTGTCTGCTTTGCTAAACAGTTCTCGCGGTTTATTTTATATCACCATACACAGGGAAAGGACAGAATCTTGACATCACGTAGGTACATGGATACGACTGCGTTGTCAAGGCTACAGCCAATCGGAGAGATGGGTCTGTGTAATAAATTACCGTATCCAAGGGGCGGTAGTGATGCTACGGGTTTAGCCATTGAGTGTGTATGGAGAGTTTATAGGTTTCCAGGTTGAGAATAGAAGGAAATTATTGACAGAATTTTTGGAAGAGTTCAGTCATTCAAGTAATTTAGTTAAAACAAACCCCGAGACAGACTTTCAACTGACTTCTTTAAAAAAATAACCAGTTGAAACTGAGCATACATTATTTTTGCCATCAAAGACTTTACTCTGTAGTATTTCCTTATACATGTTAGTGTTATGGGTTGCAGGTGAATATGCTGTATCAGGGAATCAGTACTACTTCATTTCCTTACAGCATTCATGTCAAACTGTCCACGCTGTTGGTAGCAACGGTATGAAGTCCTCTTTGTCATGTAGACACTATGCTTTGTACTTACTTACTTCTTACTTACTTACTCACACACACACACACACACACACACACTAAAGAAAACAAAAGTTTAGACCTTGAAATACATCAGCCTTCCCATCGCCAATTTTTTATTTCGTCAGGCCAAGCATCAGTTATGCCTATATTGTTTATATTATTATTTTGTTTCTCGCTTGGGTATTCAAATTGTTTGACTTTATTGATTTATGTCCTGTTCTATTATCAAAGTTTAGAGACTAATGCAGTAATGAATGACACATGCACTATGTTCATGTCGAATTAGGGTTAAAATCCAGTTGTGTAATGGTGCGCTGATGTACCACGTAGAAGATGGAGGAATCTTTCACATGAAAGAGGTTCTAGGGGAGGGTTTGAGAAATGTTAATTTCGAATTCAGTCTTAATAAACTGTTCATGGTGTCCTTAGAATCCTGAGGACTCCCAGTGGACAGAATCACTGCGAATGTCAGGCTCTACCTATGATCAGGTGGAAGCTGATGGAGCCCTGCGCAGCTTCTCTGACTGGGCAGCCACCTCGGACCTGTTACCTAAATATGATCACCTCACCCTCTTCTCAGGGTACAGAGCTGTGTGTGTGTGTGTGTGCGTGCGTGCGTGCGTGCGTGTGTGTGTGCGCGCGTGTGTGTATGTGTTTACGTAGCAGACAGTAATGAAACCTTTACAAAATCTTTGTGTTCAGGTATGAAATTACCAGAAAAAAAGAGGACATTGGAGACAACGAACTTGTAGGTGAGGCGAAGAATGCCGTGAGCTCTGTCGGTCTGAACCTGGTTCAGAAGGATCAGCTTTACTCCTAACACAGTCCACACAATGCTCGTCCTTCTTACCCTCCCCCCTTCCACTCTTGCTACTTGTCTCCCCATCTTTCTCTGCAGAATCATTATATTCTCTGTTCCTGGTACTTGCTGCCTTTTTGTGTTTTCTATCTTTGTTTTCTGTTTGTCGTCAGTATTGTCGTTTATTCTTCCGTCCCTCGTGTTCTATCCATGTAGTCCATGTCTCTTCCCCGTTTTAAGCGCTAAGAGCATGCTCTCTATGAGTGTGAATATGCCCTATACAAATCTTCATTTATTATTTATTATTATTTATTATCAAAGTCGATCGCTGTCGTTTCTAAGAAGGAGGAATGGAAGCTCTTAATCTCGATTCTATCAAAATCGCGAACCGGGTTCAGGGGTGGAAAACGGATTCAACAGCAACGTGATATGTTCGACCCCTACAGCAAATATTCTACTAAAACAATTAGCAGTGTAAAATAAAGGTTTATGCTAAAATATACCAAGCTAAAATAACTGAGTACATAATAATAATGATGCTGTTGTAATGTTTTGTATTAGTAACCACCATAGTTCGAAAAGAAAGCTAACTAATGAATAACTAAGTTAGTCGACGTATCTCGGGCCTCAGTTCTTGAAGGAGAGACAGTCTCGTGTGTTGGATGCGGTGCTTTTTGCCTGCACAAAGTCATCTGCCACTTGCAGCCATCTTCTGTGTGTTTTGGTAACCTAAGAACAGGAACCAAGATCATCTATCAACGCGAATCCAGCCCGAAGCTGACTGGCTTTCCATTAAGAACGAAGCACACACTGCCTGAGACTATCTTGCTGAGAATGTTTCAGACTGTCAGTCAGCTCAGACTGAAAATAACCCCCAGAACCATAGCCTTTCAAATTCTTTCCTCAGACTGGGCAGAGAAGGAATTTTGTCTGTCATTAATGCTGTGGTCAATGAAACTCGAGATGAGAGAATCGGACCACCAAAAAGAAAAAAAAAAACCAACAAAAAACCACCCACCCACCCACCCGCGCGCACACCCGCGCGCGCACACACACACACACACACACACACACACACACACACACACACACACACACACACACACACACACACACACACAGAAGAAAAAGAAGGAAATCAAGATGGAGAAAGGAAGGAAGGACGATTTGTAGGGTACAATAGTGAGCCGCTACTGACTATGTGATTTGCTGACAGGTCTCTCTTATGTTGGCACTTTGTGTTCCACGGACTCGACCTCCATCATACAGGATCTTGGGGGCTTACAGCGCATCTTCACCATAGCGCATGAGCTGGGACACAGGTACATGTGTGTGTGTGTGTGTGTGTGTGTGTGTGTGTGTGTGTGTGTGTGTGTGTGTGTGTGTGTGTTTATTTAATGGGTCAACGACCTTTCAAACAACGAGAGAGAGAGAATTTAGCTCCAGCCTCATCAACATTCTAATCCTCCTCCTCCTCGTCCTTATTGTCCAGACTGCATCTTGACCGACCCGCTGCCTACTAGAAGACCTCAGTTATGAGTGTCAAAGGTCTTGGCTATTCAGCAAGGAGCAAAAGTAAAAAAAAAAAAAGTGTTCCAAGACCTGCAGTTAGAATCTGACTTAACATCAGCGATAACAGATCCGATGACACGTACTTCTGCTATCAGACTGTCAGGATGCTTGATTCTCTCGTCCTTCGGATAGAACATTTACTGTCTTTGTCGAAATGTTGTGTCATTTTGCTTGCTTGTGCAGCTTCAGCGCAAAGCATGATGGGGACGGCAACACCTGCAGCCAGGATGACGAGAACATCATGGCGGCCGTCTTTGATCCGATAAAAGTGGTAGACAGACATAGTCTCTGGAGGTTTTCTCATTGTAGCATCAACTACTTTCGTCACTTCCTCAGGCAGATGTCAACGGCGTAAGTTTCTGCACGAGCCACTGACCGAGTAACTGCCTCTCCCTTTATTCTTCTTTTCTTCATTATTTTATTTTACCTTAACTTCGTCAAGCTGTTTTTGTGCATCTTGAAAATGAGGCAACATATCGGTTGTTCGCACGCACGCACAATTATATATGTGTGTGTACATATACATATATATAAACAGAGACAGACAAAAAAAGCTCCCATCGCCAAGCAGTGACAGTGAAATGTAAGTGGTATATCGTGACCATTGCACAGAAAGTATATTCTTGAAATAGTATGAAGGAAGCCAGAATCCGTCACCAGCATGAAGTACATCGAGAAACACTAGGCATGTGTGTGTGTGTGTGTGTGTGTGTGTGTGTGTGACTGTGTGTGACTATGTGTGTGTAGACGAGGACAGCAGTGTCTGTACACCACCGTGACACCCAACAAGTACATCCCCGACGTGTCCGACCAGCAGCCTGGACAGGTGTATGACTACGATACCCAGTGCCGACAGGTGTATGGGCCACTGTCCAGAATGTGTCGGGTAAGCTGTGAGCTTTTGTTTTCCGGGTATTTCTATTGCTCTCTATGCTTTGGTAGAGTCTTAGAAACGAGTTTGCTCAATATCCATTAATGCTGTCATTGGTTTGAAAAAAAATGTCTCATAGCCTACCAGCCATGGGAGTAAGTGGCTCACTGTGTTCAGCTCGTGTAAAGTGGAGTGCATCCCCTGATAAATCAGGTATTGGTGTGGAAGTAGGGAAAGTGAATTTTCCAATCATTGGGCCGAGTGAGACTCGAATAATCTACCTCTAAGTTCAAATTTGATGAAAGTCTGAAACTAACGACTGACGTATTCTGGAGAACATAAAGAAGACAGACCGTCTTTTCATAGTCTCGATGAACATCCTTTAGTTTGTTTTACAGATTTAACAAACACCTGACAAGCTCCTGGTTTATCGCGAGCATGTTTTAATGATGATCGTATACAGATGTCTTATAATTACAGTGAATGTCTGTCTGATGAACGAAGTTCTGTCTAATAAATTACCATGAAAAGATATGTCTTATAATTATAGATATGTATTGTATCAGGAAAACATCTTCAGAGTATCATGAGAACATTTATTTCCATTTTCCTTCAGGGACTAACTTTCTACACGACTCCATCTGACATCTGCATACAAATGTACTGTGACTCGGTCACCGACGACGACTGCTACCCGAATGTTGCCGCTAGAGGAACCTCCTGTGGACACAAGAAGGTAAAATAAAAAAAGCTTGTATGTTAGATGCTTTGAATGGGTTGGACACACTGACAAACCGGTTTGTGGATGACAACAACACATCACTTTCGTCATCTTCATTATCGACGATCACTACTTGATCAACAATAATATTTGTCAGGAAGGAAGCGCGTTGTGACAGAAACTAGTAAATCATATACAGATGTACTGCTATTACAATACAACGATATATGACAAGCACACTAGTTAATCTGTTAATGGACCTCTGCTACAATGTATTTATACCAGGGAGCTAATATTGCAATGATTGTATGAGTGGACTACTGCTGGAACAACCTTCCTCAAGATGTCAATGCAGCTCCAACTATTAAGAAGAGGTGTAAGAAAAAATGTGAAACAAATTACAAAAAATTCACTTATGGACTGATTTAGCGCGCGCGCACGCACGCACGCACGCACGCACGCACGCACACACACACACACACACACACACACACACCTAACACAAACACATATATTCATATTTTTGTTTGGTGATGTATGTATAAAAGTTTGTGTTATGTTTATGCATAGTTTCAACAAAGCAGACCACGTTTGTTTGACTTTCAGTGGTGTGTGAACGGAGACTGTGTTTATGACAGTCGGGCGCCAGCCATGGATGGTAAGTCGACTCTTGAAACTGAGACAAATGATGGAGTGGAAAGAAAGAAAGAAAGAAAGAAAGAAACAAAGAAAGAAACAAACAAACAAACAAACAAACAAACAAACAAACAAAGAAACAAAGAGAGAGAGAGAGAGAGAGAGATTGGTTGATTCTTTATTGCTTCATAGCGCCAGCCAGAGGGTGGGAATCTATCAGAATAAAAACACATCTTAAAATTTTAGTAAACATAATCCAGTTGTAAACAAGATCAGTTACAATCGCCTTCTCTAAACACAGTTTTTTCAGCTTTCCTAGCGGCATGTAAGAATGCCTATGTTTGAAGGCCTGTATCTTGAAAATTAAGCATAATTATTTACTCATCTTTTGGGAAATATTATTATAAAATGAACTGAACCCGATCATAAAGAAAAAATGTCGCACTCATGTTGCTCTTTAAGCAAGGTTAACCTTCAAAACAAATTCTCTGAGCCACTTGATGTAGTGTTCTAAGTTGATATTGTGGTCCAACAATAGGTGCTGATATTAATTTTCAAGTCCTCTGCAAATGGTAAGATAAAAAGCTCCAGTTGATGTGTTGTAAATGGAACCCAATGTCTACCCTTTGATTACATGTCTTGGGCTGATGAGTAATAAGAAGTGAAAAGAGTGTTGGACTGAGCATACAGCCCTGCTTAAGTCCTATCAAACATTAGAAAAGGTGACATTTTCTGGTTCCTATCTCTGACTAATGCTTAGACATCTGTGGACATGGTTTTATTAAGTTCCACAACTTGCCATGTATACCCAGTCTTGCTCGCTCCAGTAGTAGTGTTGCTCGTTGCACACTTTCATGCGCCTTTTGAAAATCTAGAAATGCTATATAAAGCTTCATGTTGTAAATCGAGCTGTTTCTCGGTGGTCTACTTTTGAGCAATTACTACGAAAACCTGTTTGTGCTTTACTCTCCGCCCACTGAGCTGACCTTTTATTTAGAATGAATTTAAATGCTTTGCTTAATGTGTTAGTGAGAGGTCCCTAATTTCCTGGCTGGTTGGGGCAGCCTTTTAGTACAGTGGAATAATAATAATAATAATAATGGGTCACGACCTCTGATCACAGAGTTGAAAAGTATGACGAGGAAAGAAGTTATAACAGTACCTGCAGCTTATTCGTCTAATATTGCTTGGAAATTCTTTACCAAGTCCTATTGTCTTGTCTTCACTTATTTGCTCCACTACAAACTCTACATCTCATGATAGCACTCCAGAGCTTCTTTTGTTTATTAACTGCATTTTCTGGATACGTGATTTCTAATTATTGAAAGTTTGTTCTTTTACTCTGAGCAAATTTCTATACAATGTATGCTATTCTATCTTCCTCACAGAGAGAGAGAGAGAGAGAGGAACTCACTGTTATTTATTACATCGTCTTTGTTATTTATCGTGATGACAGAGGGCTGCCCATTTGGCGATTTGCCCGGGCATGCTTGGGGTAGTAACCAGACCTGCTCGGAGATGATTGCCAGCACACCTAGCAACTGCTACTACAAAGAGGTTTACAGCTACTGCTGCGCCTCTTGCGCCAATTACTACAGACCCTTGCAAAGTAAGAGACCGGTACTTGAACATTCTCATTTCACTTTAGTTCAATAACCCTGAGGGTGCAAACAAAGCGAGATGTTTACATTCACAAGTTCTTTCCCGTTTTCCTGGTCATTGTCTTAATTTCCTAAGCATCTATCCATTGTGTTTGTTTTTTTCTGTTTTCTCAGTCTTTGTCCCTTGTCTCTCCTTTTCGGTTTTCTTCTGTTTTTATCAGGGTTTTTCCTCAGCCATTGTCTCGTCCTGTCTCTGTTACTGATCAAAAAGAGAAAGACAAAGAGAGAGAGAGAGAAGGGGGAGAAAAGAATACAGTTTTCAATGAAATAAAAAAGGAAAAGACAGTAAAAGAAACTAAAGCGGTTGATATTTGACGTCATTTTGACCGTTGGCAATGTCTGTCCACAAGACTGTGAGTATGGAGACAGAGTCTCAGGCTGCACCGAATGGGATTGTGACAATGACCTGGAGAATTGCTGTGGCACCTGCAATGACAGAACACCCATCCCGACCCGATCAACCACTAATTCCGCTAGTTTCTCCATAATTTCCAGCACCACTCAGATATCCACTCCTGTCAGCAACACTACTGCCAGTACTCCCGGCGATATTGCACACGGTCAGTCAAATGATCTGTTTGTTTGTATGAATGAACACAGTCTGTGTGTACTCAATAGTCATGATTATTATTATTGTTGTACTTTCACTGCATAACCACAAGCAGAAAAATGTGCATTAGGAAAACAGGTTTTACTTTGTCTTCTCTAGGAACTTTCTAATTATAAACATTTTTTTACAAACTCCAAACAGTTGTGCTTTTCATAGAAGCAGAACGTATTTTTCGCACACACGATTACAAAAAAGCGCATTGTGGTGACTCAGAGGACACCAGTGCAATGAAGGCTGGGACTACGCATGGAAAAAGTGTTTTTTTTAATTTTCCTGTTGTTTTATTTCTTTTCCTTCTCTTCTTTTTTTTCTTTTGCTGCGCAATGAGCATTCTTTTGAATGGATACCTGCGCAATATAAATCGACATCATCATCATCATCATACACACTGTGGCGAGACTACTGCTGGACCAAACAGAACAAACTAAGATTTAAGTAGATAATTTTTATGGCCTGCAAAGGATGTCTATAATTATCTGTAATATGACGCACATACACTTACCTTGCATACGCACGAGGCATATCACACACACACAACGCTTGACGAGCCCCCGCAGATGACGATGAGGATGAAGAGGTTTGTAGTTGAGTCGAGTCGTAGAGGCACAAATTTACAGAAATATCCTTGTGAGAGTTATGGGAGACGAAGAAGTCGTTGGTTTTCTTCGCTCATCCGTCCATAGAACTGTTTTCTCTTATTTTTTTACGTCATCCCTTCTCCAAAATGACGACAAACAAATGACGTACACAAGACGTCATTCACACACAAAACAATACAAGACCTGCTCCTAACTCATTACATTATCAAAATGGCCCTTGGAGGAAAAAAGGTCCCCCACTCCTGATCAACAACTACAGTAACGACAGTAACATTAAAATATTTCGGTGTGGGTGGGTGAGTGGGTTGTATATATTTTGTCTTACTGTCTTTGACAAGTGAGATTATTGTGCCAAACATGTCTGCCGGAGTTAAGGGATGTCATGGATGGACTGAGAGATTCCGGAGAAGTGTTTGTCAAGCGGCTGAAGCCTCAGCACATCTGCGCCATTTAGAGGAAGGATTTGTGGGTGGATCTTGTTGCTGATTCGTTCGCGGAGTGAATAATCAGTTGCTTGCTTGATTGATTGGCTGATCGAGAGGTTAAGTTGTTGATACTCGTTTTCCAGGTACCTGTGAAGACACGCCGGAGAGAATTCGAGGGAAGAGTTGTCCTGCGCTCATCGTCGCCTCGCCGGCGTCGTGTTACGACAGTGACGTCAGAGCTTCCTGTTGCGCATCGTGCCGACTGCGCAACACTGGAGTCGAAGGTCAGCTGCATGTCATTACAGTCCAGTGGCGTAGGAAGATGCTCGGCTTGGGGGGGGGGGGCAGTTCCATACTGACAATGAATGACGTTCACAGTCTTGCCTTCCCAGCATCTTTTATGGGGGGGGGCTGCCCCCTTGCCCCCCCCCGGTTCCTACACTACTGCAGTCTTACGTAAACTTTGTGGTGTGAGATTTGGTGTGGTACCTGTTACATTCAGTTATCAAAATGAAAGTGCATCTGACTGGTTACTAACTGTATATTAGCAAACATTTTCAATCCGGTTTTGTGACCAAAAGATTCATTATTATCACACGAGAGAGAGAGAGAGAGAGAAAAAAAATAGATGACAATAAATTTTGTAATGATAAATGTTTAATACATTTTTTCAGTCACTTTTACATCCGGGTAATTGATTAAGACTCTTATCGCGGTTGTTACAGTTGAATGAACTTTCTCTCCCCTCTCTCAGGCTGTGAGTTCGGGGACAGAGATCCTGCTCAGTGTAGCTTCGCCATTGTGGGAGATGGCGGCTGTGACTTGGGGCTTGAGGACACGTGCTGCCAGACATGCACCAGAACTACGCCGCAGTCCACAACACTCAATCTACTGCCGCAACAAATAGTTTCTACTTCTACAGCCGCTTATACTTCTAGAGTTGTTTATACTTGGACGTTTGTGATCACGTGTGTGGCATACATGGTTGAATGCTGATGACTTAGAAGATATTCTTGAATCTCAGCTCAGTTCAGGACCAGTCTCAATGACTCCATTAAAACTAAAACCAAATAATGACTGCACGCACAAACGGAAATTCTCAAAGAACACAAAACGAGCCCTAGTACAACTAAAATACAGTCCAGTACGTGTCAGGTGCGCGTGAAGAACACAATGACAAATAAAAACATTACCTTTATATTGGTTGTTTTATCATTATTCCTCCGTGTATTGTTCCAACACAGTCCTCCTGATGAGCTTGAGCCAAACTGAGTTTAACCCCGAAAGAAACGGAGCATAGAAGAGATGAAAAAACTTTGTTTGATGCTGAAGCAACTTTTCTTTTGGCTCTTGTTGATAATACGGCCCTCTTCCTCTTGTAGTTGTTCATACTAGCATGTTATTCGTAAAATAATTAATTGAAAGCAACCAGTGCGTTGGTGCATGTGAATTTCGCATAAAAGGCACTGAGACTGGAAAGTTTATTCTAACATAAACATACAAATATGAAGGTACACACCGTGCAATATAATCACGAGGAACACCAAATTATGCAGGTTGGTGACACAAATGCTAGAGATATGTGTACACTGTGTAAACATGGGACTAAGCAAAGTATACAGGGTGGAGACACAAATGAAAGATCAAAGAAATGGTTTCACCAAGACAATACATGGACATGGAGCAAAGCAAGTTATACAGGGCGGCGACACGCAAATGGAAGAGATAGTCACCGTTGTGTAAGATGCACATTAAACAAATTATACACGAGTCTTGTACATCAGGATAACAATCATACTTTAAGGGATAGAACAAAATGGATAGAAAGGCTTAGCGATATAATAAACAATTCAATAAAACTTTATTGTCTATTATGAACCAAAGCAGAAAAGAAATTGTTCTTGAGATTTCCAAGACAACGGAAATACATCATCATAAATAAAATTTCATCAGGAAAGAACAAGGAATTACAGATAAAGCAGCCACATAAGAACATGTTAATGTAAATTAACGACACAGCTGGAGCCACCCCTCACGTGGTACCCTGTACCCTGTACCCTGTCTGTCAAATGTGACTCATGCCTTTTAAACCGTCTGGCCTCCTAGTGTTACTGTCGGGTGTGTCCCCATGTCAATTCTGATAAAGCTGATTAAAAATCTCAAGTGGCAGCCCAGACAGCCACCCATGAAGCCCATCCCTGCTCCGTCAGTACAAGTAACAATTCAACCCTTCAACTTAAGAGGGTAGACTAATGTATGATAAAGCTCAGTCCTCTGATTGACAACGATCAAGGAAGTCTTCCTTCTCGTGCACTTTTTACAAAACAGATAATAATTCTCTTGTGATTACTGGTACACCAGGTGATAAATCTTTTGCTGGGAGGGAGGGAGGGAGGGTGGAAAGCCGAATAGTTAGAGTATCGACATCTGTGGCTGAAGGTACCTACACTATTTACAGTTCGATACCCATGTTGCTGTGTTCCATAAGGTGACACAGCTTTTGAGTGGGTACCTGACCACCCGAGGGTTGGAGAGGGAAAGGGGAGTATAGGCCTGTAGGGGTTAAAATACTTGTCACCACTGCAGTCTGCACTGTGTTTCAGGATACAGTCTCTGTATGTGACACCTGTCTGCAGGCCTGGGCTTCGGGGGTTTTCTCTGGTTTCCTTCCCCTCCCTTTCCCCCCCATAGTATGAAATCACTTCTAGGTGGAAGCATTTTCTCGCCGAAGCAAGCAACCAGTCAAGGGAGGAAAGGCACTCCGCCCTCACAAAGCTGAGGAAAGAGGAAAGTGCACTCTATTACACCTTTCTCCACAAAACTAACTTCACCCAAATCTGTAGTGCTTGTAGATATTGTGCAGACGATGCTTGTGTTAGTCCATTTTACAACTAGGGGCTGCTAAGTATTAATAATATTATTTGTCAGTATTTATCCCTGTGTTGCTTGGTGTCAACTTACACCATACTGTTCACGCTCATGGTATTATTTTGTATTATTAGACTGCAGCCTATTGTCTGCACAAATCACAAATTCTGCTCAGACACAAGCACAAAACTGAAACAGTTGTCAGATGATAACAACTATCAGGGTTTATCTTTTCTGTTTCCGTTGCCGCTCGCCATCCAGCAGTTTGATGTAGGAAAATTTGCTACACCAGCTGTTAGTTTGTGATTTCCATATTTCAACATTACAAACAAAACTTCAGTTTAACTTGCGAAAAATGTTTAAGTCAAAAACAAAACAAAGCAAACAAACAAACAAACAAAAAAACAAACAAAAAAAAAACAACAACAAAAAAACAAAAACAAAAAAATACAAAACAAATGGAGGGGGCCCTAGCACAACATCATCTGTTTCCGATCACTTTGCTTTGGAAAACAAGACTGGGAAAGTGTTGGACCATTTTGTGTCTAACATATCCGAACTTTATTGTTATATAGATAATGAAAACAGACACATAGTAAAGTGTCTCTGATAATTAAAATCATTTTATATCATGATTTGACAGTAAACAGGCGTTTTACGGTGTTGAAAGATGTTAGTAATGAATAGAAGCGGACTTTGCATTGTTCAAAGAAGGCTAAAAGAAAGTAACAGTAATTCAGAATTAAAATGTCATCAAACTACTAAAATGGTTTCAGTGCAGAATCACCAATAGAATTCTAGGTACAAACACTTTGATCACCGACATCTGTGGCTGAAGGTACCGAGACTATTTACAGTTCGATACCCATGTTGCTTTTGAGTGGATACCTGACCACCTGAGGGCTGGAGAGGGAAAGCTATCTGCATCATCATTCACATGAGGGGAAGTAGCCATCTTCAACGTGCCACCTACACCCTTAGGCACCTTAAGAAATGTAACCTCGGTCACCACTCAACAGGAAACTTAGCATACTAGGTGTCTACATACATACAGCACAACATCAACGATGTGGTCAACAAGACAGATATATTCACTGTACAGGTACCAAAAATCCTGGCTTCCAAAAATGCAGAATGTAAAAAGGTGATTAAATGTACACATTCACATCACACAGCTGTACAGGCACTGACAGTGTTGTAAACTTGATGTTGTAGGTGACACTGTTGTCAACTTGATGTTGTAGGTGACAGTCTTGTCAGCTTGGTGACACCACATTCTCAATGAATGGAGAGATTGATTGACAAACAGGAGGTACGGTAGAATACAGGCGGTGCGAGAAAATAGAGAGAAACTGGTTCGTTATTTCGTAGAACATGTACATTATGTAGATATGAAGAGCATTGTTTAATTTTTGAAACATTTGCGACACAATTACAATTTAATTTGTTCTGGAAATTAGTATAGGATAATAATTTATGTCTGCTTTACTGTAATAAAAAGTCAGTAAAAAAGAAAGAAAGATAGAAAGAAAGAAAAATTTGCGATTGTCAGGCGCCGAGAGACGTTTCTGTTACGTGCCAGCCTCGAGCTGATCACACAACGTGCACTGACGTCACGAGGGGCGGCGTTCGTTCCCTCGACTTGCCACAACTTTCTCGGAAATCTGAAACCCGCTAAGAATATGCTTATTCGATTTTCTTTATATACCTCTAACTCACTCACACGCACGCACGCACGCACGCACGCACGCACGCACGCACGCACACACACACACACACACACACACACACACCAATCAGCAATATATTAGAAATGGCTCAAGCACTAAATTGTGACCACTTCCTTATTGGAGTGCACAAACAAAGGTAGTGCCCGAATGTATATAAGACCTCTTGTGCAACCTCGGAGAGTGACCCGATACAGTCCCTAGGGTTTACCTGAGCTCAAAATATAATAAAAAGTCGCATAATACACATCGTGTGCACGTATTTCTCCTCCTCACCTGGACGAACAAACAGTTCAATGGAATCACCTGTGGAAATGTTTCTGCTTCTTCTGATCTTCGTGACCAGCGCTTCGTGTGAGGGTAGGTTTGATGCACTGTTTCAACCAAGACATTGAGGTAGCAAAGTATTGACAAGATAATAATAATAATAATAATAATAATAATAATAATAATAATAATAATAATAATAATAATAATAATAATAATAATAAAGCAGATTTATATAGCGCAATTTTCAACTCCAGAGTCGACTCAATGCGCTGTACAGTGTATGGGGTTAGTTTTAAAATCACTGAAAAATAGCAGAATTCTTGTAGTAAGATCATCAGATTAGTTTCACAATCACTGAGAAATATCCAGATTCTGTTGAAGAATTTCCGGACTGAACTACTGGAGGCAATCAGCAGTATGCTAGGATAGTCATAGACTGTGGAGTTGTGGAAGCCAGTGAGACACACACATGAAGATGAGTAAAATGAGGCAAGCATTCGGTAGATGCAAGAGAAGCGATTGATCCGGGTGGGGTTTTCTATGCAAGGAAAATGCCAAAAGGCTAATATTATCATCCACTTATAAACGAGTAAATATTTAAGAATTAAATATAAGTCAAATGGAAAGACTACACAAAAAATTCAGTTCCCATAAATATCTAAAGCAAACTTTAAGAAACAATCAGCGCGTAAAATAAACGAATATTTAACTAAAACTGAATAGGTGAGATATTGTGAAGAATAAAGTACTTGTTTGTTGTTGTTTGTGTGATGTGCAGGCCCAGTCTATCTAGGCAAACGGTGTGGTCACAATAGTTGAGCTGACTTATAGGGAATTGTAACCAGGAAAACTCGCCCTAAGTTAGTCCTCTTCCTTATGATTTTAGTGGGGGGGGGGGGAGGGAGGGAAACCCTCGAGTTGAAGTAATTGCTTTCACGATGTAGTCTTTGGCTTCGGAACAAAAGTAAATACGGGTATTTCTGCTTCAAAACAAGCTGCCTGCCACTCGAGTGTCCCTACCTTAAGTCGCAAAGGCTAAATACAGAATCTGCGAAGGCATTGAAAGCATTTTCACTAAAAACAATCGCCTAGCAACCCAGCCTAGCAATCACCTTTTCATGTATCTTTAGTTGTGTCTTGGAGGTCCTTAAGATTATAATTTTTAGAAGCTTGGTTCATTGTCTCAAAGGTTCTACTGGATGATCAATAATAATAATAATAATAATATCAACGACAATAATAACAATACCAGCAACAACAAAAAGTGTAGTTCTATCTGATTAACAACATATCCATGATACATCCCCCTCTGCCGGCTAATATTCTGTTGAATAGTGTTATTTTCTCCTGATATTTCATGTTTTATGAATTGAGGTCTTTTAATTAAAAGTCTTTGTGTGTTAACACAGATTTTACGACAGCCGCTGTCTCCACTTCCGGCGAAGCCGAAGCCGTAAACCAGTCGATGCCTGAAAAGATCGCCGTGAACGTCACCATCGGGGGGCAGGAGGTGCGGCTGGACTTGAGGTTGGATGGGGATGCGAGCTCGGATATTCCTGTTTATGTCTTCTCCAGGAACAAAGACGGGGAACTTGAAAAAACGAGAGTTCACAGAAAAAAGCAAAAGGTTGATTGATAGAAAGAAAGTTACACTAACAGTACTCTGATCATCGTCTACAGTAAGATGCCAGCAGCATGTCGCTGAAAGTTCTAACAATACTGTATGAGTAGAATATTTAGTAGCCGGGAAAGGATTGTAGTTGTAGAATGCACGTGCTGTTGTCGATTTTCCTAAAAAAAAAGGGTACATGATAGTGATTTTGGTGACATTATTATCCTTTATATAATACTGATAATATTGTTGCTTTAGCGAGGGTGATAGCAAACACTGGTTTGTACTAAATATGTATCCTTGGTGCAAACTCTTGCCGTTGTCACTCTCCTGCACGTTGTGAGGAGCCGGCGTCTCCTGTCTGTGTGCAGCGGTTCGCCGTGTATCGTGACGTCACACACGGGGCTGTATTCAGCGGGCGCCGTGACGTGGAGACTGGATCCGGTCACCTGACCCTGGTCGGTTCTGCTGAAGCCTTCGTTATTTTTAGTCCTGTGTTTACACCAAACTCATACCAATATCCCTACTCACCTGTATATTCTAAGACAACAGTTAATTTTATTGTCTTACCGTGTGCACATTAAGCAAGAAGTGATGGTCAGAGAGCGGAAACAAGAGAAATACTGCAGTGTTCCTAGTATTTTCATATACTTTGATGTTTAAACATTTAACCCCTTATTAACAAGGAGGGGGGATTGGTGTTTCACGCCAAGCCAGCAACTAAGGCTATATAAGGGCAAGGCAGTCAGCCCTTTAAGCAGATGCTACATGCATAGAAAGAACAGTGTGCCCGAGACGAGAGTTGAACCGAGTACATCCTAACTTCACTGTATTGGTGACAGGCGATAACTGTTGCGCCATCGGACGACGTTATTAACAGGGACGTAGTTGGCTTTGTAAATGTACATACATAACAAGTGGCTTGGGTCATCTACATACATAACTGGGTTAATTTAATAAACGAAACAGGACGGTATACTGCAACTGGGGAACAAAGTTTACGACGTTAAAAGCGCCAAGCGTCGCGACCGGAAGTCGACAGGAGAGATGGCTGATGGGACGACGGGGTTTCCGGGCCCCGACATTAAGCGACGTGACGTCAGCAGTGGGGAGGAGGCCGGGTACGAGGGTGGAGAGAACCACGAGTTCGTTGTGCGCCTTCGGGATGACCTGCCTCCAAAGTCACTGAGAGGAGACGCCATCCCCCCGCGTAAGGCTCTAGAATTTTTTCTTGAACGAGATCTTCCTTGTGCTAAACAGGCGCTGAAACAAATTACAAAACTTTCTTTGAACTGACTGGTTCATGCTACACCGCTCATCCGATCATCCACACACGCGCATTATCCAATACATTCTCCACGAAAAGACTCCGAGAGGAGGAAAATAATACCATCACCACCATGACAGGAATAAGCCTCACTTCCCCTTAGCCACCCTTGCCTTTTACCCCATTGTGAACACTTACATTGAACTATTTCACCTTCTCACCATTCCTCAGCATCCACTGTGTTGACCCCTTAGGTCAGAGCAAACATTAACACTCATCACCAATTGTCGTTTCGTTACCACGGCAACACAGGCAGGCCTGCTCCTAAATTAAAGTCTCCAATAAAATACAACACAAAGATTTATTTAAGTGTTTGCTTTTTTTCCAAAAATGTGTACTTGTCGATGTAAATAACAGTGTATTTAAGTACGAAGTAGCCTTGCGATCTAGAAATATAATACTTCAGCCCTTGTAAACAGCTATGAACCTTGTTTTCTAAATAGTTATGTACATTATATTTTCTAAATAGTTATGTACACTGTGTATTCTAAATAGTTATGTACACTGTGTCTTCTAAATAATTATGTACACTAGGTTTTCTAAATAATTATGTACACTGTGTATTCTAAATAGTTATGTACACTGTGTATTCTAAATAATTATGTACACTATCTTTCTAAATTTCCATGTACACTGTGTATTCTAAATAGTTATGTACACTGTGTATTCTAAATAATTATGTACACTATATTTTCTAAATAGCTATGTACACTGTGTATTCTAAATAGTCATGTACACTGTGTATTCTAAATAGTTATGTACACTGTGTATTCTAAATAATTATGTACACTATATTTTCTAAATAGCTATGTACACTGTGTATTCTAAATAGTTATGTACACTGTGTATTCTAAATAATTATGTACACTATATTTTCTAAATAGCTATGCACACTGTGTATTCTAAATAGCTATGTACACTGTGTATTCTAAATAGTTATGTACACTGTGTATTCTAAATAATTATGTACACTGTGTATTCTAAATAGCTATGTACACTGTGTATTCTAAATAGTCATGTACACTGTGTATTCTAAATAGTTATGTACACTGTATTCTAAATAATTATGTACAGTATCTTTCTAAATTTCCATGTACACTGTGTATTCTAAATAGTTATGTATAGTGTGTATTCTAAATAATTATGTACACTGTGTATTCTAAATAGTTATGTACACTGTGTTTTCTAGATAGCTATGTATACTGTGTATTCTAAATAGTTATGTATACTGTGTATTCTAAATAGTTATGTACACTGTGTATTCTAAATAGTTATGTACACTGTGTATTCTAAATAGTTATGTATACTGTGTATTCTAAATAGTTATGTATACTGTGTATTCTAAATAGTTATGTACACTGTGTATTCTAAATAGTTATGTATACTGTGTATTCTAAATAATTATGTACACTATCTTTCTAAATTTCTATGTACACTGTGTATTCTAAATAGTTATGTACACTGTGTATTCTAAATAATTACATACACTATATTTTCTAAATAGCTATGTACACTGTGTATTCTAAATAGTCATGTACACTGTGTATTCTTAATAGTCATATACACTGTGTCTTCTAAATAGTTATGTACACTGTGTATTCTAAATAGTTATGTACATTATGAAGTCTAAATAGCTATGTACACTGTGTATTCTAAATAGTCATGTACACTGTGTATTCTTAATAGTCATATACACTGTGTATTCTAAATAGTTATGTACATTATATTTTCTAAATAGTTATGTACACTGTGTATTCTAAATAGTTATGTACACTGTGTTTTCTAGATAGCTATGTACACTGTGTATTCTAAATAGTTATGTACACTGTGTAGTGTTCCTTGAGATACTGTGTACTGTGTTTAACATTCACTGATGGTGTCGAGCAGCAATCAGAGACGAGGAGAATAAGAAGAGGAAAAAGAAAACGATTAATTACAAAAGTGCTGAGTGGCTGGAATCACGAGAAGTAGTTCAACCAGCACCACCACCAGTGAGCGAACAACAGTCAGGGACGCATCTGTACATCGACGTTGCTGTTTTTGCAGACTACGGAGTCTTCATGAAGTGAGTGAGGCTGTGAAAACAGTCAAAGTCTCCCTCCGACTCGTCCCCCTCCAAAAAGCCATTGTGCATGAATAAACGTTTGTGTAAGTGTTAGCGGCTCCAAATGCAGAAGTTGAAGACGTTTCGCCATCAAACCATGTGGTCGGTATTCCAAACAGACAAACTAGCTACGACGATGACATTCTCAGTGCTACTAGCACAGACATGTTAATCATGCATGAAAGTCGAGCACGTGTGTGTGTGTGTGTGTGTGTGTGTGTGTGTGTGTGTGTGTGTGTGTGTGTGTGATATACATATAAGGGAAAACAAGAAAGGGAAAATAAGTTCAGTCTGCCCATGTTTTTCGGTTTGTTGTAGCTGGTACACTAACAGTTCCGGACTCACGGCAGAAGAGAAAACACAGGACGTGTTGGACAAGTTGCCTGAATATTACTCCTTCATGTTCTCCGGGGTGAGGTCAACAGCTTTATAGACTGGTTCTCTAAAACAAGGTCACTATTAGTGTTTTTATTTCTGGAGAAGAAAGATCGTGAAAAATCTTTAGTCACAAGCTAGCAGACAGTTACAAACAAATGTCAAATGTCTCACCCACAGGCCAGCAGAGGGCTACCGGGAAAGGGAGAACAAACAATCTTAAAACAATCTCACACGATGTTAAATATTTCCTGACATAAAGCTTTACTATTATTTTATTCGAAATGGTAGTGATTATTAAAGCGATTGTACAAAAACTGATATCTAGACCAAGTGGGGGCACGTGTGTTGCAGGTGAATATGCTGTATGAAGGCATCAACAGCCCTTTGTTGTCCTATACCCTGCATGTCAAACTGTCCGCCATCATCATAGCAACGGTAATCAACATTTCTGGTCATTACCTTGTTGTCACCTCTTGTTTGTTGTTGTTGTTGTTTTTGTTCAAGCAGACCCTTTGTTACAGATTTGTTTGTTTGTGTTGTTGTTGTTGTTGTTGTTGTTGTTGATGATGATGATGATGTCGTCTTGTAAAGTGCCAGTTTCTCATGACATGCGCTACATTAATTATTTAATAAGGTCGTATACAATTTATGGGTATGTTTAGGATTGACTTTTTAAAGGGACTTGAAATCCGAACACCTGACGAAACACAGAACCAGTAACCAAAGATGTAGAACAACAATGTTTGTTTGTTTCTAGTGGTATCTGTAGGTAAAACATGCCGAGATGTCTACAACATTTATTATCTCACTCACAAACTAGTTTCAACAATTTGATGAGTTACTTTCCCCCGAAAGAGCCACAGACTAAATTTTTCTGCCACCATCTGTTTGGTCTGTGAAAAAAAAGATCAGTCTGCACAGAACAGTTTGACACTGTATATACCCCCTCCTCCTGTCCTCCTAACCAAAAGCAAAACATTGTAGTCTGTGCAACACGATTTAAAAAAAGATGAGGGAAAGGGGGGAGATTTGTGGCGGAACCTGGTTATCAAAACCATGAAGTTACAGCGACTTACAAAGATGTCAAGTTAACAAGTAAATCTTGGTATTCCAGCATCGGGCAAACTCCCTCTGGACAGAAACATGGCGCGTGAAGGCCTCACCACGTGACGAGGTCGACTCCCACAAAGCCCTCGACAGCTTCTACAAGTGGGCGGCCACCTCGGATCTCCTCCCTACCTACGACCACCTCACACTCTTCTCAGGGTACACAGGGCGCTGCGTGTGCGTGCATGTCTGTCAGTGCGTGTGGTGTGCGTGCATGTCTGTCAGTGCGTGTGGTGTGCGTGCATGTCTGTCAGTGCGTGTAGTGTGCGTGCATGTCTGTCAGTGTGTGTGGTGTGCGTGCATGTCTGTCAGTGCGTGTGGTGTGCGTGCATGTCTGTCAGTGTGTGTGCAGCGCGTGTACGTGCATGTCTGTTAGTAGGTGTGCAGCGCGTGTGCGCTTGTCGTTTGTACAAGTCTTTTGAATAATCTGTTGAGATATTTCTATGGAGGTAGAATATTCGAATAGCTGGAAGTTTGTTATCAGATTTGAGTATCTGTTGTTGTTGTTTTTTAACATAGTTTGCTGCTGGCGAGAATTTCAAACATTAAACACGTTTCTGTGTCTGCAGGTACGAACTGTTCAGCAAAGACCAGTACTCCATAATAAATAACGGCATCTTGGGTGTGTAGATATTTATTTATTAACTAGCGCCGTGTGTTAGAGTATATATATATATATATATATAACGTTTTCATGGTATTTTTCATTAAAAAATACGAAAAGAACGTGTAACTTTGATTATTACTTTCTTTAATGAATTTGAAGGTGTCATAATCCATAATTACGAAAACAAAATGTAAATAAACTACAAATACAAAGTATCTCATTTGATTATTTTTCAGGAAATTGCTTTTTGTGACAGTGGTAACATGAGAAAATGACTTTACATAAAACATTAACATAATTGATAAAATAAAACACGCTGACAACATTCACCTCGCTGTCACCTCCAGTCTGTCTCACGATTATTACAAATCTGTAGTCGGCCTTCTAGCCACTCAAACTAAGAAACCAGTCTGATGTACTTGCAGGTGTGGCTTACGTGGGGACGATGTGTGATACTGATGGCAAGTCCTCCTCCATAATCGAGGATCTGTCGAGTTTTGAAAGCGTTTTCGTTGTGGCGCACGAGTTGGGGCACAGGTACTGTTGCTTTTCTTGACATTCATTTTATTATCTCATCACAATATACTTCACATTAAACATAATATATTTTTTCTTTCTTGTGCAGCCTAAATGCACAGCATGATGGGATCACGAATGTCTGCAGCGCGAATGACAACAACATCATGGCGGCTAGTTTTTACCCGCACGGAGCGAGCGATCGACACAGTCTCTGGCGGTTCTCTTCCTGTAGCATCAACTACTTCCACAACTTCATCAGCAGCACGGCTACAACAGTGTGAGGGTCTGCACGTGTCGGTTGTCGTGTAACATGCTCACATTTGTCATCTCATCTTTTCCTCATCATTTCAGTTTCGCATGCGTTCCTTTGATATCTCGTCCTGACACTCCTTCTGTCTCTCTCTCCTCTCCACAAGCCTCCCTTTGTTATCACTCTTTGACATGCCTGATTATGTTTTGTTCCGTCCGTGCCTTGCACGCAGAAACACTTTCTCTGTTTACATCTCGAATAAAGCCTTGTCCCAAATGTCCTGCACTAGGAAGCTCTAGCTGGGTAACCTGCTGTCAGCCACCCGAGCCAAAGCCGCTAAACGTTTAGTGGGGTGCATCATATAAATAGTCTTTTCCTCAGAACCTCTTCATTAGATGACCTAAAGGTCAAAAGCAACACGAGCAGGTACGAAGTAGCAACAGTAGTTCGAAAACCTGCTTGAGCGGTGATGTTTAAATTAATGAATTAATAAACAAACAAATAAAAGTAATAATAAAACAAAACTTGTCCTATAATAAAGCTTCCGGATGCGTTTTATTCTACGATCGTTTCAATACCATTCAGTTGGAGGCCCTGCTTAATAAATTCCCTCAATAATAAGTAGGGAAGTGCTTAATATCCTAATCCAAGAATCAGCTCTGAAACATCCATGGGTTCGTTTTTAGACCCAAACACAAGGAAAGCAGCAACTGTGCCGGCGAACTGAATAGTTTAACTAAACAGAGACATGAGGTTTTCTGAATGATCTAAACTTTTTATTTTATTAATAATTAATTCTAAAGTAATTACCATCTACCATTATGTTATACTGACCTAGCTGATGGATTCGTAGATGTTGAGAGTGGAGTGACGGTTGGTAATTTAGTAATTAATTAATTGTCTGACTGATCAACACGCCGATATCTGTGTATACACACTTACTAATTCTTGACACCTCGGTAAACATCCCACGACCAGCACGAGGCGCACCAACACGTTGAGAGAAACTATCTGCACGGTACTTTCACGCCCGTGTATTTTCTAAGCTGACCTGCACTCGGACCGTGTGACACACGCGGGATGTCTAACAGCAAACACACACACACACGGTTCTGGATGCCAGGGTTAGTTTACAATGTCACTAAAGTCTTTTGTTTTATGAGGTTTTTTGTTTTGTTTGTTAAATGCAGTCACCCAGGGGAAGGAACTATTGCATGTTTGAACTTTGTTATCGATTTTTTTCTTTTGCGTTGTGACTTTATTCTCTTCTTATAGGCTGAGCTAGGGGAGATAACCTATTGTTTACAAGTCCTAGAGCAGCAGTTACCTATCTCCCCTAATTAGGCCTACAAGTTCTCTAACAAAAAATTAAATAAAAAAATTATTTTACTACTTTTGGACTGCTGGAAATGATTTAAGATTACATTGTCACCGGAAATGAGTAACTGTTGAAAATGTTCAGGCTTCTAGGACAATAGGAAGTAGGTGAAAAATCGATTACAAAATTCAACTGACACACGTACATACAAACATGCATACACACATACACAGTGAGTTAAATAAAAGTTTGTAAAAATACGACAACAATGAGGGAGTAGGTAAGAGAGATTAGAGAGAGACTGACTAAGAGCATCAAAAAGATATAAAGACATTTGAGGGATAAGACCTGTTTTCCAAGACATCATATGTTTGTGCAGACGAGGCCATCAGTGTCTGTACTACAGTGTAGGGCCCAACGCCGACATCCCCGATGTGTCGGGCCAGCAGCCTGGACAGGTGTATGACTACGATGCCCAGTGCAGACAGGTGTTTGGGCCACTGTCAAGACTGTGTCGGGTAGGTCTCATCTTGGTAGATATTTCAATATTTCAATCGTATACACGCGCGCACGCACGCATGCACAGACTTACACACGCTCTCACACACAATCACACTTCACACATTTAGCAAGACTAAGAAGTCTGGCCTTGGACTCCAGGGTGGGTGGGGGCCTGTGCCGCCATGGGCGCAGGGGCAGGTCGAGGTTACGTAGCCAGGCCCTGGGGAAAAGGGAGAGATGGCTTCTGGAAAATTCGACCGAGGATAGAATAAATAATGTATGTTTAAAGTTGTGAGAGGCTTTTTTTTATTTGAAAGTGAGAGCGGAGAGAAGGCCGGCCAGCCGCCAAGAGACTCGGGAAAAAAATCTACAGTTATGCGGCCATTCAATTCCATCTTGTGTTTCTTGTGCGACTAGCCCAGCCCCTACATAGCCATCATGGACAGAAATGTTGGTTACACAAGGAGGAAACTCGAATATATTACGATGTTCTCGAAGCAAGATTTTGATGATTGCAATATGATGTAGGAAAAAAACTGAAAGATAAGAGATTATTATACATTTATTGTTTTATTATCATGATCACGTGTCTCATAGTCTCTAGTGAACATCAGATTTCTGACACATCCTAAACACCCCTTAAGGACTATTACAAATATTTCAGAAACTATATCTAGACTGTCACAAACTTGTTTCAAAAAATACTCGTAGACTTCTCATCAACTTTGTCCGCCAGGGAGCAGAATTTATCCGCAGTCCATCTGACATCTGCATGAAGATGTACTGTGATGGGCTCGATGACAAATGTCACAAGAAAATTGCTGCCAGAGGCACTTCCTGTGGCAACAAGAAGGTGAGAACAGTCGGCGTGGTGCATGCTGGGAGATGGAGATGTCCACGTGTACAAATCACTTTGTTGGTATCACGGACGTGTACAGGTGGACTGCTGTCTGTCTGTCGAGACCAACGCTGAGCCTTAACAATGAATGTGACTAAACCGGAAGCTTTGTAGTCAGAAGCCTCGTTCTGTAACTTAACTTGAAAGAAAAAATCGTCTGCAAGCAGTCCAGTAATACAAGTCCGTGGTTCGGATGCCGAAAGAATCTCAGGTCATATAAACTCAGGATGAAATCACAAACCGTAGAATAAATTTCTAAACCAGAAAAGCAAATGTTTGACAACATAAATAACACTGCACAACAAAAAATTTTTTTTTTTAAATTGTCTATGTTTTTTCAACTGAGTTATGATAATTTGGTACCGCTGAGTCCGAAAATGACCTCCATTCGTCTAGGTCAGGTCAGGGTTATCTGCTACTTTAATTGTTTACAATTTTTACCTTGTAAATAAGTCATTAACATTTTTGTGACATTAATCGGTTTATTTCTATACATATTTCTCACCCAGAATTGGTTTCAAAGAGAAGAAATCGTTCTGGAACACAAAATCTTAAGTAACTGTTGAAAACATCGATTACTGTCACTTAAATATTAGTCATTGATAAAGCTGCGCACAAGTTAACAGTATGTTACCTCATCAATGCTCGTCACTGTTCAAAATTCAGGGCTTGAACTTCCGCTTATTGGAAACCCTTATATGCTCAGCATCAGGGATGTCTCTCTTTAGAGTCCAACAGTAATCAGCCATCATGATGGCATTCCAGCCTCCCTGAGACCTGGTCTCCATCTCTTTCATCTCCTGATGGAATCTCTCTCCCTGCTCGTCGGACATTGATCCAAGATTCTCAGGAAACCAATTCATATGTGAGAAAAGGTAATGCAGTTTGATGCTCATGTTGCATCCGAGGTTTCTGAAAGCAGTCACCATATTGTTGACAAGTTCAGCATAGATTCTGGCCTTGTTGTTGCCTAGGAAGTTTTTCACGACGAGAACAAAAGCATTCCCCGCTTCCTGTTCCACTTTGTTCATTGACTTTTCAAACTCTGGATGTGTGATGAGCTGACGGATTTGAGGACCGTCAAAGATACCAGCTTTCAACTTCACTATGGTCAATCCCGGAAAAGTCTGGCACATGTAATTGAAGCAGCCACCGTCTTTGTCCAGAGCTTTGGTGAATTGTTTGATCAAGCCGAGCTTGATGTGCAGTGGTGGCAAGAGTATTCTGTCTCTGTCCACCAGAGGGCTGTCGATGACGTTACTTGCTCTGCAAGTTACTAGTTCCTCCCGCACAGGCCAGTCCTTCTTCGTATAATGATGAGCAGTGTCCCTACTGTCCCACATGCACAGGAAGCATGGATACTTGGTGAAACCGGAATGTTGCCCCAACAGAAAGTTAACAATCTTAAGGTCGAGAAAAATAACCCACATGCTGATCATAAATTTTTTTTCCAGCACATACTTCACCGCTTCATAGTTCTCCTTCAGTTTAGTAGAGTGAGCAAGGGTTACAGAGGCAAACTGGTTGCCGTGTAGTGGACAGATAATACCAATTAGTAAAAAATTGGCACATGCAAATTCTTCATAGTGTAGAAGTGATTAAGAACAAAGCATCACATACAGTGAAAATATCTGTAACTGTACATAAAAAGTACAAATGAAGATATGGCCATAGCTTAGAAAGTTGACCTGATCTATGAAAAGCAATGTGATATTTGGATTCAGGACATCAAGATTGCTATAAATCTACTGAAAGACCTTAGACAATTTTTCCTTTGTTGTGCAGTGTAATCATTTAGATTTAGTGGTTTGATATGTAGTAAACCACCCGAAGAAAGTCAAATGATACAGTCCTTTAAAATACTGATTTAAGGATGAAACAGGAGGTGCCGAGGGCGCTAACTTAGAAAGACTGTGTCCTTGCATGTTCTTAATAACCACGAAGACAAAAACCTCAACGAAAACGACTAAAGTGATTGAATTTTGAATATTCCTCATTGTTCCTCTGGGACATCAATAACAAAAGTTTGCTAGCTTGCATTTCTTGTATCCGCAAAGTCTCAGCAAGAACCAACGGAGCATTGTTATGTGTCAAGTCTTGCACAGCAGTGACATAAATGTTTAGTGTATATTTTATCTTGCAGTGGTGTGTCAATGGTGACTGTGTGTATGACAGTCGAGCGCCGGCCATGGACGGTAAGTCGACATATTAAACTGAATAAACGAACAATGAGATTAAATAGATTAACGAACATAGAAATAAAAGAAGAAAAATGTGAAAATGGGCCAAGTAATGGATTTAAAGAAGAATTGAGATAGAAGAAATAAGTGAAATAAGTGATAGCTGAAACTTAGGCTGTGTCACGACCACCAGTGTATCAGTCACTCAATCCTTTCAACACATACACGGAGCCTGACAAACACGTGTTCTTTCACACAAATTAAAAGAAAAGAATGATTTGTCTAACGAATGTATCTGCTTTACTAAGTATGAATAAAAGAAGAGAACAAGGAAAATACACAAATGAAAAAAAGTCAGTTAAAAACCGATTATTACATCTAGATTACTTTAAAATAACAGAATCCCTACCCTTTGAGTCCTTCCTTTTTGAATATCTAAAACCCTACTCACCTAATCGTTCTATATACTCCTATACGTCCTACTCAACAAATTCTTCTTACAATTCCTACTCTACTTGTCTTCACCTCCTCAACCTCTCTCCTCTCCCACCTGACTCACTGCTCCTCGCGCTCTCCCTCACGTCATTTCCTTCACTTTTTTTTACATCACTCATATACGTCTTCGGAACAACTGACGTCATTCACGCTCTTTCGTTCTTCCACATTAATCCTTATAAAATGTCAGCTTACTCACGATACAGTCAATAACTAATAACAATGATACCTGACAGGCTAAGTCCTGAAGACTTCTGTATGAATTATCCAGCGCCGTCGATGACAGACAGGGCGTTCGGCAGTAAATACAGGTTGTGCCATCTTTTGTATATAAAAACACTACTGCAGACTAACAGCAATGTTCTGTGATGACAGAGAACTGTCCATTCGGGGATCTGCCGGGTCCTGTTTGGTTTACTAACCAGACTTGCGAGGAACTGATCGCCAGCGACCCCAGCAACTGCTACGACAACACTACCTTTGGTCGGTGTTGCGCCTCTTGTGCCAAGTACTACAGACCCGTGCAAAGTAAGTACAACAACATCGCCTCTCACCTACCCGTCTGTCGAGCCAGGAGCCGGGTGTCGAGAACGAGACAAAAAGTACAGAGTCTAAGTCCTGTGCAAAGTCCAGCAAGTTATATTTGCATTAGTGCTACAGAATTGCTCAAAGTGGTTAAAGTTTAACCCTTGCGTCTGCTTTTGTGCGATCTTAGACCCTGGCCATGACCTCATGTTTTTCATAAGAATCCAGAAAAAGAAAGACACGTAGAAAGACGACAAAAAAAAAAAAGAAAAAAGAAATCAAAGGATAAGTAGACGGAAGGCTGACGGCGAGCATTATTTATGAGAAATTATGATGGGAACTGATGACAATGACGACGATAATGTTGCTGCTGCTGATGATTATTTCTTTTCTACAAGATTGCGAGTATGGAGACAGAGGGCCTGACTGTCTCAAGTCCCAGTGTCTCTATGCTCACCCGCTTTGGCTGTATTACTGTTGCGGGACCTGCAGCTACGGCACACCCATAACGAGCGACTCATCCACCACCACCACAACGCCGCCCACCACGACCACCATCGCCGCCACCATCACCAGCCCACCCATGACCACCACCACAACCACCACGAAAACGGCGACAACAACAACCAGCCCACCCACAACCACCACCACCATCGCCGCCACCACCACTACCACAACCACGACGACTAACCCTACGACCACTACCATTGCCGCCACCACCACCACCTACCCACCCACGACCACCACCACTGACACCACGAAAAGGGTGACCAACACCACCACCCCACCGACAACCACCACCACCCCTTCCACAACCGCCAGCACAACGACGACCACCCCCACGATCACTACCATCGCCGCCGCCACCACCACCACCGCCACCACTACGACGACGACGACCACCATCACCTCCACTGCTATTTCCCCCAGTGAGAGAGCTCCCTCTGTCCGTAGCACTACGGTGAACCGTAAGCTGACGAGCTAATAAATACAATTCTGTCGGTCTGTCAACCTGTCCGCCATCTTCTCTGTCTGGTATGTCTGTCATTCTGACTGGCTGACTGACTGACTGACTGACTGACTGACTGACTGACACAACATACCCATCCCATTGTTCATTAATAGCCTCCAACTCGATCCACCCTTCACTCCCCTTGCTGGATGGGATTGTACCCGATACCTGTGTTGAAGTACCCTATATTAATCTCGCGCATGCGCTCAAGAAATTCATGTGTATCTACAAAAACAAAAACAAAAAAAGTATTGAGGTTAAAAAATAAAACCTTAAACGAAAATAGAAGCTGCATCTTTGATATCTAGTGTCCCCCTTTAATTAACTGCACTACAGTGAAATCGCTCAAGTGTATCTCCTGGGTGCAATCAACTAGTCGTGTATCACGTGCTTTAAGCGACCAATGAGATTGGCGCTGAAATTCTCTGTGTATCCGCATATAATAATAATAATGCGAACTTATAATGCGCAGAATCACGAATAAGATAGATGGTACAATTTGAGAGAAAGAAACATAACAACCAATAGACAGTGAGGTACACATAGAGACACTGAACAACATAAAGATGAGGTACAAGTCAGGAATAGTACTTTGTAAAAAGATATGTTTTAAGAGAGCGTTTGAATGCAGCCTTGGAGGCTGAGTGGCGAATGTGATGTGGTAGAGAGTTCCACTGCTGAGCACCACAAAGGGAGACCATCCGTTGTCCGTATTTGACTGTCTTTGTGAGAGAGAGGGATACAATGCGGGAGTCTGATGAGGAGCGAAGGTTTCGGGCAGGAGTTTTGACAGACAAGATTTCATTAAAGTAGCTGGGGGAGTCACCTGCGAAGAAAGCATAGCAGAGAGTTGAGAGCTTGTAGTCTATTGTAGCTTTAACTGGTAGCCAATGAAGAGAGCGAAGAAGTGGTGAGACATGATCATGTTTGCGAGTCCGAAAAACGAGACGAGCAGCTGATGTGTAGCTGATGAGTCTGTTGGTGACAAACTGTTTCTCAGGCCTGTGTGTGGACACGTGGGACCGAGTTCAAGGACAGACGTGCGCTGACCTGGTCGCCGCCTCGCCTGACAGCTGCTACGACAGTCACGTGATCCTTTCTTGCTGCGCCTCGTGCACCGCGCGTAATACTGGAGTCAAAGGTCAGCTGCACTTTCTGTCTAGCTGCTCTAGCACATTAGAGAGTAACAGCTACTAGTGGGGCCAACAGCTGGGTTTTCGCACATGTGAATTGTTATGTATGTTATATATGTTATGTATGTTATGTGCCAGTGTGAACGAATGTGTCTCAAGAACAAGTGCGAAGTGAAAATAAATTCTTCGTAAGTAAAGAAATATTTCCGGCTGAAAGCTTATCAGTAAATTTGCAAAAGGATATAATAGCGAATGTCACCTGTCTTAGCCTCTTAGGATGAACTATTTCACGACTACTGAAACTATTTTGTACATTGATTTGCCCCATAGGCTGTGAGTTTGGGGACAGAGATCCAGCTCAGTGTCGCATCCTCATCCCAGGGGAGGCCACCTGTGACGACGGGCGTCGGGAAGAGTGTTGTCACACGTGCGCCTACAACTTAATAGACCAAACCTCTAGAGCTGTTCACAGTCGACATCTTGCAACATCTGTGCTCATTGGATGGATCTGGACGATCATCAGCCTACTGAAAATATGATAACAATTAGAATATGTTCTCAACTCAACTGACGAAATCCAGCGGCTACACTAAACGCATTCACACGTTTGGATTCTTTTTTTTGCAATTTACACAAAAATGAATGTTTTAATAAGAACACTAAGAAAGCCAAGGAAACAGTTATGCGCGCGCGCGCGCACACACACACACACACACACACACACGCGCGCGCGCGCGTGCGCACACATTAAAAATATGCAGAGAAGCGGCCGACTAGGCTCACGTGATTTATGAATATTATCCGTGAAAGTGACCGGTCTCTATCAGTGAAAGTAAATCAAATAACTGTCTCATGGAAGAACATGACATCCTCCTGTCAAACGATGATAGAGAAAACTTATAACGGAAACAGCTAATGATGTGATGACAAGTGGTTAGAGACATGTTGAGGTTCAAACTCCAGTCATACGCCGCATGACGATGGTTGAGTCAACAGCTGACCGGATACATATATCTCCATCCATATATATATATATACACTGTATGATGCTCGCACAAGGACAGGATGGTCGAACGATGAATTTCTCAGAAAATGTCGTTTTCGTTAAGCCTCGTCTGAGGAAGTAGTGGAGTGAGTACGTGAGAACTTTCTCATTCTTCTAGCTTCATCCCGATTTTTGATTGGTTGAAGAAATAAGTCCTGATATCCTGATAAGCAGAAGACCTGATATCTTGATGAGAGCTAATTGGATCGTATGGCACCGTCTAGGAAAGGTGTGATGTAACTGAACCTGAGATACTTGATTTTATTAATTCATCGACCTCTTGCCTTTTCTATTATTAAGAACTCGTGCTCTTCAGTAATGAAATATTTTCAGCTTGCCATATAAAATGTTTTGTACATCCACTCAAAAGCTTTTATGAGATTACAATCTTCACATCTTAAACGACTAAGGGCACAACTGAGAATCAGAAATAAACTTTATTAAAAACTGCTTTTATGAAAACAAAATTTACCTTAAACACTGGGTCATCTCCTGTATTACGCTTCAATAATCACATTTTCACATATTATTGCAATATTCAACACAATTCGGTATTCTGTTTCGATTATTTCGATATTTTATTTGTATCTTACTTATTCTATGTATTATCTACCTTGAACAAAGATTGAGAGTGACGTCCCTTCACCTGACTAGAGGGGACGGCTCTCCGTCGTTCTTGTATCGTATCGAGAAGCACAACAAGTCTTAAAAAATAAACATAATCATAAATGATATCCCGACGAAAAAGTATCTAAAAGTATTAAGCACAGTAAACGCACCACTTTCCGCATTGTGGTACTTATTAGAGTGACTAGACCGGCACTACTTCCCACGGTGACAATTTTGCGCGTGGCTCAAACAGTTTGAAGTCAGAGGTCACGAACTCTCGCATTTTCAGTGACCTCAGTAATTAGATATCGGGTTTATCCACGTAATTTGTTTTGGTTTTATTCAAGTGATTTATCTATATTTTTATAACAAACTAATGACAGTGTTATGTTCTGTTAAAATGTCATCAACTCTAAACATGACAAGGGCGAGCCTTCAAGTATTAATCACAACCTCATCCGCCTGCAGGTCTTAGACAACCGGTTCACTCATCTACTCAACAAACTTGCTGCTCTTAAAAGTTCCCATTCCGAACCGCAACATAGGGAGCGCTACCGGACATGTTTCAGGAGGAAATGAAGGGAAGTTATAGCTTCTGAAAAAACACTGATTCAATGTCAAAGACCACTTGCTCCAACATTTATGAATGCTACATATAGCTCCCCCCTCTCTCTCTCTCTCTATATATATATATAAATATAAAGAGAGAGAAAGAGAACACGGGACTTTTCAGTCTACACAAGCCAGCGATATTGTGTAAGGCGTTGAGAACGAGTATCTATACAACTCATCAACCACATGCTCTGGCTGGTGTTGAGGTCTGCAGACATCAGTCAGCGTGAACTGAGAGAGAGAGAGAAAGAGAGAGAGAGAGAAAGAGAGAGAGACCACTGAAGACTTCTATCAGTTGATTTACATCTGGACAAACAAAAACAAAAATGGACAGTCGTTGGACGTTTCTTGTGTTGCTGTCCATCTTTGTACACGTTACTTCATGTGAAGGTAAGTTTGTGAGATCGAGTTCATTTGCAATCAATCAATCAATCAATCAATCAATCAATCAATCAATCAATCAATCAATCAATTTTGAGTATATGCACACATGTACTGACAGTAACATATCTGTAATAGCGATAAAAAAAACTCGAATTGTAGATGAAGATATAAATGGTAAATCTTAGTAACTTTAAAATGTTTCTCAGATTTAGTGGCTTCACATGCGAAAATGAAATTTGCAATGGATGTCCTTCTCCATTCCCAAAGTAGCACAAAATCATTTCCGTGTGATTACTAAACATAGTTTTAAAAAATTAGCTTCATCATGTACTGTTTTGAAATGTCGTATCAAAGAATTCCTTTCGAATTCATCTTTGAGATATCAACAGATCTTACACACAATGTTTTCCTTGAAAATGTCTTCCTCTTTGGCAGTTGGGGACTGTATCAGGAAATTAAATTAGCGATGGGGAAATTTGTAACTATTATAGTGTGGATAAATTCACAAATAAAATTATAGTAAACAACCGCTGGTTCTCTTTCACCTTTATTGTAAACATCTTAATGTTTTGATGAGTGGTTCCTACTTGCTACTTAGTTACATGTCTCTTAAAGGCCAACTCGCTCGCAAAATTATTTCTTTATGATCGGGTTAAGTTCGTTTTAAAATAATAATTCCCCAAATATGAGTACATAATGATCCTTAATTTTAAAGATATAAGCCTTCAAACATCGGCATTCTCACCTGCAACTAG
Source organism: Marisa cornuarietis (assembly GCA_004794655.1). NCBI lineage: Eukaryota > Metazoa > Mollusca > Gastropoda > Architaenioglossa > Ampullariidae > Marisa > Marisa cornuarietis. Next base: position 787,444 of record SMMW01000057.1, on the reverse strand, counting down.
GAAGGCGGGGAAAAATTACTCTCCTATACTGAAGAGTTCTCTCACGTGATCAAAGTATTTGTAACAGCGAGTGTGGATGTCTTCGAGTGAAATGAAGAAACATCGCTCAGGTTGTCGTGTTTAAGAAGCGATTTTGTTCGCCCAAAAAATGAAACAGCTGAATTTGGAATACAGCCCTACAGATTGGAACTTTATTTAGAAGCTTCGAATGAAGTTAAAAAATAATTAAATGGCCAAAACTGAATTCATTCAACAGACTGGCAATTCAATTCAATTCAATTCAACTTTATTATCTCAACATGGAGAAATTACGAGACTTAGTGTAACAGCTGGCTTATACTAAAAAGTTGACCACAACAATAAACCATTCACACACATCCTAAAATATACACATCACCAAAAACAATCTTCACAAAATCACGCACACGCCCACACACTCACAGGCCCCTGCATCACTTGTTAAGAAGGGCAACAGACTTATTTATAAAACTATTCTTAGAGCGGGCAGTGGACACTCTAGGTACATAATAAAGTATCTTGGAGGGAAGAAGGTTATAGTACTGTGCTAACACATGTGTACTATCGTAGTACTGTGCTAACACATGTGTACTATCTTAGTACTGTGCTAACACATGTGTACTATCTTAGTACTGTGCTAACACATGTGTACTATCTTTCACAGTCACTCTTGCCTTCCATACTACTCGTCTTTCATACAACTTACTCAGACACTCCTGCTTCTCCCCAATCACTCTCCCACTCGCCCTCACCACTCCCTCTAACACATTCCTATTTCTAGCCCTCAGTCCTCCATACCAACATAAAAATCCAAATGTCAACACAGACTCAATAAAACATCTATAAAAAGAACATAAAACCTTTTTGTTGACATTCAGGGAGCGGAGTTTTTGTAGACAGTACAATCTAGATTGACATTTCTTATGAATGACCTCTGTGTTAGTGTTAAAAGTGAGTTTATCATCAATCACAGTTCCCAGATACTTGTACTGTTCAACACGTTCAACCTTGACACCATCAATGAATAAATCAGGGTAAGTCAATCAGATCAAAATTTAATGGACAACAATAGTTACAGCTGACTGCTGATAAGGATTTTTTTACAATTAAAACTGTAATGATAGTTTGAAACATGTTTATCGATGTAAAAACATATTTCTTCTTCATTTAGCTGCATTCAAAATTTTCTATTTACTTACATATACTCGGTCGCGCGTGTTCCCGTTTAAGCTCCTTATAATATGTTTATCATCCTCAATTCTTTTTTTGTCCTTTTTTTATGTTTTGATCACACACATCAGTGGTGCCCTGACACTGTCAGTTGTTGTTAGCATTATGTTGATAAAGATACGACTGATGATGTGTTTGTGACTGTCACACCATGTTACTTGTAGAGCAGACTGTGTAGAAACTGTCAATGTTGTATATCTGGTGCTTGATCTACCAGCAGTCGTAGTTGTTGTAACATCTCGTGCTGTTGTATAGTAAGCACTGCTGTAGGAATAACATTTCTTCGCTTTACTGAAAGTCCACGACTTGCTTGTACTGTATAAGTGACTGGATAACAATCAAGTTTGAAATGTTTTGAGCAAATTCTTGAGTACGGTGTGGGGACAAAGTTCCCATGACACACTTGAACAAAGCAGAGACCTTTATATGCACAAATATACATATACACAATATATTATATACACATCTATAAACAAATTAATCCACGGGCGTTTGCTGCCATTATCTGTAGGATTTCCTTCATGAGTAACTAACTCATCTGAGTGTGGAAGAGAACATTCAGCAACAGCACAATGTGTTCTGGTCAGTTTTCTTTTACCGAGGATTGCATCTTTTCTCTTCGACTTCAGCTTGGGCAAACGGTGCTATTTTTAGAAATACGTTCGTTTCGTCACTTCCTGTTTTCTCGACAAATAATAATAATAATAATAGTGAAGATTTTTATAGCGCATATTCACACTCGTAGAGAGTATGCTCTTAGCGCTTAAAACGGGGAAGAGACGTGGACTAAGTAGATACAGAACACAGGGGACGAAAGAAAACGACAGTACTGACAAAAACAGATAACAAAAGGCATAAAGTAACAGGAACAGAGAAAAATAGTGATGGGTAAAGTAGCAAGAGGGAAGGGGGGGGGGTAAGGACTAGCATTGTGGACTAGGAGTAGTGCTCAAGGAAGAGGTGCGTTTTCAGTGCAGATTTGAAGGATTCAATTGTAGGAAGGTGGCGGATATGGAGAGGAAGAGAGTTCCATTGTTTTGCAGCACAGTAGCCAAAAGTCCTGTGACCATATGTTGTTGTTCTGGTGACAGGAACAGTCAGAGTACGGTTGTCAGAGGAAGAGCGGAGTTGTCTGGCCGGAGAGTAAGGGATGAGAAGTTCAGAGAAATAGTCAGGACAGGAGCCAGCAAAGAAATTAAAACACAGCACAGACAGTTTGTACTGGATGCGAGAACGGACGGGTAGCCAGTGTAGAAAACGAAGGAGAGGAGTGACATGGTCCCGTTTCCTTGCTCTAAGTACCAGACGTGCAGCGGAGTTCTGTACTCTCTGGAGTTTCTGAATGAGGGATGAGGGGCAGCCTGCCAGCAAGGAGTTGCAGTAGTCAAGTCGTGAAAGAACGAACGCACAGACAAGAGTGTTGGTGGCACGTGTAGAGAGAAAGTGACGGATGGCACTGATCTTACGGAGCTCATAGTAGGCAGACTGACAGACAGCTGTAACATGTTGATCAAGGGTCATGTCTGCGGTGACAATAAATCCCAGATTCCTAACGGATGACGTGAAGGTGATGTTGCTGTCGCCCACCTTGATGTGATTGGGCAGACTGACTAGTGAAGGTTGATGTCTTCTTCTATGGCACAAGAGGGCTTCCGTTTTATCATCATTTAGTTTAAGCTTGTTTTTCACCATCCAGCCCTTGACATCACTAATACAAGCTTCTAGAGAGCTAATAGCAGAGTGAGACTCAGCCAGTGGAATAGAACAGTAAAGCTGCGTGTCATCTGCATAGGACTGATGAGACACCTGGTGAGACCGGATGCAAGATGAAAGTGGTTTAGTATACAGGATGAACAGGACTGGGCCAAGTACTGAGCCTTGGGGAACGCCACAGAAAAGTGAAGCAGGGCGAGATGTCTGACCATCGACTACCACAGTCTGGGTCCTATCAGTGAGATAGGAGTTGAACCATGAGAGGGCAGGTCCAGAAATCCCGTAGAGGGTGTGGAGTCTGTGAAGAAGCAGAGAGTGGTCTATAGTGTCAAATGCAGCAGACAGGTCCAGTAGGGTTAATGGAGAAACATCACCACTGTCAAGAGCAGATAATATGTCTGTTGTTACTTTAATAAGAGTGGTCTCAGTGCTGTGGAAAGGTCTATATGCCGACTGAGCTTGTGGAAGAAGATGGTGGTCTTGTAAATAGGCCCAGAGCTGTGTCAAAACTATTTTCTCTATGATCTTAGAGAGAAAAGACAAGTTGGAGACTGGGCGGTAGTTGTTTAGCACATTGACATCAAGCGTGGATTTCTTTAGAAGTGGCCTCACCACCGCATTCTTGAACAGAGATGGGAAAACACCTGACGACAGGCTGACATTTACAATATTTGTGATGGCAGGAAGTAGAGTATCTAGGCACTCGAGCAGAAGGCTCGTGGGCATCGGATCTAACTCGCAGGTTGTTGCTTTAGCTTTTAGGATAACCGCTTTTACATCGGTCTCAGAGACTGGTAGGAACTTGGTCATGGAACATCCTGGGAGGACATCACAGGAGATGCTGTCAAGCGCCGACGCCGAGTCTAATGATGATCGAATGTCCGATATCTTGCTGGTGAAATAATCACTAAAAACTTGCGGCAGCAGTGAAGCAGGGTAGGCAGTAGGCAGTGGTGTTGCTGTCTTAGATCCAGTCATTTTATTGCAAATGGCAAAAAGCTTTTTGGAGGAGGTGCAATTAATTATTTGGCCCTGAAGGTATGATGTTTTAGCCTCATAAATGCATTTTGCCACGCTTCGCTTTGCGGCATTGTAAATTTCTTTGTGGATGGCGAGTCCAGTCTTCCGGCAAATCCAGGTGTGCTTTAGAGAAAAATATTAATATAAAATCTTTCATGCCTCTCTGTCGTGAAAGACCACTGGAACATGTTTTTGTGATACTTTGTGCTCTGATTCCAGCGATTTTCACTGAGCGGTCGCATTGTTCTTTAAAGATACCCTGGAGTAGGAAACGTAGTTATGTCCCTTATATCTTCATCCAGAATATAGTCATGGATATTCTTCTTACTGAAAATGTAGACAACAAAACTTTTACAAAAATGTTAAAATAAAAATTGATATATTGAACAAATACAAAAAATATGACAAAAGTATCTACAGAACAGTTTACATCTTAGAAACAGTACATGTCTGAAAATTACTGTTAACAGGATCAATCGAGTAAAATAATAATAATATGTGAAAGTGTTTAATGGCAAAGCATTCCTTTCAAACTTACTTGATTTAAAACTTTTAAGTCAACCTTTATAACAATCGACTCTGATCAAATTTGTAAAGCTGGCTACAGACATGTCCAAGCTAGTTTGCTGTTTAGGAAGTAACTGTGTCCTGCCCAATATTTCTTTCTACTCCATGATCTCTCTTTAGCTGAACAAAGTTACAATGGTGTGAAGGCGAAAGGCTAGACTGGTCGTCCAAGCCTAATAAAAGTGACTTGATATAATAGATTAATCGATTAAAAGATATTTTATACGCAATTCAGACTGCATTCATTTTCATTATAAAAAGGTTTTTTCTCCAAACTGGTGCATCTTTTTTTTTTAGAAAAAGTTCTGTTATCTGTGTGTGTGTGTGTGTGTGTGTGTGTGTGTGTGTGTGTGTGTGTGTGTGTGTGTGTGTTACAGATGTTGTCACAGGTAACGTGTCAACATCAAGTGAAGTCGACTCCACAAACCAGTCGATCCCCGAGAACATCGCCGTCAATGTTACAATCAACGGGCAGCACGTGCGGCTGGACTTGAAGGTGGACCGCAATGCGAGTACAGACATTCCCGTCTATGTCTTCTCCAGGAACAAAGACGGACAACTTGACACACAGAGGGTTAACAGGAAAACACAGAAGGTTCGTTAAAAATGATTTGCAAGTGATAGCAAAGAAACAAACAAACAAACAAAAAACACAAAAAACCAAAAAAGACAAAAAGATAAAAAGACAAGAAAAAAAGAAGAAAAATGCTGACAGCATGAAGCCAGCAGCACATAACTACACGACTCCAACTTCGATGAAAGGTCTTGACTTCTGTGTATGCCACTTACAATTATCATTAGTGATTTCGTTACAAGATAACAACTTTGATGTGTTAGCATGTATAATACATGATTCTGTACAAAATATATTGATTCTTTAAAGAAAATCTTCAGGAACATTAAAATGATAGAGAAGTTTGAGATATTTTGTTCAACATACAACAATGATTGCAAATGTGTTTAGAAATATTAGGACATAGTATTGTGACATTTCTTATTTAACTGTATCAGAGCCAAAAAGATACGTGGCAAGTAACAGTTTGTGACAATAACATTAGAATCATCTTGGATAAAATGTGAGCGATAATCAGGCCCCTTACCCACGTGACATAACTGTCGGCCTGTGTCCAGCATTTCGCTGTGTATCGTGACGTCACACACGGGGCTGTATTCAGCGGGCGCCGTGACGTGGAGACTGGACAGTCACCTGACCCTGGTCAGTACAATCGACTTTTCTTACCCTTTGTCACTTACTTTTTCTGTCCTTATTTTAAAAAAATCCCATTAATTCTCGCCCTATTGATGTTGAATTTTACACTCTTTTAAAGCTTATCTTTTTCCCCCGATGTACTTAGATGTCAAAGACTTTAGCCTATAAAAAAAAGAATTTAAAATAATTTTAAATTTCTGTAAAACAAAGCCAATTGGATTCAAACCCGCTGTTACCAAGAAGTCCAGGCTTTGAGAATAGCAAGAAAATTCTCAATAATGTATTTGTTACGGAGCAAGCTGAAATGAACCATTTGTGATTGAGCAGAATGAAGGTATATAATGATAAGTACAAAATATAACAGTAACTTAAGTAAGATTCAGTGGGTGACATTATGTAAGAACAATAATAAACACAGGAGGGCGTGGTGCATGTGAAAGGCAAAGTTTACGACCTTAAAAGCGCCAAACGTCGCCACCGGAACTCAACACATCAGACGACCGACGGGAAGACAGGTTCTGTGGGTCACCATGTCAAGCGACGTGACGTCAACGACGAGGAGGCGGGCGAGGGCGGCCATAACGAGGCTGCAGACATCCACGAGTTCGTCGTCCGCCCTCTGGACGACCTGCCTCCCAGGTCACTGAGAGGAGACGCCATTGTCCCACGTAAGGCTCTAGAATCTTCCTGCTTTTATTAGCTTCCACCTTTTCGTAATAAAGTGAGCGAAAGAAATGTGTGCACAAGTTTCGGTTTAGACTCTGGATGAAGCACATACACCTCTTCTTATTAATCTTCTTAATTTATCAGATTATTTTATCTGAGAAGCTCCAAGAAAGATGGAGGAAATAGTTTTGGTATATTTCAAACTGAAGCATACAGGAAAAGAGGTTTTAAGACAAGTATATTATAATAAAAGTATGAACATGGCATCAGGGAGTACATCCACCGCACATAAATGAATGCATTTATAACCTTTTTAGTGATATAGTCTTGGTGGTTTTTTTTATTTCACAGGATTCGATTTGCACTGTTCAGACCGATGTAAATAAATCACTTTTTCTAAAAAAAAGTCTGCTTCATTTTAATGAGTCAAAACGACATTAAGAATATTTCTGCGGTACTTTCAGTAGCAAAGACATGGGTGGAGTGTCCTTAAGTAATTAAGGAACTTGTTGGACATTACCAGAGCAACTTTTGAATATCTTGTTCATTTCTATTTTACTTTTCTTCCGTTGTGGCCTAGTATCCAGCAAGTATTATCTTTGCACTTTACAGTTTAACAATGACAGTAGGGACGAAATTACAGATACGAATTTATTGGGTCAGCACTCACGGGGTAAAATAAAATTAAAAAACCAGGCATTTCTAAATTAATTCTGCCTTGTTTGAATCTGTGAAAATGTTGATAATACCTAGTAATTTGTATAGTGTACGTATACTCATAGGTCTAATGTAGCAGTAGACGTCGAACTTATTTAACATAATGTGCAGTTAAGTCGCCAACTCTTTGTTTTAATTGAGATTTTTGAGTACGAGCGTAACCAAATTTTGATAGCTGAACAACAATAATAAAATAAGAAACAATCTGTAGCTTTATATTTGTTAGAAAAGATCTTTGAAAGTAAAAAGTAAATTTCGATGAAGACGAGCCGTCATCGTGTATAGGCAACAGAGGCGCCGGTCCTCAGCTTCTTTTCCAAGCAACAACATTTCGTTTTGTTTGTATTTAAAACTTTGTTTTTACAATTTGGAACTAATTACGGGTGTTTTTTGTAAACATTTCGATGATATATTTTGCAGTAATAATCTACATGGGCTTGATATCGCACGCATAGTGATAAGCGTTAGCCGGAAAAGGTCAGGCACAAAGTGGGGTGAAGGTCACCTACAGTCATTATTCTCTGTACAGGCGGATGATGTTGAAGAGATAAACTGTATCATGCTTCAGACGAGTGTATTATTTAATCAAATTTATAATCATTCCACTTTTCTCTACAATCTACTGCCGGCATGATGCAGCACATAGTTACCAGGCTTACCATCAACTGATTCTCCATCGAAGTATATTATATACAGAAGAATTAAAACAACTTAACCCTATAAAAACAAAATCAATCAATTAAAAATCTCTCTCTCTCTCTCTCACACACACACACACACACACACACACACACACACACACACACACACACACACACACACACACACACACACACACACACACACTGTCATGAACACGTACACGTGCAGACGAGTCACATACAACACTCACCGTCCACACGGCGTTCTTCACGTGCTCTTTCACGCAACAAAATACAAAGACCTGTACGTGGGTTTCTAAATCTCTATAATTCCGGGGTTCTTACTTTTCTTTATAGGGAAACAGCAAAATCAACCAATTTTAAATACTTTTTCAATTCTCAAGAATATCAACAATTTCATATCAACATATCTTTCCACTACTACTGACTAGGTACACCCTCTCAATAACTTGGGTTACTCTCTCTCTCTCTCTATATATATCTATTAACAATCAAGCATGAGAATCAAATCAGCGACGTATATAATCCTCCCTTCTCCAGTCCTCCGTTTTCAATAATAGTCTCCTCCTTCTATAAGTCAAATCTTCTTCCAATGGGTACACCAACAGGTTCTCAGACAGTAAACCAAATGACCAAAACACACTGTCAACGTCCGGTCAGAACACACGCACTCACAGATATACACTTGCCTGTAATACTCCTCATTGAAACTATCCAGATGATTAAAGTACACAGCACTGCGAATCTCTCCAAACACACAGCAATACTCCGAACGCAGACCTTTTCTTTTTTCTCCAACCTTCTCTAACCGTCCGTTCTCACACACTCCTGAGCAGACGACCTGTTTCTCCCCAGACGACACCTGACGTCATTCCTCCTTTTACGTCATGCCTTCTAAAACCATACTCCAAACGTACATCCAAGGGTCGCTATTCCTGCTGCTTAAAACAAACAAGGGGGCTAACTCCATTTCTAACATTCCTTAAATCACGCGCTTTTTCCCGCTTTCAACACACTACACACTCTCAACCAGTCAGGGCTATATCCACGATCCCTGACACACACACACACACACACACACACACACACACACACACACACACACACACACACACACACACACACACTTTACGTACACTCAAAATAAACTTTCTAAGCTTAAGCTTCCACCACATTAGGTAAGAGCTGAGTGGACTAAATCTTCATACTTAACTAAGTTTGTTTTATGCGATTCATTAAGTAAAACATGTGTCACAGATTCACCTTTGTCCAGAGGCTGTATGCTACACAATTTTGTGTAACTCCTCGACAATGTGTGCAGCAACCTCGCCGCAGAAGAAGGTGAAGAGGTTCACGGACGATGATGTGCAACAACTAACGGCTCTCTCAGCATCAGCGGCATCAATACGCGAGAAATTGTCGGTGTTCCATGATGTTTACATCGACATCATTGCTGTTGCAGATTACGGCGTGTTCTCCAAGTGAGTGTCCAGGTGGTAGAAAAGTTTTTTTTAACCCTTACGAGCTGTGAGAACAGTGCAGCGCTGGCGTGGGTTGTGCTAACAAAGAGTTAAAATAAGAATGTTTTCTATACAAAGAAGGCTTTGAAAAACTAGACTATACTTTCTGTAGGGATGAGATATTTAAAAAGGCAAGAGGGATGGTTTGGAGGGAACAGAAAAATTAAAGACACTGTGTGACAAGCTCCTGATCAACGGACTGTCTGTAACCAACGACTCGCATCCACTCCGACAGAAATCTGACATCTGGTAGAGTTAGAGCTCCTAGAGCTAGAACCAAGGGTCATCTGCACTCATTTATACAGGCTGCAGTCCAGAAATACAATCAACTGATGGACATGACACATACATGAGTGCAGACGCCCACTGTTTACTTCAACTTCTACCTGTTGCAGCTGGTACACTAACAGTTCCGGACTCACGGAAGAAGAGAAAACACAGGACGTGATGGACAAGTTGCCTGAATATTACTCCTTCATGTTCTCCGGGGTGAGGCCAACGAGTTTTATTGAAAATTGACAGGGACGGGGTGACTGAGTGTTCTGGACAGGTCACTGGGGTAAAGTTACCTCGCGTATTAAGTTGTCTAAAATATGATTTCATTGAATGTAGTGAATAGTT